>OU612059.1:144415548-145615548 GCA_914767635.1 Melanostoma mellinum | reverse complement strand
CGATAAATGTATTGCTTTGATGATGGAATCAATATTATTAGAGCTTGTTGGATGCGGAGTACATCCGGAAGCAACAACGCCCTACTCCGATCGCAAAGGATTCATTTTGTTCCGTGTTATAACATAGGGTAAGGATTTAAGAAAGTGAAAAAGAGGGCTTATTGTTGATGACTGGGATTATTGGGGTTAAGAAGCCTCACTGAACTATTTGGAAAACTGGAGGTACTATTCAGTGGCAGGTTTGACAAAGGACTACATAAATCAAGTGTGCTAACGCCTATTTTCTTATACATGCATTTCCAGTTCTTCTTAGATTCGAAAGTGATTTCAGAATATTTTGGCTTTCCGGGTAATAGAAAACCATTCATGGTGGGTGTAAAAATGTTCAAAATATTGCGCTTTCTTGTGAATCAATCAAATTTTGTCTTTGTAGAGTTGCCGTTAAGTCGGCAGCTTCTGGCTCTGTTGATGAGCTTGTTAAGAGCTCATTGGAAAAGCTTACAAAAACTTGTTGTGAATGTTTGAAATGCTCACACACGCTCCTCTGCTTTGTAAATCTGATGGCTTTAAGGTAATCTGACTTTTATAATATCGAAATTTTTTTTCAAAAAAGAAGATAAACAATCAAGCTACCTATTACAAAAGAAAAATCAGCGTAAATTTTCCCTTACATCAATCTCAATCATTAGAAACTCAATTTCATATTTTAGCCCATTTCTGTGTTTGCCCCAATCGATTTTATTTATTCAACTTGAGAACTTTCCATTCTTCATATGATGCTAAATAGTACCTACCAGTAAATAAATCCCTATGGCGCAACAACTATTCAAACATCAATGGTGGCATTAAACCTAACCTTCCCGTACCTACACAGAAGCAGCGCATAATCATAATCAAAGCATCATCCTTCTGCTAGGGATTATCGTTTGTTGTTTTTGATGCTTTTAGCATAGAAGGCACTTACCCGTTAAAACTTTATCAGAAACGCCAGACATAAATCATATTTGAAAAATCCCCTTGCGAGCGAACACTCGTTTCGATTCAACTATCCAAACCGTGCCGGTCGTTGTCGTTGTTTTTGCCATCGTCAGAGTCACAGACTTGCACAAAATTAAAAAAAAAAAACTCTTACACATACAAACACACAGAAGCAATCCAAAGATACCCTATCATAATGCATCGTTGAATGCATACAAATTTCCTCCACTTTGTCTCCTCTCCTAAATGCATCCGTAGTCTCGTATGGGATGGCTAATTATATATTCCGCACCTGTTCCCTATCGTCATCGCTTGGCTTAAATCCTGGTCCGTCAAGGTGAAATCGGATATACCAACGAATTAAGCGTTAGAGGCAACCTTTAAACCGGTCTTTAGGGTCTTTGTTATTAAATTGTTTATTTTTCAGTCCGTCTGTGTTTCTCCAGTGGCATCGTAAAGGTATACACATGAATTTGTTTTTTGTGAATGAAATAATGAGTCAGCGCCTTATAGAAGGTTGTTGTCATAAAAAGTTGGGTTCCTTGTTATGGAGTTATTTCCTTATGTTATGTCTGGCTTAGGGGAGCTGTTATTTTTTGAGGCAATTCAATTCAAGTTGATTCGATTACTAATTAATTAAGATGGACATAGACTACTTCATTTGTACTTTACATCAATTGGTATCAACTAGACTCTATAGTCTATACCTATTTAACTTTTCAATATCTATCAAGACTTACCCGTCTCACTTTGTTTTCTTTTCAGGCTCATGTAGTGGCAGCCTTCGAGCAGAGTCTATCAAACATGACCCAACGGCTGCACCAGCTGACAGCTACTGCGGAACGAAAAGATGGCGAGCTTACAGATATGCGGCAGACTATCGAGCTCCTTCGAAAGCAATCGATTCAGGCTGGTCTGACTACAGCTCACATGCAAAGCATGGGTGTCCAAACAGCAACCAACCAAATGTGCCCAAATGGTGGCAGTGTGGATCCAATGTTTCCCATTAGTAAACCACCAGGAACCCTGCCGAGTCTTCATCCCAGACCTCAGTCGGTAACTAACGGAACTAACACTGGTATACCTGGCTCAATGCAACGACACCACAGCTCAGACTCCATGTGTTCACTGAACTCAATCAGCTCGGGATGTTCTGCTCAGGACAAGAAAAATAAAAAGAAAGGATGGTTACGAAGCTCCTTTACCAAAGCTTTCTCGAGAAATGCCAAAATCTCGAAAACCAACCGTCACATCGGCCATGGTCCAGGTAATCCAGACCAGCAATCAATGGGAAGCAATCAGTCACATCATCATCATCAGCATCACCATGGTCATCATCAGCAGCATGCAACAAATGGACCAGTATGGCACGATCCAGTGTCAGCCAAGCCTCCATTATCGCCAACTAAAAATAGCCCTCAAAAGACAGTGACTTTGATTGAAAACGCCAAGCCTATCGACGCTATTGACCATGAAGACCATCAGGTGGTCGAGGAACTCAAGAAACAGCTTCGGGAAAAAGATCTTGTGCTTACCGACATTCGACTGGAAGCTTTGAGTTCAGCTTCTCAGCTGGAGAACCTTAAAGACACAGTTATGAAGATGCGAGCTGAGATGATAAGTCTCAAGCAGAACAATGAGCGGCTGCAGAAGCTTGTAACGAGTAGATCCTTGGCAGGGAGTGAAGCATCCCTGGGAAACGCGATCAGTCCTAGTGGATCGATAGGAGAATCGAGGAGATACAGCTTGGCGGATGGTAACTCGCGACCACCAATGGAATTGCCAAAGAGACTTGAAGAAGAAGTCGAAGAAGAAAACATTCCCCCAGCACCGGCACCAGAGCCTCCACCTCCACCACTAAGCCCCACCACTCATATCGACCTTACACCACCGCCACCTGCCATTGAACCGGTTCCAAGTCCAGCTCACTTACCAACGGGCGTGGAAGATGTTCCTGACATTACCGACGGCAAAAAGCTAGCCATTGCGTGCTATCTCGGACAACCTGAATCGTTCCCAAAATATTATGAAGAAATTCTAGAAACTGATGACTTCTACCGGAAGGGCGAGAATGGTGAATGCAGTGACAATGGTTTCGAAGAGCGCAAGTCCTTTCCTAGCGCTACGCTGAATGAGTTCGTCATAGCTTACACTTACATTTCCGGGAAGACCACATGGCAAAACCTGGACTACATCGTACGGAAGACGTTTAAGGATTACGTTTCGCGGATTGATCCTGGCACGAATTTGGGCCTTAACACCGACTCAATTACGTCGTATCATTTGGGTGAGGCAAAACGTGGCCCAGAAATGGGTTTTCCCGAGCTGCTGCCATGTGGGTACATAGTAGGAAACGTTCGCTCCTTGTATATCTGTCTTCAGGGAGTAGGATCACTTGCTTTTGATAGTCTAATCCCAAGGAGCATTGTTCACCGATACATAAGCCTTCTGACAGAACATCGACGTTTGATTTTGTGCGGTCCCAGCGGGACGGGCAAATCATACCTTGCGAGGCGATTGGCAGAATTTTTAGTAGCGCGATCGGCCAGAGGAAACCCTTCTGAGGCTATTGCCACTTTCAAGTAAGTTAATTTTCATTTTCTTGTGACATGAGTGATGTACATATATAAACTTATTCAATAGTGTTGACCACAAATCCTCCAAGGAACTTCGACAATACCTCGGCCATGTAGCCGAGCAAGCATCCATTGCCAATGGAGCTGCTGACTTACCATCTGTGATCATTTTAGACAATTTACATCATGCCTCCGCTTTAGGGGATGTTTTCTCGTGCCTGCTGAGTGCTGGCCCAGCAGCTAAGTTACCCTGTATTATTGGAACAATGTCCCAGGCGACCTGCAACACTACCAATTTGCAATTGCATCATAATTTTCGATGGGTAAGTTCATTCAAGCCTTTTAATTTCAAGTTCTACCTCTAGTGAATGTTATTTTTCTCTAAAAGGTTCTTACGGCGAACCACATGGAGCCAGTCAAAGGGTTCCTCGGGCGATTTCTTCGCCGTCGTCTCTTCCAGTTAGAGTTGCAAACTCTAAACCATCAGCCAGAGCTTGCATCAGTTCTTGCATGGCTTCCCACTGTCTGGCAGCACATCAATCGCTTCCTAGAGATTCATAGTTCTTCGGATGTAACAATCGGTCCACGGCTGTTTCTTTCCTGCCCATTGGACCTGAAAGACTCACAAGTCTGGTTCACTGATATTTGGAATTATCATTTGTCACCGTATCTTGTCGAAGCAGTTAGGGAAGGTGTGCAGCTTTACGGAAGGCGAGGTGGTGCCTGGAATGATCCGTCCGCTTTTATACGTAATTCATATCCATGGCCATATGGACCGGATTCAGTGCCACCACTCAGGCAAATCAATGCAGAGGACGTTGGACTAGAAGGGATGCCAGTCAGTAATGGCGATGCTCAAGATCCTTTGGTGAGTTTAAATTGAATTTTTATTGATTTTTAAAATGAACTTATGTTTGGAAGCAATTTTTCAGACTGTTTGCAGTATTGTCTCATAAAAAACATATAGCTCTCATTCTCACAGAATCAAGTATCCTCATTAGAAGAGGCCAATTAATATAATACAAACGTAAGAAACATCGTGTATATGTGATACCACTCCCATATTAGTTAGTTTTAACTAGAAGCACCCTCAGTTAACCCATTGCAGAAAGTTGTAGGCAAATTTATATTTGATTTTGAACCACAACCTAAGGAGCGTTGTTTTTAATTAATATAAAAATGAGATGTAGAAAGTATCGAAAACAGGGGTCGAACTATAGGTAGCATCAGTCATCGAGTGAGTGAGTACTGAGTACTATTTTTCTTACAAAATTCGCTCTATACTACACAACATCACTCTGCTGTTCATTTATCGACTTCAATTCGCTGAAATACTGATGAAAGAATGTCCAATTGTGGTTCTAAAATGCTCGTTAACACGAAAAGTAATGCCAAAAACACATAATTCATTTACGTATTACTCGATCACGTGTGCTGTAATTCGGCCCCAGATTAGCAGCCTGTTTTAATGAAGCTTATAGTGTAGTGAACGTTTTTCAACACATATGGTGCGAAATGAGAAATGCTTTATCTCATTATCAAATCTCATTATTTTGAGCTCATGCTAGCATTCGCATGTAAAATAGTTTTGAGACAGATCTCACAAAAATGAGATCGATCTCTTTTGAAAAATCTGTATCATTTGAGGGATTTCCGTAAGCAGAAAAAAGGCTTTATCTCATTAAAATTAGGTAGAGCTCGAGCTCGTAATATGTTGTGACTGAAAATTAATTTTCTCAAGAATAACAGTGGCTGAATATCTCAATATTTTTTGCTCTCGTTAAATCAACAGGAAATTTTAAAATCATAGTAGACATAGACATATATCTACCCACGCCCAAGTGGACTCTACTTGGACAAATTTTTTTTTAACAATGATGCTTTTTTGGGTGATCGTTTGACTAATAAAACTAGAATGATGGTTTTTTTTACGATTCGTTGCTAATCCTCGTTTTCAAAGCGAAATTGCTGAAGATTTCGGAAGCAATCGAAGTTCAATGTTCAGGGTCATCATCGAAGTTGGTGAAAAAATTGTAATTGTCATTTCAGGAAGACATTTTGCAAATGAATGGTTTTTTTAGACTGATAAAGTGATATGAGACAAGCCTTTTGCATACCGATACCGAATTGAGCTATGTCTCATTGCAAATGCACCATCTCACTGTCAAGAGCTCATTCTCATGAGACTTGAGATAAAGCTTTCTGCATACCACCGATAGTCTTTGACGCTTTCTTTTCTCAAGAGGCTTACTTTATTCGCTACCATTGGACTACGTGGAAATTTCTGGTGCCCTAGTTCGACCTTTAGGGGCCACTGGCACTGGTACCTGACATATTTTTCTTGTTCACTAAACAGAAACACTCATCAGGCAAAAATTTCTGTTTCCTCATGGTGTTTCCTGATGACTGGCCTCTTACTTCACAGAAGCCTTCTTTATTTTGCTTATCAAGCGATCCTATTTATCTTTAATCCCTCAAGATATTTTTTTTGTATTTATGTATATGCACCAGTGGCGAGGGGTGAATAATTACAAAAGGTAACTCGAAAGAAACTTAGTCACCAACAAAAAAAAGTTTACTTAAATTTTTTTTTGTGCAATGTTTGTCTTCGCATCAAGCCAAAAAGTCAAGTATTTCAAACCAACCAGCTAGGTAGAGCGTCATAACTTCTTTTTTCATAAAACTAAGCTAATTAAAACTATTTTTTTCCTCTAAGTGAAAATCAGTTAAGCAACAGTCAACAGATATTAAGGCCATAATCAAACCACTGAAACTTACTATCGGAAAACTTTTCAGGCTTTTTGCACTTTTCAATTTTTAAAGCCTAAATTTGTAATATTTAAAAAAATCACAAGCACTAAATGAATCTAATTAAGTATTGCACTCTGCACAGAGTTCTGCTGGTCAACTGAATTTTTCAAATAAGAAAACGGCTCATTGGGAACTGAGTTAATTTGGGCCAGTTGTCCCACTTTAGAAAAATTCCAATTATTTTTTGCCTTTTCTTTCAAAAATATGCATAAAGCTATAAAATCTTATATCCACGCATATTTGTTATCAAAGTGGCAACCTTTGACACATCAGTCCAGTGCAGAGACACATACAAATTCATGAAATAAGTCGGAGACCACCGTGTTATTTTCTTGTTCTTCAAGCAGAAACCTACCTCTCAATCTGCAAACCTGCCATATACATTTTTGTTTATAAGCATGTGTCCATGGGAAGAAATACGAAGGAAAGCGTTTTTTTCTTTTATAAAACCAATATCATGCAAACACCGAACACCGAAGTGTGCAGAAGCAATGCTGCAAATGAGTACTGGGCTACTGCGCCGGCGCTATACAGGGTTACCTCTAAAAATTTTTGGAAGGAGTCAGAAAAAAGAGTCCTGGGTAAAAAAAAAGAGTCCCATACAAACTATAAGAAATAACCAGTCGTATTTATAAAATTTGCTAAGAACATCCTTAGACAGCTGTCCAACTAGACGGTGTGTAAACAGTTGGACAAGCCTTAGCCAATTTCGTATTTATAAATGCATTCCAACAGTTGTCTAAACAACCTCTCAAACTGTCAACTTTGAACGAAAAACTAAATGGTGGCGTTCATGATGTATCCGTTCAGTACCATTGTTTGTGTTTTAGTATACGAGTACAACAACTAAAAGGCTCTGAAGCAGTGTGGCATAGGACTTGAACTAGACCAAAAAACGACTGATTTGACTTTGTGTTACAGCTTTTCCAAGTCTCATAAAATGAAGAAATTTGTGCAATTTATAAATGAAATTGTTGAAAGTAGTGTTTTTGCACCTCAAATTACTTTTTTCTTTCAATCTTAACAATCTTAACAGTGTTTTATAACATGTTCATCAAAATTGTTTTTTGTTGTATCAATGGTCACTTTAGCCATAGTTTAGACAACCAATTTCGGTGTCTAAAGTTAGACATTTCTTAGACAGCGATGAAAGTGTTTATAAATACGATTGGGACTTGGACACTGTTCTAAGAGCTGTCCAAAGTTAAACATACTTTGGAATGGGATTATAAATACGACTGAACATTTCTTATAATCAATCATTTTTTAATTAATTATAGAAAGGAAAACAAATATAAATTATTGCCTACCAAACATAAGCAAATTCAGTTATTTTTCAATTAAAAGAATTTGTTTGTAGGTATCTCATTTCTCATGTGTCATATCTATTACAAGCAAAGAAAACATGCTTTTACCTTATTGACATTAACTTTTATGGCTGAATTCAAAATAGGATGTAAACAAAAGCAGAACAAATGTATTGGACGGAAATGTTGTATTAAAAAAAAATATTTCAGTTCTTAAAGAGTCCTCGATTTGTAAAAGGAGTCCGAATTCAATGATTTTTAAATAGTGGCGTCACCTTAAAAAAGAGTCAAAAGGACGCAAAAGAGTCCCAAAGGTAACCCTGGCGCTATATTCACGTGCTCAGAGCACAAAGAGATAACAAACAACAGATTTACCAAAAAATATGACGCTAGAACCAGCGATGCCGCGAAGAAAAGTAAACTGAGGGCCTTTTTGAGGGCCATTTCCAAAAAGTGCGGGCCACTACACTACAGAGAAAAGTAAAAAAAAATTAGAAAAGTATAGAGGGCAACATAAATATTTGTTAAAGATGTGTTCAATGGCTTTTTTTTAGATCAGAACAGCACAGCACAGAAGCAGTGAAAAACGTCAAGAAACTTAGAACAAGCAAACTTGTCAAAAAAAGCAACAACAAAAATGAAAAAAAAAAAACTACCAAAGTTTTCTTTTTCTGATATCAACTTTATTTAGTGTATTTTCGTCACAAACAAGTAATTTTATTTTCAGCACAAGGTTAGGTGTTATTTTCCTGATTTTTTTTATATTTTTGAACTTATCGCAACAAATCAAAATTACATTGCGATTAAAAAACTACGAGCAAAAAGAACAGCTGCTTTTGACAGTTTTCACCGAACTCGATCTTGCTCAAAAGGAGGTGCAGAAAACGCTTTGCTAAACTGTTCTAGAACAGCTCATTGAACACAAAAAAGATCAGAAAAGAACAGAAAATTTCTCATTGAATACCAAAAGCCTGATCTTACCTGTCTGAAACTGTTCTAGAACAGCTGGCACGAGTACGATAACTTTGGCGACAAGAAATAATAACGGGATTTGGGAAGGGGTTCAACACAAGCATTTTTTACTATGGGAGGGGGGGGTCTATCTCCCCCCGTTTAGGCGGTAGGGGCAATTTTATAAAAAGTGACTTAAAATTAAAAAAAAAATATTGTTGAACAACGGGAAAATTTACAGATACAATTTATACTTTTTATAAAAGCTAGAAATCTGCACTTTATAATAAATTTTAAATGAAGTGATTTCAATTTATAGTTTTTGAAATAAATGATTTCAAAGTCAAAATTTAGGAAAAAAAATTTGAAAAAATCACTTTGAGTATTATGTTTCTCGTGATTACAAATGCCAATAAAAAAAGTTTAATGAGTTAGTTGCTTTAATAAATTTTTTATCAAACGCTGTAAACTACTTTTTTCTATGTCTTACAGTTTTTGAGATATGCATAATTGAAAAATAGTAAAACTATTGAAGTATGCAATATTTTAAAAAAATTATGGAAATACGTACGAATTTACAATAATGTTAGGAAATAGACTAGTGAAAGTATAAAAATTCATCAGACAGGTGCTTATTTGCAATTGATTTCCGTATGCAACACTTTCCGCATGGCCCGCTTCGCGGGGGCTCATTATTTTAACCCTTTTTCCGCAAGGTTAAGCTGCTCATGTTAAATATGAAAATAGCAACAAAACTTTTTTAAGTTCAATCAAATAATTTGCAGCTAGAAAAACAATTGCTATTTTTATATTTAGCATGAGCAGCTAAACCCTGCGGAAAAAGGGTTAAAATAATGAACCCCCGCGAAGCGGGCCATGCGGAAAGTTGTTGCATACGGAAATTAATTGCACATAAGCACCTGTCTGATGAATTTTTATACTTTCACTAGTCTATTCCCTAACATTATTGTAAACTCGTACGTATTTCCATAATTTTTTGAAGATATTGCATACTTCAATAGTTTTACTATTTTTCAATTATCTCAAAAACTGTAAGACATAGAAAAAAGTAGTTTACAGCGTTTGATAAAAAATTTATTAAAACAACTAACTACATCAAATTTTTTTTTTCCTAAATTTTGACTTTGAAATCATTTATTTCAAAAACTATAAATTGAAATCACTTCATTTAAAATTTATTATAAAGTGCAGATTTCTGGCTTTCATAAAAAGTATAAATTGTATCTGTAAGTTTTCCCGTTTTTCTATTATATTTTTTTTTTAGATTTTAAGCCACTTTTTATAAAATTGCCCCTACCGCCTAAACGGGGGGAGATAGACATAGTAAAAAATTGCTTGTATTGAACCCCTCCACCAAATCCCGTTATTATTTCTTGTCGCCAAAGTTATCGTACTCTCCCCGAACAGCTCATTGAACACTCTTTAAATGTCATGACGATGGCAATAAGAATGAACGAATTCAGTGATTTAAAATGTTTATGAAGGAAGCACAATGCAAGTTTTAGCGATAAAATGATATGGGTGTGCTTCATACAATACCTATTTTGTTTGAGGAATACAAAAAAATACGATATGCGGGCGGGCCATTTCTTATTGGCCCGGGCCAAGGGCCGAAATTAAAAACAGAGGGCCAAATGGCCCGTTCGGGCACATTATGGCAACGCTGGCTAGAACACCGGGTTATTTTCTTCCATAAAAAAGCATGTATTGAACAGAGAGGTGCCTAGCGCTAGGCTCTTCTCTGTTCAATACATGCTTTCTTATGGAAGAAAATAAGACGATGTTCTACCGTCATATTTTTTGGTAAAAGAAAAAAGAGGAGAGAACACAAATTTGTTCTATCCAGCAACAAGTTTTATAAGACGTAATATTTGGGGTTACCTTGTATGTTGCTAAAGTTTTGTGTTTGTTTATGGAGTGAATTGAAGAGCCAACATGTGTGTAGAATAAAACGGAAAGCAGAGTGGTAGTTGTTAAAAAAATGTTGGCAGCGAGTTCATGTGTATTATTAAGTTTGATTCATGTTGCCAGAAGTCTAAGATGTTTCGGATGTGAATTTCAAAAGGTAAGTCGGAAATAATCGACTTATATGGACGCTTCGCCACTGATATGCACAGAGTGTGTAGTCAGGATTTTCAATCTATCCAAGGCTTTCGGAAAACTCAAGTTACGCTGGTATTATTCGAAATGTAATTTTCATCATAACTTATAATGAAATTGTAACTTAGCGTATGTCTGTTTGCGTATCACACCAGAGTCAATAAACTCTATTACCACCATATTTTCTTATTATAACTAATTTTACTTGGTGAATTCACCCTGAGTTGCACATAGAAAAAATTGTGAGTGTCCCACTGAGTGTTTTTAAAGCCCTAGGTTTGCCCTCAATTCACTCTAAAGCAGCACTAAATTTTTGCTGGGTCGAGTTCAGGTAACAAAGAGGGACCGAACAAATAATCGAAACAGAGTTATCTGAGTTTGATACTACCACTCACGTTATCGAACGGAATTTCATTAGCCATTGTGTATAAATATTTCTTGTATTCAAGAAATAAAACGCAATAGTTTAATTTTATGGCCAAGGATCTAGCTGAATTGGAGGATTTTGATTATAAACATGACGCTTTGCCATTATGTTTTTAAAATGATTTAAATCGATGTTTCTCAAAAGAATAAAGTCTTAACTCCTCGTAATCAGAACCAATCTATGAACGATCGACAACAGATTTTTCTTTCTCAATAGTATAATCGGGGAAGCTTAATCTTTTAGTGCTTCCCATGACTTTTAGACCATTAGCTCGTGTGGCTTGGTTCTTCTTAATCTCCGAACATTGCCTCTCGTATTTAATACGTACTTCATTTCAGAGTTGATATGACTATGCAGTCGCTGATTGTGTGTTACAGCTTGTCTTACAACTTCTGTAACCATTTCTATTTGTAGGCTACGATGTAAATCGCTAACTCTTATAAACCATGGTGCATTAACTATTCCATTAAGGACTTTGTTTTGGAACTTTTGGATGATTTCAGTATTTGTTTTCTTTTGAAGCCCCATAATTGGATTCCATATGTCCAAACAGGTCTATGTACTCGTTTATAAATTTATAAATTATTTTATTTTCGACAGATAAGTCAGAATTTCCACCAATTAACCAGTACATTTTTCTATACTTCAAGTTGAGCTCTTCCCTTTTATTTTTGATATGCTCTTTCCATTTTAGCTTTGCATCCAAATTCATCCCAAGGTATTTGGCCGTATTGGCGTAAGGTACAGCTTGATTGTTGATGAATATTTGAACAAAGCTTAATACCCCTATTACGATTGGCGAATCGAACGTTCGATGTGAGTTTTTTTCATTGGCGAACTAAGGCATTCGACATACTATGGTTGGCGAACTTCGAGGTTCGAGTTCGAAATTCAGAAGTACAGTAAAAAAAAAAATATTAAACGTCAAATCATTGAAGATAATTTGCAAATAACAAAATTTCCACAAATAGAAAGTGGTTTGTTTATTTAATAAGTGAGAAATAAAATAATAATAAGAAATGATTAGTAGTATAGACTTATTTTTTAATGTTAGTGAATCTCATAGAAAATAAATAAGAATGTTTCGACTCCGAAGGAGTATACGAGACAACTCCAACGTGTTGGAACTGCCTGATCATCTGTAAGTAGGAACAATTTATTTGTCTTTAGTGGAAATTCTTTTACAACTTTTGAATTTTTGAAGTTTCAGATCATATTTTAGGCTGAATAAGGAGGCTTTTGTGTTCGTGCTAAGCAAATTAGAGAGAATTCCAAAATACAAGTATATCTTCAATTCCTGCTATAGTTAATTGGCTTATGCCTTAAGATTTTTTCCCAGTGGGAGTTATCATGAACTATGTTCTACCTGGATCAGTGTATTATTGCAAAAGGCGTTTCACTCAACGCCTGGAAAATGATAGAACTCCAGACGCGACGATTTGTGTTAAATACAAATTCAAATCCAGCCTTTACATTGTTCTTATTTTGAAAGTTATTTTACTAAAATATCAGTTGTGGCACCTAAAGCTAAATCATTTTACTGGCATTCTAAAGAAAATTCTATTGCAATAAGAGCGAATAAGCCGATCTTTTGTTTGAAAGAATTTCTTAAAATAAAAATTATACAATTTGTATGAAAAAAGACACTTTCCGTTCGTAAGCAACGGAAAACTCCATTTATGCTTCTATGATTTTTCTGGCAAAACTATTTTGATTAGTAAAGTCCTTTCTCCATTATAATAAATAAAATTAAATGAGGTGGCACTACAGAGTTCTGCTATTCCAAAAAGTAGTTAACTCCTTATCGTTCGACTTCTTTTCACGTTATGCTTATTGTTCGACAAAAAATAACATGAATGGCACTCAACTTTACGAACGTTCGCTAACCACAATAGGGTGAGATCACACTTCGAAAATCATTTGACATTTTAGTCGAATCACAGGGTGTGAGTTCGTTAACCATGATACCGATTTCTCACACTCACACGTTTTTTCGTTCGACTCGCCAATCGCAATAGGGGTATAACTTTTTATTATTTTTACTGGATGTCAAAATTTCAGTATCACCTGCAAAAGTAGCCATAATGGTGTTGTTATCCACTGGAATATCCCTCGTATATGGCAAATACAGGGTAGGTCCTACGGCGCTTCCTTGTGGAACACCGGCTTGTATTTTACTTAGCTTTGAATATTCTTGATCATACCGAACTCTGAAGAGCCGGTTTGAGATATAAGGTTTTAATATTTCGTAATGCTGCCTGTGTAGGTACCTTTGCAGTTTGTACTCTAGCCCCTCATGCCATTGTCGAATGCTTGAGCAACATCTAAGGATATAGCCGAACATACTTGTTTTTCTTCTAATGCTTTTTCAACTGCATCCGTTATTCTATGAACTTGGTCTATCGTGGAATGCTTATTTCTAAATCCAAACTGATGATTTGGGATTAGATTTCTTTCTTCTATGACTTTGCTTTGTCTTTTCAGTGCAATTTTTCAAAGACTTTTGCCATTATTGGTATAAGCGATATTGGTCTGTAAGACGTCACTTCTGTTGCATATTGTTATGCAAAGTAAAAAAAAGTTAGCCAATCGGACTAGTGTGCTACAAAGTTTAAACCATCTTCTTAGTGTGATTCATTAGGAATCCCCACAAAGTATTTTTTATAGTCACCTCACCCAAATAAGAGTTTTCCCCGAATTTACTAATAACGTTTACCCGTGTGTGAACCTAAATCCTCATGTACTTATTGCTCGATTGAAACCAAAATTAAACTTCAAATATTAATTTCCAAAACCAAAACGAATATTATTAATTCTTTTCATTTTTTCAATTGCAGCTCAACATGCTTATGCGACTACAGGAGGCTGCTAATTACTCTGAAAATCAGGAACAAGAATCAGATTGCGCCAGTTTGGATTCAAATATAACTCCAGACAGTTCAGCGGGCGCTGAATAAAACGTGTAAACAAACAATGCGAACATCCCACAGCCAATCAATCCCTCATCCCCTGCCAACACTTAACTTTTTTCCTACTCACCCCTGAACTGTTTTCATTCAAAGAAACGACTAAATGCTAAAAATAGTTTAAGAGATCCTTTTTTCGTCTCTGTATGCAATTGATAAGAAAAAAGGAAGAAAACGCCGATTAAAACGTAATTTTTCAAATTGAAGCAAATTGATTAGGGAATTTTTTCAACTCATAGGAATATAATAAAAAGTTGAAAGGGAAAAGGTTAAGAATCTAAATAAGCAGATTTATATCTTGTGTGCCTTTGTCAAGGCAGTAAGAGACAAAGTTTTGATTTGATTAATTATATTCGAATAACACAATTAAAAATCTCTTTGTCCCAAGCACTGATGCGCAAACATTCCACCTGACTTTTTCTCGTCACTATGTGTCGAATGGTTAAATTAAAAAAGGAATTCCGACGAGAAGAGGCATTTTTTCGGCGGAGTTTTGAAAGTTTGAGCGTTCTGTTTTGTCTTTAGAAAATGCCATTCAAATGAAAAGCTTTTGAGGGATAACTTCTGTGCATTAAAACTTATCTAATTATTGTTTAAGTTTTGTGTGTTTACAGCTTTTTGCATTTGTCTTCAAGCGAAAAGATGTGCACACACGTATTTTTATGTTTTGATTATTTACTTTGTGTAAATCTATTGAGTTTTTGGGAACGAGCAAAACATGAAATTTTCTTTAACTACTTTCGATGCAGAAATTTTAATTTTTTTAATTTTGAGAGCGAAAGAAGTCGTAAGAAGTTTTTATTACTTGTGTGATTTTCTTTTGGAGTTGAATTTGAAATGGATACATACACCCCTGTTCTGATTTTCGTTCGGATACCATATCCTCCCGTTTTAGAATTTTTGCGGTTCTCAATTCCGAATCCGTACGTTTTCAATTCGCTTATCATTTTGTTAGCGGAATTGAATCCGGTTAATGAATTCTGAAGAGCATTATTTATTGCTAGAAATGAAAAATAATAAACTATATTAGCACTAACATTCAATAAAACTGTAAATAGTTCCAATAAACACAAAAATTTAATTTCCAACACGTTTTTGTGACAAAAAATCAGCAGTGAATCCGTTCGGAAATAAGAACACACTTTTTAAATCCGTACGGATTCAATTTCGGTTTTCGTTTTGAATCCGTACGAAAATTAGTTAATACATACTTATTGACTGGTCGTTGTTGCCAATAGTGTTTTCTGCTCTTTTTCTTTTATTTTACACATCCTTTTTTTTTGGTGTGCGCTATCACAGTACACTCCTACTTTTAGTTCTAGACAGACTGAGAAAGCAAAAGTGTGCGGGTCTTCTTGGCTCCGAATCAACTCCTTTATTTTTTTTGAAGCGAAGTTACCACCAACCAGGGTTGCAAAGGCTTAAATCACTTTTAGCTTAACTCTTGACTTTAATTCATAAGCTAGTCGGTGACTTGTGAATTAAAAAAATATAATTCATAAGCTAGCAAGTGACTTATGAATTAAATACGTCATCACAAGTCATAAGCTAACAAGTGCCTTATGAATTGAATATGTTACAAGTCTTAAGCTAACAAGTGATTTGTGAATTAAAAAAGTCACAAGTCATAAGCTAGTACCTAATATAAGTAGCGTTCGAGTACGCACCCATAACCGCACATTTAAACACATTCATCCACATTATACCACACGTTTTGTTCGAGTATTTTACAAACATCTAATTTTTGACAGATAACTCTCTCCGTGAGAGAGTAAACAATTTCCCCATGCTACACATTCTAGCCGAAAAAATTTCTATGAGCAGAAATGTGTGAACATTTTTTTTGACATTTCAAAGTTTCTGTGCGAAAGAATTTTGTAGGAAGAATTTTGTTGTTTTCAGTTTCAAATGAACTTATTAACTTTAAACTTTATTTCAATAGATCAAATTATATTTAAGTCGTAAGACACAACTGTTCAATAGTGTTTAATAAGTTGATACATAACATCAACAACAAAAAACCAAAATATACCACAAGCGCTCGCTCTTGCAAGTTAACCAATCAAATACTTTAGCAATGGTAAGCTCAATTAGAATATTTAACCAGCAACCTGTACAAATTCTCGTAAGAACCTGTTTATTTGGTACTTAGGACGTTCTATAAAGACCAGCTGAAGAGTTTAATAACTATGGGGATGTCGAAAAAATGTGGGCTATGAAAGCCATGGAACATGACATCATTTATACAACATTCAGATAAGATTTCCCGAACTTAAGAATTGATGTACCTAATTACGTTTGACGACCTGAAGACCCCTGAACAAAAAATTAGATGGAGAGCTTTTGTTTAAATGTTTGATCATGTATAAGTTATCTTTGAATTGATGATTGAGAGCGTTTATAGAAAAATTCAAAAAAACATTGCTTGTTGTTCGTGTGCAGTTTTTGGCCATTGAAACAGCAAGGAGCCGCGAAGGTTAAAACGATGCTGTTTCAGAAAAGCTCAAACCCAAAGTTTTACCAACTTCGACACCGGTTAGGGAAGCGAAATAACTTGTAACCATCCTGAACGTAACGAATTGTAAAAAAAATTAGACTAAATAAATATTTTGTAAGATTATGAAACATTCATTTTTTCATTACATGAAAATGGTGAGTAGTTCAAGCGTAATTGTTACAAAGACTGGTAAGGACAGAGGAGGTACTTTTCCTTAATACCTAGTGACTTTGGAAATATCACAATGGCATTTGATACGTTCACTTAAGACAAAAAAATTCAGTTCAAATTTGACATTTAAATATGTGTGGGTTTTGTGTCAACAAAACGTTCGAGTACTTTTATGTACATCGACCGCTCTCAGAGAAATTTTACCCCCACTCCTTAAATTTTTGCTGACGGCCGATTTTGGTGCACAAAGTACTCGAACGTACCTATATATTGGAATCACACATCGTAACTATTTCAATGATCTCTGGTCTCAAATTATATCAAATTGATAAATTATTACAAATTTAAATCTGTAAAGCTCTATGCAGTCCTCATGTCCGTTCTGTTTAATTACCTTTGCTTTGGAACTCCAATTATGTAGGAACAAAATGTTTTGGAAGCTAGTTGGAATCGATTGGAAAACTTTTTTGTCGTTGCTTGATTATCTGAATGATTGCATTATTTACCAAATCTGGTTATATATTCTCTTCGAACAGAGATTTCACGTTTCTCTTCTTCTGTTGTAACTTATTCAGTAGCCTCAACTTTGCAACCTGGCATTTAGAAACAATGTTCCTTGCGTCTGCTCCACAACTTAATGATGGAAGCCTTTCAAATAGACTAAGAAAATTCAGCCTCTCATCTTTTTAAATAAATATAACTTTAATTTGTATTTGGTACCAGTACACCTCAGTGGCAAGCAAAAAATTTAAGGTCTTAGGATTCTTGAATAAAAACTTTTATTTTTCTTTATATTTACATTACATTACATTACACTCTTATAAAGAGGAAAGATTTTTTGTTTGTATTGCTATTGTACGAATAATCTGAAACTTCAGCGGTATGTACCTGATTTCTTTATTTTTTAAATAAAATTCCTCATAACTAATAAATTATTTTCTTTTTAGTTTTATTTAGGTTTGCCTCTTAGAGTATTTTTCTATAACTCCCATCGCATTAACTTAGCATAGCAGTCAGACCCAGGATTTCACTTAATTATCAATCTAGTTGTATTCAATTCAAGCTAACTCCCATAAAAAAGAAAACCACAAACATTTTAATCCCTAAATTATTTACACCTTTAGCACTTGTAAAAAATAATGCAACTGTGTGTAGTTCCTTTTATAGTTTCCTCGTTTTTATGCACAGCGCTCCTCGTTATCCCAATTGAAGGTAGTTTCAAGATAAAAATCTGCTTTGATCTAAAACAAAAAAAAAATACCCAATGTAAAAAGCCAAATAAGTACTAAGTTAAAAATACAAAAACCAATAAATGTGTAAAAAATTAATACACCTACTAATCTTCGTCGCTTATATGATTGTTGGTAAGACAAAAATAAGTAAAACATTTTTTGATACTAATATTCTACATATAAAAAAAATAAAAAAATAAAAGAAAACATATGCAAAACTAAGCAAGACAAAATCAAAAATCAAACTAAAAACTAATCCGTGTAAATAATAAATATTAACAAAGTAATTATGTTTTTTATACAACTCGTATGTATTTAAATATTTATTTGTTTAAAATAAAATAAAAAACTATGTTTCATTTAAGAAAAAAATTATATAAATGTAACAAACAACATATACACGCAGAATACAATTAAAAATATATGTTTTTGTGCAGCATGATGCTATAAAAAAGTTTGCCAAGTATAAATGAATTTTCCTTATTTTGTTTGTTCGTAGTTTCGATTGAAAAAGAATCTGATGCAGCAATACACAGAACTAAAACTATATCTACCTAAATAATTAAATAGCAATTTTTTTAAACTGAAACTGATGCTTTTAAATTTATGTCATAACTTAAACAATTATTGAGCGTTAATGTATTTCTTAGTTTACCGAACCAATAACTAAAGCATAAACATTATTACAGTTTTAAATTTAATAAATACGAAAATCAAACATATTTTATTCTAAGTACATTTATATAGTTCTTATTGAAATTGAAGTGACATTGGTTGAAATTATATTGAATTCAAAAAAATATGAAACAAATAGTATCCCACAAATAAATCGATAAAATATTATAAAAAAAAAGCTTACTGGGTTTGTAGTTGCTTCCTATTTTTCCTCCAAGATGGTCCGGGATCAAACCAAAGGGCGTTGTTATATATACAAACATAATTCTGTTTGAAAAATTTTGGTCAAACGTTTATTCTCCTTTTCCGGTAATTCTTGGAGTTTATAAGAGCTCTAGGCTTTTTGCACTAGGTAGCAAAATGTCGTTCATATATGTAGTGCATAAAAGTTAATCTCAATCAGCCATATTAATAAAAAACGCTTATTCCACTCTTATTCTACAGACTCACTAAACCACAGAATAAGAGCTAGTCCATGGGTTAAAATTTCTCATTAATAAAAATAAATTGTTCCCGGAATAGTAAAGTGACGTTTACCAGATATTTCCCTCAGGGAAATTTATTTTTGCTGCTTATTGACAAGCAACTTGAAATATTTATTTATAAAGTTGATAATTCTTTTGTTTCTAGAGAAACAAATTTAAAGTGTGTCTGGTTTGCATATTTCACTGTAATTATATTAGATGCTATGACCACATGTAAAATAGCGTGTTTCATGGCCGATTAAATGGCCCGGAAAGATGCCAAGCAAATTTTAGTTCTTTGCATTAAATTTGGACGACCAGAACATTATGATAAAATGATTGGAGGGCCAGATTTGTTGACAAAACTCATTAAAGCAGTAAACAAGCATCGTTTCATCGATTTGGTTTTGGAGACGAGTGGAAAAAGTAAGCCTTACGCACTGAAGAAGACCCATTTATGTTTTTTTTTTTTTTGATAACTTTTGGGTCGTTTCTTCTAGTGGATCACCGAAATTGAAGAAAGTGCTTGGAACACAGTAGCGAGGTCAACGCAACTTGTCAACTATTGGAGTCAACACTTGCTAACCAGACAACAATCAAAAAGCGAAACCGCTTACCTTCTTTTATGTTTACTTGATAATAAACAAACGAAAATTTGTTTTGTAAATTTCAACCACTACAAAGTTTTCTTTTATTACTCTCATTTCTTATTGGTTTGGTTGTATTTAAGCATAAAACATAAATTTTTATTTCTTGCAACCAAAGGTACTCCTGCGAGCTGCGACCACAATTGCGTTCGAATTTCCGTCTCTTTGATTGCACGTATGGACGAGTGTATGAGAGCAGGGTACTCCAGGTGCCTTTGCCGATGTGCTTGTTAGTAGTACGGGCAGTACGCACACCCTGCCTTCTTGCTGGTTGGTGATTTGAGGGCTAACTGATTAGCCTTCAGGATGCACTCACGGGCCTTTCGTGCAATGCACACAGTCAAAAGACGCAAGTAATTGGTGACCGTGCCAAAAAACCACGGTTGAGTCGGCTGATACGCTGAAAAGACATTAAGGCCGATTGATTTTGCGCATAAACAAATGTTTTAGAACAATTCTGTTAAATTTCTACTAGTACTAGTTTATGAATTTACAGAAAAAAAATTAAAAAATAGAACTAGTGCGGTTCACCACCAAAGTCATGTTTGTAAGCACATGTATTTTAACTCAAAAATATCTTTTATTTTGTAATGTGAGACATTTCTTGGTTATTCCGTCGCTAAACCACCCTCATCGATGGAATAACTTAGTAGACGTCACTTAACAAAATTTTTTCTTTATTAATAGTAATTTCTACTTAGTCCATGGAATAAGGCTTAACCCTTCGCTACTCCACGTTTATTAATACGGCTGATTATGAATATGGGTTGCAATTAGACCGTGATAGCAGCCCAAAACGAACATACAGTGCTGTTCACTTAATTAGACGCACACATTTTTTTTTTACATAACCCTAATTTTTTTGTAAGTGTGGGTAGCAATTGTCAAACAATTGCATTTATTTGAAAGCTTATTCAATTCTCAACAAAATAACACTAACAAGTCCAAGGTGAGTGGAAATAAACGCACATTTTTTCTCTCTTTTGTCTATGCTCCAAGAATAAGTACACTTTTTTTGTTTACACGATTAGGCGCACCTGTAAAACTGGTTATTTGGCCGCGATCTGTTACGTGGATTACAGTTAGCTGCAAAGTTTAAGCAATAAAAAAGTGTTTGCCCCAGATTTCAGTCCAAACCGTTGTAAAAAAAGTTTTTGCTGCAGAAGAAAAAAGGAAAATTGGCGTGTTGCAATCCGAAGAGTTTTCAATGAGAAGAATTGCAACAAAAATAGGCCGAAGTGACCATGTTGTGAGGAATTTTATTAAACGATACGATAAAAACTGCAAAGGAAGAACAAAAACGGCTTTAACTCCTCAGGACAAAAGAAAAATTTTAAAAAATGCATCAAATTCAGCTTTCTGCACCAGTAAAATAAAGGTAAAAGCAGGGGTAACAGTCAGCACATTAACTGTTCGTCGAGCTCCTCCACTAAACGCCATAAGAGAGAACAGCGCCAGCGGTTGGAGTTCCACGCGTTCACATGACCTGGGATACTAACTCTGGAAATGAGCTAAATTGGCAAAATGTGGTTTGTTCTGACGAAATGGGGTATCGAGAAAACACTTTTCATGACTATGAAACTACTATGTAGGTATTTGACAATTCCTCGCGAAAAGTGATACCCGTAGAAAAACATTTTTTGTTGGGATTCGTAACTAACAAAAAACAGACAAAAAATTATTTAATTGCATTAATTTCACTACGGAACATTTTCATTTTCCACTCTATACAATTGCTTAAGGTTTTGAACAAACAGTTTTTGCGTTTTTGTGCGAATTTGGCAAAAAAAAAATCATTTGTTGACTTTTATTGATTTGACAACTGATCAAGAGCACCAACCCTCAAATTAAAAGAGCCGCGCTGTCCGGGAAGCGTTTTTTTGTATATCATGTTATGAATATATCAGCCTTGTGAAATAAACACGCCTATCATCATTTTGATCACCTCTCTATGAACTTAGCACTTAGCATAGAGTGAGACATATTATTTAAAAAACATCAATAAATCATATCCTCCCTTTGGACCGTTTCTGATTTTGATTAACATGACAAAACAAAAATTTAAAAAAAGTTACCAAAATCGTCTCTGTTTCTACAGATTTTTGCAGATTGCCTGTTTTATGGCTTCATTGACAAGACTATTATTATGATTTTCTAATCCTAACTAATATTATAAATGTGAAAGTTACTCTGTGTGTCTGTTTTTCTATCTTACCTTCTCCCGCCCAAACTACTGAACCGATTTAAATGAAATTCGGTACAGAGATAGTTTAGAACTTGAGGAAGGACATAGGCCATATGTTTTATCCCTATATTCCCATGGGAACGGAAACTTAGAAACTACAGCACCGATTTCAAAAATTCTTCCACCGTTAGAATGCTACACTATTTCCGAGTAACATTCTGCCCTAGCGAGGTATTCGTTCGGAGAGAAAAATTCTCTGATTTTGTACGATTCGGAGGTTTTTGCTTTGGAGTATTCTTCCGAACAGCTTTTTGAAATTTTGCTGCAATATTATCTCAATACACAAGACGAATTGCGTTGAAGTGCGATCAATTGATTTAATTGTGAAATTCTGGACAGCTTATTGCAATACTTTTTCCGATTGCGTCCGACGTTGCGAACAATTTTCCGCTCCGAACGGATACCTCGCTAGAGCCGTTTATCTTTAAGTCATCCGCCGGAAATAGCTCTCATTTTACCACTGGAACGGAAGTGTTTGCTAGTATTATAAATCCGAAATTAACTCTATCTGCCTGTTTTTCTTTGTTATTATCTACCACCCAACCTATTGAACCGATTTATATGAATTTTGGTATAGAGATAGTCTAGAACCTGAGGATGGACATCAACAAATACATACATATATGTTATCCCTATATTTCCACAGGAACGCGAACGTAAACGGAAACCTAGATACTACTGAACCGATTTCAAAATTCTTTCACCGTTAAAATGCTACACTATCCCCGAGTAGCATGAACTTTAATTCATCCCCATTCTCCCACGGGAACGGAAGTATTTACTAATATAAATCCGAAATTAGCTCTGTCTGTCTGTTTTTCTTTGTTACCATATGCCGCCCAATCTATTGATGTCTGGCGTGAACCTCCCGGTTAACGGGCATGTTCGGTTCGTGATTCGAATCCCAACAGAAACCAAAATATTTTCTCACAGGTATCGTCTTTTGCAAGGAATTGACAAGTCCTCCGCTAGTAAGTTCCTTGCCATGAAAAGCGCTTTTTCTATTAGCCATTCGGAATCGGCAGAAAATTGTAGGTCCCCTCCATTCCCTCACAAAGCCAATGGTTGTGCGAAGTGCGCTAATCCCCGGGGCTCCTCTGTTGCGCCACCCTATTTATTTATTTATTTATTTATTTTATTTTAAATATGTAGGTGGTAGGTATATCTGTCAACTATAGTTTTCCTCCGACCGAGCGACAAGAATTTGAATCTCTTTTTACCAATGTAAATTTTCTTAAAAAAAAATAATAAAACAGAACCTGCTATATATTGCTTATAAAATGTTGACTTGTCTTTTTAAACGTTTCGCTGGTAACAATCCATTTTGGTACATTTGAGTCCATTATCTTGAACACAATTTGAATTAATTATTTTATTTCAAGTATTTATTCATCACCTTGAAATAAGGTAGTAGCCAAGTATGAATATTCGGTATAGCTAAGAAACGGTTATAAATCACTCAGTGGTTTTGTCCTTTATAAAGCTAATAAAAGTTGTTTTATATTTTTTAGTTCTCTATAAAAAATGGTACTTCTTGTTGATAGAAAACACTAGGTACTTATTTCTTTAATAAATAAGTCTATCTCGCCGACAATGCCAGGAGCTGACATTATTGCCATGGTTTCCCAGAAAACAAATACATATGTATTCATAACAGATTTTCTTTTCTGAACTAGTCAATAGTCATCCTCGGCAGTGCTCGCTTAAACCATTTAATTTGCATTCGATCGATGATAAGGGATAACACGTTCGGATACCCACGACCAGAATGAAACAACAAGAACCAGACATAGCGACGAGGTCACCGCTCACCTCAACCTCAGCTCGTTTTTATCCCTTGAAAGAAAAAACTCATCTGCACTGTTGTGCTGTTTTGTGCTTAAACACAAGCTCAATCAAGAGTAACACAAAAAATGATGAAATCAGTGACCAACACTCTACTGTCTACTAGTCGATTCGATTTTGCATTTTGTAAAAGTTCTGTTAGCATAGCAATCTTCAAATCATTGTTTTCTTCCTTAAGCTTGGGTAGTACATTGGTATGCTAATTTAGACAGAATTTCATCTATAAAGTCCACGTGCACTTTTTCAATCAGCGAACATGGTCACGTTTTTTTCTTGCGGGAGACGCTTAAGTGACTATTAGCTAGTCAGCCTATTAACTAGATAACATCTTCCGGTTTAGGCTAAGAATCAAGTTCAAGTTTACCATCATGGAACCCACCCAGGGACACTATCACTATCAAAGATCGGTCGACGATTGATTTACGATCAGCGCCACTTTCACGCGCTTATTGCTCTGAACGAGAGGTGCAAATTAAAGCGTCTTTCTAGCATCTATGAGTCGAGGATTCATGTTTTCTTATATCTCTGCGTACCATACATATGTAATCCTTTTCTATGGGTTGAAGTTTTGTATCTAGTTTTTCCTATCACTAGCAGAAGAAAAACATGGGCCCACAAACCACACCATTGGCGACGGCGCCGGCGCCGCCCCGCGCGCTGTCTCGTCGTCGCTAAAGAAGAAAATGCAGATTGGGAGTGAGAAGCTCACGTCTTCGATTGCGTTTTCCCTGAGGAGGGATCTTTCAAGAATATGTTTCTTTTTTTCTTGCAAATTCGAATGTAACGTTTTGCACCTCTGAGCGATTCGGGTGCAATACGAGCAAGTAATCGTGGTCTCATCATTGTGTTATAAGAATCGTCAACACGCGGGATGTAAACGATGAGAATGAAGTAAGAGCGTGGGTTTAATATTCACATCGTGATCAGTATCTAGCTAGTTTAGTGTGTTATTTTGAGAAAGCGGTTCTATACTTAGAGAATTATTGCGACAAATTGCACTTTTGATCGTGCTTTACCTGTCCGCTTAGTAGAATGAGCTTCAAGTGTAGATGAGCTCGTTTTCCAGGACTAACCTAACCGATTTGTTGGTTGATTTCCCATGGTTTTGTAAAGGCTTTTTTAAAGCGACCTCCTTTCTGTGAGCATCTTTGAAATGAAAGTGATTAATCTTGGACCGACACTACCAACTAGTGATGACAACATCAATCATGAACGTAAAGTGGACGAAGTGTGGTGGTACCCGTGTTGTGATGGATAGCATGTCCGCCTGTTAATCCAGAGGTTCGTGGTTCGAATCCCAACAGAGACAAAAATGTTTTTTCCACGGGTATCGCCTTTCGCGAGGAAGTAGCAAGTCCTACGTAAGTATTCATTGCCATGAAAAGCGCTTTCTCAATTAGCCGTTCGGAACCGGCAAAAATTGCAGGTCACTTCCATTCCCTCACAAGGCATGGTTGTGAGAAATGCGCTAGGCCCTGGGGCACCTCGCTCTGTTGCGCCTCCCTATTTATTTATTTTTTAAAGTGGACGAAGTGGATCGTCTATCTTTTGTATTCGTAATTGGTTCACAATGTCACAATCTTGCACTATGTACACAAAATGTGAGAGTAAAGTATTATTCACATGAGAACGAACAACGAACGACGAATGAACGAATATTCGTTTATTTTGACATTTCATTCACATGAGTGTTTTACATTCGTCACGAATAACGAACACAATTTACATGCAAAACAAAAATGGGGAATGATTTTGAGGTAAAGCACGCGCGAAAAATTTATTCGTAGGAGTGTGGATTGTATGTGGAACGAGAATAAAGTCTGACAGTTCGTACCTACTAGATGTTTATTCGTAACGAATAAACTTTTTTTCTCAATTTTTTTAATTTTAGGCACAAAAATAAAAGTTTATCCACCTAAAAATAAGTATAAACTATTTTTCCATCGTTTCCAAAAAAAATTCGTGAGGAATTTATGCTAGTAAGCTACTTAAAATCTCATTTCTTGATTTATTCGTCGTTCGTTGGTCGTGCTCATGTGAATAGTCCTTAAGTTGACTGCAGCAAAGATGATGCTCCGTTTGACAACAGAGTAACGACGCTGGATAGAATTAGATGAACCGGGATCTGTGGAAGCCTTGACTTCAAAAATACCATCATTCATAAATAGAGTTCGGTAATGCTCAGATGGCAACTGATGTCATGTACACAAAATAATCCTGAAGGATCCCGTCAAAATGGTATTATATTAGGTTTGTTCGTTGAAGCCCTAGGGTCGCCCTGGGGTCGCCACAAAGCGTTTTTTGAGAAACCTAGAGTCGCCCTGAATGTCAAACTGAGTGTTTTTTAAAACCTATGGTTGACCTTGGCTTGACATCAACTCGCCCTTGGTTTTTGCTGTGGCGATTTGGGAGCTGTCATGTGTTTTTATTCAAATGACAGGGATGTATGGTAATTTTGTGGTTTAGCGTTTTTCGAGGACTGGCAGACCAAGGTTTTCTTGACAACTCATGCCTCATGGGATTGTCAAGGAAAGCTGGGTGTTGGGTCAACCGTGGTTAAAGTTCAACGAACGAACCTATTGCAGCACTCCATCAGGATCGCGAAAAAATACAAAGAAAGGTAACTCAAAAAACAAAACAGACATAGAACACCACGAAACCAGAAGGTTGTGCGGAGAGTTTTTAAGATCGGATCAGAAGTGTGCATGAATGTCTACGTAAATCAAGTGATGGTTGACTGCGATATTATTTTACAATGTGATGGAAGGGAATAAAGTCCCAGCGACGGATATCTTTGAGGAAGAACTACGTTTATCAAATTGAAAGTTAAGCAAAGTAGTTTCCAAGTTTCCATTCTAGTGGCAGAGTGCTGATGAAATATTGTCTATGTTACTCAGAGGCAATTTTTAGCACTCTAACGATGGCAGAATTTTTGGAATCGGTCCAGTATTATTTTAGATCATTTTTGTATTCCAAATTTCATTCAAATTGGCTCAATAGTTCAGTGCTTCAATAATTCTGCATGAAAAAATTACCCTATATTGTCGAAAGTATGCTTAATAATATACAAAAGGTCCGAATAAAATTACTCAATCCGTATATTTAAGAAAACAATTCGCAAAAACGTCTTTTTTCTTACTTTGAAACCCTACCCCCCCCCCCCCCCCCTACCCTTAACTTCTTAAAAATATTTTCGTTCTGTAATCGCAATTTTTTATATAGATTTGCTTATAGGTGTGTATAATCAAAATATATTGGGTAAAACCCACGTGCAAAAAAATTTTTTTTTGTGGACCAGTGTAATCAAAACAAAAAAATTTTGGCCGTCTTGGCGTCAATGCGCAGTTTTTTTCTGTTTTTTTTGTATTCTGCGTCCAATAAAATGTATGATTTCGTCTGCTTTAGAACATCTTATAGTCGAATGCTTTAGAACATCTTAGTCGAAATCTTTCATTAAAATTTAAATGGCTCTCTATATTATAATTTTCACGCGGACAGTAAACTTTTTTTCGTACGAAAAAATACGCTTTTGAGTTACTGCTGTGCCTTCTACGCAAAGACATTTTAAATTACTATGAAATACAAATTTGTAGAAAAAAATATACACACAGTCATTCACTTGTAGAATTCTTTCACAAACTGAAACAAATTTGTGATTCTCTTTCATATGGTGCAACAGAAACTTACAATAAAGTAGGGTTTTTAATATTTTTTTGATTGTAATATCTATAACTACAAACTTTTTTTCGTGCAACAGAAAATGATATTTTTCAACAAATTAATACCAAATACATTTTTTTTACAAATTTGTGATAAAAACGTTTGTAATTTACAATATTGCAAGGTGGTGCAATAGGCCACAGAGGTTAGTTTGGATTATAGAGTGATAATGTAAAGAGTGAATTAATGTGATTATTGGTAGAGTTGAAATCGAATAAAGTAGAGATCGATTAAAAGTGGTAGAATTAAATTTAAACTTACTTACTTACTTAGGTGGGCATTACAGTTCGGGGTGAACCTGGGCCTCAACCAACATCCTTCGATAACGACTTCTATTTCGGGCGAGCTCTCTCCAGTTTCGCACTCCAAGTCGGTTGAGGTCATCCTCCACTTGATTGCGCCACCTAAGACGAGGTCTTCCCCTTCCGCGATTTCCCTGCAATGTGCTTTCGAACACCCGACGAGCCGGAGCGTTTGGGTCCATCCGCTCAACATGGCCCAACCATCGTAGCCTCGCGATGCGTACTCTTCTGGCTATGCCCATGTCGCGGTACAGCTCATACAGCTCGTTGTTGTATCTTCTTCTCCACACATTGCCTTCGCATACGGGACCAAAGATCATTCGGAGAATTTTTCTTTCGAAACGACCAAGGGTTTCCTCATCCGCTTTCGATAAGGTCCATGCTTCCGCGCCGTAAAGCAGGACTGGGATGATTAAGGTCTTATATAAGGTTACCTTGGTTTTTCTGGAGAGGGTTTTGTTTCTCAATTGCCTTCTTAACCCAAAGAAGCAACGGTTGGCAAGAGTTATTCTCCGTTTGATCTCCGCACTGATGTTGTTGTCCGTGTCTACAGCGGATCCTAGGTAGACGAAGTCCTGTACTACCTCGAAGTTATGTCTGTCTATTGTGACGTTTTGTCCAATTCGTCGATGTTCTGTGTCCTTGTTTGATGACAGCATATACTTTGTTTTGCCCTCATTAACCATCAAACCCATTTTTGCCGCTTCTGTTTCAATACTCGCAAAAGCACCTATGACATCACGCTTTTTTCTTCCCATTACGTCAATATCGTCTGCATATGCGAGCAATTGCACAGATTTTTGAAAGATTGTTCCTCTGGTGTTGACGTTTGAGTTTCTTACAATCTGTTCAAGTATGATGTTGAAGAAATCGCATGACAGTTTATCGCCTTGCCTAAAACCTTTTTCGACATTGAAGGTCTCGGTGAGTTCTTTACCGACCTTGACGGAGCAGCGTGAATTCTCCAAAGTCATCCTGCATAGTCGTACGAGCTTTGCAGGGATGCCGAAACTAGACATGGCTCTGTACAGCTCGTCTCTGTAGATACTGTCATACGCGGCCTTGAAATCGATAAAGAGGTGGTGAATATCGATATTATGTTCTCGGGTTTTTTCCAAGATCTGCCGTAATGTGAAAATTTGGTCTATTGTGGACTTCTCCGGTCTAAAACCACATTGATAAGGACCTATCAAGTTGTTGACGTGGGGTTTCAGACGTTCACATATTACAGCAGACAAGATCTTATAAGCGACGTTAAGGAGGCTTATCCCTCTATAATTGGCGCAGTTGTGAGGGTCTCCTTTCTTTAGGATCGGGCATACGATACTGAGGTTCCATTCATCGGGCATGCTTTCTTTCGACCATATCATGCAGATCAGCTGGTGCAAGCTCCTTTCCAACTGATCTCCAGCTGCCTTGAAAAGTTCGGCATCAAGGCCATCTGCACCTGCAGTCTTATTTGATTTAAGTTTGCATATAGCAAGCTTAACTTCTTCTAGGTCGGGAGGACGGCATTCTTGATCATCGTCCAGGCTGAATGGGGCAATCTGCCTGACAGCGGAATTTGTGTCCTCATCGCCGTTAAGCAGTCTGCAGAAATGATCTTTCCAGATCCTCAGTAGCGACTGTGACTCTACAACTATGTTTCCCTGCTGGTCTTTACAGGCTTGAGTTCGGGGTTTGCCACCCTGGCAGGATCTTTTTATCTTTTGGTAAAACTTCCGAGTCTCGTTCCTGTCATGGCACCTCTCTATTTCCTCAAACGATCGCTTCTCATTCTGCTTCTTTTTCTTTTTGAGAAGTCGGTGTTCTTCCCTTCTTCTCTCCTTGTAAATCTCGTTATACCGATCGTGAGCAGCCCTCGTTCGTGTCTGCAAAAGCATTTGTCGTGCTCTTTGCTTGGCTGCATTTGCCTGCCTACATTCTTCATCGAACCATGGGTTTCGTTTTGGTGGCCAAGTGAAACCCAGAACCTCAGAGGCAGCGGTTCTGATGGCTTCTTGGCATTGCTGCCACTGGTCTTCGATGTTTAATGCTGGCGGCACGGGATTCAAGGATAATTGAAGGGACACTCGATTGGAAAAGGCATTAGCAATCTCTTGCGATTGTAGCTTTCCGACGTCATATCTCTTCACAGCGTTAGTTCGTGCTGGTCGTGAACAAGATATCCTCATTCGTACCTTGGCTACAACAAGGTAGTGGTCCGAGTCAAAGTTGGCCCCTCGGAAAGTTCGGACATCTAGCACACTGGAAGAGTGCCTTGCGTCGATCGCAACATGGTCAATTTGGTTGACGGTTAATTGATCTGGGGACCGCCATGTGCCTTTATGAATTTTGAGATGCGGGAAGCGTGTACTACTTACAACAAGATTTAGCCCCGCAGCAAAATCGATAAGCCTCAATCCGTTTTCGGAGGTTTTGTCATGGAGGCTATGCTTACCGATTGTGTTTCCAAAGATGTCCTCCTTCCCTAGTTTTGCGTTGAAATCGCCAAGAACGATTTTCACGTCGTATCTAGGGCATTGCTCATATGTTTCTTCGAGGAGCTCGTAGAAACAGTCTTTGGAATCGTCGTCTTTCTTTTCTGTGGGGGCGTGGGCGCATATAAGGCTAATGTTGGCGAATTTAGCCCTGATGCGGATGGTCATTATACGCTCATTGACTGGATTTTGGCTAATCACCTTATCCCTGAGTCTACCTCTAACGACAAATCCGCACCCAAATAAACGCTTTTTCTGTTGTCTGTAGCAGTCGCCATAGTATATGTCACAGTTTTTCATCTTCTTTATGCCCGGTCCATTCCATCGCACTTCTTGGATGGCGGTTATGTCTGCTTTGCAGCAGTCCAGGGCGTCCGCTAATTCTCCAGCTGCACCTTCTCCGTTAAGAGATCTTACGTTCCAGGTGCAGATCCGGAGGTCGTTGTCCTTTTTTCGTTTGCATGGGTCGTCAACTTTGAAATCATTATCGTTATCCGAGGCTGTTGATTGTTTCGGAACTATATCTTTTTTACGTGGTTGGGTAGTTAACCCTACGCACAACCCCCAACCTGGAGGGCCAGGTCCTTTTGGGTCCCTTCGGACACAAAGGGCTGGAGTATCCAGAGTCAGTACCCTGCTGCAGGGGTGTGAGTGCTGCCGTTGGCTCACCAGGAGCTCGTCCGCCACCATCTCTACTTCAATACCCTGTCCTAGTATTGAAAGACCCCAAAAGACCTTTAAACCAGATATGTTGGAGTAGCTCTTTCAGGGGTTTCTGCTTTTATGGCTGCTGAAGTCCACCGTTGATTCTGTCCTTCGAATTCATCCGCTGGGACATATACACGAAAGCTCTCGTAGACCACTGAGATTCGTGCAGTCAGTCATTGTTCGCAGAGCAATTATAGTGTTGATCGATCACAATTCTTTGTTCCGGATTCCCTTATCTCAACACTCGCACTTACTAGTTTAGCAGGTCAGCTCTGGACGGAGCATCCCAGGTCCCAGTGGATACCGCTTGGAGGTATAGTAAGCACAGTTGACGTGTACTATAAGTTACAGCATCTGGGCACCGCCAAGTTAGCACCAATCAGAGCCTACCCGAATAGTACAACGCCCATCCATTTAAGAATTAAATTTAAAGGTAAAGTTTTATTATTGCAACTGTTTGAAGCTCGTGTAATGGCTCAGGGTATGAAATTAGAGGATTTTAATTTAATTGATGATTGAGTTTTTATTGAGACTTTTTTTTCATAGTTACAATTTTATGTGATCAAAATATACAGCGTTGTTATGATGTAGCTGAATTTGAATTGGTCTAGCTTTAACATAATTGTTTTGATTTAAAGAATAATTTTTGAAATTAATAATTAAAACAAATTAATATATCAGATGAGAAAAAAAAAGTTTTTAAGTGTTGCTCAAGGACTCTTACAGATTTTACAGTTTGTGAAAACTAATGATAGAAAGAACTTATTTACAACTTACGACTAAAATAATAATAATAATAATAATAACTTAGAACTAAAAAGGTGCTTAAGTCAATTCAAATAAAATCTTGGAATGAACGAAAACAACACACTTCACATTTTAATGTAATAAAATAATGTTTAAATTAAAGTCGGTCTCAAGGTAAAACTGATGAGCATTCCTAGCGAGGTGGGTGTAGCGGCCAAATTGCTTCAGTGGAGAAACCCAAATTTCTGTTCACTAGAGCACTGGTTGCAGAAATAGCGATATAGAGAGAGGCACCGTTTCGACGACGTTCAAGAGAATCGATCGATTGAACTGTCAGCTATCAGTCTTAACACTGTGTTTTGTATAGGGTTGATGTAAAAATTCTGCCGGGGTCAAAATTCTGCCTCTTAGAACTCTGTGCGCTTTTTAACACTTTCCAAACCATCTTTTTGTTTATAATTGTCAGAATATTGATAATAATAGGTTTGTTCGTTGAAGCCCTGGGGTCGCCACAAAGCGTTTTTTGATAAACCTAAAGTCGCCCTGAACGTAAACGGAGTGTTTTTTGAGCCCTAAGGTTGACCTAGGTTTTCCTTCAACTCGCCCTGATTTTTGCTGTTGTGATTTGAGGGCTGTTTGGGGCACAGAAAAACCGAACGCATACATTGAAAAGCCGATACACCCACAACTAGTCACTGTTTGGTGCGGATTTTGGTCGATCGTTATCGGGCCATGTTGAAGAGGATAATATTGGCAACATTTGGTTTCAACAAGACGGCGCTACGTGCAACACAGCCAAAGCTACACTCGATGTTTTGCGCCCTGTTTTAAAAAAAAAAAAGTTATTTCGCAAACCTTTTATTATGTCGTTTTTTTTCAAGCTCAAGATGTTTTTGGTTTGTTTTCTTACTTTCTTATTGTTCTTCTGCATATAAAAAAAAATCAAAAAAAAATCAGCAGAATTTTCTCTTCTTTAATAACCAGAATTTTGGAAAGCTGAATTTTGTCAATCAGAAGGAAAAAAAAAAACAGAATTTTGGAAAGCAACATTTTCGTTTTAAAAGCAGTATTTTGAAGCCAGAATTTTGACCCTCTCCTTTTTGTATACTATCGAGTTGGCGTAAGGATGATTGAGGAGCATCTGGCCAAATATGGAAGCTATACTCTTGTTTTGGACGGATGTAGGCATTATGATTTGTAGCCAGATCAGTAGCTAGAGGCGAACAATTTCCTGTATCGTTTTAAAAAACTGTAGTGGGGGCTAACCAAAATCGGGCAGCTAACTCCAACTCTGCAACACTGCAAGCAGACTTCGGGCTTCCTTCTTTTCCGCCGAAGCAAAAGAGGAGAGACGTTGTGCTTATCAAAGAGTTATGTATCACCAAGTCTTTCGTTGAAGGACTAAGGGATCCTAGATACATCCTACTGTATGTAAATTACTAAGCCTAAAGTGAACCCAGATCTTACATATTGGTAAGAAGTAATCCTTATGTTTTTACTCCCTGATTAATTACAGTAACCGCGATGTAACCACAGTCTGCATATGGAGGCAAATGGTATCTATCTTATAAAGGAAGTTTGCGTAAAGCGTAAAGAAGAAATTTGGGTTGGACAGCTTCGATGCGTTTAACTTGTGTTATTCGATAAGGTGACCACACTTGTGAGGCATGTTCAAAGATTGACCTAACGAAAGAAACGAAAGGGGATTTGAGAATATACGGATTGGAAAATTCTTTAGACCAGCGTTTTATGAATCCGAGCATGCTGTTTGGTTTTTTTTTTTATACCAATAATTAACCACTCACTAAGCGTTTTTTGAAGACTGGAAAACCCAGGTTTTTTTGACAACTCATAGGGTTGCTAAGAAAACCTGGGTCAACCCTGGGTAAAGTCAGTCTACGTTACTAGCATGGGTGGTACCCGGGCGGCAATAATGGTGTCGCCCCTAGAATGTAAAACAGTAAAATAAATCAAATTCCGTTAATACATATTGCGATTTCTTTATTTAAATTCAAATAAGAAATTTTAAAAAGGAGTACAAAAAATAATGTATACATATCTCCATATTCAATTGTTTAAAAAAAAAAAACAGAAACTATTAATAAAACGTCTTCTTCCTAGCTTTTAAAGTAGAAAATTTGCTTTTAGCGTCATCAAAATTTATTTGCTGGGTCGCCTCATGTTAAATTGTTAAAATTTCCAGATTGTTGAGCCTCTTATCCGTCATTGTTGCCCGCAAGTAGTTTTACATTTTTTTTTTTATTAACTAAGCTTACTAAGTCCTTTCACATGACGCAACCGATTGTCATAAACATTTTTTAATGCGACCGACGCCAACGATGAGATTCGGAAAAGATTATGCAAAGTCCCATTCAAGGATGAATTTCGTAAAGTCTAAAGATAACCAATTAGATGTTGTCACTTTAGCCGCTTTCAAATGACTTCTCAACCTTGGTATATCTGAGAGAAGTTCTGACTCTGACACCTCATCATAAGCACAAGCAAATTTTGAAACAGCTATTTTCAAATCATTAATGTTTGCTAAAAGCAAAGTATTCGCCTATACAACATCAAACAATGAAGCCACCTCCTTAATAGACTCTGTTCTTGTTCGAAGTTCAGCGATGAATCGATGAAGCGACTCGAACATGTCTTTCAGTTCAGCGCTCAGAGAAAGTCCTGCATCAGTTGCCAACTCACCAGCCATTTGCTTTATACGACGAATTCTTCTTTCTCTTGGAATGTCGTATTTCTCCGATGTTTTTATACCAGCGTTAATTGCATCTTCAACCAGTCAACCAGATGCAATCCAATATAGATACTATCGGGAAAACACATGGATATAATGAAATTTATTTCGGTATTCTCTTCGTTTGATTCTATGGAATTTGAATTTAAAAAAAGTTTTGTTTTATTCACAAATTTTTGCTGCCAATATCAATATTTTGTCATTGGACTGGTGTAATCTGGCCTCGAAGAAACCGTACATATGTACATAAGTCAATGGAAATTGGATTACCAATTTTGTTTCTATCTTTATCATTTAGTCTTCTCATACTGTTCTGAGTCTTATAAAATCTAGCCTTTCAATTCGGAAGCCCCGTTAAGCTTCCGAAATAGCAAGTGTTTGACTGCCTTCAAGAAAAAAGGGATTGATACATCACTATTTTTTTGCTGTATGAAATGTATAAGAATTTATCATACATTGTAGACACATATGTAAAATGTATGACAAAATTCTGTGAAACAGAATTTATACCTACTGGAAATATTTCAGTCGAATTAATCAATCAATGACAGCAGTCATACAACATTTCTGTGAAACAATATTTTGTAGAATACATTTTAAAATCATACATTGTATGTGATGTATGATCTGTGAAATAGGCCCCAGGTGACTTCCCAGTTCTTCGCGAATGGTGATAACCGTAGAAAAACCCATGTAAAATGCAGACATATGCTAAATATCACGCCAAGGGCCCACCTAAGGTGGTTGAGTCACATATCTTAAGGTTCATACATATTTTGAACTGCACTTTTACATTCAAATGTAAAATAAATGAAGTTTGAAATAGAGTTTTTCTTTGAATTTCAACAGCGTAACCTTTTGCCAACTGCTTTAATGAAAATATTTTCAATGCCAGTTTAGCTCTAGCGAACATTCGCCAAATTTCGCTCGAAATACACCATCTGTCTCGACATGATTGTTGATGCGGAATATCCTGTAAGATCGCACTGCACAGTCTTGTTAGCAGTTTTATTCCAATCTCTTATCGTTATAATAGCAACAACAGATCTCTACAGAATGACAAATACATTATAACCTAAGCCCTAAAATTCTATCCTACCCTAAAATTATTCATAATATCCTTTCAGATAATCACCAATTTACTCAAAGCAAATTGTTTAAATAACAATAAAACCAATTTGAATTATATCACGATGGTCATTCTAGAAACTAAAGCTTCAATCTCATTAAGACGGTTTTAAAATTGTTTTTTTAAAAAATATTCCAAATTCGAACCATTTATCTTTCTTTATTCTTAGAGTAGATTACACATACATAGTACTGACTGGTTTAGTTCTTCCATTTCTTGTTTTCGTAATCCCATTTCGAGGAAAGACCAGTCACTGGGTTAACCTCCAAGTCCAACATACGCTTCAATTGTGCCTTTTGGTGCTCTTCATCGAATGTGATTGGTAGTTCGTCATAGACTGCAAGAAGCAAGTTCAATATACCACAGACCATGCAATGCCTATTATAATCATTTAACTTACCAAACAAGTTCATCATAATGCACACCCAGACAGCAGCGGAAACAGCCAAACAGGCTATGCCAAGGTGCATCTTCCACTCACCGGTGCCGGCCTTCAATTCAGCGAAGGTCCGACAGAAAGAAGCACGATATAGAGCTCGCTTTTCTTCAATTGATAGCTTCTTCCAGTCATGTTGCTCCTTGGCACGAAGAGCCAAAATTTCATTGTTCGGCTCCCTGAAGCGGACAGCTGGCATTGGATAGTCAACACGGTCACGGTAACAAGCGGTACCGTTCCAGCCGTAGCCCACAATTTCTCGTTTGCCAATTTTATCCAAAGTGTGGATGGAGGCAACACTGCCCAATTGGGCATTCTTTGGGGCGACAACCGCTGCTTGTCGCATAGCAAGTCCAATCAGCCTGAGTGCCATGCTTATTATTTTTATTCAAGATAGAAATTGGTATGCTGAAATAAAAATAGTGAGATAAGACGACTGCTTTTAAAGACATTACAGTTAAGGGGCGAAGGTATGGCGACGTCATTTTTCGCTGTTACATAACCAATGAATTCAACTCTTCTTTTTTGGTAGACGGTGGGGACTTAAAAATTCGGTTCTACGATTTTTTGATCTCATTACATAACAAAAGGTTAACAATTTCACAATGATTTATAATTCTATAGCTGTTCATTTTTCTTTAGACCTTTTTTAAATGTGTTCATTGGAACACATTTCTCGAATTACACAAACAGAATTGTTGGACTTTCAACCACTTTTAACAAAAACAACTGTTTGAAATTTATTACCAAAATGTCTCATTTTAAAACAAATTATAACTATATGTTTATGTAATTTGGAGAAAATTCAATAGCAAAAACCCACCTTCGTTTCTTCTGCAGCTGTGAAACCAAAACGGACGATGAAAAAAATGTACTTTTGGTTTGCTGGACTGAAATAAAAATGACAGATAGGAATGACTTTTAGCTGCAAGAAAAATGACGTGCCATGTTCGAAAAAGTGTAGTAAAAAGTGTTGTTGTGAAACAACAGATGTCGCTAGTACTTTTATTCAAACAATTCAAATAGTTTCGTGATGTAACTGGAAAGGCTATGGCCCAATGACTCCGTCAGACTTCAACTTCAACTTCAACTTCAACTTTAAAATATGTGAAAATTTTGGATGGCCCAATGAGTCCGTCGCGTTAAGGCGCTTTTGTTACCGAGAGCACCATGTGTGTGAGCATGTGTGTCTACCAACCAACAAAAAATACCAATAGCAAATGTCAAAGTCGTTAAGTGCGTTGATATTAAAAATGTTTTAATCTCAACGCCGCCACGGACGTCACGTACGTTGCTTATGGGCCATTCCCCATAAGAATACATGTGTTTTAATCGAGTTGTCAGTTGTGGCCGCTGAAGTCGAACGCGTGACGGAATGATTGGGCCATAGCCTGAACATTTATAAAAATTTGGAAAAGTCGCAAAAAAGTTATTAAAGTTTTATGCTGGGCTTACATGCATCTGCAACTGCAGAAGTGCAGGAAAGTAAAGCGAGATGGATGAAGATTACAAAGCACAAAAGTTAAAAAGAGAGACGAGTATGATTATGGCTGCGGACAAGAATTATGGGTGCAGATGAACATGTTCTGCAGTCATAACTAAGGAAGTTCAGATGGTGTGTTCCCTCTCTATCAGAGAAGTATGAATTTTACATTTTGTTTCTTTTTCCGTTTTTCATCTGCACTTGCAGATGCATGTAAATCCACCATTTTGTTAGAACTCATTTTCCTATAAAAAAAGGTACAGCGGCTCACCAGTATTATGTTTTTTGCATTTTTTTAGCAAAACTATCATTTCCCAAATTTGGATAAGTGTTTCCCAAATTTTTCCAAAATGTTCACGATGGATTGACACCAAAATATCTGAATTTCACTGCTAGCGCTGCAAAGTAGACGCCAAAATTCAAATTGTTAATAACTTTTTTTTGGGACTTTCCAAAATTGCAAAAACTGTTTCCTTAATTTTTCCATGTAAAAAACATAATGCTGGTGGGCGTCTGCATCTTTTTTTTTTATAGGAAAATGAGTTTTTACAACTAAAACGCAATTAACTTTTTCTCTTTACTTTTCCAAATTACAAAACTAGTTTTTTTAGTTTGCAAAAAGCTTGATTGAATTTGGAAAACCAAAACAAATCATGAAATCTGCGATTTTGGTACTATTTTAGTCAAAAATGTTTTTTAATGTGTTTTTGAATGGAAAATTGAACTTTTATAACTAAAATACTTATAACTTTTTTCCAAATTTCAAAATTAGTTTATTTTGGTTCGAAAAGTGCTTGACTAAACTTAGAAAACCAAAACAGTTCATGAAATCTGTGATTTCTGGATGGGATTTTTACTAATAATTTTTTTATTATTTTCTTAAGTTGAAACGATTATCAGATTATCATTTGGACCCCACTACTGAAATTCTATGAAAAATCATATTTTTTCTAATAAATAATTATTTTATTTCAAATGCAAATGCAGCATAGTTTATGTTTAGAAGGATTTAGTTTGAAGTTGTTGGCAGTTCAAGCAGACATTTAACACATAAGGTACATTAGAACCACTAGGCAAGGGCAACAACATCAGCCACATCCATCTCAGGTGGATCTGGTTTTCTTGTCGTCTGCTCTTGGGCAAAGGTGACATCTGCTTTTTTTACAAGAAAGAATTTCGGGGACTGTTGGTAATTTTTCCTGAACTCTCCCCAAAATACAGAGTGCATCCAATACAGATTTTCCAATGAAAGATTGTGTTGCAGGTTGTGAACGGTTATTCAATTCAAATATATTGTAACGTGAACCCAACATTTAATACCAATTTCCTAATCGAAAACGTTCAACCGAAAAACACATCTGGGAGCACTGGTGTAAGTATAGAATTATTGAAGGAGAGAAAATTTTTGACAGCCAAAATAGTGTAGAGTGAAGACTATGTAGAAGTTACTGGAGAGTTCTAGATGAAATGTCATTCGATATAAATAGCCCGCCCGAGGCAACCAGAGGGCAGTTTGGTTTAAAGAGTGATAAAGTTAAGAGTAAATACAAGTGATAGTCCAAAAGTCGAGTTGAGATCGAATTAAGCATAGATACTGAATAAAAGTGATAGAAATAAATTGAAAGGTGAAGTTTTATTTTGCGAACTGAGCGCACGTTACATTGGTGTCAGAAGTGGAAATAAAACTTATTTGACTAGTAAAGTGTAAAAAAAAAAAAAAAAATAAAGTAAAAGGAAAAAATAATAATTATATACAGTGAAAATGGGTAAGTTGTTAGAAGAGCTCAACTGCATTGAGCTTAAAAGTGAGTTAGGTAAGCGAAATCTTTCTAGAGCGGGATCGAAAAATGAGCTCGTCCTGCGCTTGCGTAACTATTTGGAACAGCAAGGGGAAGACGTGAACATTGGAACAGCAAGGGGAAGACGTGAACACTTTTGTTTTTGAAACAGAAGTGGAAGAAGAGGAAGTAAGTGAAAGTGTAGATTTTTCTAGTATGATGAAACTTTTGTTAGAACAGCGAAACGAGCAAAAGAAAGAACAGCAGAATGTTCTCGAACGACTCGAAGTACAACAAAAGAAGCTGATTGAAGAGCAACAGCAGAATATTCTCGGACGTCTGGAAGACCAAAGAAATGAGCAAAAGAAGAAACAGCAGAATGTTCTTGAACGACTCGAAGTACAACAAAAGAATCTGGAAGAGCAACGAAACGAGCAAAAGAAGCTGATTGAAGAACAACGAAACGAACAAAAGAAAGAACAACAGAATATTCTCGAAAGACTCGAGGCGCAACAGAATGTTTTGGAAGGTCAGAAAAACATTCTAGAAGGCAAATTGGGCAACATTGAGAAAAATGTATGTGCCCTTGACGAACGAGTTGAAGGTGTGGAAAAACAGCTTTCTGTTGTAGAGAATCGTTTGGAAAGCCGATGCGATAACCAGTTCTCTCTTCTGTCCAAGAAATTAGACCAGATCCGGAAAATAAAAATTCGAGAATCTGCTGGAGAGTTTGCAAGGAAAAAGGAGATGAAACCCCCAACATTTGATGGACAGTCTTCTTGGCCAGTTTACAAGAGACAATTTGAGGCAGCCGCGACAACAAATGGCTGGGATGACGAAGACAAGTACATAGCACTGACTCTTGCTCTTAGAGGACCAGCAGCTGAATTACTTCAAACAGTTCCAGCTGGTAAGAGCGGTGATTTCAGTTCTCTCGTGGCAGCTATAGATAAACGCTTTGGAGATCGCTTGAAAGAAGTCTTCCGAGTCCAACTCAATAACAGAGTCCAGAAAAGGGGTGAAAGTCTACAGCAGCTCCAAGCAGACGTCGAAAGACTGGTTCACTTGGCATACCCGGATGCTGGAGAAGAAATCATCAACCAGCCTGCTGTTGAGTCCTTCGTTCGTGCCATTTCCGATATACATCTTCAGAGGTCTGTGCGAACTGCTAGAACACGTACTCTTTCCGAAACTTTAGCATTCGCATTGACAATTGAAGCAGCAGAGCAGGCTTCTCAGGGAGTACATCGACTTAGAGAGGCCATAGTCGAAGAATGCTCGTGCCAAAGAGCTGAAATACAAAAGAACCGGAGCGGACTAGCAAGATGTTGGAACTGCAACAAGACCGGGCACTTACAGCGTCAATGCCGACTACCACCAAACAAAGCCAGTTGTCAACATTGTCGAAGCAAGAGATCCAACCCAGAGCAAGGTAACAACAACACCAGCGTTGCCTATCAGCCCGTTTCCCATCAGGGAAACGAGTAAGAACCAACTTCGAGGGGCAAAGGCTGGTTTCTTGTATCGATGGCACCAAAACCACCATCCAGGTCTCCCAGACCAAACGAGACAACAAAAGTCTGACTGTGGAGACTACTATTAACGGGAACAGACATGTGGCTACCATCGACACCGGCGCCACAGCATCCATAGTACGTCGAGACCTGGTAAAGATGACGTGGCTTCATAACACCAATAGCTACCGTCTAAGAACCGCAACGGGAGAAGCAGCAAGAGTATATGGAGAAGTGTGTCTCAAGATCCGACTGGCCGATCTAGTGTTTACTCATCAATTCCTGGTGGCAGATATATGTGACGAGTGCATCATTGGAATCGACTTTATGAAGCAGCACGGAGTTATTTTGGATATCGGCAATCAAGTTTTGAAATACCAAAATAAAGAAATTCCAATGACCTATTCGAATGACAATACGTCAACACTGAGGACTGTCATCACGGATGATCTGATTCTGCCTCCTTCGTCTGAAGTGTTCGTTTGGACAAAACTGGAAGGTGAGTTTGGAAGCCTTCGATACCTCATGGTGGAACCAGACCCAGAGTGTTCCTCCCAAAGCGTCATCATTGGGAAAACTCTGGTAGCACCGAAAAACAAAATGGTCCCCGTACGATTACTAAACACCAGACCGTACGATGTAAAGTTGAAGAAAGGAGAAGTCGTTGGACGTTGCGAATCGGTTGCAGCAATTACAAAGATCACAGACAAAGCTCCGAGAGAAACTATAACTCCGGAGGAGCTCAAAACCATCAGAGCTAAAATACTGAATTCATCCAACCTTGATCACCAACAAACAAGGATGGCTGAAAGTCTCCTACAAGAGTACACTGATATCTTCGCATCGCAAAACGGGCAATATGGTAGGACACAGTTGGTGCAGCATCGCATCAACACAGGAGATGCAAGACCGATTCGTCAACCCGCAAGACGCCTTCCACTGGCCAAACAAGGTGAGGTTGAGGAAATGATAACAACAATGAAAAAGGACGGTCTTATCGAAAATTCCAAAAGTCCTTGGGCGTCACCAGTGGTGCTAGTGAAAAAGAAAGACGGAAGCACTCGTTTTTGTGTGGACTACCGAAGGCTGAATGATGTGACTAAGAAGGACAGCTATCCCCTGCCCAGAATCAGTGATACCCTGGATGCCATGGAGGGAGCCCAGTGGTTCTCGACGCTGGACTTGAAGAGCGGATATTGGCAAGTTGACATCCACCCTGATGATCGGGAAAAGACGGCGTTTTCTACAGGTAATGGGCTCTGGCAGTTTAAAGTTATGCCGTTTGGGCTATGTAACGCTCCGGCAACATTCGAGCGTTTGATGGAGTGCGTTCTTCAAGGACTAACGTGGAAAGCGTGCCTAGTCTACTTGGACGATGTCATTGTTTACGGGAAAACATTTGACCAACATTGCAAAAACCTAAAGGCCGTGTTTCAGAGACTTCGAGAGGCTAACCTTAAACTGAATCCGGAAAAATGTGCACTTTTCAAAACCGAAGTCAAGTATTTGGGACACATTATCTCATCCCAAGGAGTAAAGACCGATCCTGAAAAAGTTGACTCCGTCAAAAATTGGCCAACACCACAGGACAAACATCAACTCCGAAGCTTTCTTGGACTTGCCACATATTACCGACGTTTTGTTAAGAACTTTGCTGGAGTTGCAAAGAGTTTGCATCAGCTCACCGAAAAAGGGAAGCAGTTTAAATGGTCAGGTGAGTGTGAGAAATCTTTCCAGGAACTCAAATACCGCCTCTGTAATGCTCCAGTGCTGGCACATCCAACACCTGGCAAAACATTCATCATCGACGCAGATGCAAGAAACGTTGGAATCGGGGCGGTACTATCCCAAGTGCATGATGGCGAAGAGAAAGTGGTGGCGTATTACAGCAAGGTCCTCTCGAAGCCCGAAAGAAACTACTGTGTGACCAGAAGGGAACTGCTAGCTCTTATCTTGGCAACAAAGCACTTCCATAAGTACATCTATGGACAGAAATTCCATCTGCGGACAGACCATGGTGCTCTGAACTGGCTGTTGAACTTCAAAAATACAGAAGGTCAAGTCGCTAGGTGGATAGAAAGACTGCAGACTTATGATTACCAGATTCAACACCGTAGAGGAAAGCTGCACTCAAACGCCGACGCATTATCCCGAAGACCTTGCAAAGTGGATTGCAAGCATTGTAGGCGGCAAGAAGACAAAGAAAATATTACCGCTCAGCGACTAAGAGCTGACCCAATATGCGGATGGAGCAATGAGGAAGTGAGGACTGCTCAACAGGAGGATCAAGATATCGAACCCATTCTCGCATGGAAAGAAAATGAAGAGAAACCTGAATGGGGAGACATTTCTGACAGGAGTCCAGTTCTCAAAGCCTATTGGGCACAGTGGGACTCACTATATGTGCAAGAAGGTGTCCTCAGGCGAAGATGGGAATCCGCTGACGGTAAGTCATATGTGATGCAGCTGATCGTACCGCAATCCAAAGTCAGTGAAGTTCTGCGGGAGATGCACGACGGACCTTCTGAAGGCCACCTGGGAGTTAACAAAACACTGGAGAAGGTGCGACATCGGTTCTACTGGTTACATGCTAGAGATGACGTGGAGAAATGGTGCCGTCAATGTGACAAGTGTGCTGCAACCAAAGGACCTGGTAGGAAGATTCAAGGTAAGATGCATCAGTACAACGTTGGATCGCCTTTTGAGAGGATTGCAGTAGATGTGGCTGGGCCTTTTCCAGAGACCAACGCTGGAAACAAGTACATTCTGGTTGTAATGGACTAGCGTATCTTTCAAGGAGTGTGCGGACTACTTGGCATTAAGAAGACTAGAACCACACCGCTTCGTCCACAGTCTGATGGGATGGTTGAAAGATTCAACCGGACCTTGAAAGAACACCTCACCAAGGTCGTAGGCGACTACCAAAGAGACTGGGATAGGCACGTACCGCTATTCCTGATGGCCTATAGAAGTGCAGTACATAGCTCGACGGGACAAACACCATCTGACATCCTCTTCGGGAAAACCATGCGGCTGCCCAGCGAACTTAAATTTGGATGCCCCACACAGGAGCCACAGGACACGAACGAGTATGTGGATGACCTCAAGGAGAGACTCGCTGACATCCATAAAAGAACAAGGGAACGGATGAAAACCTACAGCGACCGGATGAAGACACGGTACGACACAAAAACGACAACGGCAGGGTTCCAAGCAGGAGATCGTGTGTGGCTTTATAATCCTCATCGTCAAAAGGGATTGTCACCGAAACTTCAGCAGAACTGGGAAGGTCCTTATACTGTTGTCACGAGGATTAACGACGTGGTTTACCGCATCCAAAGAGGACTAAGAGGCAAGTTAAAAGTAGTTCATTATGACCGGCTGCATCGATATAATGGCGAGGCTGCAGATGGAATTATTCGGGACGAACAATCTTAAGGAGGGGGCAGTGTAACGTGAACCCAACATTTAATACCAATTTCCTAATCGAAAACGTTCAACCGAAAAACACATCTGGGAGCACTAGTGTAAGTGTAGAATTATTGAAGGAGAGAAAATGTTTGACAGCCAAAATAGTGTAGAGTGGAGACTATGTAGAAGTTACTGGAGAGTTCTAGATGAAATGTCATTCGATATAAATAGCCCGCCCGAGGCAACCAGAGGGCAGTTGGGTTTAAAGAGTGATAAAGTTAAGAGTAAATACAAGTGATAGTCCAAAAGTAGAGTTGAGATCGAATTAAGCATAGATACTGAATAAAAGTGATAGAAATAAATTGAAAGGTGAAGTTTTATTTTGCGAACTAAGCGCACGTTACAATATTGACACCATTTGGTCGAATACATCGACTCCACCTTTGGTGCGGTTATAATCCGGTATCATGGCAGGTTTACTTTGATGACCGGAAGTGGCTTCTGGCAGTTATGTTGTGTTGATAGCAATATCACTTGTATCACCAACGCCATTTTTCCAGAAAATCTAAAGGATGAGTGGCCTGGACGATACTGTTTTTATTTATTGACCTTTACAAGCTCATTCTGGTCATCACGAACCTCCTTCGCTACAAAAGGTTTAGGCAAATCTTTTTTGTTTTTCCAAATCGTGCCAAGAATAGTGATCTTCTTCTTATTTAGCAACTAGTGTTTCAGGAGTGAATTCCGCAGCTGCTGCATGTGTTGCCACAACCTCCGTAGAAGGTGCGACACGTGCCAACATTACTGCTGCTATTTTCCACTTAGTACACACTGAGAAAAGCTCAAATATAGCTACTAATTTGAATTTATATTCTTGTCATAACGCGTTTGCCACCTTACCACAAATAACATCCGCAGTCAAACTAATTTCTACGACGGCGAATTTAGGCGCATGTTCAGACCTAACCTCCAACAACTCGATAGTCAATACCGCGTGTATTCCATCAGTCGCTAAGCTTTCTACCAACGTCGTCAACTACCGCTCTGCTTGTTGCGGAACCTAATAATGCGGTTGCCATGCGATCGCAATTTAATAAGCATGAAAACTCGATCGTATCAAAGAATTCGGTCGATTTTCCACCATCTTCTTTGAGTACGATATACTCAACATACACGCTGTGCCTTCCTCGGCACTGTCAAGGGGTGCTGCATTAACATCAACGAAGGTTCACAACCCGGGGGTTTTAGAAACAGCTAACAGGGGTGCTTCGAAGGCATCAGTTTGCTCTAAGAGCACCAGGTCTTCGCGGGAAAAACATATTCACAGGGAACTGCAACGTTTAGAGGAAGAGAAAGAGTTGAATGAGAAGCGGGATAGGGATTATTTAGCCAAAAATTTAGATTACAGGGAAGGAGGCCTTCACGAACCTGTCGCAACTAGAACATGTCTCGGATGGGTGGCTCATGGGAACCTTTCGAGTGGATGGACAAGCCTCAAGAAATCTGACGCTAACAATAATTGCTTTCACGCACCTGAACGCGACAACAATAGTCTTGATCGTTTGGTAAGCGACTTTATTGTCAATAATAGCTTCGGAGCATCCTATGTGGGGAGAGAACTTGTTCCAAACGAAGATCAGCGAGCGACGCACCTATTAAAAACCCACACCATTCCTACTGAGGGACTTAAGACCCATTATATGAACGTTCACACCGCCGAACCACAAAAAAGCGTTCTCGGAATAGGAAACTTTTCGAGTTGGAATAAACTGCTGCGAAGTACGGCGTATGTCGTTCGATATAAGAATAACCTTAAAATTAAAGCAAGGGAAAAGCATCAACGAAGCTCGGGAATCCTTAAAAGAAGAGAACTGCAAGAATCATTTCAAGTACTAATGAGAGAAGCGTTATGTACTGCGTACCAAGATGAGTTAGCGGATCTGATGTCCAAAAGGCCTTTAAATAAGAGAATCCCCATCGTCAGTCTATGTCCGTATTTGGATGAGCACAACATCATTCGAGCTCAGGGCAGAATCGATCATTTCTCGGGATTCAATGAGCATCTCAAGCGGCCAGTCATACTTCCTAGAGATCATCCGATTACCCATCTCATCATGATCTGTCGATTTCACCATCAAAACCACGAAACAGTTATTAGCGAACTCCGCCAAATGTATCAAATCCCACGGCTTTGAACAGCGTACCAAGTCATGAGAAGAAAACGCCAGGACTGTAAGAACTCGAAAGCAGAAACATGCGAACCAATAATGGCTCAGTTACCCAAGGCGCGACTCTCACCGTACACCAGACCCTTCTCATTCACCGGAGTAGATTATTTTGGCCCGATAAATGTTTCCGTTGGAAGAAGGACGGAAAAAAGATGGAGAGTTCTCTTGACTTGCCTCACAACAAGAGCAGTCCACCTAGAAATAGCACACAGCCTATCAGCCGACTCCTGCATCCTAGCCCTTCGAAACTTCGTGGCCCGTCGAGGAACCCCTATTGAAATATTTAGCGATAACGGCACCAACTTTCAGGGAGCGGAACGAGAGATACGCGAAACATTCAAAAATATCGACCAACATAAACTAATGACAGCGCTTACTTCCACCATAACCAAATGGAACTTCATACCACCGGGCTCCCCACACATGGGAGGTTCCTGGGAGCGCCTTGTGCGTTCAATAAAAAAACGTCCTCTATAAGATCATGCCTAAGCGGAATCCCTCGGATGAACTTCTAAAAAGTATGATGTTTGGAAGTTGAAAATATAGTCAACTCACGTCCACTAAATTATCTTCCCATCGATAACGAAAATGAAGAAGCGCTCACCCCCAACCACTTTCTACTGGGGTCATCGAACGGAATTAAGCCTTAAGCGGTATTTGATGATGATGTAAAGGTAGTAAGGAAAGGTTGGCAAGCGTCTCAGCAGTATGCAGATCACTTCTGGAAGCGCTGAGTAAGTGAATATTTACCTACCGGTGTCGGTCGGTGGTTTACAGCAGTGAAACCAATAAATGAAAAGATTAGTAAAATTTTCAACAATTAAAACACTTTTTATATTTCCTCAGATGTACATTTCAGAAGCAATGCTTCCATCGTCAGTGAGATTTATAAATTAAATTAAATTAAATTATTTGTCAAAAAACTAATAATAAACAAAAATGTTTCTAAACAAATTCACAGTTAAGTTGAGTTGAATCTATTAAAAAATTTTTTGAATATTGAATCTTTGATTGGTCCATCATCACTATTCATTAGATTATTTTTGTTTTTAAATATGTAAAATGATTCAAAAGCATCTAATTCATAATTGTTATTTACATTTCTTATTAATTTTAAATTTTGCAAACTAAAGCTATGACTATTTTCTAGCATATGTTCTGCAACACTTGACTTTTCTTTTTCATTATATTTAAGATGTGCAAAATGTTCTTTAAATCTTTTTAGAATAGGTCTTCTTGTCTGTCCTATATATTCTTTCGCACAATCATTACATCCGATAGAATAAATTCCTGATTTTTGAAGTTGTTCAATTTTATCTTTAGATCCTCCAATCAGATTTTTTATTTTTATTTCGCTGCACTCACTCATACGGATATTATATTTATTGAAGATTGGTTTTATCTTAGATGTTATGAAGAAAAGAAATATTCAAAATTTTATTTCTATAACATCTAAGATATATATATATATATCTTAGATGTTATGAAGAAAAGAAATATTCAAAATTTTATTTCTATAACATCTAAGATAAAACCAATCTTCAATAAATATAATATCCGTATGAGTGAGTGCAGCGAAATAAAAATAAAAAATCTGATTGGAGGATCTAAAGATAAAATTGAACAACTTCAAAAATCAGGAATTTATTCTATCGGATGTAATGATTGTGCGAAAGAATATATAGGACAGACAAGAAGACCTATTCTAAAAAGATTTAAAGAACATTTTGCACATCTTAAATATAATGAAAAAGAAAAGTCAAGTGTTGCAGAACATATGCTAGAAAATAGTCATAGCTTTAGTTTGCAAAATTTAAAATTAATAAGAAATGTAAATAACAATTATGAATTAGATGCTTTTGAATCATTTTACATATTTAAAAACAAAAATAATCTAATGAATAGTGATGATGGACCAATCAAAGATTCAATATTCAAAAAATTTTTTAATAGATTCAACTCAACTTAACTGTGAATTTGTTTAGAAACATTTTTGTTTATTATTAGTTTTTTGACAAATAATTTAATTTAATTTAATTTATAAATCTCACTGACGATGGAAGCATTGCTTCTGAAATGTACATCTGAGGAAATATAAAAAGTGTTTTAATTGTTGAAAATTTTACTAATCTTTTCATTTATTAGATTAAAAAACACGTGGATTATCTCAACTGAAAAACTGATCAGTGAAACCAATCAAAGAAGGTGACATAGTGGTCATTGTAGACTACAACAGCCCTCGGAATTGTTGGCTGAAGGGACGTGTCATCCAGACCAAGGTTGCTGAAGACGGGCAGGTCCGAAGTGCCACAGTACTAACACGCTACGGTGTCTACCTAAGACCTTCGGTGAAGATGGCTGAGCTGGATGTTACCACCCCAGGAAGAGCATGAACTGTACCTGTTTGGACATACTAAGGGGGAGTGTTAGCAGACATGACACAGTGTAATAGGGGTACTATGCCTCAATTAGGTGTAACTTCATGTAGTTGTAATCGAAATTAAAGTAGTAGCCATTTTGTCCTTAAAGTAGAATCGGCCATTGTTAATCTAGAACTTGAAAGGAATAGACTTGTAAGTCTGATGACTTATATAAAACTTATAAAAATAATATCAATTAATCTCTTTTATGAATAAAGGTTTTAAAACTCTGCAATAAGAACCTATGTGTCTTTGAGTGGAGTTATTAAATAGTCTGAAGGTTGACTAATTGCGTCAACAACATCTCTGCTTAAATTTCTTCAGTTCGGGTTGACACGGCTTTTGCAGGTTCGTAAATGAGGGTTAATAAGGGCTAGTGATGATATTAAATTTATTCTAATAAAACTGCTGCCTTGAATTACTGCTCAAAGCTCTCATGCTTTTAAGAAACAACCGTTATAGGTATGCTGAAAACAACTTTAAATTCTTTTCATAATACAATTGCATTCCGCCACATGCTTGCAATAACTCCCGGGACATCAAACTATACACACATTATTTTGCCATAGTAAACTCAGCTTATCAGTTATCACATTGCAAACATAAATCCACTTTGTCATGCAAAAAGCCTGCAGGTCCCCTAGAATTTATAAGAGGAACTTCCTCATCCCCAACTCCTACACACAGTAAAAACACTCAACAAACACAATTTATATTATCATCTGCGCCGCAAGGTAAAAAACAAAGAAGTAGATACTTTCATGGCTCCGTCAGATTTATGGCTTATCAACGACCAAGTAATTGGGCACGAGAGAAGCAGAAACCAACCCAAATATTGAGTTCTATAGATAAACTCTGGCTCGGCAATTAAGATGTTAATCAATTGTATGTAATATACGTTGGTGCGCCGGCCGTGCGCAGGCAATGCGGCGATACCTTTTCAGTGATCTATGGATGCAGCTAGTCTGACTTCAATAGTAATATGAATTCTCGATGCCATAGCCCAGACCCCAGATTGCGTTGATTGCAAAATGCTGTAAACATGGCTTCAAGGATGTATTAACCAGTATTAAGTTATGAAAACGTACACAGCGGAAACCCATCCAGAAATGAACAACTCCTAGAGTTAAGAATAAACATAGCTTAGCCTGGTATGACTTTGAGTACAGAGTCCAGAGGAGCGGCGGTTTTACATCTTGATTTGAATTTACAATAAAATTGTACCTCTGATGATTGTTGAAAAGTTTTATTGGAGCATTCTATGCAAACCATTTAAGTTTCTTCTGTAGCATTTACAGGTCTTTGCAACAGTTTAAAAAATTATTTTTTACCTTGTTTCAAATCATCATTGTGTTAACAATAAACTACTGGAAACTATTAAGTCCTGTTTTTCAGTAGGAATGCATAGCTTTTTTTTCAACGAGCTAATTACTAATAAAGCCCTTTCCATTCCTTCACAAGGCATGGCTGTGAGAAATGCTATAGGCCCAGGGGCTCCTCGCTCTGTTGCGCCACCCTATTTATTTTATTTTATTTTTATTAATTACTAATAAGGGCTTTCAATGAATGTATTCGAATGGCCTTTATTGTAAGTTATACGTGTTACGCCTTTAGCAGGCGCTCAATCCCACTTCCACCAAAAAGTGTTTAAAAATAGCATAGAATTTTTGGTATGTTGGTATACGTTTCTAGCCAAGAAGACAGAAAATTTATCTTTTTTTCATTTCATTTTGGTTTTTTGTTTTGTTATGAAGATTGCAAGAAAAAACGAAAATAATAAATTACTCAATAACTTAATACAAATGACTTTCTGCCTAGAGATAACATATGAATTTTTAAACTAGAGCTAGAATTAAAACAAATACTATGTAGGTATAGGTACACATTTTTTATAGACCTAGTTTTTTCAATCAAATTTATGTTGTGTTCTTAAAGCTTGCTAAAAATACTTAAATCTTCTTAAAACTAGGGCAGACTATAGGTAAAATTAGTTGGACAGACTTTGGCTTGAACGACCAATGTTGGATAATGAGAGTCCTCACTCCTCAGATGACGGCTTGTCCAACTTGTTCGATGGTTTTCAAATATTTCTGAAAATTTTTAAGTTGGACGGAGTGTAGGAATATTGGACATAACGTTGGACGACAAATCTGATTATTTTGGACGCAAACTATATCCGAGCATACAACATCCATCAAACGAAGTCTTTCCAACTAATTATACATCGTGTGCTCCGCTTTTTAATTTTTGTGTTTTTTAATTCATTTTAATAATAGCTGAGCAGCTCGGCGTTGCTCGGGTCTGTAGTTTTAAGGTTCCCGTAATCGTTTTTTCGCTTAAGTGGGAATTTGGGGATAAAAAATAATCGTGGGATTATGTGGCATCCTAATGCTTTCTAAGTTTCTGTTTACAACCCCGTTCCTGTGGTAATTTTCCGTTCCCGTGGAAATATGTGAATGCAATATAAGTCTATGTCACTGAGGAAAGTAACATCCTAGAGTTGAAAGAATTTTTGAAATCGGTCAAGTTGCTTTAAGGTTTCCGTTCTCGTTCTCGTTGTAGGGATGAAATATACGATAAGTTACTGAGGGATTATGTGGCACCCCAGTGCTGAAAGCATTTTTGAAACATGTCCAGTAGTTTCTAGGTTTCCGTTCACAACCTCATTCCTGTAGGAATCTTCCGTTCCCGTGGAAATATGTGAATGAAATATAAGTCTATGTCACTGAGTGATAATGTAATATCCTATAGTTAAAAGCATTTTTGAAATCAGTACAGTAGCTTTAAGGTTCCGGTTTCTGTTCCCGTGAGATTATACGAATGAAATATAGACAGACATGCTTATTTTGACATTCTATTTGAAAGAAAGTTAGTCGAATTCGAAAGAAGTGCATTTTGATACTCGAATGATTCGAATGTTAAACATGTGAAATTTCGAATCGTTCGAGTTTCAAAATGCACTTCTTTCAAATTTGACTAACTTTCTATCGAATAGAATGTTAAAATAAGCATGAGTATAAGTTACTGATGGAGTGGGATAATGTAGCACCCCTAATGCTGAAAGAATTTTAGAAATCTGTCCAATAGTTTCTGAGTTTCCGTTCCCAACCCCGTTCCTGTGGGAATATGGGGATCAAATCTTGACAGGAACCATTTATAAGTCTATGTCACTGAGGCACTGAGGGATAATGTAACATCCTAGAGTTGAAAGAATTTTTGAAATCGGTCAAGTAGCTTTAAGGTTTCACTTCTCGTTCCCGTTTCTGTTCCTGTAGAATTATAGGGATTAAATATAATCTAAGTTGCTGATAGAGGGAGAATATGTAGCAGTCCTAATACAAGGAAGGTTATAGAAATCTGTCCAGTAGTTTCTAAGCTTCCGTTCAGTAACCCGTTCCTGTAGGAATATCCGCACAATTTTTTTATTTTTTATGTCATAAAAACCTTCTCCTGACAATAACAAACACAACAAAAAAAGAATTGGCCAAATTGGTCCAGGCGTTGTTGAGTTATGCGCTTACCAACACATTTTGCGATTCATTTTTAAATTTAAGAATTTTTTGATTTTTCGGTTTGCCACTCTGTAACACCACGATCAATGAACTGATCTATAATCAAACGTAAAATCGACCAGGTGCGAGCCCGTGTTCATGAACGTGATGATAAAGAATACTTACTTACTTACTTAGGTGGGCATTACAGTTCGGGGTGAACCTGAGCCTCAACCAACATCCTTCGAAAACGACTTCTATTTCGGGCGAGCTCTCTCCAGTTTCGCACTCCAAGTCGGTTGAGGTCTTCATCCACTTGATTGCGCCACCTAAGACGAGGTCTTCCCCTTCCGCGATTTCCCCGCAATGTGCTTTCGAACACCCGACGAGCCGGAGCGTTTGGGTCCATCCGCTCAACATGGCCCAACCATCGTAGCCTCGCGATGCGTACTCTTCTGGCTATGCCCATGTCGCGGTACAGCTCATACAGCTCGTTGTTGTATCTTCTTCTCCACACATTGCCTTCGCATACGGGACCAAAGATCATTCGGAGAATTTTTCTTTCGAAACGACCAAGGGTTTCCTCATCCGCTTTCGATAAGGTCCATGCTTCCCCGCCGTAAAGCAGGACTGGGATGATTAAGGTCTTATATAAGGTTACCTTGGTTTTTCTGGAGAGGGTTTTGTTTCTCAATTGCCTTCTTAACCCAAAGAACCCATTACGTCAATATCGTTTGCATATGCGTGTAATTGCACAGACTTTTGAAAGATTGTTCCTCTGGTGTTGACGTTTGAGTTTCTTACAATCTGTTAAAGTATGATGTTGAAGAAATCGCATGACACTTTGTCGCCTTGCCTAAAACCTTTTTCAACGTCAAAGGTCTTTGTGAGTTCTTTACCGACCTTGACGGAGCAGCGTGAGTTCTCCAAAGTCATCCTGCATAGTCTTACGAGTTTTGCAGGGATGCCGAAACTAGACATGGCTCTGTACAGCTCGTCTCTGTAGATACTGTCATACGCGGCCTTGAAATCGATAAAGAGATGGTGAATATCGATATTATGTTCACGGGTTTTTTCCAAGATCTGCCGTAATGTGAAAATTTGGTCTATTGTGGACTTCTCCGGTCTAAAACCACATTGATAAGTACCTATCTTACGTTCCAAGTGCAGATCCGGAGGTCGTTGTCCTTTTTTCGTTTGCATGGGTCGTCAACTTTGAAATCATTATCGTTATCCGAGGCTGTTGGTTGTTTCGGAACTGGGCTTTTTTTACGTGGTTGGGTAGTTAACCCTACGCACAACCCCCAACCTGGAGGGCCAGGTCCTTTTGGATCCCTTCGGACACAAAGGGCTGGAGTATCCAGAGTCAGTACCCTGCTGCAGGGGTGTGAGTGCTGCCGTTGGCTCACCAGGAGCTCGTCCGCCACCATCTCTACTTCAATTCCCTGTCCTAGTATTGAAAGAATCCAAAAGACCTTTAAACCAAATATGTTGGAGTAGCTCTTTCAGGGGTTTCTGCTTTTATGGCTGCTGAAGTCCACCGTTGATTCTGTCCTTTGAATTCATCAGCTGAGACATTTACACGAAAGCTCTCGTAGACCACTGAGATTCGTGCAGTCAGTCATTGTTCGCAGAGCAATTATATGATAAAGAATTATTACTAAATAAATCCTGGAAGACAGAGAGTTTTAAGGTAAACTGCAAGAGAAATCTGCTCTTCCCACAACAAAAGAACTATATATATGCTTTCAAGTTTAACTCAAGGAACTGAAACATCTCGAATTACCATTCATCCTTCCCTAACTGCTTCATCAGGTGGCCAAAAATTAACACCTCATCAACATTCACAAATTTACATTTTTGCTGTCGAGATAACCTCTCCAAATAGATCCCATTACCATACCAACAACACCATGTTCATTTCGCCAATAATGACAGTTATTCTCTTAAATGAGTACTTCTTAAAAGTTCGCCCACCAACACACAAGTATCCGAATTCATAAAGAACAATAACGCACCGGAGTTTGTTAAATAAATGTAAACTATAATTTTGCGACTCATTGAACCACAAGGAGATGGGCTCAAATCTCATCTCGAATTTCGTAAACAATTTCAAAGAATGATGAGCCAGATGCTGCCGGCTGTTATGTATGTTAGTTATGATATGAGTGTCGTGTCTTTCCCTAATATGTGTATTATTATATTATTATTATTATTATTATTATTATTATTTATTCTTTATTTTTTCCATAAAAAAGAGTTTACAGTGGTTAATCCTAAGAATACGGACATGTGTATAGGGGCGGTCTGATCTTTGACCTCTTATTATTGAAGTAGCAACCATCGGATCAGTTGAGAGTTTTGAAATACTGTTAAGGATATAATACCAATACGTAATCAAGATTTCGGCTTTTTAGTAGTTTTTTCCTTGTCAAAAGCTAAATGTTTGGTGTTTTTAAGAGACATAGAACTTCGAATTGAAATAAAACACATAAATGTTTAAATATGATTTCTTGTATGTGGCCGCCGCGGCTGGCTCGAATAAAGCCTAGTCCAAAGGTCCAATTTTCAAGCATTTGAGGCTTTCCAGCCCCATAACGTTTCTGGTTTAATGGCGTAGATGATCGACTTCACAATTCACATATCCCCAAAGAAAATAATCCAAAGGTGTCAAATCACACGATCTTGGTGGCCAATTGACAGGTTCATTCCGCGAAATTATGCGTTATGAATAGTCGGTTATCATAGCTCTATTCCGGTCTCCATTAGCGGTAACTGGCTCGCCCAGGGCTAGATTAACAAGTAGGCGGAATAGGCGGTTGTCTGAAAAATGAAAAAGATTTCTGAAATTTTCTTAGGTTAGGGGTTAGGTTAGGTAGAAGTGGCTGTCAGTCAATGAGTACATTGCCTGACACACTTAGGCCGCAAGGGCCCATTGTGATACCACAGAGATCAGCAAGTTAATCACCTACTGATCTCAGAAGAAATTTTCTTAGAAACATAAAATTCTAGAGAGTGAAAGAAAAATATAATCAAAACAGAAAATAAATTTTACTCTTATAAATAAAACTCAATTAACCACATTCAAAAGGCGACGACCGACGAACTAGACGACGGACGTTCCTAAAAAGGACATTTTAAACACATTTGACAAATTGTATGAGCGTGCAAAGAATTGTATCGAAGAAAAAAGAATTATCTCAAAATGTATACTGGTTGTTTTTATTTTGAAAAATTTCGGTTATTTTTGGAACAGAAAGAGAAGCCTTCAACTGGAATGATAAATGAGTGAATGATTAATGATGGATGGCAAATAATATGAATGCATCATTTACTATCATTTAACAAATACCCTTTCGTGAATGTTCGGTAATAGAAGTTAATGAAAAGGTAGAGACTATTCGAGAACAATATGACTGGAATTTTCGATAATATTCTCGAGCATTTGAATTTATATATAAGACGGAGAATAGCGCGGCACGGGGATAATCAAGTCTGAGAATACTCACCGTAAGCAATTACATAGTGTAAAGTGAGTAAGTGAATAAAATATCCTTGTTATTGTAACGTGAACCCAACATTTTATACCAATTTCCTAATCGAAAAAAACGTTCAACCGAAAACACAACTGGCAACACTTTAATGGAATGGTATAAATGACAGGCGCTGCTTGTAAGCCAGTGTGTGTGAGTGTAGAGAGACAGACAGACAGAGAGTAGACAATGTAGAAGTTACTGGAGAGTTCTAGATGGCGTGTCATTCGATATAAATAGCCCGCCCGAGGCAACCAGAAGGCAGTCTTGTTTATAGAGTGATAAAGTTAAGAGTAAATACAAGTGATAGTCCAAAAGTCGAGTTGAGTTCAAATAAAGTGTATATCGAAAGTAGATACTGAATAAAGTGGTAGAATTAAATTGAAAGGTAGAGTTTTATTTTTTGCGAACTAAGCGCACGTTACATTGGTGTCAGAAGTGGAAATAAAACTTATTTGAAAAGAAAAAACGAGTTGACTAGTAAAGTGTAAAAAGAAAAAATTAAAAAGAAAAATAAAAACAATATACAGTGAAAATGGGTAAGTTGTTAGAAGAGCTCAACTGCATTGAGCTTAAAAGTGAGCTAGGTAAGCGAAATCTTTCTAGAGCGGGATCGAAAAATGAGCTCGTCCTGCGCTTGCGTAACTATTTGGAACAGCAAGGTGAAGACGTTAACACTTTTGTCTTTGAAGCAGAAGTGGAAGAAGAGGAAGGAAATGAAAGTGTAGATTTTTCTAGTATAATGAAGATTTTATTAGAACAAAACAAGCAACAGCAGAATATTCTCGGACGTCTGGAAGAGCAACGAAACGATCAAAAGAAGGAACAGCAGAATGTTCTCGAACGACTCGAAGCACAACAAAAGAATCTGGAAGAACAACGAAATGAGCAAAAGAAGGAACAGCAGAATGTTCTTGAACGACTCGAAGTACAACAAAAGAATCTGGAAGAGCAACGAAACGAGCAAAAGAAAGAACAACAGAATATTCTCGAAAGACTTGAGGCGCAACAGAATGTTTTGGAAGGTCAGAAAAACATTCTAGAAAGCAAATTGGGTAACATTGAGAAAAATGTTTGTGGCCTAGAAAAACGCATTGAATGTGTTGAGAAACGATTTTCCAAGCTTGAGAGTCAATGCGAAAGTCAGCTTGCCACTTTGGAGAAACGAATCGAAAACATGGCTAAGGAACTAGACCTGATGCGGAAAATGGAGCTACGGAAAACTTGTGGAGATTGTCTAAAGCAAAGAGAAGTACAACCACCAACATTCGACGGACAGTCGTCTTGGTCAGTTTACAAGAGACAATTCGAGGCAGCTGCGACAGCAAATGGCTGGGTTGACGAAGACAAATACATAGCACTGACTCTTGCTCTTAGAGGACCAGCAGCTGAATTACTTCAAACTGTTCCAGCTGGTAAGAGCTACGATTTCAGTTCTCTCGTGGCAGCTATAGATAAACGCTTTGGTGATAGCCACTTGAAAGAAGTCTTCCGAGTTCAACTCAATAGCAGAGTCCAGAAAAGGGGTGAAAGTCTACAGCAGCTCCAAGCAGACGTCGAAAGACTGGCTCACCTGGCATACCCGGATGCTGGAGAAGAAATCATCAACCATCTGGCTGTTGAGTCCTTCGTTCGTGCCATTTCTGACAAGCATCTTCAGAGATCTGTGCGAACTGCTAGAACACGAACTCTTTCCGAAACTCTAGAGTTTGCATTAATGATGGAAGCATCTGAGCAAGCTTCTCAAATGGTACATTGTCAAAGAGAAGCCATATTCGAGGCGGGATCATGCCCAGGAATTAAGCTACAAAGGAACCAGCGGAACGGACTTGCCAGATGTTGGAATTGTAATAAGACGGGGCACTTACAGCGACAATGCCGGTTGCCACCAATTAAAACTGAAACTGCTTGTCGACGTTGTGAAGTCCAAGAAAATCAATCCGCGAGCTGTAGATTAAGACCGCAGACTTATCAATACCGAATTGGACATCAGGTAGAAAACCCCCAATGGAATTGCTGGCGGAAAGTAGAGACCAAGACTCAGCGGATGAGAGTGGAACCCATATTCGGATGGAACAAGGAAGAACTGAGGTCTGCTCAAAAGAAGGATCCAGACATCGGACCGATTCTCAAATGGAAAGAGAACAACACGAAACCTGACTGGAACGACATTTCTGACCAAAGCTCTGTTGTCAAAGCCTATTGGGCACAGTGGGACTCGCTTCGCGTGCAAGAAGGCGTACTCCAGCGCAAATGGGAATCTCCTGACGGTAAATCTTTTGTAATGCAGCTTATTGTTCCTCAATCGAAAATCAAAGAGGTTTTACAAAAGATGCATAGAAGCCCTACAGGAAGCCACCTGGGAGTCAACAAGACGCTGGAGAACGTGCGAAAACGCTTTTACTGGCTGCATGTTAGAGGTGACGTGGAGAAGTGGTTCCGAAATTGTTATGTCTGTGATTCAAACATAGCGGTGAGTAGGCTAGATAGATTTAATAGAACAGGGCCATGGGCCACAGTGTATGGCGACCGAATGAAGACACGGTACGACACAAAAGCGACAACGTCAGGATTCCAAGCAGGAGATCGTGTGTGGCTTTATAATCCTCATCGTCAAAAGGGATTGTCACCGAAACTTCAGCAAAACTGGGAAGGTCCTTATACTGTAGTCACTAGGATTAACGACGTGGTTTACCGCATCCAAAGAGGACTAAGAGGCAAGTTAAAAGTAGTTCATTGTGACAGGCTGCATCGATATAGTGGCGAGGCTGCAGATGGAATTATTCGGGACGAACAATCCTAAGGAGGGGGCAGTGTAACGTGAACCCAACATTTTATACCAATTTCCTAATCGAAAAAACGTTCAACCGAAAACACAACTGGCAACACTTTAATGGAATGGTATAAATGACAGGCGCTGCTTGTAAGCCAGTGTGTGTGAGTGTAGAGAGACAGACAGACAGAGAGTAGACAATGTAGAAGTTACTGGAGAGTTCTAGATGGCGTGTCATTCGATATAAATAGCCCGCCCGAGGCAACCAGAAGGCAGTCTTGTTTATAGAGTGATAAAGTTAAGAGTAAATACAAGTGATAGTCCAAAAGTCGAGTTGAGTTCAAATAAAGTGTATATCGAAAGTAGATACTGAATAAAGTGGTAGAATTAAATTGAAAGGTAGAGTTTTATTTTTTGCGAACTAAGCGCACGTTACATTATTATCACGTAAAAGCCCGCGTTTTCTTCCTTACCGTAGTGAGACCAATATTTTTCGGGAGTGATAGTTTATGTTTAAGTGCAATACACTAGTAAATACTAACAGTCGTATTTATAATCCTATTCCAAAGTATGTCTAACTTTGGACAGCTCTTAGAACAGTGTCCAACTCCAAATCGTATTTATAAACACTTTCATCGCTGTCTAAGAAATGTCTAACTTTAGACACCGAAATTGGCTGTCTAAACTATGGCTAAAGTGACCATTGATACAGCAAAAAACAATTTTGTTGAACATGTTATAAAACACTGTTGAGAGTGTTAAGATCGAAAAAAATAAGTCGTTTGAGGTGCAAAAATACTACTTTCAACAATTCCATTTATAAATTGCACAAATTTGATCATTTTATGAGACTTGGAAAAGCTGTAACACAAAGTCAAGTCAGCTGTTTTTTTGGTCTAGTTCAAGTCCTACGCCACTCTCTTTCAGAGCCTTATAGTTGTTGTACTCGTATACCAAAACACAGACAATGGTACGCCACGGATACATCATGAACGTTACCATTTAGTTTTTCTTTCGAAGTTGACAGTTTGAAGGGTTGTTTAGACAACTGTTGGAATGCATTTATAAATACAAAACTGGCTAAGCCTTATCTAACTCTTTAGACACCGTCTAGCTGGACAGTTGTCTGAGGATGTTCTAAGCAAATTTTATAAATACGACTGTAAAACTCTCGTTAGCGTCTTAAGTTGTTATTATGTAAAAAAAATGTCTCGTTCATATTTAAGTGGCGCGGGAAAAAGAAAGGTTGCCGAAGAAAAACGATCACGAACAAGTGCTGTGCTAGAAAAAGTTCCACAACTCGACCATTATTTTCATCGGAACGTAAAAGCACCAAATTCATCAGGCAGTTAAGGACTTGCAACTAGTCCTGAATTGAACGATGATACAGTCAACTCAACACCTGAATCTTCAAACCAATCTCTTGTGGGCGAAAGTGTGTATAAAAATCAAGGTGTAGAAATTTCCAACCGTTCTAACGATCCAGGAAAATGGGAAAAATTTACTAGTGAAGATGTAAGTTTTTGTACGGCGTGGCGTCTCTGAGCATGCGCATTATTTTATCCACTTCAGTAAACGTGTTGCGAAACCGATCCTTGGTTCCTCGAATAAGAATAACCAACTCTGCAGGGCAATTACGTCGACATACAGCGCGCAATGCGTCGTGCGAACCGAACCATTGTTCTGGTAATAAATTTGCCCGATTAGCAAACGATGTTACGTAGTAGGTCCATTCTTTGTAAAATGACAAACCAAACTGAGAATAAAGCAAGTAACAGCTGTCAAACCAACTCCGAAAAAGTTTTGCCAGATTGACAACTACACGTCTAAAAGAATACTCTTTACTAAAACCCGCACAGAAACCAACGAACTTATGTCGATTTCCATTGGTCGTTCGGAAGCCTTGTGAACGCTTCTCAAATCAATCCATTGGCATCAAATGACAGTTCCTCTCCTCGAAAGAAGAGAAATTTGATTCTTGATTATTGATTTGAAGGAGGAAGCGAAGCCAGAAGCACTCACACACTAATGTCGTTTTCCATTGGTAATCCGGAAAAACTCTCCGATCCGGGATGCCAAAGTAACACTTTTATTTGCTTTGAAGTTTCGTTGCTTGTATTGTGTATCGGTGTGAAACGTCGAGCGGTATTTTTTTTTTAATTCACTTTTTTCATTTTTTTCATAATTCACTTAAAACGACAGGAATATGCCTTAAAATGTTTTTAGAACTCATCTCACAAAATTAATTAATTAATAATTGTTTTCAGGTCACTTTTTTTTCAATTTTTAGAGGTGGCAAATCATATTTGTCAATTTTGACGTCAACAGTGTTTCAGTGTGTGAGTGCTTCTGGTTTCGCTTCCTTCTTCAAATCAAGAATCAAATTTCTCTTCTTTCGAGGAGAGGAAGTGTCATTTGATGCCAATGGAATGATTTGAGAAGCGTTCAGAATAAACATGGGTAACGCAGAAAAAAATCGTGCGCTGATACACTAACTCAAGCGCAGTATGCTGTATCAACGCAATGCGTTAACGCAATTGCGCTATGGCGCAATTTTTCTGGACTGAATATATCCAGTGGAAAATTGCAGCAACAGATAAAATCACTCTTTTATCCTTTCGGGACATCGTATTCGTAAGATCAAGAACTATATACACATTACACAATAACGCAACACAACAAGTATTAACAAACTTCAAGTTTCAACACATACTTACTATGCTTACAAATTCAATCGTAATATAGGTACATCTTATAAAGCGTTCCTTTTCATAACGATTTTTTCATTGCACCCTTTCTTGGTAGCTTATTAGAGAAATAACAACCAAGAGGGTAAACCTCAAACACACCACACACATCTGCATCCGCCGCCCGCCGCCCAACGCCCATACAATTGACTTTAAAAACACCACTTTATACTCAGCTACATACGTTTATTAAAGATATATCTAGTTGTACAAAAACAACAATAGCCGCATTTTATTATTTGATCTGATCCGGATCAGATCATGGGTTTATTAGCGTTACAACAACAAAGCGAAATCCTGCTTTTTAGTTGGATCTATTTTTGTGATCTAAAAATTAGTTCTTCTATTTCACACAAGAGGAGACTTTCCATTGAAAACGTTGGTATCATTTCCAATATTTCCAATAACAACAGTATTGCCACATGAACATTTTTATCTGTGTGACATGAAATATGTTTTAGATAGATAGCGAGAAACTTCACATTTATTCATTTTTGTATAATACATGTCATAATGAGAAAGTTTTACAAAACAAAACATATATTCGTGAAATTAATAAGAATTAGTGCAAAAAAATATATATTTGACAAAGTGCATGAGTATCATATTTCCCTAAAAAAAAGAACAGAAAGTTAACCATTGAAAAAATAGTTCGTAGGGCAACTCTGCAACTCTTTTGAAAAGTCAGTTGAAAGAGCGAGTCTCTCACAACTTTCAACTGGAAATATGATGATCCAAAGCTGTTTTATTATCAAGATCTGATCCGGATTGGATCATTGTGATAATAAAACGCGGCTAATGTAAACAAATAAAATTAAGAGATTTTTCTGCGATACAACATACAAGATACAAGCATCCTGCATCCATCAGCCAACCAACAGACCAACACCACTATTTTCAGTACTCATTATTCTTATCAAAAAAATATCTTGATTTCTCTTCTCTAAAGAAGAGAATATAGATAAGAGTAAAGAGTCTCAATTGCGCTGTGGTATCACATTCACAATCACTGCGCCATAAGTGTATCATCGCGCTATTGAGTTACAACTGCGCTAGTGTATCATTGCGCCATTGAGTTACAACTGCGCTAGTGTATCATTGCGCCATTGAGTTACAACTGCGCTGTGTGTATCATTGCGCTATTGACTCTTCTATAGCGCAAAGACACACTGGCGCAGTTGTAACTCAATAGAGCAGTCATAACTCAAATGCGCCTTTGGTTCTGTTCTCTTAATGCTGTGCTATCGAGTACACTACTGTAGTATTGTGTGTGAGCTAATAAGGGATGATTTTTGCCTGTAACTTGTGTGTGATGCTGTTGGAGTGTTGGCTATGGCTCTTGGTTCTGTGCTGTGCTGGGGCTGAGTATGTATGAAAGCGCTTGAAGTTCAATTTGCAATGCTTTTGGGTAATTTTTATGTTGTATATCGCATCTGGTTGTTGTGTTGCTATTGAGTTGCAATTGCGCCACTGAGTTATTGGCGCAGGCAAAAGTGTATCAGCGCACATAGCGCAGTTAGTGCGTTAACGCATTGCGCTAGCGCAGCGCTGAGTTACCCATGTTTAGTTCAGAAGGCTTCCGAACGACCAATGGAAAACGACATAAAACTGCGCACTGAAAATAGCGCTTGACATTTAACACCGATACATAAAACAAGCACCGAAACTTCAAAACAAATAATAGTGTTACTTTGGGAACCCGGATCGGAGAGTTTTTTCCGGATTACCATTGGAAATCGACATTAATTTTACGGGATAGCAAAAACAAAATTCCCATTTTCACGGTTAGGTTCAGACCTCTTCATTTTGGTAAAAGTCTTCTCGTTTGACTTATTAAAAAGGAAGAGTTTTGCTGTATGTGAAAAAATAAACAAATGTTTTTCCTATCACACAAATGAAAATAAGAAAAAGCGCAGTGCAATCTACAGGAAAATAAGTAACTTTTGCATCCAACAATATTGCTCTGATCTATTTATTAAAAGCTGTTATCTAATTTATTAGGACGAACAAATCAGAACTTTTGAATTAATTTCAAAGCAGTTCGTGTTAATGTTCCGTGCATTTCACAGACAAAGCTGAAGTGATCTTAGTGTAAAAATTTGGACTTTGGCATTTATTTAAATGGATTTTCTCTAAACGTACAATTTGTTTTATAAAAAATATATTTTGAATGGTTCGAAATATATTATTTATTATTTTTTTTTTTAATTATTAATAATTATTTTACTAATTATTGAATATTAATTTCTTATTTTTTAGGTATGGATTTACTTTCTTATGGGATAATTTTATTAAGTTTTTGAATTTGTTCATTAATAATTAATAGCAAGATATGCTATTAATAAAAATAATAATTATAAGAAATTATTTATGTTAAATTTATTATTACTATTATTATTTTTATTTTTAACTTTTAGAAGAATAAATATTTTTCTTTTTTACCTTTTTTTTTGAATGTACATTAATTCCTACTTTATTATTAATTTTAGGTTGAGGATATCAACCTGAACGGTTACAAGCAGGTATATATTTATTATTTTATACATTGTTAGTTTCCTTACCTATATTAGTTGCTATTTTTTATTTATATAATAATATAATAACTATAAATTTTTATTGAATTAGTAATTATAATTTAAATTATATGATTTTATATTTTTCATTAATTTTATCATTTTTAGTGAAAATACCTATATTTTTAGTGCAAATTGAAAGTTAGCTAAATTAAATTTCAGTTCAATGTTGTGTCGCAGCAACATAAAATGTTGCCAACTAAAATTAGCTCGCTATCAACTCCTTCCTATAGTTTTTCAGAAAGACATTTATACGTAGAAACATTGTGGAAATATGAAAGCCGCACGACCACTGAGTGCTGCGTACGTTCGGTAAATTGTCTCGAAATGAAATCCTTGTTGACGCAGATTTTTCATTTCGAATTTTTAAACCTGTGAGAATTTAACACCGTTGTACTATTTTTTGTGGGGTTATGTGAATCCGCTTATCTGCGCAGATAAGCCTGAGCAGATAAGCCTGAGAGAATTAACGCCTGGGAAGAGAATATTCGGCTAGTTATTTAACATACGGCCCCACACCACTTCTATCTGATAGTCCAATAAAGCCAAATTTTCGGTAAAGTATTTGATCTTCCCAGCAATTACATCACTGTTAAACCGGACAGGGTTCATTACCCGTCGAAAGTGAATAATTTAATTAAATACAATACTTCAAGCGGAGTAAGGCAAGTAAAAAGAAAAAGACCCATAAATCAGAAACAAGTACTTACTTGCGTGAAAAATACGGCTGCCCTAAAACATGACCTAACAGACATTAAATAAACTACACAGCTAAGGCAACTTGTTAGCATTCCACGACGTGCAGATTCATTTTTGCTGATTGGTTATAATTAAGCATTTTCACGAATTTTGTAAAAGACCTTAGCACACACCAAAAGAATCTCATTTTGCAGCCAAAACAGAGTTATAGATAATATTTTCGTTGTTGTTTGCTATTGTTGTATTTTTCAGCGCAAAATGGTTTTTAATTAATTAACTTTTTTAATTAAACGCTACGTGTCTATCCATTCCCACTTTGCCAGATGTTTTAACCGAACACCACTTCTTAGTAGAGAGTGCTATTGTGGGCGCTTAGAACTGAAAGTTAATTGAGCCCCAAACGAGGGAAAATATTATTTCCAGAGATACTACACGATTTTTTCTGGCTCTGTTGAGTCGTGCTTCAACCATCCCCGCAAACCAAAAAAAAACTAAAATAAAAGAAAGAAAAACAGCTCCAAAGAAGTTTTTTCTTAACTTGGATATTTAGCGTAAGTTCGCAAAGCCAAAGAGATGGGGATGGTTACTTAGACTTTTTTTTATTATTATCATTTTTATCCTTTTCTCGAATAGAGAAGGAGGCAGCGGAAAATTATTAAAACTGAGAAAAGGTAAAAGCTTAATGATAAAATCAATTTGAAGATAATGACCGTGATGGTTTCTCATCACAAGAGTGTTCTTATTTCCCTTTTTGTTTTTAACTCGAAACGATATCCAGGTTAGTAGCTAGGTTTGTTGGTAACGCTGATTTATTACTTAAAGCCATAACAGGAACGCTACAAAAGTAGAGCGACAGGAACAGCAAACGACGCCATGTTTCTTGTCGGTTTTTTGACATTTCACTTTAATAAGGTTTGCCATTTCATGATGGAAAGATATACGAGCCAACAACGAGTAGCAATTATTAAAATCTACTATCGAAATCCGGAGTCAGTGGACTCAAGGTTAAGAGCGCTACGTCCAATTTATGGTCTTCATAATCGTCCTAGCAGATCAACAATTGAGCGTCTGGTGGAAAAATTTGAATCCACAGGCACAGTACAAATGTTCCCGTGACAGTGAGACTAAGAAGGGCAGATTAAATTGACACAAGAACTGAAGCCGCTTAACCACCAGAAGCGTCGTATGTTCGTGAATTGGGCTGAGCAACAACTTGAAAATGAGATTTTCATCGAAAAGTCATCTTCAGCGATGAGGCTCATTTCTGGCTGAATGGCTTTGTCAATAAACAAAATACGTGATATTGGCCAGGCAGCAATCTACACACGTACTCCATGAGTCATCATTGCTTCCCGAAAAAATTACGGTTTGGTGTGGTTTATGGGCCGGCGGCGCGGCGTCATTGGGCCGTACTTCTTCCGTGATTATCAAGACCGGCACGTTCCTGTGAATATTTTTGGCCCCAATTTAATGATATGGACTTGGTGTATATGTGGTTCCAACAGGACAGCCAGCGACACAAGCCACACAGCGAATGTCACAATCAATTTATTGGAAACCAAGTTTGGAGAACGTGTTATTTCACGAAATGGTCCAGTCGCTTGGCCACCTCGGTCGTACGATTTGACGCCGTTAGACTATTTCCTGTGAGCTACCTCAAGTCTATGGTTTATGCCAACAAGCCAGCGACGATTGATGAACTTCGTACGAATATCGTACGTGAAATCGCAGCAGTAACGGCCAATTTAAGCTTGAAAACCATCGAAAATTGAGTTCAACGTCTGCAAGCGTGCCCGTGGTGGCCATTCAAAAAAAAATTGAGTTTTATACATAATGGCATCAAACGTACTTTCACAGGAATAAACATTTTCATTGATATCCAAAACCGTTTTAGTTTTATTAAAAAAACTTTTGTAACGCTCTTATTGAAAAACCCTATACGTTTAATAACATTGCTGGTGATACGAATACAGGTAAGCTCCCTGAACAGATGACTCAAACTTTATATAACTGGTGTATAAACACAGGAATAAATATGAAAATGGAAACGGAAGGTCATAAATGGGCGATTCCGAAGCCCTACACCATTACAAAGCAGATGAAACCGAGACGGAATAGGTCTGTCATAAATAATTTAAAAACTGCGGCATCTTATTTGGGTGCGGATTTTTCATTGAAATTGAAAGTTAACCATTAGAGATTACGACGCGAACTAGAAAAATGCTAGATGAGAAATGTTTGTGTATTTGTGAAATCAAGTAGAAGATAATATCTTCTACTTGTTTGTTACAGAACTGTATTTGCTTTAGAAAGATACTTTCCCGCCACAGCTCTTTATTTGTGAAAGGTATAAGAAGTTTTGAAATCAGTCTAGCAGTTTTTGAGAATTTATTTATTGTTACTCATGGTTAATGCAGCATTTCAATGGTGAGAATTTTTTGAAATCGTAAGAACAGTTTTGGAGCTGCTATACGAATTTTAATACCGCCTATTGTCAATGCGTCCTACGAATGGCATACGAACCTCTTTTCTTCTGAAGATATTAAAAAATTCCGTCTATCTACTTATTCAAACAAATTCGTTCAAAATTCGAAATCTCTTCACTTTTTGATCATTCAAATAATCCTTTTTCTCCTTTTGGTCAGTGTCCTGCAGAACATTCAGAATAAGCTGCTATTAGTATGTGAATATCCATTCACTTCCGTTAAAAAAATATTTTTATTTACCCAATAATAATAATCCAAGCCTTTTCCCCTACTCTGCCAGTAGTGATTTAATGGATTTCAAGGATTTGCTTGGTTTTCCTTAACTTGTAGTCTCGTACTACCTACCCATCACCTGTCGCACCTCAATTAATTTCAAATATTTGGACGTAAAATTTGATTTCCTTTTCGGTCAATGACAATCATCTACTTCACTTCTTTTTGCCATTTCCGCTTCCATTGCTTGGGATTGTCTGAATATCGTTGCCCACAACCCCACAATGTCTGGAAGGAGGTAGAGGAATAAAGTCTGTGCTCAAAAGGTAAAAGCTCTTAACTCTATTTTCATAGTTTTTCAGAAAGTGGATTTTTAACTTGCAGTATTTGTTTAAAAAAAATTAAGAAGGATATGAAGAAACAGTTTTCAGTAGTCTTGCCTTTATATACACAATTATTTAAATAGTAAAACTAGATTTTGATAAGTGGAGGATTTAATGCTTTTTTTAATGTTTTTTTGACTTAAGTGCTTTTACAAAAACAACTTTTTCAGTTTTTCATATACTAAGTATCCTAAGATGTTCTTCCAATTCGTATATTTAATTGATTTGAGTTTTAAGTCAAGTTAAGCTATTTTACTTTAATGAGCAAAGAAAATATTAGATATTCTTAAAAATATAAGATATCTTAAGTCGACATAAGCGATTTTACTTTATTGATTCATATCGAACTTAAGATATTTTACCCAAATAATTTCTGCCTATTATTATGATAAACAAAATAAATTGATACATAAGATGAATCATAATCTACTTAAGTTGTTTTACCTTTTGCAAAATCCTACGAATTAAACTTAAGCCATTTTACAAAAGGTCATAACTTTCTTGTTTTCAAAGATTAATCAACAAGGGTAAAAAAGAAAAATAGTTTGTGGGCAGAATATAAAAGAAATGGATAAACAGCTAAAACCACTTAAGTCGACTTAAGAGCCTTTGCCTTTTGAGCACAGAAGTTATCCTTGAGTTAAATAAAGGGAGGAAAGCTCTTCTCGTAGTAGAAATCATGGTGCAAACGTGACTGTCACACGATAAAGGTTTTATATACCTACATCTCTTTTTTGGTGGAGATTGAAGGTCTAGAGTTTGTTTTTGTTCTTCTGGTTGTTAAGGTCTCATATTATAGAAAAGAAAAAAACATTCTTTATGTTCCTATCAAAAGGAAGTAAAAAGTGAGTGAAAGTCAATCTAGCTGACTGTGGAGTCAGGAAAAAATAAAGGAAAAGAAACTATTGGTTCTTCCAACAGTTTTGCTCAATGATGTGCACAAAAATGAAAATGATACACTAAAATGCTTCGCAGAGTTGACTTTTAAAAGCCAAGTCAATTTGTTTAAGGTTCTTATGATTTTCTTTTTATGCAGCAGTTCAGGAAAATTGTGTTTGATGTACTAAAAACCAGTGACAAGAAAGACGTGATGGAATCAAAATTTTCACTAAACAAATTATGAAATTTCTTTTGGGCGTTCATGTTCATTTGTGTTTGCAGAAAACACAATTTGAATGCCTTCCTGGAAGTGCTTTCGTGACTCAGAGCATTGAAAACCGTATTATTTACGTATCGTAACTACTTTAAGTAATATTCGTCGAAGATATACCACTGCAAACGTACTTACAACGACACTAAACCAGTTATTGCCTAGAGCTAGAACTACGACCGAAAATTGAAGTTAACGCTCTTTAAGTTCCCGTCGTCAACACCGAATTTCGGTAGAATATTTTTATTATTTGCAGACGTTGTTCGTTCTTTTACTTTACCATTTTGAAAATGTTGAGTTTATTGAAAAAATTGACAATGAGAGTTCGATTATTAGTAAAAGAATGCGTTCATAAATTGAATTCAAAAGTGTGAATTCCCTATTCGAAAACTCTTTATAATCTTTATAATCATTTTTAATATTCCAGTATAATTTTAGATAATCTGGTAGCTTGCTTTTTGAATTCGGCCACCCGTCTTCATATAATTTTCTTAACTCTCTTAAAATATTATCTTTGTTTGTCTCTGATACAAATCTATCTCAGTTCTTTCACTTGTACTTATGCTATGATCTATGAACTACCTCCAACTCTATGTTCATATCTTGTTCTGGATTTCTCGACAATAAATCTGCAACGTTTAAGTCTTTACCGGGAATTTAAACAATGTGCAAATCGTATTTAAGCAATATAATCTTTATTCGCTATATTCTAACAGAATAATTAGAGCTCATAGGCGTTCTCAAAACTTTAAGATGCAAGACTAACGGGCTTTCGGTCCTGGAAAAGGCAGCATCCCAGACCATACTTTGACGCATCTGATTGAATGACGATAATAGGAATATCTGGGTCAAAAGTATGTAAGATGGTGCTATGCCGAATGACGTCTTTAATTTTGCCTGATACCTTCGTGTGATTGGTACTCCATGCAAAACACACATTTTCACGAAGAAGCTCTCTTAAAGGCTGATTCAGTTCATCTAAATTAGGAATGGAGTTAGTTTCTTAAATAATTAATTGTTCCCAAAATTTTTTGAAGATCTTTTGTGTTCTTCGGTGTAGCAGCTATTGTTTTGATTGCTTTCACTCGCTCTGGACTGGATCCGGCCTCACGCCTGAGGCAGAAAAAATATGACCCAAGTATCTAACTTCTTGAGATCTATACTGCAATTTTCTTGAATTAAATTTAATGTTAAACTTTTTTGTCCTCTCTACAATTCTTTTTAAATTTCTATCATGATCTTGTAATGTTTCCCCTCCTACTATGATATCATCTTTATCTTTATATATATAAAATTTCCCTGTCACAATGTTAGTTACCGTACTCCTCCGAAACGGCTTTACCGATTTTTACCAAATTTTATATGCGTCTGAGAATCGGCTACTACTTAATTATTTTCCATACCCCTAAGTGATAAGGGCCATCTACCCTTAACATTGTTTCTTTAATTTGCACTGTGACACGAGATTTTATATATGTACTAGATTTTTTACAGTCTCAGTGATTTACACTCATGAATTATATTCTAAAGTAAATTTATTATTAATTTATTTTATAACATTGTGACATGCAAAATTTTATATATTAGATTCTTATTCGTTTGATAGAAAATATTGTTGGGGTGATAAAAAAGTTCGGTGTTAGTTAGGTTTTTATTAGATTTGGGCAATTTAATTTTTGGGTTCACTTATAAGAGCTCTAACTTCGACAGAATTTAAATGGGTCGGGAAAAGGAAAGGGAACCGTAATGGGAACGGGAACTCTAAAACTGACATTATCGCCTACATAGTCTATATTTTATGACCAAATTCCTACAGAAACGGGGAAACTAGAAATTTCTTAAACTTAGTCTTCTTAGTTTTCGTTTCTAGACGTTTTGGTATGAACAGCACTTTAAATAAGTTAGACCCGAGCAACGCCGGGTGGGTCATCTAGTATAAATGTGCCTGAAGTTTCCAAAATATTTTGTGTTTAGTTTCTGAAATTTTTCTGGTGCTGTCTTTATTCCAAAGGTAAAACATTAATCGGTAACACCGGAATGGAGTTGAACAAACTGTTAGATATGTATATAATATGCACATGTCTTATCTTTAAATTTAATGCTGCATTTATCAGGGAAACGCCCATAGCCTGAGAACACTTCCTTATTTTTACTTGCGATTATAGGTATTATAATAAGGCAAGTTTTGCAATCGTGCAGAAAGAAAATTTTGAGATAACAATTAGACATGACATTACGATGATAGAGAATACGAAAAAAGTTGGTCCTACAATTCTGTCTGTCTGTCTGTATGTCTGTATATGGATTTACAGCCTGAACCGCTTGACCGATTTTCGTCAAAATTTTGCAGTCCAGGGTCTATTTGGTATCCTACAGAAGGGTTTTTGGACTTGAGTCTCTTGGTCTTGAAATAACGGTTCCTGCCATACAACTTATACACTCAGAAAAAACACGAGCTAAATTCAAGAAAATCTGTGTCAAAACAAGCCTTATCGTTGACAAAAGTCTGTCAACCTCGAAAATTCTTAATCCCTGCCCAAAATTCTTGTTTCAAGCCTATTTTTTATAAGCCTCAGATTCTGATTTCAAGAATGTTCTAACCTTAATATAAAATTATTTAAGCTTAATTATAAGAATACAAAAACTTATTGTCAAACTATTACAACCTAAAATTAAGATCACGTATTCTTAAATATACCAGGGATAAGAAAAAACATACTAAAATGAAGTTTTTTATATTCATAAATCAAACAATTCTGAACTTGAAATAAGAACAAAAACTCTTTTTTTCAGTACCCTTCGGATAGCTTCTGGCTTATTAAATCATGATTCAAGATTTGTAAGCTCTTACCTCCAGAATCAATCCACTCGTCCTCACCTCCTGTCCCCATCCCCCGTCCACACCCCTCTCCTCCTTAAAAGCACTTATAATTTCAATGTGTTTATGTTTTTAAAATTTTTATTTTACAAAAACTATTTAAATATTTTTAATTCTAAAATAGGTTCTTCCTTTGCTCAATGGATACAAATGGAGTGGTGGTGGTGGACTTAAAAAATCCGTAATAATTTTTACTTCACCTACTATTTTTACTACTTACTACTACTTTTTTATTAAACAACCAATTTGAAATTATTGGAAATCGTGGTCAAACCAAAGGTTTTCAACTCGTTGGCATAGAACATAAATTGTTTCATTCTGAAATATAAAAATTTTTAATTTATAGAGTTTAAAATTATTAGTAACATCATTACGTAATATAGTTGGTGCCATGGTGGTATAAATGGCGTCGGCTTCAACTGAGTAGTCAATGTCTACTCCATTTCTTACATCGTTATCACTTTGTCACTCAATGTTTTTAAACACATATACGAGTACATCACTAGATACTGTTTTCAATGATATTTTCGTCCGAAGTAAAATTTTCCATGGTAAAAATATCACTTTATCACTCAATAAGAAATCACGTCCGAACCGGAATAAAGCACACTTCAAAATGAAACAACAATGAATACAAGTTTAGGATCGCCTCGGCTTAATTTGAGAATATCAAACTTAGTTTTAGATCGTATCGGACTGTTTAAGATCGTATCGGCTTGTCTAAGGCTTGTTTTAACATTCAATAATCTTGAATTAAGAATGTTTTGTTCTTAATAAGAAAACGAAACTAAATCAAGATAATGAAGAATTTAATTTAAGAACGTATATCTTACTTTAACTTTAAACAAATCTTTTATTAAGAATGTCATACTAAAATCAAATTTTCGGAATAAAAACTTGTTTTTAGAATAAAATTCTTGAATTGGGAATAAAACGTGTCGCTTTTGAGATAACAAAACTATGAATGCAAAAAATAGAACCAAGCTAACTCGTACCTGATTTTAGCCTGCCCTTTTCTCTGAGTGTATGATAGTACTTTGTTCTCTAACGATTTTGATAAAATTGTGAATGATTATCATTCAATTGTCTTTTTTATGATGCAAACCTTTTTTTTCGGAAAAAATCTAAAAACGGTACCCCGCATAGTACTAGTCCCGTTAAAATATTTTTAGATACAATCTTAACATGTGAACTTGTTTCAAGTTTAAATTCAATTAAATTATTGTTTTGAGCTATCAAATTTTTTTGTCCAAAATGAAGCCCTTTCCTCTACACAGTTTAATGAGTCAACATAAAATCACTTTCACAGTCAGAATCATATTTTACCGCAAGATCACTAACCTATTAATTCTTTTTCAATTGCATTTACCAATGTTAGACCACTTTGTTTAAGTAGTTGCGTCTGCACTGACTAACAAACAGTGCTCTAGTGAAACTGTCAGTTGCATTCCTCCCCTGAAACAATTTAGCCGCAACACTCGCCTCGCTAGAAATGATCAGTTCTACCTTGAGTCCAACTTCGGGCGTACAGTCATGTATAGAGATTCTTATTTTAGTCGCACCACCCGAATGTGGAATGCTTTACCTGGCTCTGTATTTCCCCTGCATTACGATTCGCAAGGGTTCAAAAGCAATGTGCTTCGGTGTCTCCTATTGAATCCTCTCTTATTTTTCTAAATGCTCTCACTATGAATTATCCTAATCCTATCCTAACTAATATTATAAATGTGAAAGTCACTCTTTCTGTCCGGATTTCTATGTTACCGTCTCCTGCCCAAACTACTGAACTGATTTAAATGAAATTTTGTACAGATATAGTCTAGAACCTGATGAAAGATATAGGCTATATATTTTATCCTTATATTCCCACGGGAACGGGAACGTATACGGGAACTTAGAAACTACAACACCGATTTCAAACATTTTTGCACCGGTAGAATGCTTCACTAACCCAGAGTAACATTAACTTCAATTCATCCACATATTCCTACGGGAACGGGAGTCCTTACTAATATAAGTGGGAAAGTAGCTCTGTCTGTCCGTCGTTCTATGTTACCATCAGCCGCCCAAACTAATAAACCGATTCAAATGAGATTTTGTACTTAAGGACGGACATAGGCTTTATTTTATTCGAATATTCCCACGGGAACCGGTCCTCAATATTATTATAAATGCAAAGGGAGCTCTGTCTGTTCAACTTTTCTATGTTACCATCTCCCATTCAAACTAATGAACAGATTGAAATTAATTTTTGTACAAAGATTGTTCAGAACCTGAGGAAGGACATAGGCTATATATTTTATCACTATATTCCCACGGGAACGGGAACGTATACGGGAACTTAGAATCTACAACACCGATTTCAAAAATTTTTCCACCGTTAGAATGCTACACTACGACTTACATAAACTGTAATTCATCCACATATTCCTACCGGAACGGGAGTCCATACTAATATAATAAGTGGGAAAGTAGCACTGGCTGTCCGTCGTTCTATGTACCATCTCCCGCTCAAACTAATAAACCGATTTAAATAAAATTTTGTACAGAGATTGTTCTGAACTGAAAGACGGATATAAAGGCTGTATTTCATTCGAATATTTCCACAGAAAACACTGTCCTCACTATTATTGTAAATGCAAAAAAAGCTCTTTCTGTTCACCTTTCTATGTTACCATCTCCCACCCAAACTAATAAACCCATTTAAATGAAATTTTGTACAAAGATTGTTCAGAACCTGAGGAAGGGAGCAGGAACGTATACGGGAACCTTGACACTACAGCACCGATTTCAAAAATTCTTCCACCTTTGGAATGCTCCATAATCCCCGAGCAACATAAACTTTTACTCATCCCCATATTCCTTACGGGAACGGTCACCATGTTTCCACGGGAACGGGAGTATTTACATCTTAATAATATATATAAATAACGTATCACGATGTTTATCCGCGATGGACTCCTAAACTACTTTACCGATTTTAATCAAATTTGTGCAACGAGTGCAGTTTGACCCAACTTGAAAGATAGGATAGCTTACATGTTACATCTCAATTTATGTTACGTTAGCCACAGCAACGCGTGGTCGGGTCAGCTATTATATTATAAGTACGAAGTTAAATCTGTCTGCTGTCTATTTCTCTTTGTTACCATTAACCGCCCAAACTTTTGAACCTATTTATATGAATTTTGGTACAGAGACATTCTAGAACCTGAGGATGGACATATATGTTATGCAATATGTTTTATCCCTGTATTCCCATGGGAACGGGAACTTGGAAAATACAGCACCCATTTCAGAAAATGTCCACCCTTAGAATACTACACTATTCCCGAGTAATGTAAACTTTAAGTCATCCTCCGGAAACGGCCCTCATATTCCCACGGGAATGGAAGACTTTAGTAACATTTTAAATCCGAAATTAACTCTGTCTGTCTGTTTTTCTTTGTTTATATTTACCGCCCACCGATTTATATGAATTTTGGTACTGAGATAGTCTAGAACACGAAGATGGATATCCTTGCTAATATTAATTCCAAAATTAACTCTGTCTGTTGGTTTTTCTTTGTTACCATCATCCGCCCAGACCACTGATCCGATTTAAATGGAATTTTATTCCGAGATAGCCTAGAGCCTGAGGAAGGACATGGGCTTAATAAGTAATCCCTATATTTCTACGGGATTGACACCGTAAACGGGAACCTTAAAACTGCTTGATCGATAAAAGTTCTTTCACTGCGGGGTGATTTCTGTCAAACTGTCGAAAATACAGTTTACCTGAGAAGAGATGTCTATCTTGATCTTAAAATAAAAATTGGCAATCGGGAATGGCTGTGTGAATGTGAAAGGTCGATTTCGGCGCCGATTAATGAGAAAGTTAGCCATATAATTTAATAAACATATCATACCCTAAAGAGTTTCTCAATTTCTTAGGATTATTAGGATAGGCAGCAAGTTGGTGTTCCAGTAATCCAATAATGAGTAATCCAGAATTGTACACAGTCAAAAATTACACATCTGGAATGCGGCACTAGAAAAATTTTAATGATGACTGGAACGGCAAAAGGAAAAAAAGTTTTGATTCCCCGTTTTCCTTTAATTCCCACTGATTTGACATTATAACTAAGGCTCAGACGCTTTAAGTTGCAGGTGTTCGTTTAGAAAAAAATCCCATGGCAACTTTATGTTGCAGAATCACGTGTATCAATCCTTCAAAATCTTTTTACTTCGTAAAAGATGGAAAAAAATTAAAACGTCGTGTGCAAACATATACATACTTAAATAAAATAATATAACAATAGTTTATGTGTGAATGTGTCTTATTTGCAAAATAAGTAGCCTAAAGAATTAAGAATGCTGCCGAAAGTCACTATTCCACGCGGACGAAGTCACGGGCGCAGCTAGTAACATTATAAGGGTATTCATAGCCCCTTGATGTGCGCGCTAATTATAAAAAAAATATCTCCAATTCCGAGAACAATGCAATCTCTTAGCATCGAATCCTTCTCAGTTCCAAAATTGTAGATATCTACTAGCGTCGATATATCATTTAGAAAATGCTCGAAGGTTTCTCCTTCTTTTTGGTTTCTCGTGTAAAATAGATGTTTTAGGATTGCAGTTCTGCTCATTGCCCAAATATATCAAGTACTGTGTCAAATGATTTAGCTTCAGCTTCGGTAAGTTCGAACGTGTTGTAAAGTTAATCAAGTAAATCAAGAAGTGCGAATTAAATTTCTTCCAATTATCTCGCAGATTTCCATCCAAACATAATTGTTGTGGTTTATGAAAGTCCATAATGTGCATGATAATAGGTATTTTTCGTTTTGGTATTTAACTAATTTTTGTACAATTATTACTTTCGTTACTTTTGTAATTAACCGGCTGCGCCATGTGATATTTAAAAGAAACAATTAAAGACATGTTTTTAGCGTACTTACCGTTTGTTGATCGATCAATCTGCATGACACCAAACGTCATGAGTTGTTGCATAGTGCTTGCAGCTGTTATTTTTAAGTTTACCAAGTCAAGCACATTCATTTGGGCAACAGTTACATCAATACTAGATGGGTTTCATCATTGTGTGGAGAAAAGCTAATGCTGTGCCATCGCGTTTCTCCGCTCCATAGCATTGTTCAATCGCGATTTGAACTTACTATATAGTAGCTTTATACTGTAATGCACACCCAACATTTAATACCAATTTCCTAATCGAAAACGTTCAATCGAAAACACAAGCGGCAACACTATAATGTACAACTAATGAAAGGCGTTGCTTGTAAGTCAGTGTGTGTGAGTGTAGAAATATACCAGAAGGGGAAATGCTTGACAGCAAAAATACTGGAATGTGGAGACCATGTGGAACAAACTGGAACGCTCTAGATGTAATGTCATTCTATATAAATAGGCTGCTGAGGCAACCAGAAGTCAGTTTTGATTATAGAGTGATAATGTAAAGATTGATTTTTGTTTACAAGTGATAGTGCAAAGATTGAGTTGAGATCGAATAAAGTAGATATCGAATAAAAGTGGTAGAATTAATTTGAAAGGAAAAGTTTTATTATTGCGAACTAAGCGCACGTTACAATACAATGACATCAACATTCAGAAATGAAACATCGAAAATCTCATTCGATACTCGAATAAACGTCAAAAATCTATCCCGGGCAGTGCCCCTGTTCTGTAACTATCGCCTTGGCGATAAACGGTGGGAAATGGAACGAAATTCTATGAATTTAGTAGGATTTCGTTCCATTTTCCACCGTTTATCGCCTGCTTTTATCGAGGCGATAGTTACAGAACATCAGGGGCACAGGATTCTACCCATTCTTTTATTTCTTATGTTTTGCTATGTATGTAAAATGGAAAATCGTGTTATATACATGACAGCCCTTCCAAATTTTGACAGGGTTCACTGGATCTCTGATTTGAAAATAACATTAAAAATTGAGTGGGCTATGTTGTTTTTTTTAAATGATGATATTTTTGACGACATGCCGACATAGAGAGCATCTTTATCTCAGTCGCATTGTACATTGTCCAACATCATCAAGCGTATGTGAGCGCTGGACGCGCAACCGCAGAATTGAGTTTTCCCTTCAGCACAAGTGGCATTTTTCTATTATTGCAGATGGCGTAGTTATCTCCATAGTTTTTCCATAAGGATCAAAGAACCTACTTTGAAACTGTTGCTCACAATTCCAATAAAACCAATTTAAAGGTTAAATTTCCAAAGTACTTTACGGAATCGGGAATGCAGGAGTCGTTTTCTTGTTAAACTTCATTTTATTTCCTGTGAAAAAAAATATTCAAATTGACAACCATTGAGTGAAGAGATTTTGTCGAAACTACACCCAGAAGTGCTTGGATCTGCCGACTAATATCCACTATTTCCAAGTCCAAGCACAATTATGATTCAGGTGCTATAGTTGTGCTGGGAAACCTTTTTCAAACTAGTGCTCGGTGTCTAGTTTAATGATTGACGGCACCAGCACTTAAGAGGACAATTACTTCCGTGACAGTAAGCTTCGAAATATAGAAAACATCGCATCGTGATAATATCAATTATTCTTTTCGTAGGTACATACTTAGAACTTAGATATTTGGAAGAGAATTGATGTATAGAAGCTTTCTTGCCAGCTTGCTGCGCTTGTTGCGGTATTGCACTACCAGCTACCAGTAACATTCACAACACCAACAAAAAACTTAATCAACTGTAGGCATTCGAAAAAGCACCCAGCGACAACAAAACCATGAACACAGTTAAATTATAATGATACGGTCTACGGAAGTAATTCATGAGCTCGCCATCACCATTCTTTTGATTTATTACCTCTACAGTCTAAACCTTTGGATAATGATAGTACATATTTGCAACGCAAGGGACAACACATAAACGATTTGACGTACAAAGTACACGCGAGGAAGGAGGTCGCCTATTTAAATACATTACGCCATAATCCTACTGCGTGTGTACTTTAAAAGAAGCACAGTGACTTCTTGCTGCTGTCGTGCCATGTCAAAGACCGTCAAATCTACTGTCCGCACCCACCAGTTTCATACCTACTTTATTTCTTTTCATTTAGAGTAGGTATTTGTTTGCTGATGCTTTAGTGTGAAATTGTTAATTCTCGTCTCGACCATTGCAGTCTTTGCCTGAGAGGAGCCCATAGTAGGGCATAAGGCATAACTAGAACAAAAGTTGCAGAGGTTATGAAATACATCGGTAAAAGGCAACGATACATACGAAATAACGCAACTCTCAACACGATGCTGAAAACCATGCGTGCACGTGCATTACGCATATGGCTATGCACCGAAGAAGGGTAAGAGGAATGAGGCCAAAGTCAACGACCGATGACGAATATGAAACGACAATGGAGCTTAGGTTAAGGATTAACATGATCGTTATGACAAGCGATAATTGAAATTGCCATCCTATACAACTATATGTATGTAAGCATATGAATCCAAAAAATGACAATCTCATCAAATGCGGAAGTCATTCGTTGAAATGAAATGACTTTAATCGCCAATCAAGCGTTAAGTTAGAGCCATATTCAATACAAAAAATAACTGTTGTTGAAATACGTAAAAAGACATCGAGTGTGTAGGCAAAAGATGCATCGAAGAGCTAAGTGCTTAAGAAGTCATTTATAATAGGTTAAGAAGATAAAACATAGAGCCAAATGGCAATCGAAAGCGCAAATGTGTAAACACGTGACATCACATAAGGCAACATTTTTTTTTCTTTTTTATAAAATATTTTTCATATTTATGATGACCGTGGTATAAGTTGAAGGCATGACAAATATTTGTGACGGTCTGTTTATCTTGGAAGCTGGAAAGCGAAAATAGATACCTACATTATGTATGTTGTCATCAAGCATAATACATATGTGTGAGGCTCAGAGAAGCAAGATTGTATGGTGGGCTGAACATTGTGGTGGCTTGAGACAATGCTAAAGAACAAAATTCGAAAAACAATATTAAATTCTTTGGATATAGGGCCCCTACACTAATCAAACCGTTTGCGCAAACATATGTATTTTGTTTTTGTAAAAATGTTTGTGCAAACTGTTTGAGTAGTGTGTAGCGATGTTGAGTGTTTGCGCAAACCGTTTGAACAAATTCTAAAAATTTTGAACTTTCCGTGTTTGCGCAAACATGTTTGAGTCGTGTGTGATGAATTTTGCTCAAACACGTGTCGATTTTCAAGGAGTAAAGATGAATAAACAAGTGAAACTAATTTTTTGGACGGAATTTATCGAATTATATAAAAGTTTACCGGTGTTGTGGTGCGTTAAAAGCAAAGATTATTGCAATCGGGTAATTAATTAAAGCAGCACAAAGCACATGTGAAATCGCTCATTGCTCCGTAGGTGTTATTGATATGAAAAACGTCAAGCAACTAATATCTCTCAAACATGTTTGAGCAGTGTGTGGCGAAACTATGTTTGCACAAACACACGTTTGTGCAAACGTGTTTGCGTAGTGTAGGGGCCCTATAAGAAAGACATGAGCTTTCCCTTCCTTCTTTTAACGACTGAAAATGGTCTTCCAAAACAAGAAACTGAGCATAACTATTATTTTCTAAAAAAAAAGATAGTTGCGACGTAAGGAATATCTCGACCACGGCGTGTTTTATTTTTTTAGTTTAGTTTAGTTTAGTTTAGTTTATTCATCCAACAAAGTTACAATACTTTAGTGATTACTAGATACATAATACATTTTAAACATTACCATAAACAAAGTTATTTAAAATTAACAATAATTTTGATTTAAATAGATATCTACTCAGATTAAAATCAATCATATTGCAAACAGAATTCGCTTCTCTTAGACATCTTTGATGTTTTAAGATTCTGAACAGTAACAATATTTATTTTCAATAAATCAAACATATAAAAAATAAGACAATTTGATAACAATAAAATAAACAAAGTATTTAAAAACAAAGTATCAAATCTCAACTTTCAACACCCCCACTAGATTTTTATACTTTAATGCCAATGAGATGGATGTCTGAACATTCCGAGGGGCCAACATTGACTGGGACCACTACCTTGTTGTAGCCAAGGTACGACTGCGGATATCCCGATCCAAGCCAACACAAGGAAATACTGTGAGACAATTCGACGTTGGACGACTACAATCGCAAGAGATCGCCAAGTCTTTTTCCGATCGAGTCTCTTACAACCTCTCAAGGAGTCCTATGCCGCCAGCATCAAGTATAGAGAACCAGTGGCAGCAATGCCAATCAGCCATCAGAGATGCCGCCTCTGAAGTGCTGGGTTTCACACGGCCACCACAACGAAACCCCTGGTTTGACGACGAATGCCGGCAAGCACATGCAGCTAAACAGGAAGCATACAAAGCGGCGCTGCACAAAAAGACTAGAACTGCTTATGAGCTCTACAAGCAGAAGAGGAGAGACGAACACCGGCTTCTCAGACGGAAAAAGAGAGAGCATGAGAAGCGCGTGATCGAGGAGATAGAAGGGTGCCACAGCAGGAATGAGGTTCGGAAGTTTTACCAGAAGGTAAAAACAACAGCCTCGGGCTACAAGCCCCTAGCCGAAGCCTGCAAAGACGATCAAGGGAACATCGTGGTGGAACCGCAGTCTATGCTGAGGATATGGAAAGACCACTTTTCCAAGCTCTATAACGGCGATGATGGACCCAATTCCGCTGTTAGAGAGATAGAACCATTCGATTTAGGCGACGTAGACCAAGAATTCCGCCAACCCGACCTGAACGAAGTGAAGACAGCAGTGTCCAAGCTAAAGTCCAACAAAGCTGCTGGAGCTGATGGCCTCACTGCACTGCCGAATTGTTTAAATCGGCCGGCGATGACCTGGTCAGGAGTATGCACCAGCTCATTTGCAAAATATGGTCGGAAGAAAGCATGCCCGATGAATGGAACCTCAGCATCGTTTCCCCGGTCCTCAAGAAAGGAGACCCTCTGAACTGCGCCAACTACAGAGGTATCAGTCTTCTTAACATCGCGTACAAGATCCTCTCTGCCGTATTGTGTGAGCGTCTGAAGCCATTCGTCAACAACCTGATAGGTCCTTATCAGTGCGGCTTTAGACCAGGAAAGTCCACCATAGACCAAATCTTCACACTACGGCAAAACCCAGGAGCTTCAAATCGATACCCACCACCTTTTTATCGATTTTAAGGCCGCATATGACAGCATCTATAGAGAGGAGTTATATAGAGCCATGTCTAGTTTTGGCATCCCTACCAAACTTGTCCGATTGTGTAGGATGACGATGGAGAACGCACGCTGCTCCATCAGGGTCGGAAAAGATCTCACCGATACATTCGAAGTCAAAAAAGGTTTTAGGCAAGGCGATGCACTGTCATGCGACTTCTTCAACATCGTTCTTGAAAGAATAGTGCAAAACTCCTACGTCAACACAAGAGGCACAATCTTTCAAAGGTCCATTCAATTGCTCGGATATGCCGACGATATTGACATAATTGGAAGAACGCAGCGTGATGTCAATGGCGCGTTTATGAGCATTGAGACGGAAGCGAAGAAGATGGGTTTAGTGGTAAACGAGGGCACCCAACACCGACGTCTTGGACAGAACGTCACGATTGACAGCTATAACTTTGAGGTAGTTAAGGACTTTGTCTACCTAGGCGCCGCTATTAATTCAGACAACGACACCAGCGCTGAAATCAAACGAAGAATAACTCTTGCCAATCGCTGTTTCTTCGGACTAAGAAGGCAATTGAGTAGTAAAGTCCTCTCTCGAGCAACTAAAGTGTCCCTGTATAAGACACATATCATCCCGGTTCTTATATATGGCGCAGAGGCATGGACCTTGTCAAAGGCAGACGAGAACGCTTTAGGATGCTTCGAGAGAAAAATTCTTCGGGTGATATTTGGTCCCGTCTGCATAGATGGAGAATGGAGAAGAAGATTCAACGACGAATTGTACGGGCTGTACAGCGACACTGACCTTGTCAAACGAGTCAAGGTCCAGCGGCTTAGATGGCTGGGTCATGTAGAGCGAATGGACACCAACGCTCCGGCCCGGAAAGTCTTCGAATCCAATCCCGAGGGACGGCGCAGTAGAGGAAGACCGCGACTCAGGTGGCGCACGCAAGTAGGAGAGGACCTCAACCAACTTGGCGTGCAAAACTGGAGGCAGCTAGCTAGGGACCGAGTTGGCTGGAGAAGCATGTTGGTTGAGGCCCTAGTACGACCCGGACTGTAGCGCCACCTTAAGTAAGTAAGTAAGTAAGTAAGTAAGTAATGCCAATGAGAGTACAACAGTTGTTATGTTTTGTAGCAGGGAGTCCTTTGGTTAGAACATCAGCAGGCATCTCTTCAGTTTTCAAATATAATACTTCTAATTTACTTTCTTCTATAAGATCTCGAATGAAATGATGCCTTATATCGATGTGCTTTGAACGTGTGTGATAAACGTTGTTTTTAGATATGTTTATTGCACTCTTGTTATCGCATTGCAATATAAGTTGTTGATTCCAATGAATTAGTTCTTGCAATAAAGATTGAAGCCAAAGTGCTTCTTGAGATGTTGAGGCTGAAGCCATATACTCAGCCTCTGTGGTGGAGAGAGCGACAGTAGGTTGTTTCTTTGAATTCCACGAAATAGGTCCTCCTTGGTATTTAAAGAGATAACCTGTAGTTGACTTTCTGTCATCTGAGTCACTAGCCCAGTCAGCATCCGAAAATCCTTCTAAACGTCCTTCAATGTCTCGAGTGTATTCTAGCTTGTAGTTTATTGTTCCTTTAATGTAACGGAAAAGTCGTTTAACCGCTATCCGCAGTGAGATTTTGAAGGATTACTCTTAAATCTTGATAAAGCCCCCACTGCAAAGGATAAATCTGGGCGACTTACTTGTGCTGCATATAAAATACTTCCAATAGCTTCTTGATATGGAACGGTTTTCATGTAGTCAGTTTCGTCTTTGCTTTGTTGATGTGTTTCTTTTATAAGCTTTTGGTTAATATCTAAGGGTGTGGATACCGGATTACAATCCTCCATATTAAATCGCTTGAGAATATTCTTTAAGTATGTCCGTTGGTCTATCCATAACTTTCCCTTTTCTCGATCGCGAGTTATTTGCATACCAAGCACAAATTTAGCTTCTCCAAAATCTTTCATCTCGAATGATTTAGCCAAATTTTCTTTGATAATTCTTTTTTCATCTTTGTTGTTTGTAAAAATCAGTATGTCGTCTACGTAAATAGCGACGAAAGTCTTAACTGTGCTGTTTGTCTTGTAATAAATACACGGATCGGTGTTGGATTGTTTAAGTCCAATTTTCTTTAAAGTTTCATCCAATTTCTTATTCCAAACTCTGCTAGCTTGTTTGAGGCCGTACAGTGATTTCTTGAGTTTACATACTTTATTTTGAACATTATCAAAACCTTCAGGAAGATTCATGTAAATCTCTTCGTTAATTTCACTTTGCAGGAAAGCAGTCACAACATCCATTTGATCGATATCCAAATCATATCATACAGCCAAACTTAAAAGTACCCTTATGGACGTGTACCTTACGACGGGAGAAAATGTTTCTTGATAATCGATCCCTTGACGTTGTGAATACCCCTTTACAACCAATCTAGCTTTATATTTTTCGACATTACCACTTGCATCTTTTTTCGTCTTGAATGTCTATTTGGAATTTATGGCTTTCTTTCCTTTTGGTAATGAAACTATTTCCCAAGTGTCATTTTTCAAAAGAGCTGTATATTCATCGTTCATTGCTTTTTTCCAGTCAGACATATTATGTTCGCTCTTCATTGCCTCAGCGACTGTCTTTGGATCTTCGTTGTCGTTAGCCATGTACGATAGGTAACCGTTTCTTTCAGGCGGATTTCTTATTCTGGTCGATCGTCTTATTCCTCTGTCAGATATGATTCCTTCTGAAGATTCTTCAACAATGAAATCATCTTGGGCATCCAGAAAACTGTTTTGACTTGCCGTTTCGTCGCTTATTTCGATTGGTATTTTATTGTTTGAATCCGCTGATGAAATTTCGTCTTCATTCCCCACTGAATCATATCCTGTAAAAATATCACAATAAGATGTGTCGTTTGTCTCACCATCCTTTGGAAAAATTTGCTCATGGAAAACTGCATCTCGACTTGAATGAATGAATGAATGAAAATTGGGGTTTTGTATTGTACCTCGACCCGTTTAGATCTATTGTACCCCCTACTTCTTAAGTGGTATTCCTTAATTAAAGTACTTCATCCAGATTAGTTCCTTTGATGAAACTTAGTATCTGGGTTACGCTTACGGCTAGCATTCTTACATTGTTCCTATTAAGTTTTATTACGTCTTTGTAACGTTTTTTGTTGAAAGTGCCAAGTAGAATTTTGGCTTGGCGCATCTTGGGGAGGTCATTCCAGTGTTTAGCTCTGTTGTCTTCCTCCAACTTTTTGATTTCATTCTTAATGTGGCTTTCTGTTATTCCACAAAAAGGTTCCGGTCCAGTGAGTGGTAATCCGGCTCCTGTCTTTGCCAGTTCGTCTGCCTGTTCATTGCCTATGATTCCTACATGTCCTGGTACCCAGTAGATTGTAACCTTGTTATTACTGCCCAGTTTGTTCAATTTGTCAATGCATTCGCTGACAAGTTTTGAGGAGATTGTGTAGGATCGTAGGGCCTTAATTGCAGCTTGACTGTCCGTCATTATTGCAATATGTTTGTTATTATATTTCCTGTCAATGTTTACTTCCGCGCATTTGCCTATTGCATAGACTTCTGCTTGGAATATGCTTGACATTCTTCCCATAGGTACTGAAATTTTTGCTCTTGGCCCAAAAATTCCTGCTCCAGTTCCCTCAGTTGTTCTTGAGCCATCTGTATACCATTTTATTGCATGGGTCTTCATTGAGTAGGTCTCTTTCTCACCTTGCCATGCCTTTTTGTTACTTAGCTCAACGCTGAAGAGTTTATCGAATTTGAATTCCTTGGTCTTGCTATCCCGAGGAAAGTCAATGAGTGCTAACTCTTTCGATATTATGCTCTTTTCGCTAGATTTCAGGACACACTCAGTCTCTTTGGCAAATCTAGCTATCGTTGCATTTGAGATGCTTCTTATTACCAGGTGCAAAGGTGTCAGGTTTAGCAATACTTCCAAAGCCGCAGTTGGACAGCTTCTCATTGCTCCTGATATGCATATGCACGCAAGTCTTTGTACTTTTTCTAATGTTTTTCTAGTGGTCACCTGGTCCGTTCTCTTGTTCCAGACTACCGCTCCATAGGTAAGGAAAGGTCTTACCATCATTAGGTACATCCACCGAATAATGCTCGGTTTACAACCCCATGATCTTCCTGCTATACTTTTGCATATCATTAAGGTTTTCTTAGCTTTTTCAGTAGCTGCTTCAATTTGTTTTTTCCACAGGAGTTTACTATCTAGAATCACGCCTAGATACTTGACCTCTGTTGTGGGTACTATGGTTACTCCATCCAGTGTAATGTCTTTCATGAGTGGTAGCAGTCTTCTTCTGGTGAATGGTATAATTGTAATTTTTGTGGGGTTGATGTTCAGTCCCACAGATGTACACCATTTTTTCGTGATTGCCAGACCCCTCTGTATTATATCGCATAGGGTTTCTTCATATTTCCCACAGGCTAATAATGTGATGTCATCAGCATAGCCAATGCATCTTATGCCCTGCGTGGTTAGTTTTTCTAATAGTTCATCTACTACTAGACTCCAAAGTAGAGGTGACAAGACCCCTCCTTGTGGGCAGCCTCTCGTAGTGATGATTCTCTGAATCGTTTGGCTAGAGTGTGTTTCTGCCGTTCTTGTACTAAGCATTGCACTAACCCACTTTATTATTGTAATCGGAGTGTCCTTCCTCTGAAGTGCTTTGTTAACCGCCTCGTGTGAGGTATTATCAAAGGCACCCTCAATATCCAAGAAACAGCCGATCGCTGTTTCCTTTGAGTCGATTACTTTTTGGATAGTGGTTGAGAGATGGTATAGGGCAGTTTCTGTAGATCTACCTGCTCTGTATGCATGCTGTCTAGTGTTTAGTGGATTGCACACTAGAATTTCTGATCTTAAGAAGTTATCGATCACCTTTCACCTTCTCCATGGTTTTCAGTACAAAGGATGTTAAGCTTATTGGCCTGAAAGATTTAGGATGAGTTGTGTCTTTCTTACCTATTTTTGGTATAAAGATAATCTTTGCTCGTGTCCATGGACTAGGTATGTACCCTAGAGCCAGACTGCTTCTGATAATTTTGAGTAAGTGTAGTAGAATCACTTCTTTTCCCATTTGTAATAATGCAGGAAAGATTCCATCTACCCCTGGAGTTTTGAAGGGTTGAAAGGTACTTAATGCCCATTCTAGCCTTTTCTTCGAGCAAACTATCGTTGCTGTCTTCCAGTCTTGCTTATCAGTACTGTGCACAGGTGTAGGTCTATCATATCCTGTTGTTTGTATGCTTCCAGAGAAGTGAGTGTTAAGCAGGAGAAGCGATCTTTGCTCTTCATTTTCTGTGAAACTGCCGTCAGCGTATTTCAAGGCCATGGTGGTTTGTGACTTTTCCCTTGAAAGGGCTTTATGAAGTCTGCCTGCTGCCGGGGTTGTTGTTATGCTTTCACAGAAGTCTACAAAGCTTCTTCTTTTTGCTTTCCTCACTTCCTTACTATAGGCTGTAAGTTCCGCATGGTAAGCATGCCAGTTGCTGTTACTTTTTGCACTGTTGAAGAGTTTTCTTACCCTCTTCCTTTGCGCTTCTAGGTTTTTGTTCCACCAGGGGGCATCTGTTTTCTTGTTTGCGGAGCTTAGGGGGCAGCTTGATTCATATGCATCAATCATAGCTGTATTAAGCTCGCTTACCGCATTTTCAAGCTCCAGACGACTTTTAGGTTCCCTGTTAGTGGCTATATTTCCTATGTTGTATGTGAGATTGTCTCTATATAGATCCCAGTTGGTTCTTTTTGGATTTCTCCTAGGAGTATTCCCACAAAGGATTCCATCTAGAACAAATTCAATTATCCTGTGATCTGATAGAGAAGGCTCATTCGAGACCCTCCAGTTACTGATACAGTTTTTCAGGACTGTAGAACCGAAGGTAATATCTAGTACTTCTTTCCTATTTCTAGTAACAAAGGTAGGAGTATTCCCTATATTGTAAATTTCTTAGCATTTTTCTAAGAAGAATTCTAAAAGGTACTCACCCCTTTGATTCGTGTCTGTGCTACCCCAGATGGTGTTGTGTGCGTTTGCGTCGCAACCTACCAGTATTGGTAACTTCTTCTTCCGGCAGTAATCTACCAGATTCTTAATCTCAGCGGGAGGGATGTTCGCTTCATCTCCCGGAAAGTACCCTGATGCGATTACCACCCACCTGGTTTGGCCTCCGACGTTGATTGAGGCCTGAATTGCAACCAGGTCTATCGTCATAAACTCTGAAAGGCAGAAATGATTAATATCGTTTCTTACTATGATTGCTGTTCTAGGAGAGATTGACTCTTTATCCCATATTACCTTCGTATTTCTAATGGATATACCTTTAATTTGTCCCCCATAGGTCCGGGGTTCTTGGATCAGTGCTAGTCCAATGCCTTCTTTCGTAATTTTCCTCGCTGTGACAGCTGAGGCTGCTATGGCATGATGAACGTTTACTTGGACTAGCTTGGTACTGATCCCGCGTACCTTCATTAGAAATCCTCTTCTTCGGGGGTTTCTGCCCCCGGACCTGTTAACAGGTCGTTTTCCTCATCTGTTGTGAGGGGAACCTCTTCCTCTTCCTCTCCATCCATCATGACCTTTGTTAGTGATGATGGTTTGGGGGCTGGGATAGGGGTAGGTAGTGAACTGGATGGTAGGATAGGGGATTGGAATAGGGTTGGAATGGGGTTAGGTAGTGGACTGGATGGTAGAATAAGGGATTGGGATAGAATTGGGATGGATTTTGCTGGGAGATGTTTCGGAGGTGTCTCCTGTTTCTCCTGCAAAGGGATGTGGGTGGGTGTACTGGGGATTTGGGGAGTTGGCAGAGTGCTGATCGGATTGGTATCAGTAGGCGGCTTGTCCTCTATACCACTTCTTTTTTTCAGGCCATGCACCTGGACCTTACCGAATCTGTAGTGGATGCTATGATTGTTTTTGACAATCGCCTCCACAGATTTTTCATCTACGCCAATGTTTAGCAGTTGGCCGTTACCCTCCTCCTTGCAGGAAAGAACTTTCCAGACATGGGTATTCATTTCTCCATTCTGCTGCTTTATTAGAGCAAGAATCATGCCGTGGTCTTGGCCACTGCTTCTTGGTACGAAGATTGTGATGTTGTATGGCTTGGGTATGTCGTCCCCCAGTCTTGTGGTAAGCTCACAACCTTTCCACCCACTCAGCTTCGGGACTGTCTTCTTGATCCAGTCTGCTGTCTCTTGATTGGTACAATCTACTAGAATCATACCAGGTTTGAAGGATATGCCTTCAAATTTCATTTCCGTTTCCCACCCTATTCTCATCTCGTCCACCATGGCGTCTTCGAGCTTAGAGAGCTCACTCTGCGAGAGAGTGATTCGGGGGTACTCCTTCGGTAAAATCGCAACCCGTATGGTTCTGGCAGCCGCTGCGTATGAGACTGCCCTACTTGTTGCTACCGGGCCCTTGCTGACCGAGGCATGTGTCTCGGTTTCGGTCACGGTTTTCCTTTTCTTCTGGGCTGCCTGCTGGGGGGGAGATATGTGTTTACTGTCTCTCTTACCTCCACAGCTTTCTACCGGCCTGCCCTCTGCTTGTGCCAACTTTCTTTCGTCGACCTTCTTCCTCGATTCTATCTGCGAGAAACCCTGCTTGATGAATCTGAGGTACCATTTTACTCCCGCACCACTCAGACCCTGTCTGTGTGGATCGTCCAAACCACCTGGTTCACCCAGCGTCGGACGAGGGATGGTTTTCCTCTTCCATACTTTCTTCTTTGGAATAGTAGTGCTGGACTTATGGGTTTCCCCAAGTGTCCTTTCAGAGATTGCTCTTTTAGCACTTTCTTCCTCAGATTTGTCAGTGGTAACACCCACTGGCTTCTTCCTTGCGTCTGGGATTGCCCTATACACTAGCTCGGAAGACCTCCTCTTGCTGGTGTTAGGTTGCTCCCTACTATTGGCACGATCTCTGATGACAGGTTTGTCACCCCGGAAGTCTTTCTCCATACGATCCGCCATATCTCTTGCAGATGTTCCCTGCGGAAGATAAAAGTTTTTAAAATTTTTATTGTTGTTTCTTTTCATATGTTCCCACGAGTAGCTAGAGAAAATAGGTCAGCTGTGTCAGAGCTCCGCATAACACAGTAAGGTCTAGGTTACTTCGTGATTCGACCCGGTGTCACGAAGGTTCCGTTATACTACAGTCGGTATAACCCCTGACTGCAAACCAACCAATGGGCACGGATCGCATTACACCCTGGCTTAGGGGGTTGGCAGCTCTTAGTTCGTTTAACTCCTCAATTGCTCATCCTACCCAGCTTTTAACTAGATCGGTTGAGCAGGTGAGTCATTGAAAAACTTAAGCCTCCGCACCACGTCAAGGTGTCTGCCGCGCAAAGGGCATCTCGACTTTTTACGACTTCTTTTTTCTTTACATCGTAGAAGCGATATGATTTTGAGTGTGTGCAGTATCCGACAAAAATTACTTCTTTTCCCTTGGCATCGAGTTTCTTCCGCTTTTCTTTTGGAATGTGAATAACTGCTTGACAACCGAAAACCTTAAGATGCTGCAGATTCACTCTTCTTCCACTCCAGATTTCTTCAGGTTTTTTTTCTTTTGTACCTTTGCAAGGTGTTCTGTTTGTTAAATCAACGGCCGTATTTGCAGCTTCGGCCCAAAATCGTTTGTGTAAACCAGACTCGATGAGAAGACAAAGTGCTTTTTCGATTATGGTTCTATTCATTCTCTCTGCCAACCCGTTTTGTTGTGGAGAATATGGAACCGTTGTTTGATGTTGAATGCCTGCATCTGCTAGAATCTTCTTCATCTTAAAATTACAATATTCCTTTCCATTGTCACTTCTAATGGCTTTTATTTCGTTACCAGTCTGATTTTCTACAAAATTTCGAGGAACTTTTCCGCTACCTCATTCTTGCTTTTAATGAAAAACGCAAAGACTTTTCTTGAAAAATCATCAATGAATAAAAGCATGTAGGTACTTTGAACCTCCAATTGATTTTTGTTCAATCGGACCACAAAGATCTGTATGGGGGTCGACGCAACCAATACCAGCGCACCCAATACCATCGCACCCAATACCTTCGCACATAATACATCGGACACAACATACTTTGCGCACCTAATACCTCCGGACATTTCATACCAGTACCGTTATTAATGGGTTGGGATTTGTTTTCATTAATGAATATGGAGTTTAACTGTGCCACCATTTTTGAAGGCTTAGGTGTTGTATGATTTGCTTCTTAAATGATAACATGTGAGTGTATTCGTTATGAAATGTAGTGCAATGCATTTAAGTGATTAAAAAAAAAAACTTTTTAAAAGGCGTACTTATGTTCGGAAAGTGGTTGAAATGGCGAATTAATTTAAATGGTCTTCTCACACAATTGTGGTAAATGTGAGGTTACCTGCAAAGATATTTATTTCTTTTGATTAGATAATGTAACGTGAACCCAACATTTAATACCAATTTCCTAATCGAAAACGTTCAACCGAAAAACACATCTGGGAGCACTAGTGTAAGTGTAGAATATTGTAGGAGAGAAAATGTTTGACAGCCAAAAAATAGTGTAGAGTTGCAGACCATGTGGAAGTTACTGGAGAGTTCTAGATGAAATGTCGTTCGATATAAATAGCCCGCCCGAGACAACCAGAGGGCAGTTTTGATTATAGAGTGATAAAGTGAAGAGTAAATTGTCTACAAGTGATAGTCCAAAAGTCGAGTTGAGATCGAATAAAGTTTAGATACTGAATAAAAGTGGTTGAAATAAATAAAAAGTGAAGTTTTAATTTTCGAACTAAGCGCACGTTACATTGGTGTCAGAAGTGTAAATAAAACTTATTTGACTAGTAAAGTGTAGAAAAAAAAAGTAAAAAGAAAAATAATAATTATATACAGTGAAAATGGGTAACTTGTTAGAAGAGCTCAACTGCATTGAGCTTAAAAGTGAGTTAGGTAAGCGAAATCTTTCTAGAGCGGGATCGAAAAATGAGCTCGTCCTGCGCTTGCGTTACTATTTGGAACAGCAAGGGGAAGACGTAAACACTTTTGTTTTTGAAATAGAAGTGGAAGAAGAGGAAGTAAGTGAAAATGTAGATTTTTCTTGTATGATGAAACTTTTGTTAGAACAACGAAACGAGCAAAAGAAAGAACAGCAGAATGTTCTCGAACGACTCGAAGTACACCAAAAGAAGCTGGAAGAGCAACGAAATGAGCAAAAGAAGGAACAGCAGAATGTTCTCGAACAACTTGAAGCACAACGAAACGAGCAAAAGAAAGAACAGCAAAATGTTCTCGAACGACTCGAAGTACAACAAAAGAAGCTGGAAGAGCAACGAAATGAGCAAAAGAAGGAACAGCAGAATGTTCTCGAACAACTTGAAGCACAACGAAACGAGCAAAAGAAGGAACAGCAGAATGTTCTCCAAAGACTTGAGGCGCAACAGAATGTTTTGGAAGGTCAGAAAAACATTCTAGAAGGTAAATTGGGTAACATTGAGAAAAATGTATGTGCCCTAGACGAACGCGTTGAAGGTGTGGAGAAACAGCTTTCTGTTGTAGAGAATCGTTTCGAAATCGTAGAAACCCGATGTGATATACAGTTCTCTGTTCTGACCAAGGAATTGGACCAGATCCGGAAAATAAAAATTCGAGAGTCTGCTGGGGAGTTTGCGAAGAAAAAGGAGATGAAACCCCCAACATTTGATGGACAGTCTTCTTGGCCAGTCTACAAGAGACAATTTGAGGCAGCCGCGACAACACATGGCTGGGATGACGAAGACAAATACATTGCACTGACTCTTGCTCTTAGAGGACCAGCAGCTGAATTACTTCAAACAGTTCCAGCTGATAAGAGCGGCGATTTCAGTTCTCTCGTGGCAGCTAAAGATAAACGCTTTGGAGATAGCCACTTGAAAGAAGTCTTCCGAGTCCAACTCAATAACAGAGTCCAGAAAAGGGGTGAAAGTCTACAGCAGCTCCAAGCAGACGTCGAAAGACTGGTTCACCTGGCATACCCGGATGCTGGAGAAGAGATCATCAGCCAGCTTGCTGTTGAGTCCTTCGTTCGTGCCATTTCTGATATACATCTTCAGAGGTCTGTGCGAACTGCTAGAACACGTACTCTTTCTGAAACTTTAGCATTCGCATTGACAATTGAAGCAGCAGAACAGGCTTCTCATGGAGTAGATCGACTTAGAGAAGCCATAGTCGAAGAATGCTCGTGCCAAAGAGCTGAAATACAAAAGAACCGGAGCGGACTAGCAAGATGTTGGAACTGCAACAAGACCGGGCACTTACAGCGTCAATGCCGACTACCACCAAACAAAGCCAGTTGTCAACATTGTCGAAGCAAGAGATCCAACCCAGAGCAAGGTAACAACAACACCAGCGTTGCCTATCAGCCCGTTTCCCATCAGGGAAACGAGTAAGAACCAACTTCGAGGGGCAGAGGCTGGTTTCTTGTATCGATGGCCCCAGAACCACCATCCAGGTCTCTCAGACCAAACGAGACAACAAAAGTCTGACTGTGGAGACTACGATTAACGGGAACAAACATGTGGCTACCATCGACACCGGTGCCACAGCCTCCATAGTACGTCGAGACCTGGTAAAGACGACGTGGCTTCATAACACCAATAGCTACCGTCTAATAACCGCAACGGGAGAAGCAGCAAGAGTATATGGAGAAGTGTGTCTTAAGATCCGACTGGCCGATCTAGTGTTTACTCATCAATTCCTGGTGGCAGATATATGTGACGAGTGCATCATTGGAATCGACTTTATGAAACAGCACGGAGTTATTTTGGACATCGGCAATCAAGTTTTGAAATACCAAAATAAAGAAATTCCAATGACCTATTCGAATGACAATACGTCAACACTGAGGACTGTCATCACGGATGATCTGATTCTGCCTCCTTCTTCTGAAGTGTTCGTTTGGACGAAACTGGAGGGTGAGTTTGGAAGCCTTCGATACCTCATGGTGGAACCAGACCCAGAGTGTTCCTCCCAAAGCGTCATCATTGGGAAAACACTAGTAGCACTGAAAAACAAAATGGTCCCCGTACGATTACTAAACACCAGGCCGTACGATGTAAGGTTGAAGAAAGGAGAAGTCGTTGGACGTTGCGAATCGGTTGCAGCAATTACGAAGATCACAGACGAAGCCCCGAGAAAAACTATAACTCCGGAAGAGCTCAAAACCATCAGAGCTAAAATACTGAATTCATCCAACCTTGATCACCAACAAACGAGGATGGCTGAAAATCTCCTACAAGAGTACACTGACATCTTCGCATCGCAAAAGGGACAATATGGTAGGACACAGTTGGTGCAGCATCGCATCAACACAGGAGATGCAAGACCCATTCGTCAACCCGCAAGACACCTTCCACTGGCCAAACAAGGTGAGGTTGAAGAAATGATAACAGCAATGAAAAAGGACGGTCTTATCGAAAATTCCAAAAGTCCTTGGGCTTCACCAGTGGTGCTAGTGAAAAAGAAAGACGGAAGCACTCGTTTTTGTGTGGACTACCGAAGGCTGAACGATGTGACTAAGAAGGACAGCTATCCCCTGCCGAGGATCAGTGATACCCTGGATGCCATGGAGGGAGCCCAGTGGTTTTCGACGATGGACTTGAAGAGTGGATATTGGCAAGTTGATATCCACCCTGATGATCGGGAAAAGACGGCGTTTTCTACAGGTAATGGGCTCTGGCAGTTTAAAGTTATGCCGTTTGGGCTATGCAACGCTCCGGCAACATTCGAGCGTTTGATGGAGTGCGTTCTTCAAGGACTGACGTGGAAAGCTTCCCTAGTCTACTTGGACGATGTGATTGTTTACGGGAAGACATTTGACCAACATTGCAAGAACCTAAAAGCCGTGTTTAAGAGACTTCGAGAGGCTAACCTTAAACTGAATCCGGAAAAATGTATACTTTTCAAAACCGAAGTTAAGTATTTGGGACACATCATCTCTTTCCAAGGAGTGAAGACTGATCCTGAAAAAGTTGACTCCGTCAAAAATTGGCCAACAGCACAGAACAAACATCAACTCCGAAGCTTTCTTGGTCTTGCCACATATTACCGACGTTTTGTTAAGAACTTTGCTGGAGTTGCAAAGAGTTTGCATCAGCCCACCGAAAAAGGGAAGCAGTTTAAATGGTCAGGTGAGTGTGAGAAATCTTTTCAGGAACTCAAATACCGCCTCTGTAACGCTCCAGTGCTTGCACATCCAACACCTGGCAAAACATTCATCATCGACGCAGATGCAAGCAACGCTGGAATCGGGGCGGTACTATCCCAAGTGCATGATGGCGAAGAGAAAGTAGTGGCATATTACAGCAAGGTCCTCTCGAAGCCCGAAAGAAACTACTGTGTGACCAGAAGGGAACTGCTAGCTCTTATCTTGGCAACAAAGCACTTCCATAAGTACATCTATGGACAGAAATTCCTTCTGCGGACAGACCATGGTGCTCTGAACTGGCTGTTGAACTTCAAAAATCCAGAAGGTCAAGTAGCAAGGTGGATAGAAAGACTGCAGACTTATGATTACCAGATTCAACACCGCAGAGGAAAGTTGCACTCAAACGCTGACGCATTATCCCGAAGACCTTGCAAAGTGGATTGTAAGCATTGTAGGCGGCAAGAAGAAAAAGAAAATATTACCGCTCAGCGACTAAGAGCTGACCCAATATGCGGATGGAGCAATGAGGAAGTGAGGACTGCTCAACAGGAGGATCCAGATATCGAACCCATTCTCGCATGGAAAGAAAATGAAGAAAAACCTGAATGGGGAGACATTTCTGACAGGAGTCCAGTTCTCAAAGCCTATTGGGCACAGTGGGACTCACTATATGTGCAAGAAGGTGTCCTCAGGCGAAGATGGGAATCCGCTGACGGTAAGTCATATGTGATGCAGCTGATCGTACCGCAATCGAAAGTCAGTGAAGTTCTTCGGGAGATGCACGACGGACCTTCTGGAGGCCACCTGGGAGTAAACAAAACACTGGAGAAGGTGCGACATCGGTTCTACTGGTTACATGCTAGAGATGACGTGGAGAAGTGGTGTCGAACATGTGACAAGTGTGCTGCAACCAAAGGACCGGGTAGGAAGATTCTAGGTAAAATGCATCAGTACAACGTTGGATCGCCTTTTGAGAGGATTGCAGTAGATGTGGCTGGGCCTTTTCCAGAAACCAACGCTGGAAACAAGTACATTCTGGTTGTAATGGACTATTTTAGCAAGTGGCCTGAGGCGTATGCCATCCCAAATCAAGAGGCCAAAACGGTGGTCGACCAGATTGTGTTTAACTGGGTGAGTAGGTTTGGCGTGCCTATGGAACTCCATTCCGACCAAGGGAGGAACTTTGAGTCAAACATCTTCCAAGGAGTGTGCGGACTACTTGGCATTAAGAAAACGAGAACCACACCGCTTCATCCACAATCTGATGGGATGGTTGAAAGATTCAACCGGACCTTGAAAGAACACCTCACCAAGGTCGTAGGCGACTACCAAAGAGACTGGGATAGGCACGTACCGCTATTCCTGATGGCCTATAGAAGTGCAGTACATAGCTCGACAGGACAAACACCATCTGACATCCTCTTCGGGAAAACCATGCGGCTGCCCAGCGAACTTAAATTTGGATGCCCCACAGAGGAGCCACAGGACACGAACGAGTATGTGGACGACCTCAAGGAGAGGCTCGCTGACATCCATAAAAGAACAAGGGAACGGATGAAAACCTACAGCGACCGGATGAAGACGCGGTACGACACAAAAGCGACAACGTCAGGATTTCAAGCAGGAGATCGTGTGTGGCTTTATAATCCTCATCGTCAAAAGGGATTGTCACCGAAACTTCAGCAAAACTGGGAAGATCCTTATACTGTTGTCACGAGGATTAACGACGTGGTTTACCGCATCCAACGAGGACTAAGAGGCAAGTTAAAAGTAGTTCATTGTGACCGGCTGCATCGATATAGTGGCGAGGCTGCAGATGGAATTATTCGGGACGAACAATCTTAAGGAGGGGGCAGTGTAACGTGAACCCAACATTTAATACCAATTTCCTAATCGAAAACGTTCAACCGAAAAACACATCTGGGAGCACAAGTGTAAGTGTAGAATATTGTAGGAGAGAAAATGTTTGACAGCCAAAAAATAGTGTAGAGTTGCAGACCATGTGGAAGTTACTGGAGAGTTCTAGATGAAATGTCATTCGATATAAATAGCCCGCCCGAGACAACCAGAGGGCAGTTTTGATTATAGAGTGATAAAGTGAAGAGTAAATTGTCTACAAGTGATAGTCCAAAAGTCGAGTTGAGATCGAATAAAGTTTAGATACTGAATAAAAGTGGTTGAAATAAATAAAAAGTGAAGTTTTAATTTTCGAACTAAGCGCACGTTACAATATTATATGTGGACACCTAGGTACTCATTTGTGTCTCCATAAGTTTTTTCAGTCTGCTACCTAAATAGGCATAGGTTTGAAATAAAAGTTTGCTTCGTGGCTTAGTGTTAGCAGATAACTAAATTAAGACACAATTGAATTGTATGTATTGTATATGTTTCATAAAACGTATTGAAAGTTTTAGTGTAGATATGTAGATAGGGATAACGACACTGCGGAAAATCAGGTGTTACGTTTTCAAAACGTTATTATTGTAAGCTTTGCTTCTTAAATGATAACTTTTTAGTGTGTGCGTTATCAAATGTAGTGCAATGCATTTAAGTGCTTAAAAAAAACTTTTTAAAAGGCGTACTTATGTTCGGAAAGTGGTTGAAATGGCGAATTAATTTAAATGGTCTTCTCACACAATTGTGGTAAATGTGAGGTTACCTATACAAAGATATTTATTTCTTTTGATTAGATAAAGGGTTTTCCAATAGGTAAGATATGATTTTGCAGTGGCGTTTCGGCTTTTTGTAGTATGTCATGATCTGTCATTTGTTTTTTATTGCATTCAGAACTGTTAACAATTTAACCATTGGACCACCGTAAGCGTCGTCAGTTTTCTGATTTTGCCTTGGAACAACTTGAAAACGACAACGATTTTTCAGACAATCATCTTTTCCGATGAGGCTCATTTTCATTTGAATGGTGCGGTAAATAAACAAAACTGTCGATTCTGGTGCGTTGGAAATCCACAAAATATTCATGAAAAACCTAAATTGACAGTTTGGTGTGGTTTTTGGGCTGGTGGAATTATCGGTCCGTACTTCTTACAAAATGAAGCTGGTAGCACCATTACTGTCAATGGAGAACGGTATAGATCGATGATAACCAACTTCTTATGGCCGAAATTGGAAGAAGTTGATCTTGACAGCATTTGTTTTCAACAAGAAGGACTACGTGCCATACAGCAAATGCAACAATTGAATTATTGCGAGAAATGTTTGGAGATTCGATTATTTTAAGAAATGATGATATTGAATGAGCTTAAAGAAGTTGCGATTTAACACCGTTAGACTGAATTTTGCGGGGTTGTTTGAAGTCATTGGTCTTTCAGAATAAACCAGATTCTCTTCAAGCCTTACAAGTCAATATTGAACGTGCCATTCTTGATGTACGGGTTGATTTAGTGGAAAAAGTGCTCGAAAATTGGGTTCATCGCATTTTTTGCAGCAGAAGTCGCGGTGATAATTTAAATGAGGTTTAATTTTAACTTAAATGTATTGATTGAACTGCACATTGCACATTAAATAAAAAATATATTTTAATTTCCTTAACTACAAGTGTTTTTTTTTTTTTCTAAAGAAATCATATCACTCTTATTGGAAAACCCTTTATTATAGGTGGACACCTAGGTACTCATTTGTGTCTCCATAAGTTTTTTCAGTCTGCTACCTAGATAGGTATAAATTTGAAACAAAAGTTTGCTTCATGGCTAAGTGTCAGCAGATAACTAAATTTAGACACAATTGTATTGTATGTATTGTATGTTTCATAAAACGTAGGTATTGAAAGTTTTAGTGTACCTAGATATGTTACGTTTTCAAAACGTTATTATTGCAAGCGTATGATTGCATTGTATTTAAAAAAAAAAAACACCTGAATTGCCGCTAGAACACAAGAGCTAAGGGGCGTTGTGTTGAGAATAAAATAACTGGTATTATTTTGTATAGGTATACCAAATTATTTAAAATAAAAAAGTATCAGCAATGAAAATAGGGACAATTTCGATATCTTCTTTTCAACACAATAAAAAACTTCAATGCTTGAATGAAACGGCAAATGACAGTTACTCAACAACCAAAGCCCTTTCCCAAAATACTTGTCTACTGTTCTAAAACTCTAACAACTGCGATCGTTTATCTTAAAACTACGTTTTCCAAGTTCGTTGTTCACTGTTATTTAGTATTTAAAGACTACTTGATCGATTTATTTCAAACCTTGTATACTAACACCGTACGTTTAGTTAAAAAACAACTTTAGGGCCGCCAACAGTTTTTAAATTAAAGACAAAATTATCAAAGAACGTTGATTTCATAATAATTGAACTAATTCGTTTTGCATTTGAATTTTGAATTGGTTCAATTGAATTTTTTACAATCACTGCGAAAGAAGAAAAATAGTCCAAATGGCAGTGAGTGCAGCATAAACAATAAACGGTTCACATTTTGTAAGTTTCGCTTTTGGTTGCAGATTTTCTCTTGTAGGGGAACTATTTGCCAATTGCCATATTAATCGAAGAAATGAAAAAACCATAGCAATCTTACGAAAATATTTTTGTAATTTATCTAAAATTTTATTTTATTATAGGTACATAAATGTCCTTACAGTTTACTCTGTGACGAAGCGTCACAATTTCTCCAAAACACCGCACCAAAACACTGTACGTGTTTGTTTTTTTTATTAAATTGCCCACACGCAATTAAATCCCACACTAAAAGTTTATTCCAAGGCCAAATATTGCTTGCCGCTTAGTTTGTGTGCATTTCCTTATGGGGAAATGCATTGCCAATAGCCAGCCTATTTTTGTATGGAATATTATCATTGCCTTTCAATTCACACTTACTTATAGTAGGAAAATCTATGAATAGGAGTGAATTAATTGCGATAAGTCAGAAAAAGATTTACGGGCTTTTATGCCTTAACGTACATTACTTTTTCTCTTCCCCAATTTCGACTTTCATAGTCTACTTTCCAAGGGAATTACATTGAGGTGGTTTATTTGGGCGCTCGTGTAAGTTCTTCTTGCTTCGATCTCCGTCTAAGGGAATTACATTGAGGTGGTTTATTTGGCCAATCGTGTAAGTTCTTCTTAATTTAATCTCCGTCTAAGGGAATTACATTGAGGTGGTTTACTTGGCCGCTCGTGTAAGTTCTTCTTAATTTAATCTCCGTCTAAGGGAATTACATTGAGGTGGTTTATTTGGCCAATCGTGTAAGTTCTTCTTAATTTAATCTCCGTCTAAGGGAATTACATTGAGGTGGTTTACTTGGCCGCTCGTGTAAGTTCTTCTTAATTTAATCTCCGTCTAAGGGAATTACATTGAGGTGGTTTACTTGGCCGCTCGTGTAAGTTCTTCTTAATTTAATCTCCGTCTAAGGGAATTACATTGAGGTGGTTTATTTGGCCAATCGTGTAAGTTCTTCTTAATTTAATCTCCGTCTAAGGGAATTACATTGGGGTGGTTTACTTGGCCGCTCGTGTAAGTTCTTCTTAATTTAATCTCCGTCTAAGGGAATTACATTGAGGTGGTTTACTTGGCCGCTCGTGTAAGTTCTTCTTAATTTAATCTCCGTCTAAGGGAATTACATTGAGGTGGTTTACTTGGCCGCTCGTGTAAGTTCTTCTTGATTCTATCTCCGTCTTTAAGAACCGACCTATTCGTTGCGGTTTCATTTGGCCGAGCGATTAGGTTTCCTTTAATACGATCGACATCAATCATTCAAAGAGGAAATCCCATCCCCACAACCGCAGACTATTACTACGAAATCCGCCGCCGCCGACAGAGTGTTTTGCCTCCGAGTAGACGCATACACTTCCTACGAAGTCCGCCAACGCCGATGAATTGTTCTGCCGTTCCCAGGAGTTGAAGTGAATCCAGAGAAGAAATCAACGCAGGCACTTCCCACGTAGTCCGCCGCCGCCGATATATTGTTCTGCCGACCACACTCCGCAGACTTTGGTTACGAAATCCGCCGCCGCCGACAGAGTGCCCTGCCTAAAGCAGACAGACGTTTACCATTGATAAATAGAAGTAACAGTTGCTGCGACCTATACACCTGAGGGATCTAACATCGCTACCCCGAGAAGAAGAGGCGTCCCGGAGACCAGCGCCAGAACCGAGCCCCTAGCCAGACCGGGACAACCACTATTTTTGAATCAGAGTAAAAACTTGTATATAACATTGTAAACCAAATCCTGAGAGAACCAAGAAAAATAGAAATAAATAAATATAGACTTATTCAAACTGTATCCGACCGTCTCCTCGTTTTCATTTAAGAAGTTGGACCGCCGAAGTCCAAGTCTTACGAAGCTTCCTTGGGTAGACCCTGGACACCCTGAGTATACCCCAGCCTAAGTAAAAGAAGCATCACAATTTGGCGCCCGAGCAGGGACCTGCAGGAAGTTCAACCGTTTCCCGTACCTGTCCAGGAACTGACGCAGAGTCCACCGACCGACACCGAAACCTGACCGACCAGCTTCTAAGATGCCTACCGAGACCGGCCCCAAAGTACCTGAAGAAGATGCCCAGGGATTAGAAGAGGATTCAAATCCATACCAGAACTTGGGATTCATCTATTTCCTGAAAAAGCCCGAATTAATAGAGACACTGACCCTACGGGGACAAGACACCAGTGGAACGGTCCACGAGTTACGTCAACGCCTGAGTCGCCACCTAAAAGAAGCCCGTACGCACCGCTCAACACAGAATTTGTGCGCTGAGTGGGAAGACAAGGTGGAAGAAAGAAATAATGCCGACCCTTCGGACGAGGAAGACCATGCTACTGGATCACATGTACCGCCATCCACGTCGGAACACAAGCAGCAAAAAGTGTTCCAAAGCAGACTTCAAGTACCAGTGTTCCAGACGCCAGCCATGCCCCCACCTATTTCTTCTCGAACAGCGAATTACTGTCCCCCCGCCAGATCCGAACGAGCAGTTTCCGCCCCTCCGCAAGTCGAGCCACACGACAGTTCTCATACGTACCAGACCGCCGCCCCATATCCGCCACCTGGCCGTTTCGGACGCAGTTTCGAAGCCGAATTAATGAATACGGTGCGCAAGTGGGGATTCCGTTTCGACGGCTCCGGGAAACCTCTAGAATTCTTGGAGAGAATCGAGGACCTGGCAGCGTGTTACGAGATACCATTAAACGGCATGCTCCGGACACTGCCCGAAATTTTCCGCAACACGGCTCTAGAGTGGTTCAGGATTAACCGAGACGCTTTAACCACTTGGGCAGTATTTCGCCAGGCCTTCTTACGTCATTTTTTGCCAGCACGTTATTTCCATAAACTGGAAGATGAAATAATGCGCAAGAAACAAGGCCCCAAGGAGAAAGCGAAAGACTATGTACGTTCATTCCAGTACCTGATCCGACAACACCCACGCATGACTATCGAGGATAACGTAGACCGCATCTATGACGCACTACGACCAGAGAACCGACTCTACATCAAGCGTATAGAATTTACGACTTTAGATGAGCTGATGGATCTTGCGGAGGAATACGAGTTCATACGCCAAGAAGAGCGGAACTCTCGTCCTGCCACAAGTCATCAGCAATACCAGTACCCGACCGCACCTGTTCCTCGATTGCAAGTACAGAGGCCTTCACCCGCCTACTCTAGTCAGGCCGTCGTGCCTCGAACACCGATATCGCCACCTACCGCCGCGTACGACAGAAGCACGCATTGTTGGCAATGCAAGCAAAGGGGGCATAATAAGAGAGATTGCCGACGCCCTTTCAGATTGTTCTGTTCCTACTGTGGGGAGGACGGTCGCCTCACCAAAGATTGCCCTTGTCACCGGAGTTCCAACGCCGTTATCCGCCAACCTGGCCCAACCAGTCCAACCGACCCCCGACCGTTCGTGCAGATCGAGGCTGGTGTTCGAGTATATTATGCCTTGGTCGACACCGGTTCCTCTCGATCTTTTATCGGCCCTGGCCTACGAGAAGAATGCCGCCAACTCAGAGTAGCTAGAAGAGACCAGCCGCATGCCGTAGCGTTTGCTGACGGCCGAACGGCCGTACCATCCGAGCATTATGTCCTGTCTCTAAATTTAAAAGGTAAAATAGTGCAAGGAGAAACTATTTTCCTACCCACCTTGGCAGAAGACGCCATATTAGGTATGGACCTTTTAGGAGAGGCAGGATGCACGCTAGAGCTAGGAGGCCGCCGACTTGCTATGCCAACCGCTGCTACGAGCCGAGCGCATATACGCAATCCAAAATCGACCACAGCGACAGCAAACGCATGTCAGATAAACAGCTACCGAGCAACCGACATTGCGCAGGTGTTTGCCAATAAAGAAGGCCTCAGTCGACCATCAACCGAAGTGAGGCAAAACCTAGTTTAGACAGTAAAAACATTAATTGGGTGCAACGACTACCAAAGATAGGAAACGTGAAAGACATATCGAAGCCAGCGCTTAAAACTAAGCCGTCGACGTCCACGACCAGAAAATCATGGCCCATTTCTCCACACCATCCCTGTAAAAGACGACCGACGCAACGCCGTCGACCACCCCCTGAAGTCCGTCTGGTCGTCGTACAGTTGACAAGGGTCGAACCAGCCAGTGAAACTACTACTCGCCGTGTGAGCCGCAAGTATGTGCATCCACCAGCCGTGCTTATCCGAACTCCGCCAAGCCCCGAAGTGCAAATGGTGCATGTCCAATCAGTGAAGGACAGGGCAAGCCGGAAAGATCACCGATTTTACCCACCGAGAAAGAAACCCACGGTCATGTCCGAAATCCAGAGCCCCAGCCTACGGAAAACCCGCGAGCAGCCTCCGCTCACCAAAACCCAACGCAGAAGAGCCGACCGCCAGAAGAATCAGACAGCCGACCCGTTCCGTGGCATCAACTCCGTATCCTGGAACAACACCAGCCCTTTCACCATCCAAAAGAGGGGCAGAAGTATTGACGTGACTCCCAACGACGCCGGGACCGAAGCATTGTTATCGTTCCAGGGTAGGAACAAAGTTGTACCGATGAAGCTGCGGCAGTGTTGAGACGAGCGGGTTTGTTTTTTTTTGTTACAATAATAGAACGATTATTACTTAGTCTCTCAGGATAGGTAGTAAGTTGTTTTGTCGAATTTTTTTTTTATAACGTTTAAGAAAAAAAAAGAAGAAAAGAAAAAAACAAAAAAAAAATTATAAAAAAAAAACGAAACAAAAAAAAAGAGAAGAAAAAAAAATAATAAAAAGAAAAAAAATAAATATAAAGAAAAAAGAAGGGCAGGATTTAAGTCCCTCAAACCAGAAAAGCATACAAGAACTCTTCCAGTCAATGCCGGAGGGCGTTGAGACGAGAGGGTTCTCGTCTTTCTAAGAAGGGGGGATCTGTGACGAAGCGTCACAATTTCTCCAAAACACCGCACCAAAACACTGTACGTGTTTGTTTTTTTTATTAAATTGCCCACACGCAATTTAATCCCACACTAAAAGTTTATTCCAAGGCCAAATATTGCTTGCCGCTTAGTTTGTGTGCATTTCCTTATGGGGAAATGCATTGCCAATAGCCAGCCTATTTTTGTATGGAATATTATCATTGCCTTTCAATTCACACTTACTTATAGTAGGAAAATCTATGAATAGGAGTGAATTAATTGCGATAAGTCAGAAAAAGATTTACGGGCTTTTATGCCTTAACGTACATTACTTTTTCTCTTCCCCAATTTCGACTTTCATAGTCTACTTTCCAAGGGAATTACATTGAGGTGGTTTATTTGGCCGCTCGTGTAAGTTCTTCTTGCTTCGATCTCCGTCTAAGGGAATTACATTGAGGTGGTTTATTTTATTTGGCCAATCGTGTAAGTTCTTCTTAATTTAATCTCCGTCTAAGGGAATTACATTGAGGTGGTTTACTTGGCCGCTCGTGTAAGTTCTTCTTAATTTAATCTCCGTCTAAAGTTCTTCTTAATTTAATCTCCGTCTAAGGGAATTACATTGAGGTGGTTTACTTGGCCGCTCGTGTAAGTTCTTCTTGATTCTATCTCCGTCTTTAAGAACCGACCTATTCGTTGCGGTTTCATTTGGCCGAGCGATTAGGTTTCCTTTAATACGATCGACATCAATCATTCAAAGAGGAAATCCCATCCCCACAACCGCAGACTATTACTACGAAATCCGCCGCCGCCGACAGAGTGTTTTGCCTCCGAGTAGACGCATACACTTCCTACGAAGTCCGTCAACGCCGATGAATTGTTCTGCCGTTCCCAGGAGTTGAAGTGAATCCAGAGAAGAAATCAACGCAGGCACTTCCCACGTAGTCCGCCGCCGTAACAGTTGCTGCAACCTATACACCTGAGGGATCTAACATCGCTACCCCGAGAAGAAGAGGCGTCCCGGAGACCAGCGCCAGAACCGAGCCCCTAGCCAGACCGGGACAACCACTATTTTTGAATCAGAGTAAAAACTTGTATATAACATTGTAAACCAAATCCTGAGAGAACCAAGAAAAATAGAAATAAATAAATATAGACTTATTCAAACTGTATCCGACCGTCTCCTCGTTTTCATTTAAGAAGTTGGACCGCCGAAGCCCAAGTCTTACGAAGCTTCCTTGGGTAGACCCTGGACACCCTGAGTATACCCCAGCCTAAGTAAAAGAAGCATCACAACTCTATTATTCTTTAAGTAAATAAATAAATTCAGTAGCACAACAAAGCTATGAAAACCTTGGGCCTAATGCATTTCAAAGATCTACAATTTTATGACGGTTCCGAACGGCTAAGTCCGAAAGCGTTTTTCATGGTAGTGTGTATCACTCTCGAAACGCAGGCTAAATCCTCAAGAAAGGTGATATCCAATTTTCCTTCATGTTTCTGGAATTTGGACCACGAACCTTCTATACAAGACATGCAGATATGCTAACCATTATACGCCACGGCCACCCTGTAAGTATTGTTATGGTTCAATTATTTTTAAGAGTATTAAATCAGCCCAATTTTATCATCAATCTGAACAAATAAATGAAAGGTATAAAGGTAAAGAAAAAAAAAATCGATGTATCGAAGACAATTAACGATCTTGCAGAGCACGCTCCTTGTGCTGGTCATTCGATGAATTTGGTCGGGGTTCACGCAGTCGAAAGTACCCCCGAAGCAGAATTTTATTTCAACATAGTCCAAGCATTGTACAATTTTTTTACTGCATCTACACATCGCTGGGAAATTCTACAAACTCATGCAGGAAAGAAGATTGCCTTGAAATCATTGTCAGCAACAAGATGGTCAACTCGTCACGAAACAGTTAAGGTGCTCAACAAGTACTATGGTGGTATTATTGAAACTCTTATCACCATTGAAGAAGATATCACTGAGAACGCGATCACAAGGCAAGAAGCAAAAGGACCTCGCATTCAACTTGAACGACTGGAAACAATATTCATGCAGATTCTTTGGCATTTTTTTTTCGAGATTCGATGCTGTCAGCCAAAGATTGCAAAAGGTTGATATCAGCATAGTTGATGTGATTGATGACTATCGTGAACTGATCAAAGTAGTAGCTGATGCACGAATGGAATTTGAAGTTTATGAAAAAAAAGCGTTAGAAATCTCTCAGAGTACCAGACAAGTGTTTCTAGAAGAAGAAGTAGAAAGTTAAAGGCTGATGAATCACGAGATGGAGATGTTCAATCTTGATTCTGAATTGCGAAGAAGATGCCAAGCATATGAAGAAATTCACGGAAAGTAACCACACTCTGCCATACTCAACCGTTCAATTAACAATTTAAGCTCATTATGTAAAACAAGGAATTACAATTATACGAACTTTTGTAACAATGAAAAAATTATGTGCACTCCTGTGATTTCAACGAAAACGATTATAAACATCGGTAATTATCTTGTAAGTCAACTTTGAGTTATATTTTCTAATAAAAAAGCCTTATGTGATTATTCCTTTACCATGAAACAATAAATGAATTTAAACCTTACGTTTTTGGTTCATTTCATTCTTTAATTATATAGTTAACGATCTCACTAACATTTCATATAATTATAAATCAATAATAAAGGTGGTTTTCTCCGGTCCTGACAATCTGGTCGACCACCGTTTCGGCTTCTTGATTTGGGATGGCATATGCCTCAGGCTACTTGCTAAAGTAGTCCACTACAACCAGAATTTGCTGTTCTGACACCAATCAGAGCTTTCCCAAATAGTAGGTACACATCCCAGCACAGTTTTTCGCACTTCTCTCAAAATTAATAGTTTTTCGTTATGATCTATAAGAGCTTTCAATCCTTTTTTTGCCTATGTCCTGTGTTTTTTTTCGTTCCGTTTTATATTTTAATCCATGTTACTGAAATTCACTTATTGGAGGTGCACCTTTTCCAATTCTCAAGATGAAAAAATTAACCAAATTGCCATAAACTTTTTTGCCCTCTCGAGTTACATACCTAAATTGTTTCAGTTATGATTGCTGGATCTGAGGGACTACAGCCCATAACAAAGACTTGACTATATTTTTATAGATATTCACTTCATTGGCAACGCAAACCTACCCAAACGATAGAAATCGTGATACTAACTAACCTTCGAACAAATTAAACAAAAACTTATCGTGCCTAATGGTAGTTGTTTCCCTCAGGAACTATGATCTCTATACGCTCAATATAATCAAAGTTAAAGCTATAGTTAATTTACTGCCCCGATAGTCGTACTTTTAACCAATAAAAGTTTTTGGTAATTATGGTCGGCAAAACTGAGCTAAGACTTAAGTAGGTACATTTATATAGTTTCACAAGTCCCCTCATCCCAAATTTTGTTTGAATTAGATATCGAGACGAGATGATAAAAGAGATAAAATCTAACGTATAGCTGATTTGACGGCCGTTTATTGAATAAAAGCCTGGTTGTAAATGAGTAGGCATAAAGGATAGTTATCTAACTTACTGATGATTTTCGTGAATTAATTGACTTGAGTATATTTTACTTTTGTTTTACAAGCAGTGATGTTCAATACATTATGGCAGTATATGCTGTGAAGTCTTCCAACAACAGCAAATTATGTCAACAAATTGAGAACAAAAAACTATAGCAGCTTATAAGAAAGTAAAACAAAGGAATCTGAAGGGAACTGACAAGCAACCGTTCGCACTCACATTCTCTCCGAATCCCACGCGATCCAATCATCCAATTCAATATTCAACGTGACATTGGAGAGCGGCACCTTCCCTGAAAACTCACTGGTTTTGGTGAGTCATTGGGGCGTCGTAAAGCGGAATGAAATAAACTGTCAAAGTTGATTTTTTTGTCAAAACAGTTAAAATTTTTTATCTTAATTTTGATATGACCAAACAACTTACTAAAGTTTTAATATAAATAATAACTAGTTAAGTACAAGAAATTTAAAATTGGAGAACTATGGAGTATTTTAACTCTCTTTTCACTCGGAATAAAACTGTACGAGCTACTACGATGCATTTATACGCACCATAAGCTTAGATTTGAATAGTTGATTTTCATTGCACCACTGTAACGATTAAGGAATGCCTGCTTCTTCGCTCTATTTCTTCTTTAACGGATGGCGCCACGAGTATTGTTATCATAAAGGGATCATTACTCTTTCATCATCACAGATTCACACTACTGATCCGTTGAGCACTTTGACCATGCCTTGAAACCCGTTTTTTTCCTTTCTTATCACTGCCTTAGCTTCATCATTCTACCACAAACTTTCTTGTAGACTTTTGATTTTCTATCCAAAAAGCAGGTCCTATTTCCTGTATTCCATATCTTCACGGATAGCCAGCCAAGCAGTGGCAATGATTCCACTAATTCTGTAACCACTCGCAACATCCCTCTTATAGAGATATGTAGATATCTCTCTAACTACTGTACTCTATACTGTTTCATATCTATATCTTTATATACATATTTGATTCTGCTGTAAGTGTGTATGTCATTGAACCTCTCTAAACGGCTTGATCGATTTAAATGAATTTTTCTTTATGCTTTTGAGTGGAGCCCTGGATGGTTTAGATTCACAAATCAGCCTGGCAGATGGCGCTGCAGTTGCAGTTGCTGTTCGTTGGTCTGGCTAAAACTCGAGAACGGCTAAACGGATTTATCTTTTCTTGATCTTGAAATGTTCGTGTAGGTCTAGGGTAGGTTTAAATGCTTTTATTTTATCCCTATAAGCCCACGGGAACAGAAACAGGAACGAGAACAGAAACCTTTAAGTCACTTGACAGATTCCAAAAATTCTTTCAACTCTAGGATGTTACATTATCCCTCAACCCTCAGTGACATAGACTTATATTTCATTCACATATTTCCACGGAAACGGAAGATTCCCTCAAGAACGGTGTTGGAAATGGAAACTTAGGAACTACTGAACAGATTTCAAAAATTCTTTAGGCATTAGATTACATCCCTATAATCCCACGGGAATAGAAACAGGAATGAGAACGGAAGCCTTAAAACTACTACCGAGCAACGCCGCGCCGGGCGGCTCAGCTTATTAAATAACAAATAGTAAGATCATTGGATTGTTTGTTTTTAAGAACTCTTTTGATTTTCATATGAAATGACCGCACATTGAACTTGATCTATATTCGCAAAACAAAAGACACTGATTTAAAGTGTTTCTATTATACACTTTGACCTAAGCTATGACAGCGTCTTCCAGGCCTTTGGTAGAGAAAAGGATCTCGGAGGGATTTTGGGTTCGAATGTAAATGAAGTGGAAGTTCTTTGGTTATTATGTAGACAAGAAAAAATGAATAAGTAATAAAGACTCGAAGAAAATTTTAAATTTAGCTCAGACGCAATTAGGGTATTGTAAAACCACGTGGTGGTCTCTGTGACCATGTTGAACGGGGCAGATGCTGACACTTTGATGTACTCAACAAGTGTCAAGAGTTTCACCAACAATAGGGGAATAACAACATTAGCGGGATCTTGGAAAATATTGGACCAATTCCCAAAAATTTTTCAATGTTAGAGGGCTTCATTGCTCCTTAGTATTAAAGACTAGATTTTCTTCCCATATTCTTTCGGGAACGGAAAAGTGAATGGCGATATGACCAGGAAACTGGAAAGTTCTGAACCGGTTTCAAAAATTCTTTCACTGTTAGAATGCTTCATTGTCCCTGAGCAATCTAAACCATATTTCATCACCATTTTCCCACAGGAACATTAACGGGAATTAAAAAAGAAAAACCAACTATATCGATTTTAATGCGTATTTCACTTTTACAGTACTAGGCCGATTCCGAAAAACTATGTCATCGTTAGAGTGCTTAACTGTTCCTGATAACCATAAACTATTTTTCATCCCTACTCTCCCACTAGAATGGAAACTTGGAAACTACTTAACTAAACTTACTCAATTCGATTAACGCAGGGCCTGAGCTACGCCAGGCGGGTAAGCTAGTATGTATATAAAAATGAATTGCTTTTCGTTAGTCTGGCTAAAACTCGAGAACAGCTAAACAGATTTGCTTATCTTATCTTGGTCTTGAAATGATCTAGGGAAGGTTTAAAAGGTAAGTTGATATGAATAAAAGGAATTGAAATAAAGTGAAAGTAAGAATTTTTAAAATCTTAACTGTTATGAATAAAAAATTAAATTAAAACATTGCTTTTGATTTTTGTTTTGACAATGAGAATTAAAAAAAAAATGCAAATAATATAATTTTTAGATTGTTTGTTTCTAAGAATTCTTTTAATTTAATTTTTGATTGGTATGGTAGGAAAGGAACAAAGATTTATTACATAATTCAAAACCTCGCTAGCTGATCCACCCGGCGTGGCGTAGTTTTAAGTAGATAAAAAATCAAATATGCGAAGAGAAACATCTCGTGCTAACCGCACTGATGATCAGCGAGAGACATATAACGAAAATAGTATAAAGACCCCGGCCCATAGAACGCGTTGCGGCAACTGATGCGGTGGGGTTTGCCACACGCAACTGATAGGGGTGATGATTGCAGCGCGGCGTTTTGACAATTGTTTATTTACTTACTTAGGTGGGCATTACAGTTCGGAGTGAACCTGGGCCTCAACCAACATACTTCTATAACGAATTCGATTTTGGGCGAGCTCTCTCCAGTTTCGCACTCCAAGTCGGCCGAGGTCTTCATCCACTTGATTGCGCCACCTAAGACGAGGTCTTCCCCTTCCGCGATTTCCCCGCAATGTGCTTTCGAACACCCGACGAGCCGGAGCGTTTGTGTCCATCCGCTCAACATGGCCCAACCATCGTAGCCTAGCGATGCGTACTCTTCTGGCTATGCCCATGTCGCGGTACAGCTCATACACCTCGTTGTTGTATCTTCTTCTCCACACATTGTCTTCACATATAGGACCAAAGATCATTTGGAGAATTTTTCTTTCGAAACGACCAAGGGTTTCCTCATCCGCTTTCGATAACGTCCATGCTTCCGTGCCGTAAAGCAGGACTGGGATGATCAAGGTCTTATACAAGGTTACCTTGATTTTTCTGGAGAGGGTTTTGTTTCTCAATTGCCTTCTTAACCCAAAGAAGCAACGGTTGGCAAGAGTTATTCTCCGTTTGATCTCCGCACTGATGTTGTTGTCCGTGTCTACAGCGGATCCTAGGTAGACGAAGTCCTGTACTACCTCGAAGTTATGTCTGTCTATTGTGACGTTTTGTCCAATTCGTTGATGTTCTGTGTCCTTGTTTGATGACAACATATACTTCGTTTTGCCCTCATTAACCATCAAACCCATTTTTGCCGCTTCTGTTTCAATACTCGCAAAAGCACCTATGACATCTTCCCATTACGTCAATATCGTCTGCATAGGCGAGTAATTGTACAGACTTTTGAAAGATTGTTCCTCTGGAGTTGACGTTTGAGTTTTGTACAATCTTTTCAAGTATAATGTTGAAGAAATCGCATGACAGTTTGTCGCCTTGCCTAAAGCCTTTTTCGACATCAAAGGTCTCGGTGATGTCTTTACCGAACTTGCCGGAGTAGCGTGAATTCTCCAAAGTCATCCTGCATAGTCGTACGAGTTTTGCAGGGATACCGAAACTAGGCTAGATGGCTCTGTACAGCTCGTCTCTGTAAATACTGTCATACGTGGCCTTGAAATCGATAAAGAGATGGTGAATATCAATATTATGTTCTCGGGTTCTTTCCAAAATCTGCCGTAATGTGAAAATTTGGTCTATTGTGGACTTCTCTGGTCTAAAACCACATTGATAAGGACCTATCAAGTTGTTGACGTGGGGTTTCAGACGATCACATATTACAGCAGACAAGATCTTATAAGCGACGTTAAGGAAGCTTATCCCTCTGTAATTGGCGCAATTGTGAGGGTCTCCCATCTTTAGGATCGGACATACGATACTGAGGTTCCATTCATCGGGCATGCTTTCTTCCGACCATATCAGGCAGATCAGCTGGTGCATGCTCCTTTCCAACTGGTTTCCAGCTGCTTTGAAAAGTTCGGCATCAAGGCCATCTGCACCTGCAGTCTTATTTGATTTAAGTTTGCATATGGCTAGCTTAACTTCTTCCAGGTCGGGAAGACGGCATTCTTGATCATCGTCCAGGCTGAATGTGGCAATCTGCCTGACAGCTGAATTTGTGTCCTCATCGCCGGTAAGCAGTCTGCAGAAATGTTCTTTCCAGATCCTCAGTAGCGACTGTGACTCTATAACTATGTCTCCCTGCTGGTCTTTACAGGCTTGAGTTCGGGGTTTGCCACCCTGGCAGGATCTTTTTATCTTTTGGTTAAACTTCCGAATCTCGTTCCTGTCATGGCACCTCTTAATTTCCTCAAACGAGCGCTTCTCATGCTGCTTCTTTTTCTTCGATGTTCTTCCCTTCTTCTCTCCTTGTAAATCTCGTTATACTGATCGTAAGCAGCCCTTGTTCGTTTTTGCATCAGCATTTGTTGCGTTTTTTATTTGGCTGCACTTGCCTGCCTTCATTCTTCATCGAACCATGGGTTTCGTTTTGGTGGCCGAGTGAAACCCAGAACCTCAGAGGCAGCGGTTCTGATGGCTCCTTGGCATTGCTGCCACTGATCTTCAATGCTTAATGCTGACGGCATGGGATTCAAGGATAATTGAAGGGACATTCGATTGAAAAAGGCATTGGCATCGGACGTAAAGTCGGTATTCCGGTCGGAGACTGTCGTATATCCTATCGACATTATCTTCTTTGCTCATCTTAGGGTGCTGCCTAAATAAGATACTGCATAGGTTAGGTTAGGTGGAAGTGGCTGTCAGTCAATGAGTACATTGCCTAACACACTTAGGCCGCTAGGGCCCATTGTGATACCACAGAGATCAGCAAGTTAATCACCTACTGATCTCAGAAACCCGATGTAAGATTAACGAGTTAATCACTTATTAATCTTCCATTACGGTACTAGCCGGTTAATCACCTGCTAGTCGAACCACGTGGAACTTTTAATGTATTTTGAAAGACTTTTAGGGTCTATGTACGCTAGGTCGCTAGTATCATCGAAGAAGAATTCACCGAGATGAGCCTTCCTCCTATGAAGCAGTGCAGGGCATGAGCAAAGAAGGTGTTGAACGGTCTCTTCCTCCTCCTCGTCCATGCAGCTTCTGCAGAAATCATTGGAAAACACACCAAGTCTTTTGGCGTGTCTCCCTATTAGACAGTGTCCTGTAAGAACACCTATGGTAGAACCTAGACACAGACGGTTCAGGGACAACAAACTCTTTGATCGTTTTGAGTCCACACACGGCCAAACTTTTTTGGTTGCAAGGCATGTGTTACTCTCAGTCCATCTAGTGTTTGTTATCCTTGAAGCGTCCTGTCTAAGCAGGAGTTTACATGTAGCGATAGGTACACCTATGTTGTTCCATTCTGAGCGTAGGGAAGTGGTCGTGCCCTTTTTGGCTAGTTCGTCTGCCATACAGTTGCCTGGTATGTCCCTGTGCCCTGGCACCCATGAAAGGTGAATGTTAAACTGATTTGACATCTCCCTCAGAGACATCTGACAATTTTGGACCGTGATGGATTTTGTAGAGACAGAGGCAAGAGATTTAAGGGCAGCTTGGCTGTCTGAGAAGATCCGAATATCCGTGGAGGATATGACGTTTTCTTTGAGCCAAGACAGCACCTCCTTAATCGCCAGAATTTCCGCTTGGAACACACTACAATGATCGGGTAGGCGGAAGAAAAGACTGAGATTCAGCTTTTCTGAGTAGATTCCACTTCCCACACCTTCGCTGGTTTTTGAACCATCGGTGTAGAAGTGTATTGCTTCATTTTCCAAAAGAGCGCCATTTTCCCAAGCTTCTCTTGAAGGTATGGTTACTTGGAAATTATTGTCAAACACCAACTTGGGGGTGGTGTAGTCGGATCGATTCGGTAAGAATCTAAAGTTATCTAGAATGGTAGTGTGGCCGATTTGATTATTGGTCCACTGTGATGTAGCTCTGAGTCGAGTAGCTGAGCTAGCTGCGACTTGTTTGCTGAAGATATCTAGGGGTGTGAGATCTAGTAGTACATTGAGGGCGTCCGATGGGGTTGTCCTCAGTGCACCACTAATACACAGACTAGCCGTTCTTTGAACTTTGGCCAGCTTGTTGTAGTTGATCATCTTGTCTAGTGCTGTCCACCAGACTATCACCCCGTATGTGAGTATCGGTCTAATTACCGATGTAAACAGCCAATGGGTGATTTGGGGGGAGAAACCCCATTTCCCGCCAATGGCTTTTTTACAGGAGAAGAGTGCAACGTTGGCTTTATTTACTCTTTCCTCAATATTGGTTTTCCAGGTCAGTTTTTTGTCAAAAATGAGACCTAGATATTTAGCCTGATTTGACAGTGTGAGAGTTACCCCTTTAATAGTTGGGGGTTTGAAATCCGGAATTTTGTATTTCCTCGTAAAGAGAACTAATTCCGTTTTGTGTGGATTGATGTTCAGACCACAATCTGCAGCCCAATTGTTAAGCTTGTTAAGTGCTGTTTGTAGCAACTCAGCTAGGGTTTGTGGGTGCTTGCCTGAAACGGCAATTGCTACATCATCGGCATAGGCTATAGCTTTGAAACCTTCGTCCTCTAGGTCGATTAACAATTTGTTAACGACCAGGTTCCACAGTAGGGGAGATAAAACTCCTCCCTGCGGGGTTCCTCTATTGGCCATTCTGCTTGTTTTGTAGTTCCCCATTTCGGAACTAATGATTCTGCTGCTGAGCATTGTTGTTATCATGTTTTTGATGTGTTCCTCTATGAGCAGCCCATCAAGAGCATTAGTGATTGCTGAATTTTTAACATTATTAAATGCACCCTCTATGTCTAGGAATGCGACGAGAGAGTATTCTTTATAGTGCAGGGATTTTTCAATGGTGCAAACCAGAGAATGGAGTGCAGTTTCCACTGATTTACCTTTTGTATAGGCATGTTGCGCCGTTGAGATCAGACTAGGTTTAATTTCTTGTCTTAAGTGTATGTCAATCATTCTTTCCAGTGTTTTAAGGAGGAAGGATGATAGACTAATAGGTCTTAAATCTTTTGGATTTACATGGGAGCTTTTGCCGGCTTTAGGTATAAAGACGACCCTAGCTTCTCTCCAGGCTTTGGGAATATATGCATAGCTGATACATCCTTTCATGATCATCTCTAAGTTATAGATGATAATGTCTGAAACCTGTTGCAGCTCCGCAGGGATGATTCCGTCAGGCCCTGGTGATTTATAAGGGTCAAAGCTGTTTATTGCCCATAACAGTATATCTTTAGAGATAAAACCTTTACCTGATTGGTTTGCGATTCGAGGCAAGTGCTCCTCGTCTGTTATTGTCAACGAGCTACCAGGGAAATGAGTATCCAGTAGCAAGTTTAGTGTTTCTTCATATGAGTTGGTCCAGTTGCCGTTTTCATCTTTTATAGAACTTGGCATGTTTGGACTCGTTGATAGGATTTTCCTAAGTCTAGATGCCTCTGAGGAGTCTTCAATCTTATTGCAGAATTCTCTCCAAGAGGATCTTTTGCTTATTCGTAACCTCTTTTTGTAAATCCTAAGGGATTCCTTATATAGATCCCAATCTATGGGATTTCTGGAAGATTTGGCTCGATTGAAAAGCTTCGCACAACTTTTCTTGAGCGGTTCTAGCTCCTTGGTCCACCAGTGTGGTTTCTTCTTCCCTCTTACTATGGTAAGAGGACAGGAGTTACACAAGGCATGGTTAAGAGCACTAGTTAGATCGTCGACTTTACTGTCAAGATCCTTGGGGTTTGAAGGGAAGCTATTGTCATTGTAGTTGTAACAATGTTTGAAGATTTCCCTGAATTTTACCCAGTCAGTTTTCCTATAATTACGGAAGCCTATGGGTTTTGGTGTGTCATCTGTTAGACTAAATTGGATGTATCTGTGATCAGAGAAGGAGTGATCCTTAGATACAGCCCAATTTTTAATCTTGTTATAGATTGATTGAGCTACAAAGGTAACATCTAAAACCTCTTGTCTGTTTTTTGTGACAAAGGTTGGTTCGTTACCGATATTGCATATAAGAAGGTTAGTACTTAGTATAAAATTAAAAAGAGACTCACCCCTTTCATTTACGTCCGTACTCCCCCATACTACGTGATGTGCGTTGACGTCACTTCCTATTATGAGCTCCGCTTTGAGCTTTGTTGCGCTTTTTATTACGCGCTCGAGCGTCTCTCCTGGTAGCGGCCCCGGTTGGTCATGGCCTAGATAGGCGGACGTGAGCCAGTAAGTCCCACTGTTGGTCTGCAGTTTTACTGTTGTGGTGTCGCAATTGCTGTAATTAGGTAGTAAAAATACGTTAAGTGTTTTCTTTGCCAGTATGCAGGATCTTGGTTCACCTTTGTCCGTCACATACAGCAGAGAATAATCTTTCGTCCTGAGTCCTTTACCACGGATTTATTGATCCATGGTTCCTGGATCAGGACTATATCCTCGCCGGACTTGCTTAGTCGGAGAAGGAGTCCGGCTGAGGCTTTGATGGAGTGTTGGAGATTAATCTGGAGTATTTGCAGCATTGCTACAATCATCCAGCTTAATCTCCAACACTGTAGCATTAAGGTCCTCCATATCTGAGGCGGAGTCTAGCAACTCATCCTCAGAAAGGAGAACCCCAAGCATTTCATCGTCGGAGTCTAAGACTCCACCTTTGTTGTTATCGTCCTTATCGGACGATTTGTTGTCTATTGCGTCTTGTTCAGACACTATTGTTGTAGTCTTTTCGACCGGTTTCGAGCAAGACAGCTGTTCCAAAGAGTCAGAGCAACTTACCGCGTCTGTCTCCATGATGGAAGATTCGACGCTCGCAGTGGACTCCTTGGCTTCGGATTCAGCCGCTTGCTTTGGAAGCTTTGCAGCGTCCTCATCTTTTTTGTATATTTTCAGCACTAGGTTGTCAAACCCGTACTGAATAACACCCCCGCGTGCCGCCAGGGGTTCTAATGACTCCTTATTCAAGATAACAAGAGCCGACCGATAACGACCCACCGACTCTTTTTCAATCACCGGAACCGTCCAATCGTGAGTGGGCAGATCCGGGTTGCTGTATTTAATCAGCTGGAGAACCATCTCCCGCGATTCATGTAGGGCCGGTACCAAGGCACGAGCTCTCGGTCTGCTTGGGATATCCTCCCTTGCCACAACCTCTAGCTTAGCACCTGGCCAGATCTCACCTAAACCGCTGACAGCTAGTTTATATAGGTGAAGCGATCTCTGGTCTTGGCAGGCGATCAGCTTGACGCGGTTTTGATGCCAGCCAGCGTCGCTAATTCTTGGGAGGGGTCCCGGATTCGCCTCGATAACAGGTATAAACCTGAAAGCGAGGTGAGCCTTGACGTCCGCCCACCTGTCGGCAGAGATGTTTCCATCCATATTGCTCCCGTCGATGACCGCGACAACAATCTGTCCCTTTACCACGTCACCAAAGGATTGCCCCGGCACCAGTGTCGATGGAACGCTAACCCCGACTCTTGGCTTTTTTGGTTGAGGTTTTTCAACCTCAAACGACCTGTTTCGCTTCGACGTTGAGTCTTGGCTGGTCTCTTCTGCAATTTTACTTGCCCACTTCAATCTTTCAACCTCACCCTGGGTTCTCTCCACTGCGGGTTTACAACCCACCGTTTCAATTACCCTTCTGGCTTGGCGACGTATCTGAGCGGGCGTTTTTTTGATCTGAGTCCCCCCCTTGGCCGAGCTGGAGTTGTTAATCACCTCTCCTGCTCCACCAGTTGGAGGATTCATTGCACTCGACGAGGGTACGTACCGACCCGCAGAGGTAGGGTGGCTATTCGCCTCTCCAACCCTGCCAGTCTGAACGGCCCTCCCCGTGTCCTTTATTTTAAGGGCATTCAAGGTGGAGACGGAGTCGTTGATCACCCCTCCATTTCCCCTTTTTGTTAATTTCACCTCGTCCTGTTTTGATGATGGCACCAAAGCAGGCGAATTGCTTTCAAAGCTAATATTGGGGACTTCATCCCCACTATTAGCAGTGGCGGTCCGTTTGCCCTCCGATTCACTGGCTAGAACTAGCTTTGCAGCATGTTCTTGACCAGTTTCCAGCGGGCTGTGCTGCTCGCCAGAGTCGGGATTCTTGGTTCCCACTGCACAGACCTGAACTGGCTTTGCAGCTGGTTCAGAGCCTGTGTGCGAACCTAGTATCCCACTGGTGGAAGGTTTGGCCGTTGGCTCACATTCCTGCTTCGACTTTTCAGCCAAATCGGAGAATGTGTACAACTTTCGTTGCCTCCCCCCAGTTTTCTTTTTCGTCTTTTTGTTCGTTTTTTTGTCTGTTTGTTTGTTTGTTTGTTTGTTTGTTTTTAGAAATTCCATAGAAGGTCCCACGAGTAACTCCGGAAGGAAGAGGTCAGCCCCGGCAGAGCCGTGTACCGGGGTAAGGCTAGTCTATTCTGGACCCTGCCAAGCATCCAGAAGAGCTCGTTATTGATTGGTTTATCCCCCAACCTTTAATTCTTCGGCACGGATTATAAAAGCTCACACCACCACTGAAACTAGGAACCTCGTATCTATGGTGAGATTGGATTTCTAAGGATTGTGCTATTGAGAAGTCACAACCACCCAGCGATCCAACCTAACCTTGGCTGTCACCGTCTGACATCGTACAGACACTGATAAGTATATGTAGTGAACATTGCCCGCCCGGCACCCACTTGGAGGGTTCGATCGAGGATTTTTGCCGAGCAAGATACTGCATAGCTCGAATGAAATCTTTGGCCTTTTCTCGCGGTCCTTGTTTCTTTCACCAGATTTCCTCCTCTAACTTATGGACAAATCGTGGTGGCAAGAAATACTTGAGAAATACTTGGCGAAACTCTTCCCATGTCCGAAATTTCTCCTTATGGATCCGTAACCACTCTAGGGCGAATCCTCGGAAGAATTCCGGGAAGGTGCGGAGGATGTGTTCTGCTGGTATGGAGTAGCATTTCACCAACTCTTCTAGGCACTCCATGAACTCGAGGGCATTTCCCGAGCCATCAAACTTGAGGCCCCATTTACGGACGGTGTTCATGGTCTCGGCCTCGGGACTTCGGTACATTCTGTATGGATCGAGCTGGTAGCTACTCTCTAACTCCGTATAGTGAGTGGGTGGACGCAAGGTGATTAAGCTCCAACTGGTTGCTGGACCGGCTCCAATGGTCTGGTAATACAGACCTCCTACGGCAGGAGGTACATGTAACTGCAATTGGGCGTCAGGATCTTCTGTCATCTCTGTTGTAGTGGCGGGTTTCGGTGGTGCTTCGGTTTCATCTTTGTATTCCCGTTCTTGAACCAACTGCGAGATTTCTGTGCACAAGTTCTGTGTTGAACGGTGAGTTCGGGAGTCTTTGATGTACTTGCTCAGGCGGCATCGTAGTGTGGACACGGTGCCACTTGTATCCAACTTTTTGGAAGCCATTTTCTCAATGACTTCCGTCTTCTTGAGCAAGTAGATGGACGCGAGATTTTCTTCGACGTCCAAATCGATATTACGGTCGGTATTTGCCATGGTTTTTTTTTTTTTTTTATAATTAACGCGCACATCAAGGGGTTATGAATACCCTTATAATGTTGTTAAACACAGTGCGAGCATTTAGGAAAATAGGAGAGGATTTGAAAGGAGACACCGATGCACGTTGCTTTTGAATTTTTGTGAATCGTAATGAAGGGGAAATACAGAGCCAGGTAAAGCATTCCACATTCGGGTGGTGCGACTGAAATACGAATCTCTATACTTGACTGTACGCCCGAAGTTGGGCTCAAGGTAAAACTGATGAACATTCCTAGCGAGGCGGGTGTTGCGGCTAAATTGTTTCAGGGGAGGAATGCAACTGGCTACTTCACTAGAGCACTGCTTGTGAAAAAAGCGATAAAAGAGAGTGAGACAGGCAACGTTTCGACGATGTTCAAGAGAATCAATTGATTCTACGATTGAACTATCACCTATCAATTTCAACGCTCTATTTTGTACCCTATCAAGGAGGTGCAAAGATGTTTGAGAAGCACCTGACCAGATATGGGAGTTATACTCCAGTTTTGGGTGGATGAAGGCCTTATAAATTGTAGCCAGATCAGAAGGGGTGAAGAACTTCCTACATCGTCTCAAGAAGCCTAAGCATTTTGCAGCATTTTTGGCGACTTCAAATATGTGGTCATTCCAACGAAGATCATCGTTTACACACATACCAAGTACTGACAGCTTTTGGGTTTCTTCGATGCAGGTACCATTCATGGATAATGGCAATGGGGGAATGTTAAGCTTCAACGAAAAGAGACAGCATTGAGTTTTCGAAGCATTGAATTCTACTCGGTTCATAATACCCCATGCAACAATGCTGTCAAGGTCAGAATTCAATGAGCTTATCATACGCAACCGTTCCAGTTCCACATCCGAAGAGCAGGGACGTGAATTTGGAAACGAATATGAAAAGCTGAGGGTCGAGTCGTCAGCAAAACAGTTAAGTGGATTAGAAGTTTCAGACAAGAGATCATTAATGAAAATGAGGAAGAGAGTCGGAGACAAAACGGAGCCCTGGGGCACACCAGCATTTATGAAGTGGGTATCAGACTTGAAACCATCCAACACAACTTGTGTTGAACGGTCGGAAAGGTATTTTCTAATCCAACGAAGAAGAGACTCATCGATACCAAAAGCACGCATTTTCGATAAAAGAGCCTGAATCCAAACTCTATCAAATGCTTTAGAAATATCAAGCGCAATAATCTTACTTTCTCCAAAACAATGTAAAGATTGGTTCCACTTTTCAGTGAGATAAGCCATCAAATCACCAGTGGACCGTTTGCTACGAAAGCCGTACTGACGGTCATTAAGAAGCTTTCGTTCTTCAAGATATTTCATAAGTTGACGGTTTATCAACGTTTCCATGACCTTGGAAAGAAGGGACGTTAGTGCAATTGGACGGTAATTGGAAGGGGAGGAAGATTCGCCTTTTTTAGGGACTGGCTGGACAAATGCAGTTTTCCATCTGCTCGGAAAAATCCCAGCAGAATAGGAAAGATGGAAAAGTTTACGCAGTGGTTTTGCCAGCGTAGAAGAACACCTCTTCAGAATAACGGCAGGGATACCATCTGGACCAGCAGATTTATGTATGTTGAGATCTTTGAGGACTCTCGCAACCGAGCGAGTTCGAAAAAATATCTGCTTCATCAAAGAATTTGCAGACTCGAGCTCAGGTGGAGCCACTATGCTATGAGGAAGTGTCGAGTTGGCAGCAAATTGAGCTGCCAGCAAATTGGCTTTGTCGATGGAGCTGACATACGGAGAGTCATTGAAGACGAGCGTTGGGACCGATGACGTGGTCGAGTTCTTAATGTTCTTCACAAAAGACCAAAAGTTTTTACTTCCTTTTGGACACAATAGTATTTTTTGCCTTACTTTTTGGTCATGTAAAAACTTAGCCCTTTGTATCTGAGCATTACAGCTATTTCTGGCCCGTTTGAACAAATTTCGGTTTTCTACAGTAGGGTTATCTTTAAATTTGCGAAAACTACTTTCTCGATCCCTTAACGCCTCTTTACAGCTTGAATCAAACCACGAATTCTCTTTGGGGGTGATACTTTTTGTTCTGTGAGGAACAAAATTTCTCATGCCGTTGAGAATTACGTTAGATATCATATCAGCTGATGCATCAACGTTTCCGTCGAGAAAGCACAATGACCAATTAAAATTTCGAAAGAAATTATTCAGGCCGTCCCAATTGGCTTTCTCGTATTGCCACACAGTTCTTTTGGGGACTTTATCTTTTTTTACCGTGACGGAAAGCGAAAAATCTACCGATATGACACAATGGTCTGATTTGCCTAAAGGAGATGATACTACAACCCTGTATTTTTCGGGATGAGAAGTGAGAAATAAGTCAAGAGTGTTGGCCGCATGGCCTTCAATATCTGGAACCCGAGTGGGCTCATCAACAAGTTGAGTTAACTGGTTAAACTCAGCGAAGATCTCAACACACTTTCCTTCGAGTGTTGTCTGGCCAGAATGTCGATCGAAGCCAACCAGAATTGTGTACATTGAAATCGCCCGCAATTGCGATTTCAGTGTGAGGATAAAGGGAAACAATTCTTATTATGGAGTCAGATAGCGCATCAAACTCGTTAGAGGTTGAATTGCTATCTAAATTGGGGCTTCTATAGATAAAACAATAATGAATCAAATCACTGGCAACGGCTTGAAATTTGAGCTTCTCTTTTCTGTTCTTCTATCGCTCGGTAGTGAGCTCCTCTGATTCTGATCGGTCGGTTTCCTCGGTGTATGACAGGTCGGTCGGTATGATCTCTCAGAGAGTTAGTTCTTCTGGAACGGTCGGTCGGTTGGAAAATCGGGGTAAGAAGTAACATTGACCCAGTAAGTCAATCTCTATTCGGTGTAATACAGATCGGTCGGTATGAACTTCTTAGCAAGTTGATTCTTCTGGAACAGTCGGTCGGTAAATCGGTTAACCAACTTCAAAGAAGTCCCTGCTCGGGCGCCATTTGTGAGGATGCTTTTTGTCAAAGGCTGAAGTAAGCTCAGCTGATCCAGAGTCTTCTAAAGAAGCAGCAAAACTTTAGATTATTATTGAAGCAAGTTTATTTCCGATATTTAAAACTAGTGTTGGTTATACATTTCATACAGGGTTTATTAATTTTATTCATGTTTCTATATCAAAGCCTCTATGGTGAAGGGTAGATTCCAAGTAGATACGCCTCTTCCGGTGAGGGAGGTTTCCCTGGGGATTCGGCGGGAAGGTGGTCTAGTCCGGAATTCACGATCCGATTCTTGAATCGGTCTTCAGGTCAATCCGATGAAGATTTCTTGTTCTGGATTGTGTGGACTTCCAGTTCTTGGGCTTGCATTAAGTTTTCTTGTTCTGGCTTAAGGGCTCCAAATTCTGGTGCTCGGCTTTGGAGTAACGCTGGGTTCTTGGTATCTCTCTCTTGCTAATTGATACTAGGAAGAGGGAGTCAATGGTTGCTCTGAGGTAGCAGGAGCCACTACGAGGTAGCGTTGGATACTATCAATTTACAATGAGGTAGCGTTGGGCACTATCAATTCACAACGAGGTAGCGTTGGACACTATCAATTCACAACGAGGTAGCGTTGGACACTAACAATTCACAACGAAGTAGCGTTGGACACTATCAATCCACAACGAGGTAGCGTTGGACACTATCAATTCACAACGAGGTAGCGTTGGACACTATCAATTCACAACGAGGTAGCGTTGGACACTATCAATTCACATCACAACGAAGTAGCGTTGGACACTATCAATTTACAACGAGATAGCGTTGGACACTATCGATTCACAACGAGGTAGCGTTGGACACTATCAATTCACAACGAGGTAGCGTTGGACACTATCGATTCACAACGAGGTAGCGTTGGACACTATCAATTCACAACGAGGTAGCTTTGGACACTATCAATTCACAACGAGGTAGCGTTGGTCACTATCAATTCACAACGAGGTAGCGTTGGAGACTATCAATTCACAACGAGTTTACGCCTGTGTAAATTATGATCGATTCGATCTTTATGATTCGATCATTCAAAAGTATTGATGATCGAAATCATTCAAGTCCGAATCAATCGATCTCAATCAATCTCGATATTCGATCTCAATTATAATATTATTCTATGCATTTTGATTCGATATTTTATTTCCATTTAGCTTCGATTTCGATCTTTTTGACTCCATCTTATTCAATCATTTGAATGTGTACGAAAACTTTACGTTGCTCTCTCTCTATCATGGTGCAGTGAAGGGTGGATTCATAAGCAGTGTAGGATTGATGTTGATGTTGGGTAGATGAGAAATGATTTTAAAGGATGTTTGTACATATTAGTACGAGTATTTAATATTTTTAGTCAATACGCTTCGAAATTAACTAAGTGAAGTAGGTATGTACGTGTCAAGCATTTCTAGCGGTGTGTGATGACTCCGGGACATAAGAGTATAGCTTATCGGAATAATGTTGAGTAGATGTACATACATACACATGTATGTTTGTTAACATTTTCAGAGTGAGCAATTTTTCAAGTTTGAAAGAGAAATCTTCCCGAGCTAATGTTGCTCGAAAAAATACATTGTTGCCTATGACTCAACAGCACCAAACCACACCCACGGCCACGGTTGAGTTGGTTTGACGCATACATACCTATTTTATTTGGTTCAATTCGAATCGTACAAACTAAAATGATTGAAATCGAAACAGAACGAGAAAATAAAAATGATTGAATGTTCGATCGATTCAAATGATCGAATCATTCAACAAACCGATACTTGATCGATTCGATCATCAAAAATGATCGATTTGCCCAGGCCTAAACGAGTTAGCGTATTTACTTACCCAGGCTTGGTTCCTTATACTCTGCTTCTGCGCTGCCGGTACCGGAATCCTACTCTTACTTGAGTATTATCATGAGTTCCTCATTAGTCCACTGCCGGGGCATGAACTGCGGAATGCTACTCTTACTTGAGTACTAGAATGAGTTTCTCATTTGTCCACTGCCGAAACTTGATCTGATTTTCATGTATTTCACTGGTTCCCTTATACACCTTTTGGTAGTAAGTGATTGTGAGCTGTATCAGTCAACGAAATGTCACTCCACGTGGAGTCATTGGTAAGCTGCTGGTGATGTTGTTGTTATGTGTTATCATCCGCATTATCATTACCTGTGTTGGTACAAGCAAAATATAAACTGTCATCTGTGTTGTTGGTAGTTTATGTTGCTGTTGAATTAAGTTAAGAGTGAAAATGTAATGGGTCATTTTACAGTAGTCTGCTGTTTAATGGAAATAATACCCACAGGCTTTGTTTCCACTTTGAAGAGTCAATAAGACCCACCAAAGAAAAGAATTTAAGCCCATGTCTGTTGTTGTCATTTTGAAACAGCATTTATATGAGTGTGATGCACATGGGATCTTAAAATTAGTTTTCCTTCTTAGAAAGGATTAAGAACATAGTGGATGCGCTAAATGTATATACTCCAGAGTCCTTTTTTTGAAGAAAAGACATTTTCAGGTACCGAAAAACAAAGCTCCAAAATTTGGGCACTTATTTCCGCTGTCAACGGATATAAATTCATAGCTCACGTTGCGTTGTCTTCCACTTCGTTTTCTTTCCTTTATATGCCCTTTTTTACGACATAATCAATAGACTAAAAATACCTCAACTTCAAAGACTCTTTCAAAACTGAAACCTGATAGATGCTCAACACTTCTGTCAAAGTTTTTTTCAATCACAAATTAAATAAATAAATAACGTAGCGTAACGAAACGAGGAGCCCCAAGGCCCAGCGCATTTCTCATAACCATACCTTGTGAGTGAATCGAGGTGACCCACAAATTTTCTGCCGATTCCGAACGGCCAATCGATAAAGCGCTTTTCATGACAATGAATTTACTATCGGAGGACCTGCCAATTCCTCGCGAAAGGCGACACTAATGAAAAACATTTCTGCTTCTGTTGCGATTCGAGCAAACCACCTCGTCAAAAGCAGACATTCTAACCATGTAGAATTGCTCTTGTTTATTAACATCTAAGAGATGTAGAGACGGACTAAAATTAATATTGTAATATGCGACAATTAAGGGCCATCAAGCTGCCCATCGAAATTGTTTGCCAAGAACTCATAAAGCAGAGAATGCGTGGGCTCCTATAAAATTCGAGATGAGAATCGTGAGCCATCTAAGCCCGATGTTCCACATCTTTTCCAAAACTTATATGGTAACCCATCTCACCGAGCACCACTGCCTTATTTGGAGTTATTAACTGCTTCTTAACAGATTAGCAAGAAGCTATTATTGAACACGAATCTTCCAAGCATTTCTACTCCTTTAAGCGGCTTTTTTTTAAGATAGCTTAGCTTTATATAGATAGATTATCAGATTTAGCTTTTGTATTCCCTTTTGAGGAGAGCCTTTTCAACTTTGTTAATTGAGTTGAACTTTGACCATGCTTCAAAAGCTGCATTTTTCTTTCTTATTACTACTTTAGCTTCATGATTCTACCACTATGTCGGTAGTGCCCCTTTGAAACTTCCAGCTCTGATTTCGCTCTCTCGGGACAGTTTGTTGCCAACACACCTTGCGCTGTGCTCCCTACCTTTTAAACTGTGCTTGTTGATAGCTTTGAATATCGGAAAAGAATGAAGGCGATATTATAGGATTCTAAGTTCGACTTCCTCCAACGCCTACATAAAAATTTCTGCCATCAGAAGACGGAGTTGCAGGGCGATGCACGCACCCGAACATTTTGTAGGACTTTATGTTTTCTTATTTAATGCTTCCCGGGATAGATATATTTGTCATAACAATTTCCAGTTCCTTTCCCCTTTTTCAAAAAGCCTATACTCTAAGCTGGAACAAAATTACTCAAAGAAATTATGTCACATCTGCTTAGAAGTCAGCCTTTGTCAGGCGGTGTATCATTTTCAAAACACATGTTTCAAAGTGTGAAGCGCTTGAATAATTCTACACTGAAAACTCACTTCACTCCAGTACCAGAGTGAAGACCACAGGTGGTTTAATTCGAAACTCATTAGCATAAACAAATAACGCTAACGAAGAGTGAAGATATTCAACCAAAAAACAAATGACTATCCTTAGAGGATCTCAGACTATGCGACGCGACGGGAAGGAAGCACATCATCAGCATAGATAGATAGATATAGATATAAACAACATAAAATGAAAAATGGAAGGAGGTGCAACGAAATCAAAAAGATCTGACGCATAATGATGATTATGCAGACTCGACTGCGGCTGGCGCTGGTGTTTGTTGTGGTATCGTATCACGGTGTGGTGACGAAGATGCGAGTTAAAATGATGGCAATGGTAAAGTATAGGTACACCTCCTCTCACACGTCCCGTTTTTTTTTTTTTGTTTGTATATTTTTTGCTTTGTTTAGCTTGATTTTACTCATTCATAAGTCTACGTTTGTGTGGTGCTGGGGGTCCTGATTAAATTACCATAATGTGTTTTTAAGTGATGTGCGCGAATTTGTTCACACTTCTTCTGCAATACTGCGCAATGTTGATAAATTATCATTTTTAATTTTGTTTGCCCTGAAGCTCCATAGGGCCAGAGGTTGACGTTGCGTTGTACTGACATGCACGTTTCTTCAATAGGGAAGTAAATATAACTCATTATTGGGAGGAAAAGCGTGAGAAGTACATACTTAATTCGTCAATAACTTTCGAATTGTATATATTTCCACCCATTCAGAGTAGACAATTTAGTCCAGTCAAATCGTATTTTGAGGTGGACACTGGACAGTTCAAAGCGGGTGCATTTTGTGTTATGATATTTGGAGTGGTGAACACGAATCTGAACTATAATGTTTACATTTACATGATTGAGTGAGCTAATTACAACAGCACAACATACAAAGCTAGCATTAAATGACTGTAATTATAGCCGTTTCAAGGATGCCGCTTTAAGGCATTCGTTAAATGAGACGTTTCCCGAAGTAATGACGGAAGGAGCCAAGAACCCAAAAACTTGCTAAAATTAACTGGCTAATTTGTTGTTAAAAAATTGGTAGTTATTAAAAAAACGAAAAAGCTCTTGAAAATACCTGGTAAATTTTATGAAGAAGTACCGGGCAAAATTTTAAAGCGATTGGTCCAGTAAATTTTGAGTTATCGTGCATACGGACTTTAAATATGTCAAATATGCGGTTCGAAAAACGCAGAACAGTTTCGTCGTTTAGCGGCATACAGAGGTCAACTGATGTACAGACTAATATACAACATGCCTCAAATATAAATAACAAGACCGGAATAGGCCTGTATATGAAGGAATTTATTCAGGGCCAAAAAATACAATAGCGCGCCGCGCAGCTGCCGCCCTGGTATATCTAAAACCTGGCATGGAGCAATAGACGCTCAAATACTCATAACTTCGTCAATTTTACTCCGATCAACTTGAAATTTTATAAAATATTCTTGAGATATAATGCATTGATTTAAATAAAAAAAAAATAAAAAACTAAAGAAATAATTTTCGGCATTTTTTTTTTGTTTGATTCAAGGAGTTTTACTATTTTAATTTCACTAAGAAAAAACTCAAATTTGTAAAAGAAATCGCAATGTATACTAAAAGAAAGAATTCTTCGCTTAAGAAAAAAGAACTGGTAGCTAAACATTATGTAAAGGCTTAACTTATAAGAAAATAGTGGAATTATATGACATGGAACCTAATACTTGTGATATCGTCATAAGATTTCGTAATGAGGGACGAATCGAACTGATAAATCAAAAAGGCCAAAAAAGGTTTAAAAAAATGACAGTGCACGAGGAGCGCTCAGTTCTTCGAAAAATAAAAGGTAACCTCCGCTTGAGTGCCCCCGAAATCGTTCTCACGTGTGCGAAAATTAAAAAGAATTCTGAACTGATTTGAAAACCTGATCGATCACCTTTTACAACATAGAGTTTTGGCATATGATACTGCCATTTTGAAAGGGTTCACGGTTTCTCTTTTTGGACGTGGCAATACCAACTGAACCTGTCCTAAGAACGAGAATTTCCGGAGTCAAAATCTATTCTGATAAACAACAACAAGGAAAAACATCAAACAGGACTTCTTAAAAATATAAGCACTTTGCAGGTATAAATTCTAAAGCAATAGCCAGATGGCAGAGGTGACATGCGACGGATGACACATGATACTGACAAGTGGCACATGACACATCCTTTCTGGACACAGATTAGTGTTCAAGTGCGATGTTCATAGCCAGGCACCAAATTTTATATTTTCCTGTAATATTCTACAAAAAAATATTTGCTACATAAGGGCAATTTAAGGCACACCAAGGGTTCAAAAAACACAGCTTTGGATTTGTGCCGACCACAGAACAACACACAAACCTAATGTATGACCTCGATGATGGCGTTCAGCATAGTGTAGAAGCACTTACTATGATCAGGCCTTGTTAATTCAACTATCCACGGAGCATCTTGATCTCAGTTGTCAAGTCACCTTCATACTTTTTGTACATTGTCCAACATTGTGAACCGTGTTTGAGTGCTGGATGCTCAATCGCGGTGTAGAGCATTTTCCAAAGGGGGCATTTTTCTATTATAAGAGATGAAGGAGTTTTTTTCATCACCACTTAGCTTATTGATGACGTAATCACAAGTTTCATAGATCATAGAACTGAAATATTCAAATTTTTCACACGTAGGAGGCACCATTCCATTCAAATGAATGTCGGAATAGGTCGGAATTGTCTGGTTCAGAATATGGGCAGCACAAATTTTTAAGGAATGTAGAAATCTCTTATGGCTCCATCGTCTGAGAAAAAAAATTGATGCACTTTATTGTTCTGTACATTTCATTCCAACATATATGTATTCAGAGCCTGCAATAAAGAGCAGAGACTCATGGCGATTCTTTAGTGTATCCACATAGTGAGACTCGGAAAGCTTCGGTGACTAAAGCTGTACATCTAACCTTCGCCACTGCTACTTCTTCTTCATACATATCCATGAACATCCGCACATAGACCTATGTTGGGGGCCATCCATATTAGATCTCGTGGCTGTTGATCGAATGCTTTTTCGAAGTCAGCCAACACAAACACAACATGCAAGTCCCCTAAGGAATCATCATGTCATATTGCAATTTGCAACCCTTGTACCAATATTCCCAACGCTTTTTACTTTGTCAATTTTTTTTTTTTAATTTTGTATGGCTTTGAAAAAATTTCATCAGGAAACCACCAAAAATACTGGAAAAAAATATTTGCTATGTGTTAACCCGCAAAACCACTAGGTAGCAAAGGGTTGAAACTAAACCAACTCAACCCCTGTTCCAACCCTGAAAAGATTACAAATACTTTTGAGTTATAAGACGATAATAGAATTGATGAAACGGTAATGGTGGAGATAATGAGGTTGAAAGAGGGTGCCCTCACAACAACCTCCTAGTGCAAGCAGGTGGCGATCACCCCTCCCCCCAAAAAAGTTACAACCCCCCCCCCCCACAGAACCCAAATGGCACGAAATTTGACGAATGTTATAATATTCCCAGGAGTTCTTTCGGGATGGGGAAAAGTTGGAGGGGGATGCCCCCTACAACAACCTGCAATTGCAAACGGGTGGCGCTCACCCCTTCTTTTATCAATCACTTTCATAATGCTCGCCGGGTATTGCAGGTGCAAAGTGCTTCTATTTAGATGTATATAGATCCCATGCTCCCGACACACAACATTACTTTGAATCGCACAGTGATCAATTAAAAAATCGGTCAATTTTTGGCGATCAATTGCCAAACAAATGTAGTCGTAAAGACCCGCCATGAATATAGCTCTGAACTTGATGAACTTTCAAATCAAACTAAAACTATTCCATTATCTAGAATTACACCGGCACACAGAACAATTTAAAGTCAGTTTTGATCGTCCATCCCTTATTTTCGAAAATTCATTAAAAAGTCTCATTTTCTAGCAAAAATAATATGTAATAGCCTAAAATCGCGCAAATTTTAGGCCATTATTGTTTTTGTGGCTAGAAAATGAACCTTTTTAATGAATCTTCGAAATTGTTATTTTTTTTGCCACAAAAATAAAAATAGCCTTAAATTTTTGAAGGCTGTGAGCGCCACTTCTTTGCACTTTGAAGTTGCAGGAAGGGGGCAGCCCTTACCGAGTCCAACATCCCCCCAACCCCAAACAACTCCTGTTTATTTTATTAAATTCAGCAAATTTCGTAACATGGGGAGGAGTGCAACTTTTTTGAGGGGGTGACCGCCACCTGTTTGCACCCTCCAACACCACCATGTTTCTCCCATCACCAAACAAATCCTGTGTGTTGATGAATTAAATTTTATTAAGTTCAGTTATTTTCGAGACATGGGGGGTATAACTTTTTTGAAGGGGGTGGGTAAACGCCAAATGTTTGCACTATGAAGTTATTGTAGGAAGTATCCACTACCCCCTTCAAATTTTCCCCACCCCGAAAGAACTCCTGTAAATTTTATGAATTTCATCAAACTTCGTAAAATGGGGGTGTAACTTGGGAGGGGGGTGATACCACCCCCAACTTTACATATTATCTCCACCTTTACCCAAAATAATATAGTGAAAACTATTTTCTTAAGACAGTAATATTTTTATCGGAAAGTTCTTTAAAAATTATTTTTGAGCGTCCTTAAGATTTTTGATAAAGAAAATGGTTTACTAAAATTGTGACTTTGGCACTGACAAACCCCCCCCCCCCCCCCCCCCTTCCACCCACACTGACTGCGTGTTAACTACTTATTATGTTCAAGGAAAAATTGCAGACTGGCTTTCTCCTACACACAATCAACAGGCAAAGAAAAAAATTGCGCAACCAATTTTCCAGCACTGCAACATCAAACAAAAAGTATCTAGAACAAACCTTGTAATGAAAAGCCAATACATATATAGTTCCAGACTCCAATTCCATTGCTCACTTACTGGAGCTGGACTGGATGCTGCTAAAAAATTTCGCCCTGTTGTCTCAGCCCCAATCTTTCCTTCTCTCAACTTCTCTCTTTCTCAAACCTAACTCATTCATTTTCAGAATTCAGCGAGGGGGAGGGTTTCCCTGATGTTGAAACCCAAATGGTGTAATAATAATATGTAATAACAAACTAACGAGTGTGTAGGTATGTGCACCATAACATTTGAAAAACTTAAAAGCTTTTATTTTGACTGAGAGCTTTTGTCCAACAAAAATTAATCTCCATGAACAGATTCCAGTTCCAGTGTCTGCAAAGGTGGTGGTTGGTGTATGGTGTTATCATTGTATATATATTGTATATATATTTAAATATATATACAATGGTGTTATGGAAGAGGTTTTCTAGCCCATAGCCCCCATAGAACCACGACAAAAAACCATTGGAATATACCTGTTCGAAGTGTATTTGCCATTAACTTGGACGGACTTGGCTATGCAATAAAACTTCGAGCTCCTACAAGTCTGCAACGTCAATAAGGTAGGTAGTGGTTACTGACCAGTGAACTTGTTGTGTCGAATCCAAGCTCAACGTGCGTTCGTTTTCGGTGTTGGTTGGTATTGTCGTTCGTCGTTCCCGTTGGTACCGTTCGTAGTTCGTAGCCCGTAGGTGAACAACTGTGCAGACCCAGAATGGCCTGATTGGCTTTTTCTTACGTTGCGCTGTGTTCTGTGTTTGTGTTGTGCTTGTGAACTTGGGATACGGGATAGTTGAAAGAAGAAACAAAGCAGCAGCTGCTAGATAATTCAGGTAAAGAGCTTGCGACGCTGTTTAGTGTAGACTGTAGAGACACAGAAAACGAAAATACAAAATATAACAAAACAAAATGAAAAAAGTTCGATAGGGGGACAGCACACGGTGCGATGTGTGTTAAAGATACGTTTTAACTTTAGCATTAGACGGGGTGCCGCAACAATTATGTTCCCAGGCTTGGACAACAGTTGATTTTTACGATTCGTTGTAGTTGGTTGTCGTTGACTTTCGTATGTAGCTCTTCTACAAATTTTTATTTTTCAAATACGAATGACATAGAAAAAAATATGCCTCCATATTTACCGTGACCTAGCAGCAAAGTTCCTTTCATTCCTTTGTATTGCAAACGGATCGGTGGTCGTGATGGTAGAAAACTAGAAAAGTAGAAATTATTCAAGAAGATCCCGGGAAATTGATTAAAGACATGGTCCTGTTGCATTTCAGCTCGTGTGCTTTTTATGTGTGTTTTTCAAAAGCAAATTAACGCGTAGGTAAATCGAAATCGAAGTTTTCGTTTCCTCATCGAAAAAATAACAAAAGATGCAGAGTGTACCTACAAAAAAATATATAAATTCACAGCAGCATCCAGCAACAAGCAAAATAGCAAAAAAACAACCAAACTTCTAGTCGTGCCTGTGTACCATATTTGGACATCCAGCATTGTTTTTTTTTTCTTTCTTTTCTTTCAATGCAACTCCACCAGCTTTTTCTGCTGCACGAATGGGGATGCTGAAGCTGATGCTGGATGATGACAAGGAGGATGCTGACTACGGATTTGTGATGGCGATGATGTGATGTTTGGACTGGGATACTGCATCTCCTACTGAGTCGGGTCGAGTAGTTGATGACGGTGATGAGATGAGGATGCTGTGTGATGTTGAGATACCTATATGCTCGGGCTACTGTTTTGCTATTTATCCTGTTGCTGATGTTGTTTGTCTTGGATTACTTTTATACTCCACATCGTTTTTTTTTGTTTTGTTTTTTTTTTTTTGTTTATTACATTCCTACCTACATAGATATGTGTGTACATAGTTTTTGTCGAGGAGTTCTTAAAAAATAGCCCTGTCGTGTTTATCTGTGAGATATTTGTTGCATTGTGTGGGCCGGTTTGTGCAACAATATAAAAAGTAATTATATCATGTCAGTAAATCTGATTCTAAGCTGAATGGTATCTGCTTTATTGAAATAATTAATTCATCAAAACGTGTTTGTTTTTGTGTTTCTCGAGTTTCTTGTGATTCTCCTTTTTCTTATTTCAGTTTAAATGTTGGAACGAGTCCAATTTATAAGTAGTTGGTGTATGGTATACCTTACATACCCTAGTGTTTTGTGTGAAAAAAGTGTAATAATATAATCAGCTATTGAATTAAATTCCGTTTCAAGTGGTACCTATGGTGACAAAAGATATCTAGTCACGGAAGAAAAAATAATTTTCCACGCGATAGCAATCTAATTTGACGATACAATTGTGTCTACCTTCCTACCTACACCAGCGGCTCAAAACAGCAAAATAAAGCAAGTACAACACAACAGACAACAACAGCGTTCGGTCTGAAAAATGAAACTCAATTTGGTATTAAGCCGTACTTAGGGGATACCTACAAGTTGCTAGTGAAAAAAACAACAACAACAACAAAACAAACAATTGACATTTAGAAAAAAAAAATTAAAAATCGAGGAGAAAGGCAAATCCATGAATAAATAAAGTTGAATGTGTCTTCTGGCTTGGTTTGGGGCTGCTTTTCCGATGGAGGTATACAACTTCCAAAGCAACATTATATAATATGTTCAGTGTATGCTGTGTTTAGTGCAGTGTGCGCGGTTTGTTAGAAGAAATAAAAACCATCTGCGATACAATTCTTTTATCCTCCGAAGTGCACATAAATTTAACTAATGACAAGTGAAGCAAGCAAAACGAATTGTCTGTTGTTGCCATATCGGTTGTTTTTTTTTTTTGGCTAAGCTGTAGTTTTCTGGAGGAGTACCTATGTGTGCGACTTCAAACGTTGGATAATCTTATGCAAAAATGGAACAGAAGTGAGTCTAATTTTTAAACTTTTTTGTTTAGGTAACCGTAAGGGTCGACGTGCTTGCTAAGGTAATTTTCACCTTCACCCTATAAATTAAAAAAAAAAAAAAATCGTAAGGGAGGAGTATACGGTCTTTTACTTTTAAGGAGAATTTTGACTGAAATTCTTGATTGTTGAAAATTGATTGTCATTATAAGAAGGTGCCTTCAAGTTGTTCCACTTACATACTTAAATAGGTATCTCTCGGAAAAAAACCTCCATTTCGAATAACCTAATTTTTTAAAATTTTGGTTTTTATCGCTAATCAGAATCGGACAATTGAAAAGACCTACATATGTACATAGTTGAGATCAGAAATTTTATAGATTTAGATTAAATTATAAAGATTTATTTATTAACATCATAAGCATATATCAAATCTTTATGGCGTGGCTATGCTGTCTGCCAATTGGTACTGATTATGAAAGTTAAGAAAACATTTTTTATTTTAAATTTTGATTTTGAATACAAAAAACCTGACCTAAGAACCTTCGTGTATACACAAATTAAGTGTGTTACTATTATCGTTGTTCCAAAGATGATTTGTAGCATTAGATGTTAGCATTTCTTATTCTTTCTCAATAATTAAGTGCTGTTTTACAAAGAAGTATTAATTGTTCGGTTAATTCGTTCAGTAATTTCAAAACTTGTTCCGTTGAGAGCGGATCCTCAAGAAATGTTGACTCGATTCACGAAGAATCGGACATTCATCCACCCACAAAATTAAATATGTCTTCTCGTTCTGCTGTGTTACATACGTTGCACAATATTGAAAGGTCTTCTCGGTGTGGCCTATAGTTGAGAGGAAGAAGTTCTAGGTACCCTTAGTCTGAACATCGTTGAAGTGGATTCTACGCATAATTATAAAATAAACTCGAAAGTAGTTTGTCTGTAGTAGGTTATAGTTGAGTCGATTTGCAGGGGCGGAAATGATCTCATAGAATCTTTGTTTCCAGTTTGAGTGAAGCTCTTGTTGAAGATTTAGAAGTAAGTTACAGGAGCGTGCATATTCCATCCACTCTTCATACCAACCAACTTTTCTGCTCACTGTTTTCTTCATGACTTTCTTCGGAAGTCGACTATCATCCATAATTAAGACCTTGATAATATATAATCTGCCTGCAACTTTAGCGTTTTAATAAACAACGCTGATAATCCAGGCTCCAAGTTCAGCGCATAGTTTGGTGTAATTGATGGTAGTCTGAAGGTGCGTTTAAGGAAGAAGCGTAGCAGCTTTTCTACTTCATCATATTGCTGACCTCCCCAAACTTGCGCTGCGTAAAGCATGATTGATTCTGCAACGGACTCAAAAACTTTGAATTTTGTACTAATGAGCTAGATAAAGGGTTTTCCTATAGGTATGATATGATTTTGAAGTGGCGTTTCGGCCATTTGTAGTATGTCATGATCTGTCATTTGTTTTTTATGCATTCAGAAGTGCTTAAAATTTCACCATTGGACCACCGCAAACGTCGTGAACTTTCTGATTTTGTCTTGGAACAACTTGAAATCGATAACGATTTTTGCAAGAAAATCATCTTTTCCGAAGAGGCAAGAGGCTTACTTTTATTTGACTAGGGCGTCAAATAAACAAAACTAGCGATGAAAATCCACAAATTCATGTAAACCATTACATTAACCTAAATTGACAGTTTGGTGTGGTTTTCGGGCTAGTGGAATCATCGGTCCGTACTTCTTTCAAAATAAAGCTGGTAACACCATTGCTGTCAATGGAGAGCGGTATAGATCGATGATAACCACCTTTTTATGGGCGAAAGTGGAAGAAATTGGGCGCGTTCGGTGCAATTCAGATTTTCAGATTAACTAACTATTCTCGGCCTCTGATTGGCCAGACGTTAAGTTTTTCAGTTGACAACTCATCAGCTGTTAGTTTTTACCGATTCAGTTTTTCAGTCAAGAAAAGCAGGCTGAAAATCTAGATTTAGTTTATTAAGCTGTCAGATGCGATAAATAGCCTACATGACAATTGAACTTTACTTTGTATTTTTCGGTTAGCTTTTTGTGGAAACATTTTTGTAGTGAACTTTTTCATTAAACTGAACTCTAATTTATTTTTAGGCAATTTGTCGTATAATTAAAGGTTATTAATGGAAACCCTTACAAAGGAAATAGATTTTTAAGAAAATTATTTGCTACATTTTCACTCGAAGTCTATTCAAATTGTAGTTACACGCATATTTCTAATCACAAATATTGAAGAGAAATGCTTTGGACTATAAGTTAATACTATTTTGAACCAACTACAAGAAATTATTTATTTCTTATCAAATCTTTCCTAGCAGAATTGAAAGGTGAATCCCAATACCATTCAAATCTGACAAAAAATTTAGAAGACCGTTCGACGCAAAACTGAATAAGTTTTTCAGTTAAGGCTAGGTGGACATTTTTAGCGAACTCAGAACTCATGTAAAAGTGTTTGCTTGTATTAGTAGATCATTTTATTCTCTTAAAAGTAGTCCCTCTTGCCATCGTCGCGTGCGATTTCAAATTCTTCCTATTTTCTCTCTCTCTTTGGTCTCGGCAACAGCCAGAAACTAGAAAAGAATTACGCACTTGCATAAGCAGTACAAAGGGTGAACATTATACGAGCATGCAAGTAGACATATAAAAAAACAGATATCATAAGGCACACTGACGAAAATATTTGTATGTACACAATATGTGCGAATGAACATTTTTTAACGATTTCTTGTTTTTGGATGGGTTGAGAATAGAAATATTGTATCAAGTCAGGAAAAAAAAGAAAACCGGTTACTTTTTTTTTGTCCGTTTGCTTGCTGAGATAAATACAGATAATTACAAATAATGAAGATGTTGTAGGGTCGATTTTCTTATCTTGTGATTTTGCGTATGTGGAAAGATATTTGTGTGATTTAAATGTAGGTCAGTTTCTTGGCTTAGTTTGATGAGCAAAATTAATGAAAAGGGGATAACTTGGAACTTAGATAATACTCATTTTTCCCAGAGGAAAAAAAAAAATTGTTTTTGTGCTGTTTTTCGGCTAGGCAAGACTTCCATAAGATAATGTGTGAATAACCTTTTAAAAAGTGAAGAGATATTTTCAAATAGGTACATCCTCTAAAAAACATTTTTTTTTTTGGAATTGGATGGGTATACTAAGTACTTTACTTATATTCAGAGAGCAAATACAAAAAAAAAAAATATTAAGGTAATATTGATAATAATCTGGACAATTACTTTTTAGTTTCTTTTCTTTAGCCGTATCTCTAGTAAAAGAGCATACTGAGCATCTTCACTACGTCAAGGTAGGTACTAAAGAAGATGAAAAAGGAAAAAACTATATTTATTAAAAACAAAACAAAAAAAAAATAACTAATTTGAGAGTTTGTTTACTTCTCTAACAAAGTTGCTTTACACTTCTTCCAGCAATGCGTTCAACCAAATGCATGAGATTCTCAGCTTATCCGTCGTTGTTGCAATAAATTATTTAAAAAAGTAATAACTGCAGACTTTATTCCAATTAAAATGATCATCATATCATTTTTTTAAGTATTCCAGACTCTAATTTTTTTTGGAATCCTAGCACAATTCCAGAAGCTGATGATTAGATAGAACGAGATTAACTTTTCTTTCATTTTTGTTTGCCAGAACTCGTCATCTTTCTCAACCCTGAAGAATATAAAATCGCAGGTAGTCCAAACACCAAAATAGCAAATTTGCCTATTAGTTATGCGAAGTTGTCCTTGATCTTGATAGAAATAGTCATGGGTTTTCTTAAGCCTCCATGCGCTCCCTTGTTTTTCAAGATAAGGCAATTTCTTTCGACTAACAGCTTCGTCTAATGTCATATTTTTTACAGACGATTTACATTTCACTGCACATATTGCATTTCTACCGATCAATCCGTCTGGAGTTGCGACAAAAAAATGGTAGTCTTTATCTATAAAAAGACCACATTTAATTACTTAAGGCTTCCGATTTCCTCTAGTTTTTGGATAGCATTTTTCTTGTTTTGAAGACCCCATAGCTAATTAGAAGAAGAAAATGAGCTATACGTTTGTTTTTGTGATATTGTGGTAGCTGGACGTACTTTTAGCTTTGCATATTCTACCAAAATTAGAAGCAGTAACCATTTCACGCCTTGTTTCTTTCCATTTCCCGGTAAGTGATTGATCACTTGTTTCTGATTCGATTTTTCTTCTGTGATCAAAATGTTCTTGGAGTGATGTTTCTCCAACACCATTTCTCGAACTGTCTTATCTGGCAGTTCAGAATTCAGATGGTGCTTCAACATTTCCGTAGTTCGAACCAGCGGAAGCATCTCTTCTTCGTTTTTGTGGTCTGCTCGTTTTACGATTTGAAAAAAGATTCTTTTTATTCATTACAATTCTTTTTTTTCTTCTTTTCTCACCAAAAATTTTTTTTTGGAGTACATATTTACAATTTTGCTGTGCACTTTTGTGTACTCGGTGACTGCCCGTTTGGTGTTGAATTGGACAACGGCTGCAACACATCTACTGTTGTACGATTTTCCAAGAGAAAAATTTATTATTTTTCCACCGACACATTGACACACAAAACTGTTAAATTGTTCGCATACGTTGGAGTCATACCCATGAATCAAACTCTCGGAATTTCGAACCATTCGTTGTAATATCGAACTTACGCTTTCAAAAATACCATTTTTTTACCATGTTTTCAATTTTATCTGTGCCTTCAATATCACTACCGGCACAAAAATATCGGGTGCAAATTTGGGACGTCCAAATACATGAAACGGAACGTTTTCAATGTCTTTTTGCAGGAATCTAATCTTTACGGTGAACGGTAGATCACTTTGCCTTCTATATTTTGCTGCGCTCTTAGTTCCTTCAATGATTTTGTTACCAGGACGAATAAACAAAAGTAGACATGAACACTTAGTTATGATATACCAATTCATATTCAAACTGTAGGTATCTAACGATCAGCACATTAAAAATTTACAGGAAATTACTCTGTATGTATCTATGTTATTTTAAATTCAATTCCAAGAATTCTCAAATGCAAAAAAGTTCCTTCTTTATCAGAAATAAAGAAGACACTGAATTACAATTAAATGCCCATAAACCTGTGTCACCCACACTATCCACCCTCAGCTTGCCTTCCCACATGCACAATATGAAACAAAAATAAAATAAAACTTCATCTTCCATATCTATCTTCTATACCTTCATGTCAAAAGTACCATCTTGGACAAAATTCAGCACGACCGGCTCAGTTGGTATTGTCATGTTCAAAGGAGAGATCCGCAGATCCCGTCCAAAAGGCAATATCGTACAACGTTTCAACAAATTCGCGACGAAAAAGAAAAGGCAGGCCAAAACACACCTGGTACAAGCAAATGCAAAAACAGCAGCATTTGGTTGGCCTCAGACATGGAACAATCCAAAACCGGGAGGCTTGCCGACGCTTTCTGAGGTCAACGCGGCGTACCCCACAGGCGGATCACTAGTGTGAAGCGGAAAAGTGGGAGAGTTGTGATCGCTTCAAGATCACTACTCGTAACGCCGGAAATGAAAAAGAAGAAGAAGAAAGAAGAATACCTACATAGGTATAATAAAAACGTAACAGTTTGTTTGTTTGTGCACGCTAATCTCAGAAACGGCTTATCCTTTCTAGATGGGGTTTTCAATAACATATTGTGTTAAGCTTCACTAAACATCAGTTTTTATTTCGTGTCAATCGGTTGATAAATAAAAAAGTTATGCCAATTCTTGCGGACGAAGTCGCTGGAACGTCTAGTAAGAATTTAAAAAAAAGCCACCAACGAAAGAATAGTACCTACAACCAATAACTTTGAAACAAAGTTAAAAAAATTATTTCGCATACACCTTATCCAAACGCACATCTTATTCCAAAAAAGTTGAATCCGATATGCCTATGTAAGTTACTGACCTATACCTACATACATTTTCATGCCAACCGCGTTATGTCATCAACAAAACAATAGAAGTTCTCAAATACAAAATAACTACCTACCTAGTCAAATACAAAATTTTTAGCTGAAGAAAAAAAAGAAACACACTCTCATCAAGTTGCGTACACTTGACCAAGAAATTCCATTCTATTAGTGCAGTGGTGCTATTTTCTCACCCCTTTCCCTTTGTGCGTTTGCCTATGTCCGTTTCATTCAATCCTTCCTCATTTCAAACTTTTTTTACTTGCGATTATAGGTACTATAAGGCAAGTCTTGCAATCGTGCCGGAAAAAAATTTTGAGATAACAATTAAACATGACATTACGATCATAGAGAATACAAAAAAAGTGGGTCCTGCAATTCTGTCTGTCTGTCTGTCTGTCTGTCTGTCTGTGTGTCTGTCTGTCTGGATGTATATGATTCTACAGCCTGAACCGCTGGACCGATTTTCTTAAAATTTTGCAGTTAGGGTATGTGGGGTAGCCTACAGAGGGGTTTTTGGAATTGAGTCTCTAGGTCTTGAAATAACGGTACCTGCCATACAACCGATATGATAATACCTATTTTTCTCGAAAACGGCTCCAACGATTTCAATAAAATTTTGTGTGTAGAATTAATTTTAGATTGTATTTCTTATGATGTAAAAAAAAAATTTTGGAAAAGTTTAAAAACGGTACCTCCCATAGTACCGTTTTTTTCAAAACCGACTTTCTCGTTAATGGCTTGCACGATGTTTACGAAATTTTGTATTTTAGAAGTTTTAAGTTGTTTAAGGAAAACTGCATAACAAGATTTGAAAAATTTTAATTTTTGAAATTTAAAAAAAAAATTTTTAAAAAATTTAGATTTTTTGAAATAACTTCGAAACCATAACTTAGATTTTTCTCAAATTTTTTGTCAAATTAACTTTTGCTAAGATCTTAAATTTTGCATACTTGAATTTTACAAAACTTTTTTTTTAAAAAAATGTAAAATAAAAAACCGTTATTTTTAAAACTGGTCCAACGATTTTGATAAAATTTTTAGCGTTTATATGTATTAGAAATTGCAAAAGAATGGCGTTTTTAGATTTTCGCTTGAGACCTTTGGAATATTTAATTGAATTTTTTTCAATATTTTTCGTGATTTAATAAAATTTTCCTAATTAATGTATAGTTGGCAGCCCTGTACCACCAAATATATTATAAAGAGCGAACACCAAAACCTTTTACTCAGCCCTAAGATTTTGATATCGTATTTAGAACACAATCGCAAGTTCGTGCGACCCAGTCGTGCCCATTTTTTACAATGCAAGCTACTGCTACCAGCAAAAAAAAAACAACAGGCACACAGTTTGTAATGAGAAATGAATAGCACAAAAAATCACAAAATAAGGTCATAGGTATAGAATATAGATGATATGTATGCATGCATAACGCATAACATCATCTGAGCGATACTCCTTTTTCAAATCATAGAGAACAGAGAACAGTCAAAAAGAGAAAACGGCGCTAAACTTGGTGGCGGATTTGCTTCGAACTAAAATGCGTATGTATATGTTTTTAAGCAAGATTTTCTAGTAAAAAACCCAAAATAGACAGTTTTTCTAGAATTAATATTTCAAATTCTGTGACCACAAGAGTATATTTTTTAATTGAAACTGATTGAGATTATATCAAAGAAAAATACCAAAAAAAAATTGAGGTTCTTTTGGCTTCTCGTTCCTCAGGAATCGTTTGCAAATATGACTTTATTGAAATTGAATTTTAGCGGTTTGGAGAAAAAAATATTGATTTTGGGCTCGGAGGTTAGTTCAGGAGCTTTATTACCTTCAAAAAAATGTATATATAAATGTACTTGCAAACACCCACGCCGTGCCCCATGCTTTATGAGCTAAAAAAAGGTAGTTTCACCAACTTTTCATCATAACACCTGTTTCAAAACACTCAAAACTATTAACAATGTTTTTATAAGATGCGCCTGATATCTATCTACTATTTACTTTTTATTTCATGAAAAAATATTAATAAACGGCAAAGTTATTACCAAAAGAGTATGCTGAAAACCGAAAAATTACAACAAATTGAGGAAGATTTTTTTCATATAAGGAGACAAAATTTGAAAAAAAACGCTCGGAGGTTAGTTGCATATATATTTTCCAGTTATAAAACGAAAAAGAAAAAAATAAAAATTTCATAAATACGGATGCCCCGACCAAAATAGTGAACAAATCGAAATTTTCAATAAAAAAAATGGCTTCCAGTCCCTATAAAAACCGTTACGGTATAACTTTCAGCATTTGAATGATACACAAATGTTTATGTGTTTTTCATCTTTACAATACATTTTGTTTCATCAAATTATCAAGAAAATTGCAAAAGTTATGAAGCGATAAGTCAACGCACCTTTCAAATTTTAACGAAAAATGAAAGGGACACCTAGCCTTAATCTTAAAATCTGAATTGCAACGAACGCGCCCATTGATTTTGACAACATTCAGTTTCAACAAGACGGGGCTACGTGTCACACAGCAAATGCATCAATTGAATTATTGCTAGAAAAATTTAGAAATTCGATTATTTCAAGAAATGGTGATATTGATTGGCCTCCAAGAAGTCGTGATTTAACACCATTAGGCTATTTCTTGTGGGGTTATTTGAAGTCATTGGTCTCTCAATATAATCAAAATTCTCTTCAAGCCTTTCAAGTCAATATTGAACGTGCCGTTCATGATATACGACTTGATTTAGTAGGAAAAGTGCTCAAAATTTGGGTTCATCGAATTTGTTGCTGCAGCAAAAGTCGTGGTGGCCATTTGAATGAACTTTTATTTAAAACTTAATTGTATTGGTTGAACTGCACATTAAATAAAAAATATTTGGGTTTCCTTTACAAAAAGTGTGTTTTTTTTTTTCAAAAAAAGAAATCATATCACTCTTATTGGAAAACCCTTTATATGGAGCATTTCACGTCAAGCGGACAGCGAAAAACAAGTGGGGTTCTGACATTTGTTCATATTAGGTCCAGTTATACTTCTAGTAGATATAAATATGAACACAACTTTTTTTTCATATTAGGTATGTGAATTTGTCTAGTTATGGGCTCTCAAAGAATCGTCTAAATTGAAATTAAGATTTTTTTGAAGAATTTTTTCGTATTGAAAATAGTCACAATAAATTTAAAAAAAACCTGATTTGTATAGAAAATTTCCTGATCTTTTTAAAAAAGAAATCAAATTTAAAAAAAAATATTTTTTTTAGCCTCCTAAACCGGAAATAAACATTCAAAAAACAAAAAAAATTTAAATTGGAAACCTCGATAATTTTTCTTATTTTTCATTTTTTTTAATACCTATAGCCCAACCTAGACTATCCTAAAAGTACAAAAGAAGTTTTAAAGTGGGATCTGCATTAGTTAAGAAGATAGATAAATTAATGTAAGCACATGTAGCGGTCAGTATAATGTTTATGTCGCTTAATATGCGAATTATGGAACTGAATCGCGACAGTATTAACATTTATTATCCTGTTCATGTTTGTTGAAGCTCAATAATTATAATAGAAGAACAATAATTAGGGGTACTCGGAACGAAGAATTGAGGAAGAATTACTGCCACATTTACGTAAAAAAAGTAAATATACACAGTAAATGTGATCCCGCGGGTAAGTAACGATACTGACCTAATGTTATCTGCCATCAGCTGCACGGATGCAAAGCACTACGTCGGAATCATGACTATAAAGTATTTTTTATTTCCTCCAGTATGTATTGTTTTGATAAGTTACTACCTGACAAATAATTCTTATCAAGTCAAATTTCGAACGTCTTGTCAAAATCTTATAATGCTTTGTCTGGCACTGGCGTGCCACAAAAAGACGTCTTTGGCCCTTGTTTTTCATTACTGCAATAAATAATATAGTTTCTTGCATCTTCTTCAGCGATATTTAATCTTTGCTGATGAATTTTTCAAAATACCAAAAATGCTTCAGATGGCGACTTCTTACAAAAATATGCCGACACTTTAGTTACCTATATGTTGTTCTAGATACCGAACGCTTCCAAGTGCTAAAGTACGAATATCTCCTAAAAAAGGATGGCTAGCATTTGGAATATTAGCAAAATCCTTTTCTTGAATTTCTAGATTCCGTGACCTTGGTGTTCTTTTTATTATTGACCTCGAATTCAATGAGCACATCGACTTCTTTGCTAGCAAACCATAATCAATGCTTAGCTTGTCTAAGCGATGGTCAAAGATATTTATTGACCCACTTGTTAGACTTTCTGTATAACGTTGTCGCCATATTCGTGCCCACCTCGAGTATTCTTCTCACAGGTGTGGTCATCATTTATAATATTTATAAGTCTCGGAATGAGGTAGGTACAACACAAACTTAAATATTTCGCTTTCAAAGGCCTCTTTTAGAAAAATCTTTTCAATCTACTCCCTTATAAAAACCCTGTCAGTCGAATGAGACATGATCTAGTAATTTTTCATCAATTATAAACTGACGTAATTGATTCGTTTTTTATTTATTTATTTTTTTATTTATTAATTTTTTTATTTGTTTATTTATTTAAGGAATAAGAGCTATGGGTATAGTTGTTGTTTATATCGTTTTTTATATTAATAAAATAATAATACAGTGCTCCCCGGTTAATTGCGTCACCTTAAATGCACAACTTTAGACGCATTTGACAGGGGAACGCAATTAAAAGAATCCCGCTTAATTGATCTGCTGTCCCATTTAGAAAAACCCCGCTTAATTGAAATGAAAACGCAATAAAGCGATTTTTTTTACGACTTTGGCAAGAAAGTCAAGAAGAACCTTTTTAATGAAAATCAAAATTTTATTGAACGGAAAATTAACATATAATGGTAAGACATAAAAAAAGAACAAAACAATTTCAGCCTAGGAATGATTGAAAAGGAACAATTTTTCATAATGTACACAACACTTAAATTATGAATTGGTACATAATCCGTGCGTACATCTTTAGCAAGCGTACAAGAGGGAATTAGTCAGATTTGCTTTTTATTTGGCTAGAACATTATATCATGGTAAGAATCTGTAATTTTCACCTGCATTGTTTCCTTACACATTTCATGATTTTAATTTGCAGTCGCTAAACTCTGATTTTCAGCAAACAATAGGCTCGTTCGTTGAACTTTACCCAGGGTTGACCCAAGTTTTCTTGACAATCTTATGAGTTGTCAAAAAACCTGGGTTTTCCAATTCTCAAAAAACGCAAAGCCACAAAATCACCACACATCCCTGTCATTTGAATAAAAATACATGCCATTTGACAGCCCTCAACTCGCCACAGCAAAAACCTAGGGTGAGTTGAGGGAAAACCCAGGTCAACCCCAGGGCTAAAAAACACTCAATTTGACATTCAGGGCGACCTTAGGTTTCTCAAAAAAACGCTTTGTGGCGACCCCAGGGTTTTAACGAACAAACCTAATAATAAATAGGTGTGTTTCTTTACTGAAAATTCGCACGAAATGCACCGAAATTCGGTGAAAGTCAGTCTTATCCTGTTCCAGCACAGCGATTTTTCGTAGCAGTGCACAAAAGAGAGTGCTCACGAGAGAGTAAAAAATCTCACAACTATTTAAGTCATGTCAATTTGACTATTAACTTGTAGGCGCGCAACAATGCGACCAATTCATCATCAATCATTTAAGGTGTAAGCAAAAAGTGACTTCAATGATTTGGTTTTTTTCGTTCAATTAACCGGGCAATTTTGCTTCAAATTGAAAAAAGAGTTTTGATTTTTGGACCATTTAACCGGGAAACGCAATTAAGCGGAATGCATTTAAACGGGAAATTTTATGTATATTTCTTATGTGATCTTTTTTTTTGCCTAGGATTCAGGTCAATTAAACGGGTAACGCAACTAAGCGGGGGGTATTTATCCGGGGATTACTGTAACTATTATTATGAATTATTTCCAATCATGTCATGTCATCTCGAGCTCCAATGTAAACGATTCTGGTAGGCTTTGTCATTCTGACGAAACAAAACAGAAAGAGAGTTATGTATGTTGAAATCTTTGCGGAGTTAAATCATTTAACTCAGCTTGTAGATGAACCCACACTATACTCGGGTTCCAGGTACTTTTGGTCATATTCTTTTTTTTTTATTGTCATCCCCAAAATCACAAAGTTAAAGTGCAATCTCCTTTGGGCAATCGGAGCTTTGTGACATATCGGTGCATAGCAGTGCATTCCAACAAAAAAAGTCTAAAAAGAGTGGGCGAGAGAAAGAAAGCGCGAAATCCAATTGGGAGGTCCTTAATAATTTTTCTTGACTATTCGTTGTGCTTTTTCGAACGGAACGTTGACCTTTCGGCAGATATGATATGCAACGTAATTATGTATGGCATGGAAAACTGTGTTCCTCACAAAACTAAAACACGATCGCAAAAAATAATATGCGGTTTGATTCAAGCTGCAAAAAGAGGTGATGAAGACTGTTTTCGAAATCATAAAGACAATTCTACAGTAGAAATCGATGTTTATTTTACATGGACCCAAAATTGAAGAAAACAATATTGTTGAGTCCAAAATTGAGTTTTAATTTTTGGTCCTTTGGAAGCTTCCTTTCCGATTGTTCAATATAAACTGTTTCTGGTTCAGGGCTCCGTTTTGTACCCGACTGTCTTCTTTGTTTTTTTTTTTTTTTTTTAATGAATACTTGTCTGAAATTTGGGCGAATTCCTAAACGCAAGCTTTGCTAAGCAAGTCTAGCAAAAATAATCCGAAATAAAATTTGCAATGCAATTAAAAGTATGCAAGTGTTTTTTAATAGCTGCACAAATTCACTTAAAATTGCGGAAAAAATCAATATTCTACGTTTTGGGACATTTCTGTGATTTTTTTGTCGGCATTTTGGAAATGATTGTTTGATTACTTTGCTGACGAATAAATTCTCAGATTCTCATATGTATGTATAAGTTTCGAAATTCAGGTCCCTGTACTGCTCTTCGATGTGATACTAGGACGGATGCATAAGGTCATTGAAATCTTACCTTGACAGCATTGGGCTAATATGAACAAAGTAGAATCCAATGCTTTGAAAACCCAATGCTTTCATGTGGTCGTCAAGAGCTTAACGTTGCCATTATTCTTGAATAGCCATATGTCAAGTACATATACAGATTCATATTTAAATGGCTTAAACCGAGTGTGCAATCAGTCTTTTAATACAAGGCTGTTTTTCCCCCAGAAGTTTAAAAGTAATGTACATCGGTGTACCCTACTTAATTATTTTCTATTTTGCTTAACGGTCATCCTGTTTTTTATACATAAGTGGTGTTGTCTTAATTCGTAATCTGTCAAATAGTTAAAATAGCGGGCTATTCAAAATGAAAACCCATTATTGAAAGACCCTTTGGTTTTAAAGTCTTACCTCCTAAATTGGAGTCCATTTGACAAATCTGATATTTTTTCATTAATCGAACAGTGGGTAACATGCTTTAATTGCTGTTCTTGATTACTCTATTATAATCATAATTTAAGTTACCTAAACAATATTTTCCAATTGATACATTAGCTTTTTAAAACCACGAACAGTATGAATAAAAAAACGCATAACGCAATCAATTCCGTTCAAATTTCTTATTAAGTAGATAAAATACAAATCCTTTGTTATTTATATACCTACTACATACATAATATGTGTCACTTATCAATTCAATTTAATTTAAGCGCACGTATTCGATGAAAGTGTAATTAAAATTTTAGTTTGTACATCTCTTGGCATTTTTGTCAGGTAATTTGACAACACAAAAACTAAACAACCCCCCACCGCATACCATAATCAATATTTTTAGATAGGAATGAAGGGAAAAGCTGCACTGTTGGTTTGCATGTTATTTTTTCAGATTTGCTCCGACAGACATGGACAAGAACCGGGAATTCATATTAAAAAATGATGGAAATGTTTAGCGAAACTTGTTTTTTAGTATGGTGTTATTTCTAAAACCAATACCCAAGTAATTCTTTCTTCGAATGCGGGACATAATGAAAAACCTTTGTTAAAAGAAATTTTTGTATATTTCACCTTAAAACTACTTTTACGTGACAAAATATAGTAAAAATAGCCATGCAAAAGTATTTTAACCGAAATAAGAGTTTAACCAGAGCAGTTCCAGTTTATTAGTGCCAACCGACACAAGGTCAAGTCGTCCTTGAAAAAGGAATTGAGGTTTACAGGCTGCTATGTAGGTAGACAGTCATTCGTTTTTTGATTTAAGATAGGGTCGCTTGAAGAAGCTGCAGTTGATTTTGATGCAGAACTTATGTCTGTGTATTTTCTGAATTCTGGATCAGGAAATTGGACAACACAAGTACTCAGCCTTTTTGGACTAATGTGGTAGGTACACAACATGCACACTCTCTAAGAAATTACGTTATTTTCCCAGTAGATTTCTTATATCGAAAAACCTGCTTTGTTTGTTAGATCGCTTTACTATTTTCCAAAGTCGGCTACACAGAACAAAAAAAGTTTAACATATAATTAAAAATGGGTGGGGTGACCCAAGAAAAAACTAAAATATTCGTATTCAAAAATATACATAATTTCATAAACAGCAAGATGTAAAAGGAAAAATTGATTAAAAACCTACTTTTTCATGAGAACATCAGGGGTTATTAATTATTGAGCAAATATTCGATACTCTGCACATCAAGGGAAATAAGCCATTATTTTACATGTTTCAAAAACAACAAATGTGAAGTAAGCACTCTGGTAGGATGTGGAAGCTTGTTGAAGAGGCGACAAGAAAAGACATGGAAAGATCTACGAAATGCAGTTGTACGAGAAGCTGGTATTGAAACTTGGTTTAACGAATTCCCTCGAATATTATAATTCGAGATGATTCTTATATAACGGTTACCTGATCTTTTAAAAATTTCATTTAGAACCTTAAAACAGAACAAATGGCGAACTGGAAGAATTTTCAAATCCTTAAAAAGATGAAAACTTGGATACAAACGCGGCTTACGGCAAATTGTTTTCAGAGCAGACTTTTGCTATACCAACAGGGGTTGAATTTTGTTGAAATAAGTTCCTCCCCAACATAAAATTCCATATTGTAATTTCGAGCGAAAGATGCCGTAATAAATTTTCATAAGGAGCTGCAACGAACAAACATTTCGAAGATAGTAAAAATATCTTAAAGTTCCACGAAAATACTTTCTCAGACTTTCACTGTGGTTATAAAAGCTCATATTCGAATCAATTATCAAACCTTAGTACTTGTATTCACTGACATTCTCAATCCGGAAACACCCATCGGTGCACCCGCTTAAACTTTTGGCAATCTGTACTTCTGTAGCATGAAAATAGATATCAGTATAATTTTTCTGACTCCCTGAAAGATTAAAAAAACATAACCTTAGTTTTTGAACTAATAACTATTCTATGCACAGAAAACCAAATCCAATAAATTTAGAACCCAATTCAAACCTGTGAGATTGACAGAACTGTTTGCGCCATAACTAAAACCCACATCGTCTGCAAAAGCCGTCAAAATGCCTTGAATAGGCAATCGAAATAACGAATTTATGTATATTAGAAAAAGCACTGGTCCTAAAACAGATCCCTGTGGGACTCCCAAATTGATTGACTTGACATCACTCTCAATACCTCCTAATTTCACTCTTTGTTTTCTGTTTTCCAAATATGATCTGAACCATTGACAAATAAAGCCTCTGAACACTGCATTTTCAATTCTACCTAGCAGTATATTGTGAAGTGATCAACCGTGTCAAATACTTTTGAAATGACCACAAATAAAGAAGCTGCACTCTTTTTCAGTTCAAGATTAGCAGAAATTTGAGAGCAGAAGCGAAGCAAGGCATCTTCGAAAGATTTGTGACTTTGGAAGCCAAACTGAACGTCGCTGAAAAACTTTATTTTATCTAAACAGCTGACCATTCTATTTTTTACGGCCTTTTCAAATTCCTTACTTATGGTAATGGTTAGATGGTAATAGCGAGATTGGCCTATAATTCAATAGTTCGTTTGTCGCTCCTTTTTTGATAAGGGGTAAGATATTAGCACATTTGAAAGCCTCAGAAAGTCTGCCACAAAAAATATTTTTATTGAAAATGTGAGCTAGAACATCAGTTAAAAAGCAAGATACATTTTTTAAACACAGATTGGAAATACCATAATTGCCCGAAGAATTTGAATTTTTTAATGTTCCAATTATTTTGAGGATATCAAAACCAGTTATTGGTTTAAAAACAAAGCTTTGTCTTTGAGAAGGTTCACTTCGGATGCATTCCGAAATGCAAGGGGAGGACGCAAATGTGCCCGAAGAAACTTTTAAGTTGTGCGAAACTGTTTAGAAGTATTCATTGAATGCATTAGCAATTCCAACTTTATCATTAACAAAGCTGTTATCGATATTGATTGCCGATGGTAATTTTTGAGCAGATGACTTGTTAAGGATGCTATTGACAATTACCCACTCATTTCTGATGTTGCCTTTTGCTTGGTTGAATTTATTCCTGTAAAAATTGTCACGACAAATCGGGATTTCTTTCTTTAACTCAACACATACTTATTTATATTTCCTTTTTAAGTTTACATCACTACTGTTTCTTGAACATTTTACTCGTAGTTTGTTTTTATATTTTACTTTTCTAAGAAGACCAAACGAAATCCACGGCTTTAGACGTTTATCAGATTTTTTCGGGGTGGAGGTAGAAGAACATTCAGATATATATCTATGGTCAAGATTTTAGAAAAAATGTCATATGATTTGGACGGATCATTTTCTGCAAAAACTTCTTCCCAAAACTCAAATGACAAATAAGTCTTAAGCCTACCGAAATCAATTTTTGTTGCTTTGTTCGCAACAGCAGAATTATATAGCTCCTATTGTATAGGCCTATATCAACAAGAACACCAGTCATTGAATGATCAGTGATCTTAAAGTCAAAAACACATTTTTCACAAGAATTCTCAGAAAGAGGTGCAAAACGGCATTAACATTTTCCCGATCTTGGTCTGGTACTCTCATTGATAAAAGAAACTAGTCCATGTGAAGCTAAAAGATCGCAATGAGTTCCAACTTGTTCATTATTTTCTAGTAAGTCTGGATTAAAATCCCATATAACGATAAGATTTTTCCATCTTTCACTTTCCAAGAAGAACTCTTCCATAAAAACACCAACTGGTAGACTTATGCTGTCTATAAACACATAAAATTATAAAAAAATTTCCCATTGAACTTGAACTTAATTTTTAGAACATCAGCGCTCTGAAAACTTGCATTTGATACATCGACAACATCAAAATCTTGTTTTATGAAGCATCCGACACCTTCAGAAGCGTAGCTCTCTCATTTGCATTCAGAAAAAAATTAAATCCGGGTAGAACATCATTACTTTTTTCATAATTACAAATTCAGATTTTGGAAACAACTACGATATCCGGAATACATAGAAACGAATTAAGATGTGCAGCTAAGCAAGCAAAGTTTTCTCTTAAGCTTCTAATGTTCTGATGAATAACAAAGAGTTTGCTCAAGGAGTAAGCCTTGTTTACTATCACCTCTTATAAGCCTGGAGATGAGAATCGTTAGCCATCTAAAACCGATGTACCCATCTTTTTTAAAATTCTTATCTCATATCCCATCTCGTCTGTCCAAACACATTTGTCTTTTTTGGAGTTTTTATAGCTTCACTCACTTCTTCGACTGTGATGTCGGGTATTCCCGTTAAGTTAGGCTCAGCTTTTGGAAAGAGCTCTCGAAGAAACTGTTCGTTCAAAAAGACACCGCGATACCGTCGGCAGAATTTTGTCGTCAGTAAAAAGAAGCTGTCCTTGGGCATCGTAAATGAAAGTAGGCATACAAATCTCCTGAACAATTCTTCTTCTTTGAGCAACTTTTTGGAGATTGAACATATGGAAGTACTAGTAAGACAAGAAGGTATTATACAGTACAGCCAGAGTTTTGATAGCCCATTATAAATTAATGTAATCACCAGTGATAACAATTACCTTTGAAACACAAGCTTGTACCCTTAATGAACAAATTGAGTCTGAGAGTTTCGGTATATTTTAATTTTTTACTTTTTCATACATAGTAATAATCATGGCCAACACTTAAAGAAAGTCCATTAAGAAATTGCGCATTTCAGATTTGCTCCTAAATCTTCGTAAATGCGGCATACTAGATTTGCTACCAGACCAATCTGTCTGGATAAATAAACTTGCACATTTTCTGCGTGCAGGTGAATAGACAGATAAGCTTACCAAGTTGGGTAAATCGTTAATAAAATAATAAATAACCCAAAATAAAGCTTTTAGTTGCGTTCGCAGTTAAATTTTTGTGTTGTGAAGGCTTGTGTTGAGTCACATTCTGCTTACGGTTAAGAAGGTAGTTGCTAATTAGACACACAGCCATTTCACCAAATCCAAAATACATACTTCTTTTTTGGCACAAAATTGTGTGGTTCACGTTGTCCCAAGTCCTTGAAAAATTAAGAAGGCTAAGAATAGCTACATTTTGCGAATCGAATTTCGATCTTTTATCATCTAAGACCTTAACAACATCAGCTTCGCAACTATGTATCGTTCTAAAGTCCGATTGGTTGGTATTTAAACAAAAGCCTATCCCGCGCCGGTCATGAAGATTATTCATTTGCTTAGCCAACATTTTTTCTTGACTTGCCAAACATGGCAAAGTATACAAATATCTTAGCATATTCAAAACGAGTTCATTGCCTTTTTCTTTGTCCGAAATTTACATTTTAATTCTCTTCGTTACCCTTTTTGCTTGATTTCTTTCACAGTCTCCACAAAAAAGTCTACTAGTAGAAAACGGTGTGTGTGCTGATGGGTGACAGATCGCTCACCCGAGACTTCGTAAATTTGTTTACCGAATGGTAGTCAATTTGGGTGTCATTTGCACCACTGCTGTAAGTGACAAAGTGTGTTTTGTTTGATGACCATAGGATTTAATACGATAAGACATGTGATTTGGACATACTAAGGATATCTCCACCAGTTGAGTTCCATTGTGCCGTAACCATTTCTCAATGTTATTCATCATTCTCGTTGTCTTTCCAACATGTTCGTCAAAATCTCTGCAAACAAACAAAAATTCCTATTCTGGGATAGGTTTATGCAGATTGTTTAAATCTGTAGCCAAAATGCATCTTATTCCCCTTGGTCACATCTAATTTGGGAGCATGTGCATGTGCACTGCGAATACTCCTTTCCTACCATAACTAATATTAAATAGAAGATGAAAGGCGAAGAACCTGAGGATGAAATTTCAATTTTGAAACGCGTCAAAACAAACTATAAAAGTTGTGATAGATTTATTTGATAAAATGAAATAAAAGAAAACTGCAAATATTTCTTTATTTATATTTTCCGTGTCACAATGTTAGTTACCGTACTCAAGGCCGGATTTAAAGGTGTGGAGGCCTCGGGACAGCAAAAAAGTGGAGGCCCTTAGCCCCAAATTATATTCCAAATCAAATGAACATTTTTTTTAAATCTAGTTTTGCTATAAATAATTTATTGTGAAACCAAGTATAGATTATTTTATTATTTAACGAACATATAAATATAATCGGAAACAAGAATTATCTAAAATTAAATTTTAGCCTTAACGACTTTCCGAAAAATCGTTGATGATTTCGCTGAAATCCAGTTCCCCAACCAAATGACTTTCAATGCTCAGGAGAGAAAGTTTTGATAGACGGTTTTGCCCCGTCGTATGGTTCGAAGCATGTTTTTTATAATTTTCATTTTTGAAAATGAGCGCTCTCCAGTGCAATTTGATACCATCAAAACCAAATACATTCCCAATGCAATTTTAAGGTTTTGGAATGTAGCTCTGAAATTTTGATCTTCGAGAATTTGGTAGTCAAATAGTTCCGGAGATTGGTCTTTTCCAAAGTCTTTTTTATATGAGTCGATCAAAGATACAAATTGAACCAACTCACTACCAAGACGAGGTTCTAAATCATCCTGATAAACTTTCACCAATGCCTGTGCTGCAGCGTGCAAATTTGCAGCATCCAACTTCTCGATGTGATTAAGAAATCCAAATCTCGAACTTACAGCTTCATAGGCATGCAATCTCTCGGTTAGAGAAACATATAAGTGGTCGTTGGTCGACCACTGGGATAGAGGCGGATACTTTGTATTTTTCCTTCGGTGACAGATTTACGTTTTGTGCTTTCCCGTAATCGAGCGGATTCAGCCTTACATTTCTCGTTCTGGTACGTGATTGTACGTATTCGTCAGTCTAAGATATTTTTTTGGCAGCTTCCTCGTATTTATCAATATCGTTTCTTTTGGATTCCACGAATGATTACAATGATTGTAACTCACGTATTGCCGATTCAAGAATCGTTTTAGGGTCTTGCAACATCTTGCTTGTAGCGTTGAATCGCTCCAAGAAGTCGTTCCAAAAAGATTGCAAGTTAAGTGGTTTCGAGACGAGTCATCTTCTGTAGACGGTGCGTTGCTTCATTCCTCGAAGTTATGCTGGTAAGAGCTTCTTCGATTTCCGAATAGCTGTCAACTATGGCTTTCGTATTTTCAGCTTAACAAGACCAACGAGTGTCACTTTTTTAAGACGTAAAACTATCCGTTTTGTGTCTCCTTTCTTGATCAGAATTGCGTATCGTTCTGTACTTGCTGTGAAAAACGTATATGAATTCTGAACGAAATCAAAGAATTGAACAGCTGATGGACAAGAGTTGGCAGCTGCCTTTCCAACTAAATTGAGAGAATGACCACAACACAATTTTTTTTCAAGAACTTAGTTATATTTTAACCTAGTACTTGAAAAAAATTGTTTAAAAAAAAAAAAATGCAGGCTCTTATTTGGAGAACAATCATTTATCGGCGTTTGTACCGTGTTGTGGTCATTCTCTTAATTAAATTTCATTATTTTTTGTAAAAAATAAATTTTTGATTCTTAGTAATAATGGCTCAACGGGTACTTAGCGCATATTTTTACAGTGAAACTGTTTTTTGTGGGATTTTTTTATACCAAAAAATATTTGAGCTAATGTAAATTACGTTGCTACTCCGCTACAAAGGGTAAGTAGAGGGCCATTTGAGATTTCGATATTTTACTGACTGCCTGATTAAAGTAAACAAATATATGTAGATCGATGATTTCTCTGTTAATATTTATTGTAATCATGTTTGTACAAAGTACATACATAGTAGGTAAAAATACAACGCGAAAAAAAGGAAAAGTTGTTCACTAATCTTTGCTAGTCTGAATTTTAAATTTTTTTTTCCGAAGTCCTTATTGTAGGGGCCCCTCTTTTGTGGAGGCCCGGGGCTGTTGCCCTGGTTGCCCTCCCATAAATCCGGCCCTGACCGTACTCCTCCGAAAGGGCTTTACCGATTTTTACCAAATTTTATATGCGTATTCAGTAGGTCTGAGAATCGGCTACTATCTATTTTCCATACACCTAAGTGATAAGGGCCATCTACCCGTAGCATTGTTTTTTTAGTTTACTTTGTGACACGAGAATTTTATATATTAGATCTTACAGTCTCAGTGTAAATGTCATATCAACTATATTCTCAAGTAAATTTTTTATTAATTTACTCGACGACTATTATTTATTCCTTTCTTATTGAGTGTAGTTCGCATGATTAGTTAATGAATAGATTTACATATCCTCAAAAGTACTCAACACGTGTCACGAGATCCCGCCAACAACTGCTATTGTGTTGTAAGTATAAATTATTCTTATTCATTTAGTAGAAAATATTGTTGGGGTGATAAAAAAGTAAGTAAGTAAGTAAGTAAGTAAGTAACTTCCACATAATTTTAATGAGTCGAGAAAAGGAAAGGGAACCGTAACGGGAACGGGAACTCTAAAACTTACATTATCCCCTACATAGTCTATATTTCATGACCATATTCCTACGAAAACGGGAAACTAGAAATTTTCAGGCATTCTTGAACTTAGTCTTCTTAGTTTTCGTTTCTTGACAGTTTTGTGTGAACAACGCTTTAGATAAGTTAGGCCCTAGCAACGCCGCGCCGGGTGGGTCAGCTAGTATTTTATATTTTCCAAGGGACCAGTCATATTGATCAGAATAACGAATCAGGAAAAATTTGCAAAAAGATCAATAACTATGTTTTCGTTACAATTTGTATTTATATTTTATTTTACTATCGCTTACAAAGTAGAACACAAGTCCAGGGGCGTTGTGAGGTTAGGGGGGGGGGGGGGGGTTGAAGAACCCCCCACGATTTTCCCGAGTCGGCAAATCGAGGAAGAAAAACAAAGTAGATTTGTCGAGTTAAGTCAACTCAACCAAAAAGACACGAATGGAAGCGTTTTTGTCTCAACTCAGCAATTCTATAATCAGGGGCCTGTTTCACAGTTAATACAACACACATTTCATACAACATACAACAATTTCAAAATCATACATCACATACAATTTTTCACGAGGTATTCTGATTATTCTTTTTTGGGATACAATCCTTACAAAGATGCTACATTTTGCTTTACTTGCATTTTATTCTCAGAAGGAATTCAAAGACAATTGCTAATCCAGAATTATTGGTATCGGTGGGTGTTCGTCAGTGGCATAAGATGAAGAATCGGGGTACACAATCGTCGCTGCCTTGTTGGCATGGACCACCGACTTGACGTAGTCCAACAGGAAATAGTCTAACGGCGTCAAATCGCACGACCGAGGCGGCCAAGCGACTGGACCATTTCGTGAGATAACACGTTCTCCAATCTTGGTTTCCAATAAATTGATTATGACATTCGCTGTGTGGCTTGTTGCGCCGTCCTGTTAGAACCAAATGTCGTCCAAGTCCATATCATCCGATTGGGGCCAAAAATATTCGGTTTTAATTGAACGGTAGCGATCCCAATTCACAGTTACGTAATAACACCGCCTATAAACCACATCAAACCGTAATTTTTTCTGGATGCAATGATGACTCATGGAGTACGTGTGGATTGCTGCCTGACCAATACTGCATATTATGTTTATTGACGAAGCCATTCAGCCAAAAATGAGCCTCATCATAAATTGGAGTAGCGCTCTTAACGTTAAGGCCACCGACTCCGAATTTGGGTAGTAAATTTTAATAATTTTGACTCGTTGTTGGTTCATATATATCAGTTTCAGTTATAAATTCATTTTTATTATCTATTACTTATATCTACTTACTTGCTAACAAAAATGTTTAGACTAGCTTACATAATAACTTAATTAACTTACTGACCCTAGGCGGGTACTCTAAATTTCTATTTTCTATTTCTAATGCCTTTTGGCCTAAAGATACCATATGTCTATTTCAAACTAGAACTAATTAATAACTAAGAAAATTTAAAAAACTTAGTTAGGTTCATATATATTTTTATCATAAAATGGCAAACTTTACTAAAGAGAAATGTCAAAAGAGCGGCAAGAAATATGGCGTTGTTTGCTGTCCCTGTCGCTCTACTTTTGTAGCGTCCTTGTTGAAAATCCCTTACATCCTATTTTATATATATGTATAGATTTTTTTTTTTTTGATGCAGTCGGCAAATTCTTAAGACTAGTCGGCATTTCATAAAAATTCACCCCCCATGGCTGGGGCCCTCGCTACGCCCCTGCATAAGTCTAACAAAATACTGCAAGCCTTTAATTGAATTTACGTTTTTATTACAAAGGATTTAATATTCAAAAGATAATAAAAAGAGAAAAAAAATCATAATAATAAAAGTGAGAATTTATGAAAATTAAAAAGATAAAAAAAATAAGAAATAAAAAGAAAATTTACAATACAATCACTGCAAACATTTAAATCTTTTGATGCTTTTGATCCCTTTCATTGCGATTGGCAGTGAGTTCCAAAGGCGAATAGCATGAATAAAGAATTGACGCTGAATTTTGAGATATTTAAAACGAGGTGGAATACGAGCGTGAGACCTTGTAGAATGAAGTAAACTCAGCCTACTGTGTAGATAATACGGTTGTTCGGATTGGATTATTAGATACAGGTCTATCAAGGCTGCAGCCACAAATTTGTTTCAAAAATGATTAGTTATTGATCATATCGGCATAGGTATATACAATATTGTTATAAACAACATTAAGTTTACGGGTAGTCGCGTAGTCTAAGTCAGAAGAAGCTTAGTTTTTTTAGGAATGATACTTTTTGTAACGTGTAGTGTACGGAGGCATCTATAAACTTTCCATATCGCGCTATTCAAAAGGTCATTCCATGTCAAAGTGCGATTGAAAACTATGACATCATCGGCATAAAGGTGGATTTTGCAGTTTCTCATAACAAGTGGGAGCTCGTTTATATTTAGACAAAAAAGAATTGGTCCAAGTATCGATCCCTGTGGGGCACCGATTAGAACATTCATTAAACTAGACGAGTGATCATTTGCGATAGCACATTGTAGTCTCCCACTGAGATAAGAAAGGATTAACTTCGATGGAAAAACTATATAAATTAAACAGCTTTTTGAACAATATTGAATGGTTGACAGTGTCTAAAGCCTTTTTGAATTCCAATAGTGTTAGAAGTGATATTTGGGCGCCATCCATTGCAGTTCTTATTTCATCAGAAACTAGAAGTAGGGCTGATGTGTAGCTCTGTTGCGGGCGGAAACCAGATTGACACTAACTCAACAGAGTGTTGGAAAACAGATAGTTTTGTACCTGCATAAAGGCTGCTTTCTCGAAGACTTTTGAAAGAAAGGAAAGAATAGCTATTGGTCGGAACTCTGTCTCTTAGGAATGGGAATAATTTTTGCTTTCTTCCACTCTAAAGAAAGTTCAGAGGTTGTCAAAATGGTGTTGAAAATGTGCGTTATAAAACGTAGTAAGTAAGGGAGAAGGAGCTTAATAAATTTAGGGTTTATTAAATCGAAACCAATGGCAATCGATCTAATTGATAATATTGCCTCAACAACGTACTCTTCCTGAAGCCTTACAAAACTGAAATTGCTTTGAACAGTACTTGTTTCAACTTCGTTCAAGAAACTGCTAGGAATTTCCTCGTTTGAGGAATGAGGCTTGGAGGTGAATTTCTTATTGAGAGCATCGCAGTCTGTCACTAGGAAGAGGCTTTGATTGTTTTCCAATACCAATTTCTCTCAGTCTTCTCCATACGTTCTGAGGTACCGAGTTTTTGTTCATAATAACGCATTTTTGCTGATCTTATCGTTGCTAATTAGTTTGACAAATCATATCCAAGCAAGTAAAGATTAGATCGTGTTTAGAGAAACCGGGAGCTTGAAGCTGACTATATAGCAAAATCTTTTCAACATCGCTTGAAAGGAATAAGTCAAGCAAAGAATTGGGCGAATCGGTAAAATGAGTGGGTAATGAGCGGTTTATGGGACTGAGATTAGGGGATTAAAGAAACTTACAAAATTAATCAACAATTGTTTTACCAATCGATGGCAAATCACTCAAAGTATTTTTTGTAACCAGAAAACGTTGGTGTATCTAATGGAGCAAATATTTTCTGTTAACATTGTATTTTTCTATTTTCCTGATTCAATTTCATCAACGTTTGAAAGACTTCTTGATTCCACTGTTCCTAAAACTTTGTCCAATCGTTCGCATTATTTTGCTATCCTCCAAAATGTGTGTAACTCTGACCCGAGAATTTCAGCTCGATCCAGCATCAATACCATGCGTAGCGGTGGTGATTGTGCCTAACGGGGTAGTACAATTATTATTGGCAAGTATTTCCAAACGTACTCGTATTTTAAAATTTTTCGACTCTTACATTCTCCGTTTTTTAGTTTGATATCTCTGTAGTTACACCAGCGATCTTAAATCATTTAAATTCTAGGATCTGCATTAGTCACCATCAGCTTTCTACGATCGAATGTGATTCCTTTCGACTAGTGATGAGAGAATAATGGTAATAATGGCTCGATTGCCCCTGATTTTTGTGTTGTTTCAACTAAAGCTGCACCCTGCACGCTTTTGTTTGTTTGACTTAGAATTATACCCCTATTACGATTGGCGAATCAAATATTCGATGTGAGTTGTTTTCATGGCGAACTAACACATTCGACATAATATGGTTGGTGAACTTCACGGTTCGAATTGAAATTCAGAGGTGTAGTAAAAAAAAAAAACAAACAAACGTCAAATCATTGCAATGACAATTATCAAATAACGAAATTTCCAAAAATTGAAAATGTTCATTTATTGGGTACCTAATAAAATAAGAAATGATAAGTAATATAGATCTGTTTTTTGAAGAGAGTGAGTACCTATATTATTGCAAAAGGCGTTTCCCCTTAACGCTAGGAAAATGATAGAGTTCCAGACGCGACGATTTGTGTTAAATACAAATTCAAATTCAGCTTTTACTTTGCTCTGATTTTGAAAGTTATTTTACTAAAATACCAATTGTGGCACCTTGAGCTAACTTATTTTACTGGCATTATACAAAGGCGCTTATTGTAATAAGAGAAAATAAAACGATCTTTTGTTCGAAAGAATTTCTTGAAATAAAAATTATCCAATTTGTATGAAATAGGACAACTTTCGTTGGGAAGCAAAGGAAACTTGCATAGGGCCGAATATATTCATGCCTATAGGATTTTTCTCAAAACTATTTTGATTAGTAATGTCCTTTCTCAATTAAATAAATAAAATTAAATGAGGTGGCACTACAGAGTTCTGTGAGTCCAAAAAGTAGTTAGCTCCTTATCGGTCGACTTATGTACGTTATGCTTGTTGTTCGACAAAAAATAAAATGAATGGCATTCGTTCGACTCGCCAATCGCAATATGGGTATTAATAAGATACCAACTCTATCTTACAACAGATCAAAACTTACAACCTTTTGTATGGTAAAATATTTTCGTTATATAGTACTACAAAATCAGTTGTCTTTTTAATTTATGCGATTTCCACACTTAAATTGACACAATTGCAATTTTGATGGTGTGCTTTATTTAAATTTTGACTTGTGGCTTATGAAGCCAACAAAAAACTAAAGAGCCCGACCCATAGACTCCGTTGCGTCCGTTCGCTGCCGGACTCAACTCACAGTAGTGAGTTTTACCGGACACAACGGATTGGGGTGACCCATAGAATCTGTTGCGGAGTGAAGAGAAAACTTCAAATTGGGTTTGACTGCGCATGTCATCAGTTCTGCCGGACGCAAAAGTTAAAAGTTGGGCTACTTTTTGCGTTGCATCCGTTGCATCCGATGCTTATGGGTCACCTCTCATAAGATCGTGTGTATTTAATCGAGCTGTCATTTGAATCCGGCAGCGAACGGACGCAACGGATTCTATGGGTTGGGCTCTTAATTCCGAGCACAACAAACAGTCATGTTAGATTAAACGAAAAACAGTAGAGAAAAGCCAATCGAAAAGCAACCGGTGTTTGACGGACCACTAAGAAATTGAAATTTGATTCGTATTACCTAATTGCGATTTTTTACCTACGAAGAGAATATTAAAATAAAATGTTAACAAATAACAGAATAGAAGACGCATTCCTGGAACAAACAACTGAATCCCATAAGCAGCAAGCGTCTTATAGACAAACTATCCAAACCGCTTTTAAGTTTTTTATCTTTGCATGACCCTAGGGCCTAGGCCGTTAGGTCATTCCCAGTCTAAATTTCTGTTATAATGTATAAACGAACGTTGATGTGATTATTATTAATGCTAGAACACCGACTGTGCCTCTGCAGGTTGAGCAAAGAGCAAACAGTCTTTGTCGTTGCCCACAAATTCCTTTGATTTTATTGTTATGAAATACGATTTTTGCTTTTGAATAAACATTAGTTTAAAAAAAATTGTGGTAGACATAGAAGATAAAACGAAATATTTGATTGTAGTTATGTGAGCGGAGAAAATATTTATATTTATATTTGTTTATTAATTTATTTACAGAAACAAATACGAATATAAAATGTTGCTAATGCAAAAACATCAAAAGATCAATCGTGCGTCTTACTTACTTACTTAGGTGGGCATTTGGGCATTACAGTTCGGGGTGAACCTGTGTCTCAACCAACATCCTTCTGTAACGACTTCGATTTCGGGCGAGCTCTCTCCAATTTTGCACTCGAAGTCGGTTGAGGTCTTCATCCACTTGATTGCGCCACCTAAGACGAGGTCTTCCCCTTCCGCGATTTTTTTAGGAGAAGGTTTTGTTTCTCAACTGCCTTCTTAACGCAAGGAAGCAACAATTATCAAGAGTTGTTCTCCGTTTGATCTCCGCATTGATGTTGTTTTCCGTGTCTATAGCGGATCCCAGGTAGACCAAGTCCTGTACTACCCCGAAGTTATATCTGTCTATTGTGACGATTTGTCCCATTCGTCGATGTTCTGTGTCCTTGTTTGATGACAACATATACTTCGTTTTGCACTCATTAATCATCAAACCCATTTTTGACGCTTCTGTTTCAATACTCGCAAAAGCACCTATGACATCACGCTTTTTTCTTCCCATTATGTCAATATCGTCTGCGTAGGAGAGTAATTGTAAAGATTTTTGAAAGATTGTTCCTCTGGTGTTAACGTTTGAGTTTCATACAATCTTTTCAAGTATGATGTTGAAGATATAGCATAATAGTTGGTCGCCTTGCCCAAAACCTTTTCGACATCAAAGGTCTCGGTGAGTTCTTTACCTACCTTGACGGAGCAGCGTGAATTCACCAAATTCATCCTGCAATCAATCAATCGTGCGTCAGTGTACTTATTTCAATGTACGTATTACATCTATGTCCTTGGCTGAATACCGAATACACTTAAGAATACTAAATCTTATTGTGGTAAATAATAAGTGAAATTAAATTAAGTAAAATTACAAAAATTTAGAGGTATTATCAATTATTTATTTATTGTGAATTTGTTATCTAAGTAGGCATAGGTAATTATTTAATTGATAATTTTTTTGATCAGACACATTTTCATGTTGGCAGACGGCATTGCCACCGCCAAAACACTTTTATTACCAAATTTATATTCAAATCAAATGTAACCGAAATATTGTATGTAACAATTTTAAGTAATAAAAATCATCTTTCTATCTATCTATCTATCTATCACATTTTCATCTACAAATAAGCAGAGCGAACGATAAACTGTAGTTAATATATTTACGATATTTACAAACTTAACTTGTTTATGAGAACAGACAATCGCGAAACAATCGCCAGATATTCGGTATTCGGTATGTCGTCGAATATGCTATTCGTTGCAAGCCTAATTCACTAACGCCATAATATTAATAAAAACTAAATCGTACAGTGCGATTCGTACTTTTCACTTTTCAATTTTAACTTTGGCTTTCCATAAAATTTGTACTTAAGAAGAAAGGAAAAACGCAAGGTTGTCTTGGTTCTTTGTTATTTATCGATCAAAAGAACAGCTTTTCTTGATGGCTTACAGAGTTACTAGCAATAAGTTTACGGAAGGAACCGCTATTTTTCAAATGTCAAATTTTTGGGGCCGGCTGATGATGATTTTTCTTTATCGGGATGTCTGAAAACGCAGGTTACTTCATCGAAAATGAATAGCAGAGACTATGTTCACGTGCTCCGAAGCAGTTTAATTCCTTTTCTGGCAGATAACCATGAGAAATCTTGGATTTTTCAGCAGGACAATGTCTGAATTCACAATTATCGAGAAACAATCCATTGGTTGGGGCTTAATGCGATAAGTTTTTGCCAATTATCTGAATGTTCATAAGATGTTGACCCTATAGAAAATTTGTGGGGAATACTAGTCAGGAGAAGTGATTAGACAAGACCTATGAGTTTAAACGAGAGCTTAAGCAAGCTCCATGAAAGGAATGACTCCAAATTGATGCATCGATCGTAAAGCTTGGTTCGTGAAAAAAAGAATATTTGATTTCATTCTTGCAAAAAAAAATTTGAGTAAAAAAAATTTTTAATTATTAATTTGAACCAGTTTCTTACACGCTTGTATATGACTATCTCACTTATATATTGACGATGTTGTGCCATATTTTTTTTTGTCAACTTGTCATATTTATTTTATAGTGTAATACTGCCTTGCCTTTGCACCTTCCTTTCAAACTAAATTTTATCTTGATTTTATTATATCTGTTCTGCCATAGATATTTTCGTCTTCAGTTTAGTTTATTTCAATAAATTTGAACTTTTTACATTCATTGAACACGGATTCTGCATAGGTTGAAGAAACTTATGAGTACGGTAAACATTCGTTCATTTTAAAATTTTCTGTTTTTTCTCCGCGCATCAAATATTTATTATTTATTTATTCATTCATCAATGGATATATACAATTTTTTGATAGCAAATTTAATAACTTATAGTAAAAATAATTTGTGCTTACGAATTAAACAATATTTTTAAAATATTCCTTATCATCGATAGGTCGACTTCACCACATATGAAGTTGTACAACATTAAGGTGCGTTCACACTATGCCGACCGGCATACTGATCCATTTCATTCGGTTCGAAATCGGTTCGGTTTTCGGTAAGGAGGAAGGCGTCCGGCATAGTGAGGACGCACCTTTTAGGAACGAGTTATTGGATCATTTAGGCCATAGTTTGTTCTATGAGTGGGAACATAGAACAAATAATTTCTAGTTCTAAGATTTCTTTCAGGAACGTACAAAGAAACTAACCTGAGCAATTCCTCAGATCTAATATTATTACTCAGAATATCTTTAATAAAAACAACGCATTGGGTTTTTCTGCGGCTTTCAAGAGTGTTTAAGTCTATAAACGCGCGCATCTAGGAAAATAATCAGGCAATAGGGCTTTTCGCGAAGCTATCTCTTTCTAATTATACCTCGTATTTCTTAAACGTCAAATTGTCACTTGTATGAAAACAAAACAAAATTTCTTCGGTAGTGACATTGAATTTAAGTAAAATTGTTATTAAAAAGTGTTTTTATTGGAAAAAATCAGTGAAAATCAGTGAAAAACAATAGTGTGAGAGTTTTAGCATATTAATATCTTAAAGAACAATTGAATATCTGTGAACAACTAACCAATGGCTTCATAAATGTATTCCAAATGCAAGCTGTTTTGCAAAGTTAATTCAGTTTATTAAAATAATTGAAAAAAAAAAATAATATTTTTACCTTTAATGAAATGTAAATGCTATTAAAACGTACATATCTAATTTGTTATTTGATATTCTTGCTATCTGGGACAATTTTTTGCTGCTGGTTAACTTAATCAGATGAAATTGTTTTCGTGTTCTTAAGTACTTATATAGTTTGTTTTTCAGAGAGCCTCCTCTTCCGAGATTACTTGAAACCTCGACTTGGACATTTTCAACACGGACAGGGACAGTACATTCAGCTAGTAAAAAAAAAAAATTATCAGAAACAATCTAAGCATCAAATAAAAACTTACTTTCTTGTAATCCTTGAATTACTTTATTTGCATCGCGCCTCCTTTGACGTGCAAATCTTCCAGCTTTGAGTTCTGATTTCTTTGATGTTTCATAACCCATATGTAGGCTTGGTACCCAATCTGGATTTAGATTATCCGAAAGTTTAGCGTTCGTGCCTAATAACTCCTTATTAGTAACGTACCTACTTCATAACCCATTTTTACATACCTGTAATGAAATGCTTTGAACACGCACGAGCCACTTTGGTGTTCAGGTGTTTCCTGTTGATAGCAGCTAACCACAGCCTGCGCCTTTCTTCCGACAGATTTTTCAACCTAGGAGTTCTACTCCAAGTTGAGGAAAACGGTAGAAACTACAGTTTTCTGTGTTCAATGAGTGGTTTGAACACTGTTTCACGCAACAACTCACCGGCATTTTCACAACACTTTTATATATTTTTGCTCTTAGGAGTTTAAAGTTTCAATTTGCACACTATTTCTTCCTTTTTATTACAAATTCACTTCACTAAACAACAATTCTCAAATTAATTTACGTTTTTGCCTAGTACCGCCAACAATGTTTTCATACAAGTGACTTCAGCTGTCAATTTTTTTTCTCTCTCTTTTGACAGTGACACTATCGCGAAAAGCCCTATTCATCAGACCATCTCAGATTTCTTAATGCAAAACGCGTAAGTCTACTTTGAATTCTTTCTATTCCACTAATATTATTTTCATAAAACGGTAACCACACAACACAGCAATACTCAAAGATGGGCAGCACCAATGACATAAAAATAGCTTTAAGTGTGTACACGTCTCTGAAATCACAAGAATTCCGTTGGAAGAGACCCAACAGCGAAATTCCTTTTGATGTAATGTAATCAATATGTACAGAAAAGGTTAGTTTGGCATCAAAAATAACACCAAGATCTTTTACCTCACTGACTTTTGTGAGAGCTTCAACTGCAAACTTCTAGCTAAAATCTATGGGTGAAATAGTTCCGAAGGCACTGAAGATTCTAAACTTTGAGATATTCAGTTTAAGATGGTTATAATTACATTATATATAATATATAATTGTTAGATTTATTTGTGAACGACATTCCTGACGTTCTTCAAAGTTCGGAATGTTTGATGTTTGCGGACGACGACGTTAAATTATTTAACGAAAAGTAGATATTCTCCAAAACATTTAAACAGAAATGGGAAAAAAGGCACAAATTAGTTGCAGTCGAACGGCCGCTCACAAACCCATGTTATTTTGGTGTTATAGATTCTTTGAAGTCAAAATAAACCGTCGAACAGTTTTGGTACTACTGAATAGTTTTGTAAAAGGTGATACAGCAGGCAATCTACGTATAAGGTTACCAGACCAAGAAATTACATTGAACAATAAGGTTTTTTTATTTCGTGGTGATAATGCTCAAAGCGAAGAAACATTCTAAAACAATAAATTTTTAGATATTTTTCAATTGAATCTTAAGATTTACCTACCGTGGAAGCTAAAATTAAAAAAGAACAAAAAAAGGGAAACTGAGCTCTGTTTCAAGTCTCATTGAAGCTATTTTTCATTTTTTATACGTACCTATACTCTTCAACCACGCTAAGTTAGGATTGTTGTACCTACATCATGCAAATCAGCCTATATCTGCAAATGGTCTCCCATTCAATGGATATCCCACTTTTCCTACACGTCTCGTTCAGTGTCGTATTTTGTATGGTCTGGTTTCTGGTTGGGTTGTTTGCTTCCCACCTCTACTAGGTACGAGTAGAAAACCTACTTACCTCAAACGACCTGCTCTTGTGTTGCATGGATTTGGCTCGTTAAATTAATTTGCAAACATCACAACCACAAGAACTGAATTCATTTACCACAAGTTCAACCGTGCAAAAGTACACTTAGGAAGATATGCCTGTTTCCAGATCCCACCGAATTCCCAGAGATATAGTTCCTTTTTCTTGATTCAACCGCATTAAAGACTAAGGCTGGCTACATGGTTAGTTGCTTTGGTTGTGTTTCAGTGTTATAGTAATCCGGGTTAATAAACTATTGCACACGATTATCTCTCAGTAACCAGCCATCTTGCTGGCGTTCAGTTTCCGATATCGAATCCTCCTTGTCTCGTCATTGTTTGCTTTGCAATAAATTAATGCAAAACCGCAGCGCAGAAGCCCTTCAACATCCTCATATATGTACATAGAATTTCCTCCCAAACCCAAACCAAAACCGCCATTCAACGATGCCAAGTAAGTAAAATAAAAAAAAAAGTAATAAAAACCCAGAACGTAGGAAAGGCAAATTTTAGTCTTATTAACCAAACAGTTGGGAGAACGGAGAAGACACCTCTTAACCTCCAACTCCTTCTCCAGGTCTCTAAAAGAGACACCATAGGGAACAGTTCGCGTAGTTGGTAAAATTTTTTCACGATTTCACATGTAGAGGCCTGCCTATACCGTTTTACTTTTATGGAAGTGCACTTATGACAATGACGCTCTTGTCCCCTGTTGATGAATGAAACTTGCTGTCGATATGTAAAACACTCCTAATAAAGTCATACACAGCGGAGTAGTACTTAAAAAAAAACTTCTGTTTTTTAAGGGGTGAAATAAAAAGACGCGTATAGCCGTATACCTATCAAAGAGGTACTCAAAACCACGCTGCTTTCTGCTTGAGCAGAGGGCAATAAAAAAGGCACCCACCACTTTACCGGTGGGCAGCAACAGCAACAGCAACGGACAGAAACAAATTTTGAAGCGATGAATGGCCGAAAGAAAACAATAACATTTATGATATGCAAAAAAAGAAAAAGAAAAACGAATTCGTAATACATACATTCACATTACCCCTTCCTTCCTCCCTACGAACTTACATGAATAAAAAGAGGAAGTAAAACGAAAACGTGAAATTATGTTTGAAGCTTCGATTGCGCGCCGCGCCGCTTCGCGTGTTTGGGTCGAAACTGAAACCAGATAGGTATCTACACTTTTTTCTTTGTCCGGTCCACGTTAGGCGTCAAGCGTCATTGTTTCCGAACCAAATACAATTGACAAGAAGAGAAAGAAGATTACCTACTCAGGGTGAATTCGTAGATGTGAAGACAATGGATGTTTTTTAACTTATATTTCCGGTTTTGATTGGACTGAGTTTGCTTTTGACTCTTTTAAGTATTACCTAAAAATGTATGTTCAATTTTTTAAAATTATAAACTACTAAACTTTATACATATTTGGCAACAGTTGCACTGGGACACAACTCAGAGTAAGAAAATATGGCTTTTTATGAAGCCATTTCCGTTGCCGTAAGAATTCAGAGATAAAATATAGTCTATCCTACTATCTTAAAGCGTAAAATACAAACTTTCTTTTACGTTTATAATATAAGTAAGGATAAGAATAAAGAAATTTACAAAAAGCGAACAGACCGAGAAAACCTACCTAGCAAAGAGATGATAGGTAGCGTTAAGCAAAACGAACATCCCTTATGATTCTGTAATAACACACCACCCAAGGGTAAACTAAAATGAGGAACATTAAAATAAGGAGATTTAAAACCTTTTCTGGTTAGGCGAATATCAGTTTTCGTTTCATAGCTCTACGCCTTTGAAAGAAATATGCATACCTACATTTCATTTCATGTAAATTTATACACAAAACCATCCGAGGATAAGGAAAACACAAAATGTTTCTTAGAAAACACTTTTAGTAATTAAAGGGTTTTCCAATAGGTGTGATATGATTTCGCAGTGGCGTTTCGGCCATTTGTCATGATTATGGGTACGTAAATTTCGTTTTTACGAAATAGATGCGATAAAAGCGAAATCTGCATTTTATTTGCGATAAAAGCGAAATTTTAAAATTAAATACTTTCGCACTTGTTACGTTACGCGCTTTCAAATGTTGATCAAACGCACAAGGAGTTTTTATTTTATTTTAACTCTGTTTATTATGGCTCTTTTGGCGAAAAAAAATGAATATTTTATCACCCGAAAACTCTATCGATCAAAGCATGATGTGGAAGACAGCAGCTCAAAAGAGCTTGGATAAATTGTTGGTATACATGGGGCAAAATGCAACAAATGAGTGCTACAAGCACATTGGCAGATTATTTTGTCTATCGAAAGCAGCAAATATGTCCTCCTTTTCTGTCAATTGAAATTCTATGGTGGAAAGCTTCGCAAAAATTCCGTTTTTCAAAAGTGTACCACAAGAAGAACTAATTGACTGATACTTTCATTTTCACAGACAATTACTTCGATTGGTCGGCCAAGAAGCTTCTGTGGATGTGATGCAAGTTTAAGTGGCATCAAAATCTTGCTATCCTGGATTTGCGAAAGCAGCTATTCAATGTCTCAACTGCCCTTTCAATAGTGTTGATGCCGAGGGGTAGGGTAGACTGGGTACGGTTGAAACAAAGGACGGTTGAAACAACGCAAATATTCTACGAACAGTAGACGGTACGAGAATGTTTCCTGAAGGAAAACGAAGCGAAAACATATTCAAATAATTGTCAGTCTGGCCTAGCACGTGGCTAGTGGCAGTTGTTCAAAAATGGATTTTTTCTTAATCGATTACAAAAAGTAAAATTTTTTGAGCGGTTTTTTTTGTAATAACTGTGCTTCTATTGATGTTAGAGTTTTGAGTATGAGTTTGTGTTTGAAACGAGGAGTGTAGAACGCATCGCAGTGACTTGTTTCAACGTGTTGCTAATATGGCCATAATTATACACATTTTTGTTACTAAAGCGCGGTTGGGGACGGTTGAAACACTTTTTTTGGGTACGGTTGAAACAAAATGTCTAGGTACTTAGTTTCCCAGCTTTCCAGATGCCAAAAGTTCGTGTAAGAAAGACTTCAAGAAGACAGACTGACTTGACAACCTACAGCAAGGCCTATGACTATGTCAAAGTATGTCAATTTGTTGCGAAATGTGAAGGAAAAACATAGATTAAATCACTGTTCGCTTCATAGATATTATAAAAAGGCGAGATGTTTCTGGTGAGGGAGAAAATAAAAACAAAATAAATAAGTGATTTGGGTAACATACTTTGGGATGTGATTCTAGGTTATATTCTAAAAAACAAATCGTAAGGAGGGGCCCCCTTCCATCTTTCTCCGTTTAGGAGGCAGGGTCTATTTAATGAAAGTCGACCATTTTTTTTTATAATTTTTCAAAAAACAACTAGGCCACTAACTTCCGCACACAAGTGTTTATCAAAGCTTATACTATGTTTTTCAATGTTATTTTAATTCAAGTTAATTAAGTGAATGGTTTTTGAGTAGTCAGGTGTAAGAGTCAAACTTTTGAAAAAATCAAAAATGTTTTCTTTGAATAAAATTTTTACAAAGTTTGGCATATTAAGAGTCACTTTTCTTTCAATAATCAACGCTCTTATAAGTTTTGAGTCAAACACAAAAGCTCGATCGAAAAAATCTTCTTTAGTTTCTGAGAAATAAAAGAAAAAACAAAAATAGGAACAATAAAAAAATTATATATAAAAAAAATATCATAATAGATGTATGTAATATAGAATATAGCAACACAAACTATGGACTACAGTATGTAATAAGCATTTCCAATCAGTCTTATACTTAAATATAAAAAATGCTAACTATTTCCATGTGTTTCAACTGACCCCTAGTGCTGTTTCAACCGCCCCTGGTATGGGTACAGTTGAAACAAAAAAGATAATTTTTAAATTTCCATGTTCTACAAAAACTAATGCACTTAGCACTAAAAAGACACTCCTAATTTGTAGATGGAAATCGTCTTTTTCATTAGACATCCTTTCTTCACCGCTCGGGTTACAGAAATTAATGTTATGAACGATATAAGCCAAATTGTTTCAACCGTACCCAGTCTACCCTACTTTAGTGTCTACAACAGTCGTAACTGATCGCAGGCAAACAATGAAGGAAGAAAATGTAGAAATTACAACAATGCTAGCCTTCAATTCAGTTTTTAACACTGTATTTTTAATTGTTTTTGCGAAATAAATGCGAAATTCAGTTTAGTTCGCAACATCGACAACGATAGACGTAGTCTTACGATAAGTGCTCTCTTTTTCAATTTAATAAACTGTAAATTAAAAAAAAAAAAAAAAAATTCCACCTGATTTAAAAAGAGCAAGAGGCTCATCGCCCGACGAGAATTCTATCTCTGTCCATTTAAAATACCAAAAAACTAACTCTCCAAACATGGCAACCGCAACCTCATCAAATCGATATATTGATTTATCAGACCTTTCTGATATGGATGACGAATCTGAGACTGTTCAAAAACAAAAACCAAAATCAAACCAAATTCAGTTTCCCCCAATCCACATAATTGATAAAAATAGCGTTTTTGTTGCAAATTTTGTTAAAATAAACAACATCACTAATTTCGAGTGTAAAAATACCACATTGGGTTGTCGTGTCAACTTATACAGTGAGTGTGATATCAAAAAAATTTCAAAGTCCCTTGAAGACAAGTTTTTGTCATGTTAAAATAGCCTGCTCTCTATGTTCAGAAGCACATAACTCTATTGTGTGTCCCAATAAAAAAACTCTTAAATGTGTTAACTGTGGTGAGAGTCACGCAGCCACCGATGCCAACTGCAAGAAAAGACTGGAATACCTTGAAATTCAATCTCGTTTACGAGAACGAAATAGAAACAGAAACAGAAATCGCATCAATCCCCGTGATGCTACTAAGCCCCATCAACAGATGCAGAATAGTTTTGTTTACCAACCAGCCGATTCTCCTCAGATTAAACAACGTCCACCTGTACCGGTTCTCCATCCGAGTAGTAGTAGTCCTTATATCCATCCCGTTCCTATCATAAAATTGTATCATCAAATCAAACTTTTGCTAGCCCAATTCCGATTATTCCAAATGTGTCTAGCTCTAAAAATAATCAAAATAATGAATACAATGATCTATTTACATTTGAAGAATTAATTGCTTTAAAAATTGAAATGTTATCAAAACTATCTAATTGTAAATCAAAACAAGAACAATTTAATGTAATAGCTGATCTAAGCATCAAATATCTCTATAGTAATAAAAATGGCAAGTAAACTTAAAGTCTGTATGTGGAATGCCAAGAGTTTAAGGAAAAAAACAATCTGAATTCTACGATTTTCTTATTAAAAACAACATTGAACTAGCTATTGTAACTGAAACTTGGTTAAAGGAAAAAATTAATATCCACTTTGAAGATTTTTATTGCTACAGGTTAGACAGAGAAGTTGAGAAAGCTGGAGGAGTCTGTATATTCATTAGGAAAACCATGAAACATAATTTACTTAAAATTGAAAAGACTTTTTTGTTTGAAACACTTTCAATTGAAGTTGACCTAAAAGACATCGGTATTGTTAAATTTGTAGCTACATATTTTCCTGGCGCAAGAGTTAAAAAGGAAAACAGCACTAAATATAAATCCGATATTTTAAGATTATTAAGAAGTAGTACGCATAGAAATTTTTTCATTTGCGGTGACCTATATAGTAGACATTCCTCATGGGGATGTTAGCGGGAAAATAAATGGGGTAAAACGTTATTCGATTTGAAAAACTTTGAGAGCTTTGACATCTCATATACTAAAGATCCAACCTATATTCCATCAAATGGTAGAGGACTTCCATCTACCTTAGATATTATTCTAACAAAAAGTCTTGACTTATTATCATGTCCATATGTAGTTAATGATCTCTCCTCAGATCACCTACCGGTGATTTTTGAGATGAATTCACAAGCAAATTGTTCTAGCCTACAAAAACAATTTAACTTTCAAAGAGCGGATTGGAAGAAGTTTAGGAGAAGTTTGAGTCGCAAATTTATTACTTCTCATGACTCTATGAATAGTATAGAGGGTATTGATGAAAATATAAATAAATTTGAACTTGCTATAGAAGAAGCAGTTAATATATCAGTTCCGCTTGTTTCCAATGCAAGCAAACATTATGATCCTATCCTAACTGATGACCTTAGAAAAACTATTACCTTTAGAAATACAGTGAGACGTAGGTACCAGAGACAAAGAACACATTTTCTCAAATTTCAACTTAATCTTCTCAATGAATTAGTACTCAAAAAACTTCAAATTATTAGGAACAAACATTGGAACAAGACTTTATCTGAGATAAAAAAACATGACAAGCTTAATTGGAAACTTTCAAAAATATTTAAAAGACAAAATGCGAAAATACCCCATCTAAAGTTAATGGCAATAAAATGATAACTAATCTGGAGAAAGCAACCGAGATTGGAAAATTTTTTGAAAATAACCACAGTATCACACTTTCCTTTAACAACAGCGTTACCAATGAAAAAGTAAATAAAAGTATCACTGAAATAGATCAGCATATTATTGATCCTCAAAACATACCTAACATTTCGCCTAACCTGGTTAAAAATATTATTAAAACAGATCTCAAAGTCAAGAAAGCTCCGGGTCATGATAAGATATCTAATCAAATATTAAAAAATCTCCCTGAAAATTTGTTACTGTTTTTAAGCTATCTTTTCAATAAATGTTGCTTACTAGGTTATTTTCCCAAAAGATGGAAAGTTGCAAGGACTGTGCCTATTCCAAAACCTAACAAGACACTTTCAGAAATATCTTCTTACCGCCCGATAAGTCTGCTTAGCTGCTTAGGAAAGCTATTCGAGAAAATTATCTGTCTAGAAATTACAGAAATCGTTTCCACCAAAATTATTCTTCCGCCCGAGCAGTTTGGCTTTAGGAAAGAATATTCTTCAACACACCAGGTTATGCGATTAACCAAAGATATAAAAAAAGCACTTAAAAACAAAAAATCCGTTGGAGATGTATGCTTTGACATTGAAAAGGCTTTTGACTGCGTCTGGCATGACGGAATTGTTCATAAGCTCCTAGTAAATGGTCTTCCTATTTATCTTGTTAAATTAATCAAAAGTTTTCTACATGAAAGAAAGTTTTGTGTCGAAATTTCGCTAAGCAAATCTCCATTATATTCTATAAAGGCCGGCGTTCCCCAAGGATCGATCCTTTCTCCTCTGCTATACAATATCTACGTATTTGACTTTCCGGCTCTCAGCTCTTGTAAAAGATCATTTTTCGCAGACGATACATGCATATATAGTATCTCAGAAAATTGCCAACAAATTTTATCAAACCTACAAAATGCACTAACCACCATTGAGCTTTACTTTTATTCTTGGAGAATTAAAATAAACCCTGCAAAGACTCAAGCTTGTTTCTTTACAAAAAAGAGAAAGCAATGCAATCTACCACAAAGAAATCTTGTAGTATGCAATGCTCCAGTTCAATGGGAAAAAAATATTAAATATTTGGGCGTAACTTTGGATAAATCCTTGACCTTTTCTAACCAAGTTTCAGAAAGTATAAAGAAAGCTCAATTTTTAATCAAAATTTTGTATCCGCTTTTAAATAGAAACTCATATCTTAGCATTGAAAATAAATTACTTATTTATAAAGTAGTTTTTCTCCCTGCTATGCTTTATGCTTCACCGTGTTGGTATACTTGTGCTGAATGTCATTACAAAAAAATACAAATTTGTCAAAACAAAATCCTTAAAACTATTTTGAACCTTCCTTGGCATTTCTCAACAATTGGACTTGCATGAAATTGCTAATATTCTCTCAATAAAAGAAAGATGTTCTATAATACACAATAACTTTATTAACAACTGCTTATTTAAAGATAACCCAATATTAAAAAATATTGTAAGTTAGTATAAATACATTTTTGTTTTATGTTAGTTTTAAGATTTTATGATAAGTCCAATGAGTTTTTTTTTTACAAAACCTTTCTCATAACAAACTATACATTTTTCCTAATTATCTCTCCATTTTGTTCAATTTATAGTTGCTAAGAATTTATAATATTATTCTCATCTCTATGCTGTAAGTATCTTAGAAGTAATGCATCATGTAAATATAGACACTGAATAAAATGCATATGAATAAAAAATGCGAAATTTTCTATTTTGGTTTTTTTTTTTAAATGCTAAATCACGATTTTTTATTTGCGAAATTTACGTAGGTACACCTAGTCATGATTCTGCGTTTACAATTTCACCATTGGACCACCGTAAAAGTCGTGAGTTTTCTGATTTTGCCTTAGAACAACTTGAAACCGTCAACGTTTTTTAAGAAAATCATCTTTGCCGATGAGGCTCACTTTCATTTGACTAAATTAAAAATAAATAGGGTGGCGCAACAGAGCGAGGAGCCCACGGGCCTAGCGCATTTCTCACAACCATGCCCTGTCAGGGAATGGAGGGGACCTACAATTTTTCACCGGTTCCGAACGGCTAATTGACAATGCGCTTTTCATGGCAATGAATTTACTAACGGAGGACTTGCCAATTCCCCGCGAAAGTCGATACCCGTGGAAAAACATTTTTGCATTTTTCATTTGACTGGTGCGGTAAATAAACAAAACTGTCAATTCTGATGACAATCCACAAAATGTTCATGAAAAACCTAAATTGACAGTTTGGTGTTGTTTTTGGGCTGGTGGAATCATCGGTCCGTACTTCTTTCAAAATACACCATTACTGTCAATGGAGAACGGTATAGATCGATGATAACCATCTTTTTATGGCCAAAATTGGAAGAAGTTGATATTGACAACAATTGTTTTTAACAAGAAGGGGCTACGTGCCACACAGCAAAAGCATCAATTGAATTATTGGGAGAAAAGTTTGGAGACTTGATTATTTCAAGAAATGGTGATATTGAATGACCTTTCAGAAGTGGCGATTTAACACCATTAGGCTATTTTTTGTGGGGTTTGGAAAAGTGCTCGAAAATTGGGTTCATCGAATTTGTTGCAGCAGACGAAGTTGTGGTGGCCATTTGAATGACGTTTTATTTTAAACTTGATTGTATTGATTGAACTGCACATTAAATAAAAAATATTTGAATTTCCTTAACAACAAGTGTGGTTTTTTTTAAAAAAGAAATCATATCACTCTTATTGGAAAACCCTTTATAATTACCTACATAGTTATTTTGGGTTGGGTCCCATTTGTTTGTTTGCTCTGAATATCTATCACACACAAAATACCAATGCATTCTCAGAGAAAAATTAAAAAATCTCTTGAAATGTACGCTTTTTTTGATAACTCACAAAATCGGTAATGATATTAGATTCTTCGCTCATTTTTAGCGGAGTTCACACCGTGCAATTAATTGGACAGACTTCGTTTGACGGATGTATATATTCCTCATATATTCCTCCTAGTTCAAAATTTTCAAAAATATTTGAATACCATCTAACAAGTTGGTCAAGCGTTTAAACCAAGTTGGCCAAGCGTTGAAACCAAAGTCTGTCTAACTAAGATACTTATTGTTGTCTGGATAGCTGACAAATGATAGATGGCAAATGACATGTGGCAGATGACAGATGACATATTACACGTAACACATGACACATGATACTTGGCACGTGACACATGACATCTGACCATTGAAACATTACACAGGCCCATGACAAATGATATAAATTCCAATCTTTGAGAGTGTTACACTTAGCTTCCAAAGAATTAACAACAATCAAAAGAAACGAAGGTAACTGCGAATTTTTCAAGCGGGGATTGAAAATGCATGTACACTACCACCGAGTACGAGATTCTCGATCGAGAGAAATATTCCAGCTTCAGGAAATACCATAGCAAAAAATTGTGCTGGTACGTGGTACCTACCGACGTCATCTATCTGGCCAGGAACAACAACAAGCCATCTCTGAAAGGCAAAAGAAGTCCACACAGGCGAAGTATGCTCAAGTAGTAGAACATGTGGTACCCGTGGTGTGATGAATATCATGTCCGCCTGTTAATCTAGAGGTTCGAGGTTCGAATTCCAACAGAGGCAAAAATGTTTTTTCCACGGATATCGCCTTTCGCGTGGAATTGGCAAGTCCTCCGTAAGTATTCATTGCCATGAAAAGCGCTTTCTCGATTAGCCGTTCTGAATCGGCAGAAAATCGTAGGGACCCTCCATTCATCCAGTATTTCGTTTAGTCTCACAAAAAAAAAAAGAAAAACTGACCGATATACATACAATTTTGTTATGTTGATCGTAGTTTTGGGGTTGTAATGTCGGCTTACGCATATCTTCGTAAAAGAAGAAGACTGGACAAGCATACATCTTGCGTAGTATCAAAACGCTTTAAACCTTTCACCCAGGCAGATTTGTAGAAAAAAAGAATATTTTATTTCACTCAAACATGCCAATCTAATATTAATTCTATTTCAAAAATTCAATGTCTGTCTTAAATTATTACTTTTTCATCTACTTCAAACTGCCATCAATCATTTTCATTCAACTGCTTTAATAATAATTGGCCTCAAACCCCTCATTTGGGATTCGAGCTCGACAATTTGTCAACAATCATTATCTCCCTCATGGACGCAGAGTGATTGCCTGTAACTCAAGCTGAAGTGAAAGCGTATGTTAAAGAAAAAACAATTTAATCAAACTATTTATGTTAAATATTTTCAAATAAATATCACAAAACTATTCAAACTTAACTGGTGAAACCTAAGATAGGGAATAATTGGTTCACTAGTTCACTTAGGTATACAGTTGCTTTTTCTTTTGTCCTCTGTATGTGTTCACAAATGTCAAGTGATGTTTGCTTATTACCGCAAAGCAAAATCGAAGACAGTAAAGTTTTTAAAAGTCTTGACTTTATTTATTTCGAACAAAAAACCTTAGAGAGGTGCAAGTTTTTCTCTTCAGCTTTTCGTATTTGTGTATGATATGTGTATGTTATTATGTTGATTTCTAACTAAAGTTTTTAATGTATTTAAGTTTTCTACCCCACATTTAAGAAAGGTAGGCCTCACAATCAGTAAATAATAAAATTTATTTATAGCTTCACGTTTACATTCGATCAGATCAAAATAATCAGCTTGATATGGTAGCACTGTTCATCTGATGTGATGGTGCTGTGCATATACCGTGATGTCATTAAAAACTAGACTTATATTTCCGGTAGATTCATTTCCCGTATTTCCAGTTCGGTATATTATTTCTCTTCATGGGATAGCATTTTCCCACATTGATTATATTGTAATGCCCATTTGATGAGCGTCATCAAGATACCAAAACATACATCCAACAACCATTCTCACATCGCGTAGCGTCGCGACGGTCGTTGTTGGCATGGTCTTGTCTGTAATTTACATTTGTGCCATGCCATGGCTTGACATGCTGTTCAGTATCGAAGAATAGTGGTAGCCTGTCCCCCCAGTTCCAAGCAAAGCCAATGATAGCTTCTACACCTACTGTTGCTGTTGCTTCTGCAATACGGCACGTACATACATAACAGCCATGACTCTTCAAATCGTTCAACTATTTAATTTAGGTAATTATCACTTTGACCCATAAAACTATTTCCAGTTTATATGAGAAGAGGTGAATGAAGTTTCATGACGATGCAATAAACTAGGTACTTTACACATAAAAAGGGGTGATGGAAGTTGCTCTGGGTTGATGATGATGAGAAGTTATAATTACCAATGAAGAAGTTCCAATTATATTGTCTCTGGTGATAATCGGATTATTTGAAAAGTAGAAAAAGCTACGCAGAAACTTTTGCTACATTTTTTTTAAATCATTGAGAAGTCCAGCAAACGGAATCGGAGGCTCTGTTGAAAGAGTGACATTGTTTCAACTTTTCAAAATTGGAAAATTAGAAGTTTGACTTTTGACTTTTAAGAAGTTTGTTATCAAGAGTGTTCCCTTGGACCTTGTGAAGCACTGTCAACTAATTTCGGGTTTGGTCAAAAGCTTTTGAATACATGTCAAAATTCATCGTTTTAAGAGGGAGCGCCACTGTGAAGGGTGTATACATATTCGAAAAAATCTATGTAAAAATCTTGAAAACTTGCCTAGTGCGCCCGAGTAGAGCGGTCAAGTATAGTGAGCCGGAGGATAATAGTCCAGGAGATGATGACGACGCCGACGGAGAACCACCATATGAACCTGGAATGGACAGTTTGATGTTAGTATCAATATAATACAGGCACAATAACTTTCTCTAACCAAGAAGTTAAAAACAAGATTAAACTAATGTTTCGGGAAAAATCATGAAAAAATTTAAACACTTTTTTTCAAAGACCAATAGACCGACTATAAAGTTTTTTTTTTAATCTAGATAATCGCATTAGCTGAGTCTGTGCGCAGTCGTTTTTAAAAATTAAATAAACCCGGAGATACTTGTACTCTTTCACAACTTCAATTATTTCGACGCCATAGTAGCTTTTCTCTCTCGCACAAGCTCTTTCACCTCCTTTCTTCATTACCATGACTTTCGATGTCTCCAGATTGGCTACCAAGCTCCAAAGTTTGCAGTGATCAAGTCTATTTATCATAAGCTGAGATGCTTCCGGCGAGTATGCCAGCAATTCCACATCATCAGCAAAATAAAGGACCTTAATTTGTTGGCCAGCAAAGTTGATTCCACCCGGTAGACAATCTACTAAATCCTCAATATAAAAAGCAATTATAATAAATTTGATACCAGTCAGATCTGCCATCACCATTCCATACTGCAGCCTTCGTATCACTAAAGAGGTTTTGTAAAAAATGTCCGAACTTGAAGCTCATTCCCATACCGTAGAGTTTATATAGTAAAGCATCTCGGTCGACTGTGTCAAAGGCTGCTTTGAAATCAACGAAAAAGAAGTAAAGCTTTTTATTTTTTATTTATTTACTTTTCAGAACGAAAATGTCATCAATTGTGTAAGTGTCTTGGTTTAAACCCTGCCTGAAACTTCCTCAAAATATTATTTGACTCCATCCATGCTTTAAGGTTGTTTTGCAGAACTGCGGCGAAAATTTTATAAGTTGCATTTAAAAAGGAAATGCCACTGTAGTTTGCAGGATTCATTGTATATCCTTTCTTATGAATTGGAAACACCCAAGGCTTCCTTGAACTGTAAAGTTATCAAAAATCAACTTGGGTTTTTGACAGCTTGTACCTGGTTTCTTAATTAACATTTGAGTTCAAGTTAATTTATCTGATAGTTTTTGAGTAATTAAGTCAAGTTGTTTTCATCAATTTTGCATTTTGATCACTTTTTTTCAATAAGTGAGCTACCTTTCTCCTGAAAATCGAATTTCGTTTGGGGTGAAAAGGGGGTTTTTGGGCAAAGTACCTTAATTTCTCAAAAACTGTGAAAGATTTTTTCGTTCGGTTTTCTGTGTTAGACTTAAAACTAATACATAATTACATTAATAATACTGTTCCCGCTCCCCCCCCCCCCCTCCCACCTTTTCCATACGATTTTTTTCTTGGCTTGACCGAACCTATTTATCTTATGCAAAAAGTTCTGTATATAGAAGATAACAAACAGTTTCACATCATTTAATTTGGAAAAATATTAAACGAAAATCCCTTGTAGAGAAACTGTTTTGATCGTTTCTCCATAGCGATTTGAGCCCGTCGTTGCAATGCGCCTTAAATTTGTGTTTTGAAGTCAATGAAAGAAAATCCGAACAGAACCTCAATTATTGTCTTTTAAGTGAGATTTTCTCTGTGATAATAAACTCTAAGACCAGTGAAGTCATGGTCATGGTTGATGCTTTTTGCTCTGAAACCATGAAATTCCAACAAAGTTTAACTGTCCCTTGAGCATTATAGTATTCGTATTCTTCATATAACTGTCTTGAAACAACATTTTTATAAAAGAACTTAAAGCGAATCCCTTTCTGAAGCCTCATCCTCTTAGCTTTTGATTACATTCAAAGCAAATTAAGTTTTCATTTAATTATTCTTACTCAAATAAAAGGTAGACCTGACCGTTTTATGTTAACCTTGCCTTCCCATTACACTGAGAGCCCTTAACAATGCAGTGCAGGTAAAATACACAGCGCGCCAACACTATTTTACTTCTGCACAGTGTGCTGCAATCCTATGGGATAACCCCAAAGGCTGCTCCTGACGATGATGACTCTTCATTACTAAAGTCGTCGCCACATCCGTCGTTGTTAAAGCGTGGGGTTCCAGGGCTTTGGTGTTGGTTTTCATAAAGAGAAGAAAAGAAAGGGAGTGCGAGATTACGATTTTAATTGTTAGCAGCACCTGTTCACATAAACACACAGCCAGGATTCCTTGGCTAATTTACATTGACTTCTGATGAGTACAAAAAAAAGTTTTTAAAGTCTTTCTGTTTGCAAAGTTGGCGAAAATCCATCTATGTATTTCATAGACTGCAATAAAACATCCTCGCGGAATCTAAACCAGAGTAGTAACACCAAGGGCATTTAAAAGTTTTATTTGCCTTTTTGCTGCAGCGTGTTTACACAGCTTTTTTGAACGGATATGCTTTTTTGCAGTAAAGAGAAATTAACTTATTCTCTTATGCCCACGGGTGCCGATGGATGTGAGGAAGCCGCTGGGTATTGACACAACAGATCAAAAAAGGAGAATGTGTAATCGGGAACTTTTATAGACAGAATCTTTAACTATGATGTGTGGTAGATCCAGTGACAAGTTGTTTTGAGAGATACGAGATATACATATACAATACATGTTTCTTCTATCTGACTGGTTTTCTTCGGAGCGGTATTTTTTTCTTCAACATTTCTGTTCTCATGGACGGCCTCATATTGAGAGCAAAAGATATCTAAGAGGATGTATGTGAGTGGGTGTTGAGGTGACAAAGTAAGACGAGTTTAAACTTATCTACCAGTCTGTTCAATACAAGCAAGAGTCTCAATTTTACAACATCTATTTTCAAGGGCGGGTTTTCAGTTACTTCACCATCGGATGTTGAATGGTAGGTAGACATGTACTTCAAAAACACCCAGACTAGTAAAAAAAAACCTTTCAATGGAATGAAGCAGCAACGCAAATTTTGTTTGCATGATAGTCTTCTTTACTCTTGAGCTTTCTGATGAGGTGATGGAGCAAATTAGCTGTTTTGAGGAATATTCCTCAGAAGAAAAATCAAAAGTCTGGTAATAACCTAAAGTGGTAAAAACAGTGAGCCGATTATCATTAACATGCGTTTTTCCAGAATAATTTAGTAGTCAAATAATGTTTATGTCTTACTAATGACTTAGTCGTCTGTTTTACCGTTCTACTATTGCGTTTTGTTCAGAAAAGATTGTCAGTACATACAATTGAACCCAAACTGCGTGGTTTCCGTAGCAACAGGTCCTGCGTGGACCAAATTAACACTCTCCGCATAATCGTCGAACAGGCCATGGAGTGGCAAGCGCCTTTATTTCAGTCAAAAAAACAGAAACCCCTGAACAAGCTACTCCGATATATTTGGTTTAAAGGTCTTTCAGGGTCTTTCAATACTAGGACAGGGTTGTGCAGTAGAGATGGTGGCGGATGACCTCCTGGCGAGCCAACGACAGCTCTCACATCCCTGCAGCACGGTGCTGTCTCCGGATTATCCGGCCCTTTGTGTCCAAAAGGACCTGGCCCTCCAGGTTGGGGGTTGTGCGTGGAGTAAACTCCAAAAAAAAACATCTGGTTCTGACAGCCTCGGATAACAATAATGATTTCAAAGGTGACGACCCAAGCAAACCTAAATAGAACAAAGACCTCTGGACCTGCTCGTGGAACGTAAGATCTCTTAACGGATTACGTGCAGCAGCCGGAGAACTAGCTGCAAAGCAGACATAACCGCCATCCAAGAAGTGTGATGCAGTGGACAGCTATTATGGCAACTGCTACAGACAACAGAAACAGCGCTTATTTGGGTTCGGATTTGTCGTTAGAGGAAGACTCAGGGATAAGGTAATTAGCCAAAATTCATTTGAAGAATGTATAATGATCATCCGCATCAACGCTATATTCGCCAACATAAGTCTACTATGCGCCCATGACCCAACCGTAAAGAAAGACAATTCCAAAGATTGTTTCTACGTGCTCCTCGAAGAAACATATGAGCCGTGCGCTAGACACGACGTGAAAATCGTTCTTGGCGATTTTAAAGCTAAACATCTTTCATCTTTGGAAATACAATCGGTAAGCATAGCCTCCACGACAAAACCTCCGAAAACGGACTGAGGCCAATCGATTTTGCTGCGGGGCTTAATGTTATTGTCAGTAGTACACGCTTCCCGCATCTCAAAATTTCTAAAGGCGCATGGCGGTCGCCAGATCAATCAACCTTCAAATAAAGTGACCATGTTGCAATCAACACAAGGCACTCTTCCAGTGTGTTAGATGTCCGAACTTTCCGAGGTGTCAACTTTGACTTGGACCACTACCTTGTTGTAGCCAAGGTACGAATGAGGATATCTTGTTCACGACCTGCACGAACTAACGCTATACCGAGATATGACGTCGGAGAGCTACAATCGCAAGAGATTGCCAATGCCTTTTTCAATCGAGTGTCCTTCAATTATCCTTGAATCCTATGCCGCCAGCATTAAGCATTGAAGGCCAGTGGCAGCAATGCTAAGAAGCCATCAGAACCGCTGCCTCTGAGGTTCTGGGTTTCACTCGGCCCCCAAAACGAAACCCATGGTTCGATGAAGAATGCAGGCAGGCAAATGCAGCCAAACTAAAAGCACGACAAATGTTGATGCAAGGCGAAAAAGGGCTGCTTGCGATCAGTGTAACGAAATTTACAAGGAGAAAAGAAGAGAAGAACACCGAATTCTCAAAAAGAAAAAGAAGCAGCATAAGAAGAAGCGCTCGTTTGAGGAAATTGAGAGATGCCATCACTGAAATAAGGTTCGAAAGTTTTTCCAAAAGGTAAAAGGAATCTGCGAGGGTGGCAAGCCCCTAACTCAAGCTTGTAAAGACTAGCAGGGGAATATAGTAATAGAGTCACAGTCGCTACTGAGGATCTGGAAAGATTACTTCTGCAGACTGCTGAACGGCGATGAAGACACCAATTCCGCTGTCAGGCTGATTGCCCCATTCAGCTTGGACGATGATCAAGAATGCCGTCTTCCCGACCTAGAAGAAGTTAAGCTTGCCATATGCAAACTTAAATCAAATAAGACTGCAGGTGCAGGTGGCCTTGATGCCGAACTTTTGAAGGCAGCTGGAAACCAGTTGGAAAGGAGCATGCACCAGCTGATCTGCATGATATGTTCGAAAGAAATCATCTCCGATGAATGGAACCTCAGTATCGTATGCCCGATCCTAAAGAAGGGAGACCCTCATAATTGCGCCAATTATAGAGAAATAAGCCTCCTTAACGTCGCTTTTAAGATCTTGTCTGCTGTAATATGTGAACGTCTGAAACCCCACGTCAACAACTTGATAGGTCCTTATCAATGTGGTTTTAGACTAAAAAAGTCCCAATCGACCAAATTTTCACATTACGGCACATCCTGGAAAAAACCCGAGAAGATAATATCGATATACACCATCTTTTTATCGATTTGAAGGCCGCGTATGACAGTTTTTACAGAGACGAGCTGTACAGAGCCATGTCTAGTTTCGACATCCCTGCAAATATTTCAAAAGTCTACAATTACTCGCCTCTGCAGACGATATTGACGTAATGGGAAGAAAAAAGCGTAATGTCACAGGTGATTTTGCGAGTATTGAAACAGAAGCGGCAAAAATGGGGTTGATGGTTAATGAAGGCAAAACGAAGTATATCTATGCTGTCATCAAACAAGGACACAGAACATCGACTAAGTGGACAAAACGTCACAGTAGACAGACATTACTTCGAGTTAGTACAGGATTTCATATACCTAGGATCTGCTATAGATACGGAAAACAACATCAGTGCCGTGATCAAACGGAGAATAACTCTTGCCAAATGAAAACACCAACAGCGCATGTCGGCCATTTTTTATTTTTGTCAGGATGATGTTTGACGTGAAGGATTCCACATATCTTGAAATATCTGAAGTGATCAGGTTTTGCTATTCCTGCTGTCATACGAAGAATCTCCATCACAGCATTCTGAACCGTACATTAAAGTGCTTGATGCACAACCGCAATGTATAGTCTTTTCTTAGATCTCGCGGTTGTCCATCAAATGCTTTTTCAAAGTCAATTTTCCCAACATGCAAATCTTTTAAGAAATCAAATATTTTTCCATCATTAACTTAATACTTTGGATTGGATTAGTCGTTTGAGTGCCCATGACCAACCTCCATTGGTTATCAGATCGCTTTATTATTTTCCTCATTCGACTATACCCAACACCCGCCCAACAATTTTCAAACTTCGTGTGTCTCATGTCCTTTTTTTCCAAAAACTCAATTTTATCTTATCTGGCACAGCAATGTTGTCTTTTTTGGAGTTCTTAAGTGATTCACTCACTCCTTCCATTGTGATGTCAGGTATTTCCGTTGAGTTTTATTTATTTATTTATTTATTTATTTAATTTATCTACAAGCTATTTTACAGCTAACATATAATTGATAATTGCACTCCAAGAAAAATAATAATTAGAATCTGAATAAATACAAAACTTCTAGTTTAAATTTTTCACGATTAAGAAAGAAGATATCAATATTTACACAAGCTTCATTAATATCCCTAATAGATCTAGATACAGTTTCATTACTTCCATATATCGATAGATGCAATTTTTCTTTTAAAAACATTCTCGATCTCAAAGATCTTGATGGTAAATTAATAGGCACTAGAGCAAGTAGCGTAGGACATTTTATATGGTTACATAGTAAGTCTTTTATTAATCTTACATCATGAATAGTTCGCCTAGATTATAATGATTTTATCCCTAGTAATTGACATCTAGCCCCCTAATCAGGTTGCGGGTACCAACTCATTTCGAAAAATATAAATTTAGTGAATCGTCTTTGGATCCTTTTCAATCGATTAGAATGTGTAATGAAAGCAGGGCTCCAGATAACATCAGCATACTCCAAAATCGATCTCACAAGAGAATTATACAAAGTTAAAAGGACGAAAGGGTCTCTAAAATCTTTTGCATTTCGTTTGATGAATCCAACCATCACATTGGCTTTGGTAACCAAATAATCAAAATGGTTTTTGTACAATAGACAGAGATCAAGTACAATTCCTAAGTCTTTAATATTCGTGACTCTACTAATTGATTTTGAATCAATAGGGGGAGTGCGAATCTGACCGTCGTGACGAACAGACTAACTTTCATTGCAGCGAAAAAAATTCAGTGCTGTACTTTAACCGAGACGGCTGTTGCCGGTCATTAAAAATTTTCCTTGAGACAGTGACTCTAAACAAAAGTGAAAATTGGTGATAAAACAAATAAAAATTTTCCAGCATTAATGCTGGAAACTGAAAAAATTGATGAGAGTACAAGTACATCTCAATTAAGTGCATGTGATTTCCTTGCCAATCAAAAATATCATAAACCGAATCTAGTTGAAACCGGTTTACAGTCTGCAAATGAATTCGCAAACAATAGTTCTCTTTTAAATCCGAACCCCACTAAAACAAACAATTTAAAGAGAGGCGCAGAATTATCTTCGCCAACATCTCCAAACCGAAGCATTAATCCGGCAAAATTTTTTGCAACTATGATGAATGACGACGGCGACGATACCAATGATAACACCTTAGGGTGGACAACAATCATGAGCAATTTAAAGAGAGCAGCAAGCAGCTACCAGCCGAGACGTTTGAGAAATCAACCAGATGAGTCATCTACAACCGAATCGAGCCTATCAAAAAACAAATTCTTTCCTCTGGTGAACTCAGAAGGAAACCCGTTTGATGTGACAGTAGATAAGAGCAGCACAGATACCTCAACCAAAAACAAAACAAATGAGCAGCCTAGTCAGAATGCAGAAAATAATATTTTAAATGCAAATTCAATGCCTAATGCTAAAAAAAAAGTAAATTTTTGCCCCCGATATTTATTTTTGGTGCTAATTGCACACTTATTAATGATTTGATAAAGCTTGAGAATGTAATAAAGCTTAAGAATGTAATATTATGGATTTAGAAAATAAATATGTTAATATGGGTTATCGTAAGACAAAGGTTTATGTTAGCCACTCTGCTGTTCATAAACTTATAATTGATCGCCTTCGCGGTACAGGCATAGGAGCATATTCCTTTCCTACGAAAGACCCAAAAAAATTTTCGATTTTGTTGAAAGGTCTTGATGGGGATACCCCAATTAACGAAATTGAAAAAGCACTGAGTGACATGGTTCCCAATGTAAGAATAAGCAAGGTTTCCCCTTTTACAACTAGCAGAACTAAAGAATTGAAACTAAATATGTTTGTCGTGCAGTTAGAGGTAGGAGAGTCCATCAAGGATCTAATATGTGTTAGGTATCTTCTTCGCCAGCGTGTTTATTGGGAAAAAAAACGTAACCAGGTTGTGCTACGCTGCTACCGCTGTCAGCGGTTTGGTCATTCTGGAGAATGTTGCGCTTACGTTAGCCGTTGTGTTCTTTGTGGCGAAAACCATGACTCTAGTGATTGCATAAGTGCGTTCAAAACCCTACGGGAAAAAAATGAAGAGGTTCCAACAACTAAATGTGTAAATTGCCAAGAAACTGGCCATGCAGCTAGTTATCAAGGTTGTCCAGCTTACATCAAATATAAAGAAAAGAAAGTATCTTACTCTCAAAAGGCTAAGGAAGCGGTAAGTAACATAAGGTTTAACGTTGAAGAATCGGTCTATAATTTTACTAAGCCCAATATTTCGTTCGCTGATAAATTAAAAGCACCGGCTATGCAATCGCGCTCCTACTCTGAGGCTAAAAATAAAAACCACCATGAAAAGCAACCTCTTTCAGGCGGACTGAACAATTCAAATGCTCAAAAAGGTGAACTTAACGATTTTCTAAACGAAGCAAAAAAGTTGTTCAATATTTCGTTCGTAGAACTTTTAACCAAAATACGGCAATTCTGGCCTAAATATAAACTGATCCAAAACCAAGAAGAAAAAATGTTTTCTTACTTGGAGTTTGTGGCATCCATCGCTGTATAATGATGGCTACAACTAAACTCAAAATTATATCGATGAATTTTAACTCAATAATTTCACATGAAAGAAGACTTGAGCTTTTATACACTTTAAAATCTAAAAAACCTCAGGTTTGCTTGCTTTCTGAAACCAGATTATCTCAAAGGTATAGACCTTCGTTCGAGGGTTTCAATATTATTAGGAATGACTTTGGAAGAGGAACGGCAATCCTACTAGACAATAAGTTCAAGTATAATTCAGTCCCTTTTCATAGCCAAATATTTTCCGCGTGTCTTTCGTCAGTGTCATTTTTAAGATCGAATGGGTCACTTTTTCGCCTGTTGATTGTTAGTATACAGGGTGATTCGCATAAGGTGTGACAAAAAGATAGGGTGTGTAGGTTGGACCTAGACAAGCAAAAAATCGTATGGGAGGGGGGGGTCCATTTTCCCCCGTTTAGGCGGGAGGGGCAATTTAAGAAAAAAATCACTAAAAATGGGAAAAAAATTATTTTAAAAGAACGGTAATACCTACAGAGTCGTGCTATAGCATTTTGAAAAGCCAAAAATCTATACATTTATTTAAATTTTAAAATTAGTTGTTCAAATGAATAGTTTTTGAAATATTAATTTTCAAAGTCAAAATTTTGAAAAAAAACATAATTTTTTTTATTAAAACCATTTTTTTTATTAAAACCATTTTTTTTCAAAATTTTACGAAATTAAGTAGTATTTTTCTGGCTTATTTTCAATGCTCTTATTTATTTTTGATCAAACACAAGAAACCGCATGTAAAAATAACCTGTAGTTTTTGAGAAAACCAAAAATTACAAAAACGACTTTTTTAATTTTTTTGTTTTTTTTTAAGTTTTTTTTCGTTTTTTTAAAGTTTTTTTTTCGTTATTGGATTCTTAAGTGAACTTACGAAATAAAGGATGAATTTTCTCTTTACTTTTTTTATTGAGAATTCACTTAAAAATCCAATAACGAAAAAAAAACTTTAAAAAAACAAAAAATTTAAAAAAGTCGTTTTTGTAATTTTTGGTTTTCTCAAAAACTACAGGTTATTTTGACATCCGGTTTTTTGTGTTTGATCAAAAATAAATAAGAGCATTGAAAATAAGCCAGAAAAATACTACTTAATTATGTAAAATTTTGAAAAAAATGGTTTGAAAAAAAAAAAATTATGTTTTTTTTTTCAAAATTTTGACTTTGAAAATTAATATTTCAAAAAATATTCATTTGAACAACTTATTTTAAAATTTTAATAAATGTATAGGTTTTTGGCTTTTCAAAATGCTATAGCACGACTCTGTAGGTATTACTGTTCTTTTAAAATAATTTTTTTCCCATTTTTAATGATTTTTTTCTTAAATTGCCCCTCCCGCCTAAACGGGGGAAAATGGACCCCCCCCTCCCATACGATTTTTTGCTTGTCTAGGTCCAACCTACACACCCTATCTTTTTGTCACACCTTATGCGAATCACCCTGTATATACCATCAAACGAAGGACAGCATTTAACTAGGGATCTTGACAACTTAAATGCTCTTATCAACAATTATGATGCGGCTATAGTAGGCGGTGATTTTAACGCCCGACACACTACTTGGGGAGATAACATTCACAACAGTAACGGAAATATTCTGAACAATTGGTTCAATAGCGGTCCATACTTAACTCTTGATTTGATCCCATCGAACAATCCTACTTATCCAAGATCCAACTCCTACTTGGATTTTTTCATAATGTCTTCATACCTCAACCCAACGAATTCAATAAGCCCTTCCACCTGTAAAACGTTTACAACGATTTCTGATCATCGAGGAATAAGCTATGATGTTACTCTCGAAGATTATTGCCCTATTTTCTTTCTCTACCTTCTTACAGAAGTTTCAAAGACACTGATTGGAGAGCTTTTCAGCTAACTCTTCATAACTCTTTGTCTTCTATCGACTGGCCAAACACAAGAAATTTAACAAACCTAGAAATCGATGCTCTTATAAATCGTATAGTAGACTCAATTAGTTCATAATATTGTAGATCACAAATACAAATGTATATCAGATTTGACCAAGAAGTTGATTGAGTTACGGAAAATATGGTTAAAACAACTTAAAAGACTCTATAATCGATACCTAAACAGAGTTAACCCTGAATATAATGAGCTTCGTGCAAAAATAGATTGTTTAAGTAGCATTATAAAACAAAATGTTAATTTAGACCTAAATAATTTCCTTAGAATGAAACTCAAACAAATTAAACCTTCCCCCCAAGCTTTCAAGGAAATCGACAAAGTAACAGGCCGAAAATTCTTTGGTACAGATATTTCGAAAGACACTCTTTTTTATAATGGACAAGAGCTTATAGATGTTCAATCAAAATTAAATGCTTTTAAAAGCTTTTATTCGACATCTCCATCTGAAATAGGAACAGATTATCAAACTTTCGAAAATGAAGTTATTTCGACAGTAAACCGTTTTAAAGAGTGTCACACTATCGAAAAACTTTTAACCTTTTCGTCAGATTGTTGTGCGTTTGACCCTAGAAGAGCACCGTTTACTTCACCTAACTGTGTTAATATTTCGAGAAGCTCGCTTAATAATAAAAAATCCTCTGGGATAGATCAAATCTCAAATTTTGTTCTCAAGCATTGTCCGTTTTCTTTGGATTGCGTTTTGTCACTTATATTTAACCAATGTGTTAATAATGGGTATTTCCCAAATGCTTGGAAAAAGGGTAAGATTTTACCATTAGCAAAGAAAAAAGCTGCAAGAGAAGTTATTAACTTTCGTCCAATTGCGCTTCTTTCAAATATTGGCAAATTATTCGAAAGGATTTTAATAAATCATTTTAACACTTTTTGTGATGATGGATAATCCCAAGAAATCAATTTGGGTTCAGAAAAGGGAACTCCACAGAACATGCATTGCTCTTGTTTCAAGAGAAAGTTTTGCAAAACCTAAGGAACAAAAAATGCACAGTGAGCTTGGACATTGATCTTGAGAAAGCATTTGATTCTGTTTTTCATCAGGGTCTTATGTTTAAGCTTATTCAACTAAACTGTCCACATTGGTTGAGTAGAATAATACTCAGTTTTTTATCAAACAGGTCGAATTCCATATTTATTGGAGCTGAACGTTCAGAATTCTATCCTGTCATCACAGGCGTTCCACAGGGATCGATAATGGGGCCATTCCTATTCAATATTTTCTTGCAAGATTTTCCTCTCTCTGACCCAATGACTAATGAACTAGGTTCAATTCATTATGCAGATGATACTATCATATTGGCTAGTAGTACCCGACCAACTGTAGCTCTAAGCAAAATAAAGCAAGGGCTTCCTCTCGTCGAAAATTATTTCAAAAAATGGAGACTGAAAATTAATACAAGAAAATGTGGACTAACTTGTTTTAGAAACGCGAGTGGCAAAGGACATTACCTTGCGGTAAAAGAAAGCAAGTCTTTATCTTTAACAGTGAATGATATTCAAATTCCATTACAAACCGAAACAAAATACCTGGGAATAAACTTCCATAACCGATTCTTGTTCAATAAACATGCTAGGACGGTCCTTAAAAAGGCAAAGATGGTTGTAGGATCGCTTAAACTTCTATTTAATTCAAAGAGCTTGTCAAAGAAAACAAAACTTCTTATGTACAAGACGCTTGTAAGACCGATTTTGACGTATGGGTTTTGTACGTGGCTTACGATATCACCTAGTGTTGCAAAAGAAATGGAGTTGTTTGAGAGACAAATTTTGAGATTTTGTTGCGGTCTGTTTAGAAGAGCAGATAAAAAGTGGTATTCCAACAAAGTTTTATATGAAGCAACTCAGGTAACTCCCATAATGAAATATCAAATAGAACTTTTGATAAAAAAAAATGGAGCGTATAAGATATCATGAAAACCCACTTGTAAGATCCTTGATGGGCTCTAATATTAATAACTGCCTATTTGATAACTATTATTTATCTCCATTTAATTTTCTCAATGAGGGGTCTTTTTCTCTTTTAGGACAAGATACAAACGAAACTACAAAAGTGCCGTTCTTTAAAAAGGCATCTCCCTTTAACTATAGGGGATGATAATTGTTAATTGTTATGCAATTAAAAAAGAAAAAAAAGAAAAAAATAAAGAAAATAAAACATTTTAGACATGTTTTGGTAGACGTTGCTAACATAAGCCATTGTTCAATGCAGATTGTTGAGCTTTCCTTGTAATTTTGTTTTTTTAAATTAATAGGGATTTCTTAATATCTGCACTATTTTATCATACCTGATATAAATTAAGATATCCTCCTCAAAACTGTGGATTTTTAGTTTTTAAGTTTTTTAGTATAGTCCTAGTCATTAAGTTAAGAATGCCATAAAAGAGCAAAGCAGAGTATTGATCACCGGGAGCAAGTAATCAAATCAATATGTTAATTATCGACTAGATATTTTTATTTTTATTATATTTTTTGAAATATTTTGAATTTATGTTACAGTCAGACATATCATGAAGTCGACCAAAGATGAAATGCGTACCTATTTTTTTTAAATATAAATGTACAGATTTTATATGCCTCAATATAGTTAACTTGTAACTTGTAACTGATTTTGAATCAATGTGGTAATCAAACAAATGACAATTACTTTTCCTTGAAAAAGAAATGGAATTGCACATACTAATATTAAGATGAAAGCCATTGTTAGAGCACCCCATTGACCAAGAATTGAGGTTTGATTGAACTAACAGACAATCATTGAAGTTATCAATTTTTAAAAACAACTTCAGATCATCAGCAAAAAGAAGACATGGACAATATTTTATGACAGAAGTAATATCATCAATAAATAATAAAAATAAAAGGGGGCCTTAATGACTACCTTGTGGAACACCCGAAAAGAGCACGTGAACTCGTCCGAAAAAGTGCTACCAACCTGAACTTTTTGTGATCTTCCAATTAGATACGATGATAACCAACTAAGCACCTGAGAATGAAAACCAAAAACTTCAAGCTTCCTTATCAAAGTTTCATGGTTCACTGAGTCAAAAGCCTTGCTGAAATCAGTATATACTGCGTCAACTGGGAACCTATCTTCAAAAGCACCGACAACATAGGAAGTGAAGCAAGTAAGATTACTAACAGTTGATTTTCCAGAGACAAAACCATGCAGTGCTTCTAATAAGCATTCTTTTGTAACGAAATCGAGTTGTTCCAGTTGTCTAGAAAGTTTCCTTCAAAAAGAGATTTATTAAATATGGAGTGGAGCGGGACACTTAAGGAATTGCAGCAATTTTTTAACACTTTTGCAGGTATACCATCTGAGCCATCAAGAGCAGAATTTACTTCCGTGTAATTCAATTGGATTAATCCAAGATCAATCTTGTTGACTGCATTGTTTAATGAACAGCTATTAAAATTAGACTTACAATAAACTGACTCAAAAAATATTCCAAACAGCTCAACGGTAGAGTCTAAATCCGAAGAATTAACATTTTTGAGAAACATGTTGTTTGAAAAACCCATAGAATTTCTTTTTGAGTTGACAAAAGACCAGGAAGACTTACTATCACTCTTAATAATTCTAGTTTCTATATTCATGATATAAGCCTTATAGAGAAACTTACTCAGAACCACAAAATCTTTACGAAGCTTACTAAATTTCAAATAATCAGATTGAAGCTTCGATCGACAGAGTAACTTATGAGCTTTGCGCTTCTGTTTTTTTTTTTTTAAATCAAGGAGCTGTTTGTTGTGGTGTGGTACCCGTGGTGTAATGGTTAGCATGTCCACCTGCTAACCCAGAGGTTCGAGGTTCGAATCCCAGCAGAGGCAAAATGCAAAAATGTTTTTCCACGGGTATCGCCTTTCGCGAGGAATTGGCAAGTCCTCCGTTAGTAAATTCATTGCCATGAAAAGCGCATTCTCAATTAGCCGTTCGGAACCAGCGAAAAATTGTTAGTCCCCTCCATTCCCTCACAAGGCATGGTTGTGAGAAATGCGCTAGGCCCAGGGGCTCCTCGCTCTGTTGCGCCACCCTATTTATTTAGATGTTTGTTGTTCCAAGGAGAACTTGGTTTTTTCATAGGAACGAACCTATCAAAACCTATTCTAAGAACTTCAATGAAGCGGTCCTACATATTTTTAAGATTTAAATTCATAAATTCACTAGACCATTCAATGTTTTGCAAATAAATATTAAGCTCAATAAAATTAGCTTTATAGAAGTTTAAAGATTGTAGATTATCAGAGATATTTTTTTGAATGAATCTATAAGATTCAATTACAAACATAAGCTCTTTATGATGCATTGAGTCATTTAAAAGGGAAAAATACGGGTTAGATTAATACTAAAATCATTGCAACTAATGAAAACAAGATCTAAAATCTTCATTAAATCATTCAGAATATAATTAAATTGTATAAGACTTAAAGAAAAAACGTAATCGATAAATAAAATTTCAAAATCTTCAAGACAACTACTTGAAGGCACATAGCTAACAATAAAAAGTTAATTTGATCTGGATTTTAAATTAAGTTTGACAGATATACATATCTGTTCAATATTTGTGCATGTTAGGACGACTTAATTGCAGCTTAGAAAAGTCCGGACAGCAACTATAATTCCACCTCCACGTTGATCGACAGATTTACAACGATCAAATCGATATGTGTTAAAATAACGACAGTCAAATAGTTCAGTAGAAAGAATTCCACTATAAAGCCAAGATTCAACTATAATGATGACATCGTAGTGTAGATAACTGGAGTTAACAAAAAGATTGTTAACTTTCGTTCGGAGACCCCTTGCATTATGAAAATATATTTTAAGGGAGGATAAACGAGCTGTTGTTATAGAGCAAGGCCCTCTCAGCTCTTGTTGGGGCGTTGTTTCTTGTTGCGAAAAAAATCATGAACAACAGTATGCAAAGGCCAAAATGATCTTTTGCATATCAAATTGTAGAGCTCAAGGTTCTTTCCGACTCTAATTTCGAATGAAGAGTAATCTTTTTCCGGTGTCATAATAAATTTTCGAATCGTAAGGTTCGACACGCAAACTGATGGAACATTTTTCAAAATATAATTTTGTATTAAATCTCTTACACTCTTTGCAGGTGGTAAAGCCTTGAGTTCTTCAATAAAACATTGATTTGAGATAGAATTAGATTCAGTGGAAACAATTGTTACCGAGTTGGAATACCCCTCATCCGTTATGGAAGCTATTGGGGCGTCCAGTAGCTAACTAACATTGCATTCACTAGAAGGATTAGGTCTAAGAGAAGAGTAGTCACTTACTTGGGATTGAACGTTTAAGCTAACTCCTTTGCCAGCTGTCGAACGCAGTACACTTCTACCTGAAGTTGGAGCTACAAAATGTTTAAGACTTTTTTGCTTGAGTTTCTTTTGTTGATGTTTTTGGTGTTGTTGCTGTTCCTGCGGCTCTAGTTGTTGCTGTTGCTGTTGTTGTTGCTGTTGCTGTAGCTGTTTCTCTTGTTGTCGCTGTTGCTGTTTCTCCTGTTGTTGTTGTTTGTGTTGGTGTTCGTGTTGGCGTTGGCGTTGGCGTTGGCGTTGGCGTTGGCGTTGGCGTTGGCGTTGGCGTTGGCGTTGGCGTTGGCGTTGGCGTTGGCGTTGGCGTTGGCGTTGGCGTTGGCGTTGGCGTTGGCGTTGGCGTTGGCGTTGGCGTTGGCGTTGGCGTTGGCGTTGGCGTTGGCGTTGACGTTGGCGTTGGCGTTGGCGTTGGCGTTGGTGTTGGTGTTGGTGTTGTTGCTGCTCCTGCATCGATTGTTGTTGTTGTTGCTGTCCTGTTGTTGAGTTAGGTTCAGCATCTGGAAAGTGTTCTCGAGGAAACTGTACGCTCACAAAACTGTCGCCACTGGTGCAGAATTTTGTTCGTCATTCACAGGATGCATCGTTAATGAATATCGATTAATGAATCTTCTGACCATTTCTCTTTCTTTGATCGGCTGTTTTGAAGATGGTCGCTCCCTTATTGAAGTTGTTATGTCTTAGTTCTTATGTATGCTTGAGTTGCATCAGCAGCCAGCTCTCGGTACATGCCCTCTATTCTCTCTGAAACTGGGAGCACTTCTTCTTTCTTGCTGTTTTCGTATTATTATTATTTCGAGGCGAGTCTTTCATTTCACTACTTCATTTTTCGAGTATGTACTTGCATAGTCAAAGAAGCTTCCTTTTTTACGTATTACTATTTTTAAGCTTCAAGATTTCACCACCATGTTTCTTTGCCTTGCTAGTAATGTCTCTTTATACCTTAACCTTGTGACAGAGTTTGCAAAAAACCATTATTCTAATAATTTCGACTAATTTGCCTTTCATTGATTACAATTATGTATTTTGACACTTCTTACTTGCATTCTATTATTTTTTTGTTCTACATAAAGGTCTTTGAAAAAATAATTTCACGAACTTTCTAGCTTGTTCCCTTGTTAAATAGCAATCGAAATTCAGTCATAATTCTTCAACTGTGCAACATGATTCTACTTTTATTTAGTTCAGAGAAGACGTCTCTAGAACCTTCATATGAATAGTATCCCAAGATACAGTGTTAAGTTTGTGCCGGACTTGCCATCCCAAAAAGCAACACCACATCCAATACACAAAAAAAAAGTGTTGATCGTTTGGCATTGTAGTTTGCCCGAGAATCACGATTTTGTACTTTCTAATAATTGTATTCCACTGCAACTATTCTCTGTATCTAGACGTACCATCTTGCTGAACGATCTACCTATAACCGTCAAAGTGGTAGAGACGAACTCACAGTTAAATGTAAATACATAGACTCTGTTTTACTCATGCTCATGTACATTCAAAGATCTGACCTAATTTCGTGATCTAGCTACACCTCCTCGCAGTCCACCTTCTTCTTTGGCAACTTAAGAAGTATTACTTTTCCTGGGAAACGAAAATGCACAAAGCGGTTAAATAGCCCATTGTGTCATTATGCCATTGTGAGGTACAGTCAAGCCATTGTGTGCATTGACATTTGAGGCATATATATAATGTGAAAAAAGAAGGAAACAGCTTTTATCGTTGCATTTGTTTATATCGCTCTAATACGATTGAAAAAACGAAGAATACCTTAATAGATTTATTGTTTGGTGAACAGTAGTAGGTCTCTTTCTTTCAACAAAAACAACGTATAAATACTTACCAGCTATCTTAATAGCTTCCGTACCCTTTTGAGAAATACTAAAGGAGTCAAAAGCTTTTGAGTGTGTCAGCTGTCAGTTAATGTTTTTTTTTACATTTACTCGTACATTTCCTTTCAATGGTAAATGGTAAGGAAGTGTCGTTTTAGAGGCACTACTTCAGTCTTCTCGTAGAAGTAGTCAGAGCCAGCTCATATTCATCCATCCAGGAATTTGTCCATAGCATCAATTGGTTCAGCTTTCTCTAGCGAAATGTAATACCATTGCATATAGAAACTATAGTATTATTATGTAGACTTTTTGACTGGTGGCGAACCTAATTTCTCCGGTCCAACTTAGCAGTATCTGTTCCAAGCTGTTGGCTTCCCCATTGTGTGTAGATAAGCGAATGCTGCGCCAACGCGTTCCTCCGGTCCATAACATTGTTAAAATGCTTTTCCATATACAATGGTTATACGAATGAATAGCCCTCGGAGCTGTTGTCACCTTAACATTCCAACTCACAGCCGGTGTATAAAAAAAGAGACATTAGGTGTCTTAAGATACTTGTGTGGAACGAAGTTACTCCTTACAACAACTGAAAAGAGAGGCCCTCTAAGTAACGAGCTAGTAATTGAACATAGTTAAAATCTCCTTTTTCTAAAAAAAAAAAGTCATAGCTCATAACCATAAAAACGTTAGGAAAAATTCGCTCACGGTGTATTGTGTCTGCCAGAAACTCAAATCAATAAAAACAGTAACTTAGTTCCCAAATAAAACACACGTAAACTGTCTTTTTTTTACCTGTAGTTTTTAATCTAGCAACACTTTTTTCGAAATTGGTATTTTTGACAGCTGTAACTTAACTTATGGTCAGTTTACTTTGTCATTTTGTCGTGGAATAATTGAAGCCACATGATCACTGGCCACTATGTAAACAATCGGTAAATTGTCTCGAAACGAAATCGCTGTTGATGCCGGTTTTTACATAATTCCGAGTTTTGAACCTGTGAGTCACCTTCAAGATCGGAGGATTTAACACCGCTGTACTATTTTTTGTTGGGTTATGTGAAGTCGCTTACGCAGACTAGCCCAAGACCGTCAGACGTCAGGAAGAGAATATTTAGCACGTTGTTGCTGACATACGACCCTATAGATGCTGCATATAAGCTTAGAAAATTGGACCTCTCGACTGGAAATTATTCCAGTCAGCCGTGGCGGCCATTTGCCCGAAATCATTTATAGAACAATGGCACATTATTATCTTTATAATAAAGCTAAATTTATGATCATATCATTAAATTATACGTATTTTATTTCTTCTTAAAAACCACACGCTTTAAAACAACACTTTTTATTTACATAAATTCATATATATACGTCTTTCAAATAAAAATAAGAACATCAGATTATAAACAACGAAGAAAAATAGGAAATTTAGTCTCTGTAGATAATTCTGATGACAAAGAAAACCAAGTCAGAGCCAGATCCGAACAGTCAAGCATCAAAACAGATTCAGTGTCCTTTAAGTTAAGTAGGTGCTCCACATATCAACAAAGGACAATTTATTCATATCACAGTCAAAAATACACAATCCATTAATATATATTTAAAGCCTCAATCTTTTATTTCAACTATCTTCGACTATCCTAACTGTAGGTGCATTTTGGTTTCAAAAAAATCACACGTTTTTGAAGCTTTGACCAATAGGTTCCTACACTCTAAATGTCATTCTTAAACTACAACAAGTTCACCTTTTCTAAAAATTGGAAACAAGACTGGCAAGTGGCAACCCACCGTTTAATCCATCAAGAACATATCACTTCGAACACAAACCAAAAGAGACCGTTTTCGATAATTGACAAATTCATCAAACACGAAAAACTTAAGAATCTGCATTTTCTCAGACAGCCAAGCTGTTCATAAAATCCAAGAGACAAAAGCGTCCCTCTCCGAACTAGCAAATGGAACTTTTCCACCTATGAAAGCGAAAAAGAAATAGGTACTTAATTATGAGATCATCCCCCTAGAGAAACATAATTTCAAACTGGTTTGAAATTTCACATGGATAAGCACATGGATAACCCAAAGCTGAGCTAGCTCTATCCAACATATAATTAAATCTAATCATATCTGAAATCAATCTTTTTTCTTCAATCATCGTCTGTCGTCTGTCGTCTGTCGTCTTTCTTGTGTCACCTGCGGCCTATCGACTAACGTCTATCGTTTGTCGTCTGTCATATGTCTTCGGTCATCCGCCCGCCGGCGCCGCGCCGTCTAGCTATAGCCTTAGGCCAACAATGTGCCTCAAGAACTCAGTAAATTTTATTTTTTTTTGTTGTTGTTTAGCAATACAAAAGTTATGTCGGGGAAAAACCATGTTCTCTTTTATAGAATCAAGTATTTGTTTCTAATATTCTAGAGGGATTTTAGTTTTACTTATCCCTACAAGGCACGACAACAGGGAAGAACAGATATTTTTTAAGTGATGGAGAGATCAATGCAAGTAACAACTATGATAACGAGGAAGACTTTTTCAATTCTGTCACTCAGTCAGTCTATAGATTATAGAAGAACCAAATATCTCCAACTCTTTGAAAAGTAAAGCGCAAAATCTAAAAATAATACATTCATAAATCTATTCATTAAATACAATACTGCTATTCCCTCTAGCGTTGCAGTTGAACGTTTGTTTTCCACGGGTAAACACATTTCAACACCAAAACGAGCCTCGCTTTTAGTCGAGAACTTCGACATGTTAATGATTTAGATTTAGATTACTATTTATTTTTATTAGTTAACGTTGTTTACAAAATTTTTAAAAATTAACAAAAATAACAAAAGTATGGCTTTACTGCCGTCTGCCTAGTAGACAAAACAAAAAAATTGCAACATTTTATTAAAAAAAGAAAAATATTAATACTGCTACTGATATATATGCTTTAAAAACATTCGTTTATAATTTTGTTTCTATACGTTAAAGCTAATCTGCAATAACTGAATAATTTTTTAACCTCCATGTTATTGAGCAAATCTACAATTTGATTTTGCGTTAAGGTACTACTTCCAAAGGCATTTCTTCTTATTTCCTTAAGAATTGGGCATTTTCCCATAAAGTGGAATATATCCTCTCTTTCTTCCATATTACGTAAAGAGCAAATTATGGGTAAGTTCTCCCTATCTGGCACGAAGTTAAGCTCAATAAGTTCACCTCGCAGCTTTAACATCATTGATGTTTCGGCAATACTGTTACCGTCTGTAAAATAGTTCTTTTCTCCCAAATTGTGGTTTAACTTAGAGTAAAGTTGTCTGTATAAGGATCCAGTGGCATCGTTCATATATTTCTCTCTCTGATTTATGTCTGCCATAGAAATAAGCTGATAGAGAGTGACTTTCATTGCATATATATTAGAACAATCCAGATTCAATTCCATTCCAACGTTTCTAGCTAACTCCATCCAATCACCACACCAACTGGTTTTCGTTCTAGTAACTTGAAGAGCTGCTATCTTTGGAGGCCGGTGATTATCCATCTTCATAACTTTCAAAATATAATCCACTTGCATCGTCAGGGTTTGGATGAAAAGAGCAGACAAACCTGTTTCCAACACAATCACGTAGTTGGGCGTGTTGTGCGGCAGTTGAAAAACTCGCTTGATATAATATCGAAGAAGTTTTTCCACGGATTCATACTGTTTTGCTCCCCAAGTTTGAACTGCGTAAAACAAAACTGACCTTGATATTGCCTCAAATATCTTGTACTTACTGCTATGGGTGACATTTTTATTGCAGAAACATTTATTCCAAGTTGCGTTGATTGCGACTTAAGCCTTCTGCTGTTTCTCTTTTAAATGGTTCTCCATACTTAAGTTTCGCATGAAGTTGACTCCTAAATACTTAAACTGCGTGACGACTTCAATGGACTCACCATTGTAATGCGATTTTTCGTTCGCACAGTTTCGGCCTCCTCCGCTTCGGAAAATCAAAATCTTAGATTTCTCCAAAATCAAAATCAAACTCCATAGCTTGCAGTACTGGTAAAGACGATTTACCATTAATTGTAACGATTCAGGTGATGATGCAAAAAGAACAATGTCATTCTCAAATAGCAGTGCTTTTATCGAATGTCCAGCGTAATCGATACCACAGGGTAAGAAGTCTACAAGGTCCTCAACAAATAAGGTAAACAGGCTTGGACTCAATGTAAAACCCTGCCTGACTCCAGTTTTTGTCTTAAATCCTCGTGAAAGTTCTTCACCATTCCATTTTCCATACCTTTGCTGTTGTGACATCGTATAGATTTTCAATTACTCTTCCAAACTTCCATGACATACGGATACTATAAAGCTTGTAAATTAGCGCTTGTCTATTCACTATATCGAATGCTGATTTAAAATCAATGAAAAACGTATACAACTTCTTGCCTTTATGGAGATACGATTTCGCAATACTTTTAAGGACGAAGATATGGTCGATTGTCGAATAACCTGCTCTAAAACCTGCTGAAACTCCTTTAAAAGTTTGTATTCCTCGATCCATTTATTCAACCGTTTTTGTAAAACAAGTGTGAGAATTTTGTAAGAAGCATTCAAAAGCGATATGCCTCTATAATTCGATAATTCGGATAAACTCCCTTTCTTATGAATCGGGGAAATAATGGATTCCTTGAATTCTTGAGGTATAAATCCGTAAATAAACGTTATTGAAAATATCTGTCAACCTGTTGACAAGCTCCAGTGTGCCCTATTTATAGAACTCGGCAGATATGCCATCTGGAACAGATGCTTTTCCATCCTTCAACTTTGAAACCACCGAAATCACTTCTTCCTGTCTTATTCCAGCATCCAGTACTTCGTTTACAATGCGTGGAGTAGAGTAATGGAAATTAAGCTCCTCTTGGCCAGGGTTTAGCAAAGTTTCGAAGTGCGTTGCTAAGAGACTTGGGCTGATACTACGGTGAATAGTCAATATTTTTCCGTTGAGATGCCTTGCTAGGTTCCAAAATTCTTTTGAGGTCCGGCAAAGAGCCAATCGCCTAGATTCAGCTTAGAAGAACTCTGCTTTTTTCGACATGTTAATGTTCATGTAGGGGTATATGAACGTTATGTCAGACGATTAACCCCCTGATAAGTATAAATATATAAAAAGTATTCCTCTTCAAACAATGAGGGTGAAAAGTACCCACAAGTAAATTTAAATATATGGGCTCCTAATATTAAGTCAGCCAAAATATTTCTTTTTAAATAAATAATATCAATAAATTGGATTTTTTTTTATACAGATATATTCCGTATTATTAAAATTAATTAATTCTTCCATAGTGTAACGCCTTAACGTTTAACGAAGCTAGCTTTTCTTGTAGCGGATTAACGATCAAAGAAGTTAACTGTTCGATTAACGGTGCCCAACTGTGTCTGCCTATTACAGCCGACTAAAAGACCTTCGGCTTACTTCTAGAGAATCATACAAGCGGGTAGGTTGAGAACGGTTTTCATCGCCAATATTTACGTATAAGCTTAACATAAAATTTTTTTATCTCCATCTTCTCCGAATAGTGGTTCCGAAAAGCTAATTGATCTTATTTGCCTACCAACTATCTGACAACAGAAGTTTTGCCATTTGCATTGATATAAAGTTCCGCTTTAAAAATTACTTTTTTTAAAGAATTGATTGGAACGAACGTGTTCCTCTAATTGAAAGCTTTCCAAACCTCAGATTTAAGAATCAAAGCCTAATGTGATAATGACCATAACACTACTTATAGATTTTTTCCCAGAGTCTCTTATAACCTTACGTGTTACACCCGTTAGGTAGGTACGTACCTGTAAAACAAACTAGATTTTTTTTCAAAACTTTTGTGTGATGTCTGGTTTTGCACTGTTGGATCTTTGTTAGCAAAAGTATTCAGACGGATTATTTACATTCTATTCCGTCAAGGTAGACAAATTTTTTTCAATCCCAACTTATATGGAAGCATATCCGAAAGACAGCTACCAGCTGTTGTTCGTAGGTAAACCTACTTAAAAAAAAAAAAAAAAAAAAATACTAACAAACACGTTTATATAATTGACCAAGCGAACATGACAACTCAGCAGAGCGTATCCAAATTAAGCCCTGGCAGTTGTATTGGCTTTGCATTACAAAACAAAATAAAAACAACGTTCAAACGCAGATCTACAGGGGAACAGTTTTTTACACACCTTTCTTAGGGTAATACGCTTGTGAATGCGTCTTGCTTGGCTGCGCATGTGTATGTCAGGTGAATTACCTTCAAATTACACCTGATGTTGCACCACTTTTTCCATTTTCGTTTGAATTAAATTCCGCCATCTGACGTATTTCTAGCCATGTTTTGTAGATGAGTTTTGCTCTTCTCAGCCAGTACCTAGGTATATGTACTCGTATTTATGACTGTGGCACCTTTGTGACTGTGCTCTTTGCCACCAATGTTATACATAGTTGATCTTCAATGTGTATTCATGTGTCACCGTAGGCAGAGGCACATTCACAGCTCACATGCAACATTTAAAGTAATCAGCAGCTAACTGTTCGTGATTGTTTTTACTCCAACACATGTGTATGTTGTGTTTCACCTGGTTCCCAAGCTCCATTGTCTTAGGTGTCAATTTATCTGAAGTAACAGCAGAAGGGCTACCACAAAAGCAGCTATTGGTGGCAGGTGAAATAATTGCGATTCTCTTGCAAAGATACGACTCCAACTCGATGTTATTTATGCAAGTAGCAAAGAAGATTTGTAAATTTCCATGCGAGGTTTGGATAGTAATACCTCCTCTTCTCTTAAATGATCCGATATGAAAAAAAGAAAATCTGTCACCGTATCGCAGGCTTTTAAGCTGCTCTGTTGTGGTCTGAAGAAGAAATAAAAGTGTTCTTGGCCAATAATAATAGGCATAAGTATATGGATGAGGATAAATAGGAATCCTTAAACCTGCTACACACTTAATTATTTGCAAAATTTCAGAATCTCTTTTATTAATACTGTAACGTGCGCTTAGTTCGCAAAAATAAAACTCTACCTTTCAATTTAATTCTACCACTTTATTCAGTATCTACTTTCGATATACACTTTATTCGAACTCAACTCGACTTTTGGACTATCACTTGTATTTACTCTTAACTTTATCACTCTATAAACAAAACTGCCCTCTGGTTGCCTCGGGCGGGCTATTTATATCGAATGACATGCCATCTAGAACTCTCCAGTAACTTCTACATTGTCTCCACATTTGCTGTCAAGCATCTCTACACTCACACACACTGGCTTACAAGCAACGCCTGTCATTTATACCATTCCATTAAAGTGTTGCCAGTTGTGTTTTCGGTTGAACATTTTTCGATTAGGAAATTGGTATAAAATGCTGGGTTCACGTTACACTGCCCCCTCCTTAGGATTGTTCGTCCCGAATAATTTCATCTGCAGCCTCGCCACTATATCGATGCAGCCTGTCACAATGAACTACTTTTAACTTGCCTCTTAGTCCTCTTTGGATGCGGTAAACCACGTCGTTAATCCTCGTGACTACAGTATAAGGACCTTCCCAGTTTTGCTGAAGTTTCGGTGTCAATCCCTTTTGACGATGAGTTTTATAAAGCCACACACGATCTCCTGCTTGGAATCCTGACGTTGTTGCTTTTGTGTCGTACCGTGTCTTCATCCGGTCGCTGTAGGTTTTCATCCGTTCCCTTGTTCTTTTATGGATGTCAGCGAGTCTCTCCTTGAGGTCGTCCACATACTCGTTTGTGTCCTGTGGCTCCTCTGTGGGGCATCCAAATTTAAGTTCGCTGGGCAGCCGCATGGTTTTCCCGAACAGGATGTCAGATGGTGTTTGTCCTGTCGAGCTATGTACTGCACTTCTATAGGCCATCAGGAATAGCGGTACGTGCCTATCCCGGTCTCTTTGGTAGTCGCCTACGACCTTGGTGAGGTGTTCTTTCAAGGTCCGGTTGAATCTTTCAACCATCCCATCAGATTGTGGATGAAGCGGTGTGGCTCTCGTTTTCTTAATGCCAAGTAGTCCGCACACTCCTTGGAAGATGTTTGACTCAAAGTTCCTCCCTTGGTCGGAATGGAGTTCCATAGGCACGCCAAACCTACTCACCCAGTTAAACACAATCTGGTCGACCACCGTTTTGGCCTCTTGATTTGGGATGGCATACGCCTCAGGCCACTTGCTAAAATAGTCCATTACAACCAGATTGTACTTGTTTCCAGCGTTGGTCTCTGGAAAAGGCCCAGCCACATCTACTGCAATCCCCTCAAAAGGCGATCCAACGTTGTACTGATGCATTTTACCTAGAATCTTCCTACCCGGTCCTTTGGTTGCAGCACACTTGTCACATGTTCGACACCACTTCTCCACGTCATCTCTAGCATGTAACCAGTAGAACCGATGTCGCACCTTCTCCAGTGTTTTGTTTACCCCCAGGTGCCCTCCAGAAGGTCCGTCGTGCATCTCCTGAAGAACTTCACTGACTTTCGATTGCGGTACGATCAGCTGCATCACATATGACTTACCGTCAGCGGATTCCCATCTTCGCCTGAGGACACCTTCTTGCACATATAGTGAGTCCCACTGTGCCCAATAGGCTTTGAGAACTGGACTCCTGTCAGAAATATCTCCCCATTCCGGTTTCTCTTCATTTTCTTTCCATGCGAGAATGGGTTCGATATCTGGATCTTCCTGTTGAGCAGTCCTCACTTCCTCATTGCTCCATCCGCTTATGGGGTGAGCTCTTAGTCGCTGAGCGGTAATGATTTCTTTGTCTTCTTGCCGCTTGCAATGCTTGCAATCCACTTTGCAAGGTCTTCGTGATAATGCATCGGCGTTTGAGTGCAGCTTTCCTCTGCGGTGTTGGATCTGGTAGTCATAGGTCTGCAATCTTTCTATCCACCTTGCGACTTGACCTTCTGGATTTTTGAAGTTCAACAGCCAGCTCAGAGCACCGTGGTCTGTTCGCAGAAGGAATTTCTGTCCATAGATGTACTTATGGAAGTGCTTTGTTGCCAAGATAAGAGCTAGCAGTTCCCTTCTGGTCACGCAGTAGTTCCTTTCGGGTTTCGATAGGACCTTGCTGTAGTATGCCACCACTTTCTCTTCGCCATCATGCACTTGGGATAGTACCGCCCCGATTCCAACGTTGCTTGCATCTGCGTCGACGATGAATGTTTTGCCAGGTGTTGGATGTGCCAGCACTGGAGCGTTACAGAGGCGGTATTTGAGTTCCTGGAAAGATTTCTCACACTCACCTGACCATTTAAACTGCTTCCCCTTTTCGGTGAGCTGATGCAAACTCTTTGCAACTCCAGCGAAGTTCTTAACGAAACGTCGGTAATATGTGGCAAGTCCCAGAAAGCTTCGGAGTTGATGTTTGTCCTGTGGTGTTGGCCAATTTTTGACGGAGTCAACTTTTTCAGGATCAGTCTTTACTCCTTGGGATGAGATGATGTGTCCCAAATACTTGACTTCGGTTTTGAAAAGTGCACATTTTTCTGGATTCAGTTTAAGGTTAGCCTCTCGAAGTCTCTGAAACACGGCTTTAAGGTTCTTACAATGTTGGTCAAATGTTTTCCCGTAAACAATGACATCGTCCAAGTAGACTAGGCAAGCTTTCCACGTCAGTCCTTGAAGAACGCACTCCATCAAACGCTCGAATGTTGCCGGAGCGTTACATAACCCAAACGGCATAACTTTAAACTGCCAGAGCCCATTACCTGTAGAAAACGCCGTCTTTTCCCGATCATCAGGGTGGATGTCAACTTGCCAATATCCGCTCTTCAAGTCCAGCGTCGAGAACCACTGCGCTCCCTCCATGGCATCCAGGGTATCACTGATTCTCGGCAGGGAATAGCTGTCCTTCTTAGTTACATCATTCAGCCTTCGGTAGTCCACACAAAAACGAGTGCTTCCGTCTTTCTTTTTCACTAGCACCACTGGTGACGCCCAAGGACTTTTGGAATTTTCGATAAGACCGTCCTTTTTCATTGCTGTTATCATTTCCTCAACCTCACCTTGTTTGGCCAGTGGAAGACGTCTTGCAGGTTGACGAATCGGTCTTGCATCTCCTGTGTTGATGCGATGCTGCACCAACTGTGTCCTACCATATTGTCCCTTTTGCGATGCGAAGATATCAGTGTACTCTTGTAGGAGACTTTCAGCCATCCTTGTTTGTTGGTGATCAAGGTTGGATGAATTCAGTATTTTAGCTCTGATGGTTTCGAGCTCCGGAGTTATAGTTTTTCTCGGAGCTTCGTCTGTGATCTTCGTAATTGCTGCAACCGATTCGCAACGTCCAACGACTTCTCCTTTCTTCAACTTTACATCGTACGGTCTGGTGTTTAGTAATCGTACGGGGACCATTTTGTTTTTCGGTGCTACCAGTGTTTTCCCAATGATGACGCTTTGGGAGGAACACTCTGGGTCTGGTTCCACCATGAGGTATCGAAGGCTTCCAAACTCACCCTCCAGTTTCGTCCAAACGAACACTTCAGAAGAAGGAGGCAGAATAAGATCTTCCCTGATGACAGTTCTCAGTGTCGACGTACTTTCGTTCGAATAAGTCATTGGAAATTCCTTATTTTGGTACTTCAAAACCTGATTACCGATGTCCAAAATAACTCCGTGCTGTTTCATAAAGTCGATTCCAATGATGCACTCGTCACATATATCTGCCACCAGGAATTGATGAGTAAACACTAGGTCGGCCAGTCGGATCTTAAGACACACTTCTCCATATACTCTTGCTGCTTCTCCCGTTGCGGTTCTTAGACGGTAGCTATTGGTGTTATGAAGCCACGTCGTCTTTACCAGGTCTCGACGTACTATGGAGGCTGTGGCACCGGTGTCGATGGTAGCCACATGTTTGTTCCCGTTAATAGTAGTCTCCACAGTCAGACTTTTGTTGTCTCGTTTGGTCTGAGAGACCTGGATGGTGGTTCTGGGGCCATCGATACAAGAAACCAGCCTCTGCCCCTCGAAGTTGGTTCTTACTCGTTTCCCTGATGAGAAACGGGCTGATAGGCAACGCTGGTGTTGTTGTTACCATGCTCTGGGTTGGATCTCTTGCTTCCACAATGTTGACAACCTGCTTTGTTTGGTGGTAGTCGGCATTGACGCTGTAAGTGCCCGGTCTTGTTGCAGTTCCAACATCTTGCTAGTCCGCTCCGGTTCTTTTGTATTTCAGCTCTATGGCACGAGCATTCTTCGACTATGGCCTCTCTAAGTCGATGTACTCCCTGAGAAGCCTGTTCTGCTGCTTCAATTGTCAATGCGAATGCTAAAGTTTCGGAAAGAGTACGTATTCTAGCACTTTGCACAGACCTCTGAAGATGTATATCGGAAATGGCACAAACGAAGGACTCAACAGCGAGCTGGTTGATGATTTCTTCTCCAGCATCCGGGTATGCCAGGTGAACCAGTCTTTCGACGTCTGCTTGGAGCTGCTGTAGACTTTCACCCCTTTTCTGGGCTCTGTTATTGAGTTGGACTCGGAAGACTTCTTTCAAGTGGCTACCTCCAAAGCGTTTATCTATAGCTGCCACGAGAGAACTGAAATCACCGCTCTTACCAGCTGGAACTGTTTGAAGTAATTCAGCTGCTGGTCCTCTAAGAGCAAGATTCAGTGCAATGTACTTGTCTTCGTCATCCCAGCCATTTGTTGTCGCGGCTGCCTCAAATTGTCTCTTGTAGACTGGCCAAGAAGACTGTCCATCAAATGTTGGGGGTTTCATCTCCTTTTTCCTTGCAAACTCTCCAGCAGATTCTCGAATTTTTATTTTCCGGATCTGGTCTAATTCCTTGGTGAGAACATCACATCGACTTTCTACGCCTTCGAAACGATTCTCTACAACAGAAAGCTGTTTTTCCACACCTTCAACTCGTTCGTCTAGGGCACAAACATTTTTCTCAATATTACCCAATTTTCCTTCTAGAATGTTTTTCTGACCTTCCAAAACATTCTGTTGCGCCTCAAGTCTTTCGAGAATATTCTGTTGTTCTTTCTTTTGTTCGTTTCGTTGCTCTTCCAGATTCTTTTGTTGTACTTCGAGTCTTTCGAGAACATTTTGCTGTTCCTTCTTTTGATCGTTTCGTTGCTCTTCCAGACGTCCGAGAATATTTTGCTGTTGCTCTTCAATCATTTTCTTTTGTTCGTTTCTTTGTTCTAATAAAAGCTTCATTATACTAGAAAAATCTACATTTTCACTTACTTCCTCTTCTTCCACTTCTGTTTCAAAAACAAAAGTGTTCACGTCCTCCCCTTGCTGTTCCAAATAGTTACGCAAGCGCAGGACGAGCTCATTTTTCGATCCCGCTCTAGAAAGATTTCGCTTACCTAACTCACTTTTAAGCTCAATGCAGTTGAGCTCTTCTAACAACTTACCCATTTTCACTGTATATAATTATTATTTTCTTTTTACTTTTTTTTTTTTTACACTTTACTAGTCAAATAAGTTTTATTTACACTTCTGACACCAATGTAACGTGCGCTTAGTTCGCAAAAATAAAACTCTACCTTTCAATTTAATTCTACCACTTTATTCAGTATCTACTTTCGATATACACTTTATTCGAACTCAACTCGACTTTTGGACTATCACTTGTATTTACTCTTAACTTTATCACTCTATAAACAAAACTGCCCTCTGGTTGCCTCGGGCGGGCTATTTATATCGAATGACATGCCATCTAGAACTCTCCAGTAACTTCTACATTGTCTCCACATTTGCTGTCAAGCATCTCTACACTCACACACACTGGCTTACAAGCAACGCCTGTCATTTATACCATTCCATTAAAGTGTTGCCAGTTGTGTTTTCGGTTGAACATTTTTCGATTAGGAAATTGGTATAAAATGTTGGGTTCACGTTACAATACTCATTTAAATTGATGGGAGTGATGAAGAATGCAGAACAGCAGCCTCTGATGTTTTGGGTTAGACTCGGACTTCAAAATGAAAACCATGACTCGATGAAGAACGCAGCCAGTTAAATGCAGCCGAGTATAGAACTCATCAAAAAATGTTGATGCAGAAGATAACAAGGGTGGCGATAAAGACCGCTGTCAAGCGGTGATCAAGAATGATCTACTTCCGACCCGAAAGGTGTTAAGCTTTCCAGACCTGCCAAAAAATCCAAGGTAATTCTTTATTATGTGAATATGGCGCGGAAACATAGAGTTTTTCTAAAGCAGTTGTATGAAAAATAATGATTCGAATGATCTTTGGTCCCGTATGCGAACAACAAACTCTATAAGCTGTATCGTGACATGGGCATAGCTAGAAGAATACGCACCGTGAGACTACGATGGCTAGAAAATGGATAGCGGATGGAAATCAACGCGCTGGTTTGACGGGTTTTCAAAACCCAACAAGTAGAAGAAGACTTCCAACGAGTTTGAATGTAAGACTGAGAGCTCTACCAAAATTGAAGTTGCTGTCGAAAGATGTTGGTTGAGTCCCAGGTTGAGTTACCTTGCATCATGATGCCCCTATCGCAATGGTTGTTATGTTTGTCTGTGATCTTTTTATCTCATAGGGTTTTGTTGCTTCAACGGTTAAAGAGCTTTTGAAAAACCTCCTTCTTGATGTATCACTTGACTACGATCAGAAGAAAAGTAAGCTTGTTAGTTTGATTTGGCACCCCTTTTTATCGTCAACATTGCCTTTAGTCGTGTTTTATTATCACAATGATCCAATCCGGATCGGATCATGATAATAAAACAGCTTTAGATTATACTTTTTTTTATTTCAAGTTGGTAGCTGTGTGAAATTCGTTATTTCAAATGACATTTCAAAAGAGTTGCAGAGTTGCCCTACAAACATTCTTTTCAATGGTTAATTTTTAGTTCTTTTTCTTAGGGAAAATGATACTCATGCATTTTGTCAAATATATATTTTTTGCACTCATTCTAATTTGCTTCACGAATAATTTGCTGACTACATACAACCAAATAGCTTTGCTTTCGATCCCATCTCTTCTTTTGAAACCTACAAAACTGTCTTATCTTTGAAAAACAAAAACTCTTGCACGTCAGATAAAATATCGAGTAACTTACTTAAAAAAATTGCGTTCTATGTTTCAGATGTTTTGAGTTACATATTTAATTTGAGTGTTGAACAGGGCTGTTTTCCAGAACAGTTTAAGTGTGCGGAGGTAATTCCCCTCTTTAAGAAAGGCGACAGAAAAAATATGCGAAACTACCGACCCGTATCAATTCTTCCTACTTTTTCAAAAATATTTGAAAGACTTATGGTCAAAAGAATTACTACTTACCTAAGTAAAAACGAGTTTTTTAGCGCAAATCAATTTGGTTTCCGTTCAGGTAAATCAACTGAAGACGCCATTCTTAGGCTATGTAGTCAACTTTATAGTAGTTTAAATAATAATAAATCTACAATGGCTCTTTTCATCGATATGACGAAAGCATTCGATATGGTTGACCATGATGTACTATTAGGTAAGTTCTATAATGCGGGATTTAGAGGAGTAATTTTTGAATGGTTAAAATCATACATGAAAGGAAGAGTTCTAAAAGTTGTTGTAAATGGTACACATAATAAAGCTCGTTTTTTTAAAAAGAGGAGTGCCACAGGGATCTGTTCTCGGCACTCGACCCTTTGTTTTTCTTTGTCTACATCAACTCAATTTTTAAGCTAGGTTTGAATGGCCTATTATCGACCGCATTTGCTGATGATATATTATTTACATACCAGTCAAATTCTGATCTGAACTGTGTTTTGCTGATTGAAGAAGACCTTGAAGTGCTAAGAACTTGGTTTTTTAGACATAAGTTAGTAATAAGTGAGAAGACTTTTAAAACTACTGGTCATCGGATTTGTGATTATGATTTGTTTTTCCATTCTCTAAGTTGCAGGCAATTCAGCTTTCCAATACACAATTGCGGTAAACCTAATTTCCAACATAAATATTCTTGTTCCGATTCTTGTTTCAAAATCGATTCCGTTAATAGTTTCAAATACTTGGGTGTTTGGTTCCAACCTTAACTGGAAAGACCACTGTTACAACATCAAAAATCAATTGTTACTAATAACGAGAAAAATGTATCTTTTAAAACCATTCTGCTCGAAGAAAGTTCTAATTTCAATTTATTATGGTCTTGCACATTCTAAACTTCAATACGGGTTATCTAGCTGGGGTGGTTCATATGCAAATACTTTTAGACCTTTATGTATTGCTCAAAAAAATCTTGTTCGAATTATTTGCAACAAAAATCGTTTTACTGAAAGTTAGCCTTTATACAAAGAATTGCGAATTCTACCTATGAAACATCTTTATATTTTTAAAGTTCTAAAAGAATTTTTCAAGCAAAGCGGAAATATTCCTAGCAGAAACTCGGAGTTGTATAATCTAAGAATAAACAACTTGCACCTTGTCAATGAACCTACTGTACGCAAAACTCATTTCTCAAACTCTTATACTGCAACAGCACCAAAATCATTTAATAAATTACCTCTGTCTATCAGAAGAACTCAAAACTTAAACTCTTTCTTAAACTATTGTTAAAATGTGTATCAAGTTTAAAAATAAAAATGTATCTTTTAACGTATGTTAAAAATAATAATTATTGTTTTGCTTAACTGATTAAATCATTGTAATTTTCGTAATACTGATTGTCACCCCACAACAGTTTCTTATTATTGTAAATTAAATTCACAAATGTATCATTCAACATTAAGTTTGAAGTTAAAGAATGATAGCTATTATTTATTCTTTTCATTTACCACTGTACCATATATGTAGTTTTAAGGTGCAACGAAAAAAGAATGAATAATTTTTTTTCCAATTCTAATTCTATATATTATGTTTTGTTTCATGAAATATAAAAATAAATAAATATGAAGCTTCTCGCTTTCTATTAAATACTGTTGTTATTGGAAATAGTGGAATGATACCAACTATTTCAATGGAAAATTTCCGCTTGTGTGAAATAGAAGAACTAATTTTTGGATCACAAAAATATTTAGAACCAACCAAACTCAAAACAGCAAACAGTAGGCTGAAACCAAATCGTCTAGGACCGAGTTTTTTGTAATCAGGGGGATTTTTCTGATATTTTGATGTATCATCTATGTGGTTATCACTTCGACCACAAAATCTGTAAAATTACCATTTTCGAACGCCCACCCCGCCCCCGGCTGAAAAAGAAACCTGACCTGGTTGAATCTGATATAATGGTGCGTGTATCTACACATACATGTGCATTATTTTAGGTTATGACTCAACTCCAAAAATTTGCTTCCAGCTCTTGGTCTATTGCTTTTGAACTTTATTTCTAATTTTTAAACCTATTTATGATATTTGACACAAATTTCGAAAGAAATTTACTAAATAGAATGTCTAGTAGTATTTCTTTATTTTGCCAGCCGCTGCTAATTACTCGCCGGCTGCCAGCGAGTGTGATGAACTTCGTGGTCACACAAAGCTGATCAGCGGCTGACAGTAGCGGTAATAACATTGTGAAATGTCATAAAACCATGGGCCTCATAGCAACAATATCTCGTAAATCAATTTTGGAGACTATGATTTATAAAGCAATGTCAGAGATTGCTTTTCCATCAAAAACTAATTTCGCATTAAATACATTCAAACCCTGTAGTTTTGAGTTCGACTTTTTGTCTGAAGTGGTGACGCTGCTTATATTACTAATAAAATCTTGCTTTCTTCTAATTCTGTATACACTTACCTCTATATCTCAATCCCTCCCTCCCTCCTTCACTATTTGTTTTTTATTTTAACTCTTAAGGTCAAATGCTATGTCGACATGAGAGATTTTTTGTGTCCTTTGTTATGTGATGTTTTATTCAAAACAGTCTATCCAACTTTTATGGGAAACTTTCATTTTGTTGTGGGTGAAAACTGAAAAGACACATGACACAATAAAGCAGAGGTGGGGGCAATTTGAACAGCTACACCAGGTTGAACTTACATCAGCCCACCCACCACCACTTGTTGAGACTGATTCGAGTCTACGTTGAAATGGGCTTAAATTGCACTTTTATGGCCTCAGCTTCAGGCTTCAGCATTGGGACACGTTTTGCCAATTCGTTTTAATTTTAATGTGGCAGTAGTCATTAGAGATTTTTTCGTCTCTTGTGTATTTGCCATTATGTTTACTTCACGCACACACAGCTGGTGCAGAGAAGCAAAATATTTCTCCATTATGGATAAGTCGTTGGACTAATCGATTTACGTGTTTGGCTGTCGATGTATATTCAATTGGAATCCAAATCCAATATTTGGCAGGCTTCTTTTCTCGGATTTCAAAATAAACTACTACACTGCCATGCCTCCAAAGAACGTCCGTTGTCATAAATCAGAATTATTATTTTATAAGAACGCACAAAACACTCAGCAGCAGAGTAGTCAATGATGCGTGGGTTCCGGCTTTGAAGGCCAAACTTTTCGAATTCTTTATTATGTTCCATTGTTGAAAATGTGTATTTTCCCGAAATCCAGTTAAAGGTACGTGGGGAACCGAAAATTGACTGAGCAACTTAATTGTAATAAATCATGTAGACTTCAAGACCATGCGTTACAACTAGGGCTCATACATGACCATTGACTAAATTAGACAGCGGCGTCTTGCGACTTTTTATCTTTTGGTTGTTTATTTCTTTTTTTATTTAGTTTTCATTTGATCACTTTGTTTTAGAATTAATTTCGCCTATTGTATTGAGAGCTGCGTTAACTTGAAAACTCGGATTTATAATTTACTCAAACGATTTTTAATGCCAGCTGAGAGTCATATTGTAACTATGCTTGTCTCGCGAATTTTACAATTGGAGTGAATTGAAACTGGAAGACCGCGAAATAAAATAGAATATGCTTGTTGCACAACCTCCGGTTGGCAAGCCTAGGTCTAGGTCTGACGACTTTCAAAAATATGTAAAACGGAAAGGTATACAAATGATTGAACTGTTAAAATTTGGTTCCAAGAAACTAAAAAGCGGATTGAAATTAATTGAACGTATTTCGAAACAAAATTTAGAAACCACGAACCAAAGAAATAAGAGAACTCTATTAAACTTTTCTCTTTTCCTCTTCTATATGCTCCTCTCGTATTTTTTGTTCTCCAACTTTCGTCTCGTTTTGAAAACCCCTTTATCTAAATTAGCTTCTTTCTAAACTCACTTTCTCACAATATCGATATTATATTAGAATTTTACTTACTTACTTACTTAGGTGGGCATTACAGTTCGGGGTGAACCTGGGCCTCAACCAACATCCTTCTATAACGACTTGGATTTCAGGCGAGCTCTCTCCAGTTTCGCACTCCAAGTCGGTTGAGGTCTTCATCCACTTGATTGCGCCACCTAATACGAGGTCTTCCCCGTCCGCGATTTCCCTGCAATGTGCTTTCGAACACCCGACGAGCCGGAGCGTTTGGGTCCATCCGCTCTACATGGCCCAACCATCGTAGCTCGCGATGCGTACTCTTCTGGCTATGCCCATGTCGCGGTACAGCTCATACAGCTCGTTGTTGTATCTTCTTCTCCACACATTGCCTTCGCATACGGGACCAAAGATCATTCGGAGAATTTTTATTTCGAAACGACCAAAGGTTTCCTCATCCGCTTTCGATTAGATCCATGCTTCCGCGCCGTAAAGCAGGACTGGGATGATTAAGGTCTTATACAAGGTTACCTTGGTTTTTCTGGAGAGGGTTTTGTTTCTCAATTGCCTTCTTAACCCAAAGAAGCAACGGTTGGCAAGAGTTATTCTCCGTTTGATCTCCGCACTGATGTCGTTGTCCGTGTCTACAGCGGATCCTAGGTAGACGAAGTCCTGTACTACCTCGAAGTTATGTCTGTCTATTGTGACGTATTGTCCAATTCGTCGATGTTCTGTGTCCTTGTTTGATGACAGCATATACTTCGTTTTGCCCTCATTAACCATCAAACCCATTTTTGCCGCTTCTGTTTCAATACTCGCAAACGCACCTATGACATCACGCTTTTTTCTTCCCATTACGTCAATATCGTCTGCATAGGCGAGTAATTGTACAGACTTTTGAAAGATTGTTCCTCTGGTGTTGACGTTTGAGTTTCTTACAATCTGTTCAAGTATCATGTTGAAGAAATCGCATGACAGTTTGTCGCCTTGTCTAAAACCTTTTTCGACATCAAAGATCTCGGTGAGTTCTTTACCGACCTTGACGGAGCAGCGTGAATTCTCCAAAGTCATCCTGCATAGTAGTACGAGTTTTGCAGGGATGCCGAAACTAGACATGGCTCTGTACAGCTCGTCTCTGTAGATACTGTCATACGCGACCTTGAAATCGATAAAAAGATGGTGAATATCGCGTTATCGGGTTTTTTCCAAGATCTGCCGTAATGTGAATATTTGGTCTATTGTGGACTTCTCTGGTCTAAAACCACATCGATAAGGACCTATCAAGTTGTTGACGTGGGGTTTCAGACGTTCACATATTACAACAGACAAGATCTTATAAGCGACGTTAAGGAGGCTTATCCCTCTATAATTGGCGCAGTTGTGAGGGTCTCCTTTCTTTAGGATCGGGCATACGATACTGAGGTTCCATTCATCGGGCATGCTTTCTTCCGACCATATCATGCAGATCAGCTGGTGCATGCTCCTTTCCAACTGATCTCCAGCTGCCTTGCAAAGTTCGGCGTCAAGGCCATCTGCACCTGCAGTCTTATTTGATTTAAGTTTGCATATAGCAAGCTTAACTTCTTCTAGGTCGGGAGGACGGCATTCTTGATCATCGTCCAGGCTGAATAGGGCAATCTGCCTGACAGCGGAATTTGTGTCCTCATCGCCGTTAAGCAGTCTGCAGAAATGATCTTTCCAGATCCTCAGTAGCGACTGTGACTCTATAACTATGTTTCCCTGCTGGTCTTTACAGGCTTGAGTTCGGGGTTTGCCACCCTGGCAGGATCTTTTTACCTTTTGGTAAAACTTCCGAATCTCGTTCCTGTCATGGCACCTCTCTATTTCCTCAAACGAGCGCTTCTCATGCTGCTTCTTTTTCTTTTTGAGAAGTCGGTGTTTTTGCCTTCTTCTCTCCTTGTAAATCTCGTTATACTGATCGTGAGCAGCCCTCGTTCGTGTTTGCAAAAGCATTTGTCGTGCTCTTTGCTTGGCTGCATTTGCCTGCCTACATTCTTCATCGAACCATGGGTTTCGTTTTGGTGGCCGAGTGAAACCCAGAACCTCAGAGGCAGCGGTTCTGATGGCTTCTTGGCATTGCTGCCACTGGTCTTCAATGTTTAATGCTGGCGGCATGGGATTCAAGGATAATTGAAGGGACACTCGATTGGAATAGGCATTGGCAATCTCTTGCGATTGTAGCTATCCGACGTCATATCTCTTCACAGCGTTAGTTCGTGCTGGTCGTGAACAAGATATCCTCATTCGTACCTTGGGTACAACAAGGTAGTGGACCGAGTCAAAGTTGGCCCCTCGGAAAGTTCGGACATCTAGCACACTGGAAGAGTGCCTTGCGTCGATCGCAACATGGTCAATTTGGTTGACGGTTAATTGATCTGGGGATCGCCATGTACCTTTAGAAATTTTGAGATGCGGGAAGCGTGTACTACTTACAACAACATTTAGCCCCGCAGCAAAATCGATTAGCCTCAATCTGTTTTCGGAGGTTTTGTCGTGGAGGCTATGCTTGCCGATTGTGTTTCCAAAGATGTCCTCCTTCCCTAGTTTTGCGTTGAAATCGCCAAGAACGATTTTCACGTCGTGTCTAGGGCACTGCTCATATGTTTCTTGGAGGAGCTCGTAGAAACAGTCTTTGGAATCGTCGTCTTTCTCTTCTCTGGGGGCGTGGGCGCATATAAAGCTAATGTTGGCGAATTTAGCCCTGATGCGGATGGTCATTATACGCTCATTGACTGGATTTTGGCTAATCACCTTATCCCTGAGTCTTCCTCTAACGACAAATCCGCACCCGAATAGTTGCTGTTTCTGTTGTCTGTAGCAGTCGCCATAGTATATGTCACAGTTTTTCATCTTCTTTATGCCCGGCCCACTCCATCGCACTTCTTGGATGGCGGTTATGTCTGCTTTGCAGCAGTCCAGGGCGTCCGATAATTCTCCACTTACGTTCCAAGTGCAGATCCGGAGGTCGTTGTCCTTTTTTCGTTTGCTTGGGTCGTCAACTTTGAAATCATTATCGTTATCCGAGGCTGCTTGTTGTTTCGGCAATTATATATGATATTAGAATTGTACTTAAAGAAAAAAAGATAAAAATTCAATTTAATAAGAATTTTATGTTTTCATCTGTTTTTTTCATCTGTAAAAAATAAAGAAACTATGTTTATCAGACATTTTCTGCAAAAAAATGACCTCAAAGTCAAAACTTTGTTTACGGAAGAAAATTTGAATACCACTTAAAATTGAAAATCTGGCAACCCTAAGGTCGTTATTTCTTCAAAAAATTAAGTCTAAGATTAGGTCTCTATCATTAGTATTGACAGAGATATCGAATTTAACATAGGTCAGGGTACACCAAAGTTAGCCTTTTTTTAAATTGTCAAAAAGTGATGTCAAAGTTGATAAACGACTTTACTGTAGAGCAATTTTTTTCTTAGAATATGACCAAGAATCACAACCCAAAGGATAATACACGAAGTACGGGACACCCTGTATATGTATTTGATTTTTAAAAAATATTAGGAAAAATATGACTTGCAGAAAAGGTACATTTGTCACAGTTTTTCAAACAAATCTCAATAGGTAAGCTAATAAGTTAATAATAAATAGGGGAGAGTGGGGCACATTTGAACCCTTTTTGCTTTCACAGCTGCTGGAACCAATCGTCCGCGATTTCCCCGCAATGTGCTTTCGAACACCCGACGAGCCGGAGCGTTTGGGTCCATCCGCTCTACATGGCCCAACCATCGTAGCTCGCGATGCGTACTCTTCTGGCTATGCCCATGTCGCGGTACAGCTCATACAGCTCGTTGTTGTATCTTCTTCTCCACACATTGCCTTCGCATACGGGACCAAAGATCATTCGGAGAATTTTTATTTCGAAACGACCAAGGGTTTCCTCATCCGCTTTCGATAAGATCCATGCTTCCGCGCCGTAAAGCAGGACTGGGATGATTAAGGTCTTATACAAGGTTACCTTGGTTTTTCTGGAGAGGGTTTTGTTTCTCAATTGCCTTCTTAACCCAAAGAAGCAACGGTTGGCAAGAGTTATTCTCCGTTTGATCTCCGCACTGATGTCGTTGTCCGTGTCTACAGCGGATCCTAGGTAGACGAAGTCCTGTACTACCTCGAAGTTATGTCTGTCTATTGTGACGTATTGTCCAATTCGTCGATGTTCTGTGTCCTTGTTTGATGACAGCATATACTTCGTTTTGCCCTCATTAACCATCAAACCCATTTTTGCCGCTTCTGTTTCAATACTCGCAAACGCACCTATGACATCACGCTTTTTTCTTCCCATTACGTCAATATCGTCTGCATAGGCGAGTAATTGTACAGACTTTTGAAAGATTGTTCCTCTGGTGTTGACGTTTGAGTTTCTTACAATCTGTTCAAGTATCATGTTGAAGAAATCGCATGACAGTTTGTCGCCTTGTCTAAAACCTTTTTCGACATCAAAGATCTCGGTGAGTTCTTTACCGACCTTGACGGAGCAGCGTGAATTCTCCAAAGTCATCCTGCATAGTAGTACGAGTTTTGCAGGGATGCCGAAACTAGACATGGCTCTGTACAGCTCGTCTCTGTAGATACTGTCATACGCGACCTTGAAATCGATAAAAAGATGGTGAATATCGCGTTATCGGGTTTTTTCCAAGATCTGCCGTTATGTGAATATTTGGTCTATTGTGGACTTCTCTGGTCTAAAACCACATTGATAAGGACCTATCAAGTTGTTGACGTGGGGTTTCAGACGTTCACATATTACAACAGACAAGATCTTATAAGCGACGTTAAGGAGGCTTATCCCTCTATAATTGGCGCAGTTGTGAGGGTCTCCTTTCTTTAGGATCGGGCATACGATACTGAGGTTCCATTCATCGGGCATGCTTTCTTCCGACCATATCATGCAGATCAGCTGGTGCATGCTCCTTTCCAACTGATCTCCAGCTGCCTTGCAAAGTTCGGCGTCAAGGCCATCTGCACCTGCAGTCTTATTTGATTTAAGTTTGCATATAGCAAGCTTAACTTCTTCTAGGTCGGGAGGACGGCATTCTTGATCATCGTCCAGGCTGAATGGGGCAATCTGCCTGACAGCGGAATTTGTGTCCTCATCGCCGTTAAGCAGTCTGCAGAAATGATCTTTCCAGATCCTCAGTAGCGACTGTGACTCTATAACTATGTTTCCCTGCTGGTCTTTACAGGCTTGAGTTCGGGGTTTGCCACCCTGGCAGGATCTTTTTACCTTTTGGTAAAACTTCCGAATCTCGTTCCTGTCATGGCACCTCTCTATTTCCTCAAACGAGCGCTTCTCATGCTGCTTCTTTTTCTTTTTGAGAAGTCGGTGTTTTTGCCTTCTTCTCTCCTTGTAAATCTCGTTATACTGATCGTGAGCAGCCCTCGTTCGTGTTTGCAAAAGCATTTGTCGTGCTCTTTGCTTGGCTGCATTTGCCAGCCTACATTCTTCATCGAACCATGGGTTTCGTTTTGGTGGCCGAGTGAAACCCAGAACCTCAGAGGCAGCGGTTCTGATGGCTTCTTGGCATTGCTGCCACTGGTCTTCAATGTTTAATGCTGGCGGCATGGGATTCAAGGATAATTGAAGGGACACTCGATTGGAATAGGCATTGGCAATCTCTTGCGATTGTAGCTATCCGACGTCATATCTCTTCACAGCGTTAGTTCGTGCTGGTCGTGAACAAGATATCCTCATTCGTACCTTGGCTACAACAAGGTAGTGGACCGAGTCAAAGTTGGCCCCTCGGAAAGTTCGGACATCTAGCACACTGGAAGAGTGCCTTGCGTCGATCGCAACATGGTCAATTTGGTTGACGGTTAATTGATCTGGGGATCGCCATGTACCTTTAGAAATTTTGAGATGCGGGAAGCGTGTACTACTTACAACAACATTTAGCCCCGCAGCAAAATCGATTAGCCTCAATCTGTTTTCGGAGGTTTTGTCGTGGAGGCTATGCTTGCCGATTGTGTTTCCAAAGATGTCCTCCTTCCCTAGTTTTGCGTTGAAATCGCCAAGAACGATTTTCACGTCGTGTCTAGGGCACTGCTCATATGTTTCTTGGAGGAGCTCGTAGAAACAGTCTTTGGAATCGTCGTCTTTCTCTTCTCTGGGGGCGTGGGCGCATATAAGGCTAATGTTGGCGAATTTAGCCCTGATGCGGATGGTCATTATACGCTCATTGACTGGATTTTGGCTAATCACCTTATCCCTGAGTCTTCCTCTAACGACAAATCCGCACCCGAATAGTTGCTGTTTCTGTTGTCTGTAGCAGTCGCCATAGTATATGTCACAGTTTTTCATCTTCTTTATGCCCGGCCCACTCCATCGCACTTCTTGGATGGCGGTTATGTCTGCTTTGCAGCAGTCCAGGGCGTCCGATAATTCTCCACTTACGTTCCAAGTGCAGATCCGGAGGTCGTTGTCCTTTTTTCGTTTGCTTGGGTCGTCAACTTTGAAATCATTATCGTTATCCGAGGCTGCTTGTTGTTTCGGCAATTATATATGATATTAGAATTGTACTTAAAGAAAAAAAGATAAAAATTCAATTTAATAAGAATTTTATGTTTTCATCTGTTTTTTTCATCTGTAAAAAATAAAGAAACTATGTTTATCAGACATTTTCTGCAAAAAAATGACCTCAAAGTCAAAACTTTGTTTACGGAAGAAAATTTGAATACCACTTAAAATTGAAAATCTGGCAACCCTAAGGTCGTTATTTCTTCAAAAAATTAAGTCTAAGATTAGGTCTCTATCATTAGTATTGACAGAGATATCGAATTTAACATAGGTCAGGGTACACCAAAGTTAGCCTTTTTTTAAATTGTCAAAAAGTGATGTCAAAGTTGATAAACGACTTTACTGTAGAGCAATTTTTTTCTTAGAATATGACCAAGAATCACAACCCAAAGGATAATACACGAAGTACGGGACACCCTGTATATGTATTTGATTTTTAAAAAATATTGGGAAAAATATGACTTGCAGAAAAGGTACATTTGTCACAGTTTTTCAAACAAATCTCAATAGGTAAGCTAATAAGTTAATAATAAATAGGGGAGAGTGGGGCACATTTGAACCCTTTTTGCTTTCACAGCTGCTGGAACCATACATGTTCGATTTATTGATGTGTAAAGCTTACTTACATGGAACAATGCTATTGAACTGCGATTTCAAATAATATTTTGTTCATTTATGAACATATTTTTATTAAATTTTAATTTTTAACCAAAATATATGCTTATGTTCAAAAGTGCCCCATGTATGGGGCAGTTTTGAAATTCGAAGTGGCACTTTTGAACAGCAGTATTATTTCGTTTTAGTGATTGAATAACACTTTAAATTTTTACTGTTTTTATCAGTTTTATTAGTAAAGGATAAAAAAAATTAAAAAATAAAAATAAAAATAACATCACATTCAAGGAATCAAAAAGTAACAAAAAATCATAAAAAATAAAATTTATACTTCAATTATCACATTCATTAGTTGAAAGACAACAACAAAAACTTATTTAAACATAACATAGAAAACATAGAATATAGTAGGTATATTATTTAGAGTAGAATAATTTATCTTCAACCCAACCGGTATTTTGAAAAATCAAATGCAAACGATTAAAATGCGGATGTTCTTGATGTACCTGGGGCATTAATTGGTTCAGGCAGCTTGGCTTTAATTTCTATGCCGCTTATAATGGAGCTGTCTTCGAGATCAGGAAAAAAGAATTTGAAGGATTCAGGCTTCTTTTTCATAAAATCAATGCTGTACATATTTCCATTTTTTTCTTTGATTTTACCTACAAAAGCTAGTTTTTTATTGTTCTTTTCATTGGAGCATTCTGCCAAAATGAAATAGCCTTGATTTAAATTCTCATAACTCAAATCAAATGATTCCTCGTTTTCTACTTGCTCTGTTACTTGTAGTTCTTCAAACGAAGAATCGTTTGCAAAATTGAAATCAAGATCGGTGTCATCATTAACTGAGAAGCTTTCATCTGAACCCGAGCTAGATTCTATTAAGTTATTAGCTTTGGTTTGCGGTTTGGAGGTTTTAAGGCGTTTAATTAAAGGCAGAATTGGTGTTTTTTTCAGACTCTTTTGGCGTTTTAAATAGGCATCTTCAATTTCATTTTTTTCATGGGTTTCGGTAAGTATCCGCGACTTTCCTTTCTTTCGGCCTCGAGTTTTGGTTTTCCTTGGGGCAGCTTTCGGATAAGGCCTTGCAATTTATGTCATTGGGTGTTGTAATCATATTATGAGCTGGAAAATCGGCTTCATTCGACAATGGTTCAATATTTTCATTCGTGACTTCAGCAGACTCAGGCAATTTTCGATTTGTGACCTCTGAACATTGAAAGTCTTCTTCAGTGAATGCACTCCTTGAAAATGGAAAAATGCCTGGCTTAGCAAAGCCAGAGGTTATATTCTTTTAAGTAAAGGAAGCCATGTACGCAGTGTTTGCAATAGCTGGAAGATCGTGTATTCTTATTGTTTTGCCGGGATTGTTAAGTAGCCAGTCGTTTTGTGCTACCGATAGTTTTAGCTTGAAGGGTCCCAAAACAGCAACATCAAGAGGCTGAAGGCGATGAATGCAATGGGGAGGAAAAGTAGCTAGGACTATACCATGATCACGGGAAAAGTTAATGGCATCAATTGTGCAATGGCTTTCATGATTGTCCAGTAAAAGTAATATCATGTCTGATTTAGTGCATCTTGTGGATTTCTGAATGTGCTCAAGAACTTTAACAAAAAGTTCTCCAGTCATCCAACCACTCGTTGGGCTGTTAGCGTAACCAACGCTACCAGTTGGTGCTCCATTAAGCATTGTGTCATGACATCTAGCCCGCGGAAATATGAACACGGGAGGTATAGTATTACCAATTGCACTTACAATAGCACACATAGTAATTAATTGGCCCCTCTCAGCAGAAACAGATTGTCCAACCTGTTTTTCCCCTTTTTGTGCAATGACGTTTGGAGCTTGAACTACTGTAGTGACCCCGGTTTCATCCAAATTGAAAATCCGATCAGCTGTAAAGTTAAACTTACCGAGTGCTCTCTCATAATTTGAATGAAATTCTTCAAGATTCTTCTGGTTAAAACTAGTAGCCCTTGTATTCTCTGGTTTTCGTATTGAAAGCGTTGAGTGACGCTTCATAAAGCCATAAATCCATTCGATTCCAGCCATTTGATTTTCTCTCCATGCTTCGGGACATTTTTGCAACAATGTGGCGTATTCAAAAGCTAATACTCGAGCTTGAATTTTGGTCAGTCCGTAATTCATCTTCGAGCTTCGTATCAAATATTTTTCAAGCATCTTTTCTTCACCATTAGTAAAAACTTGCTGTGTTGAATATTTGCTTGAAAATTTTAAGTTTTGTGGCTCCTTTTTACTTGTTAACTTTTTAATATGGTAATACAATGTAGTTGGCAATATTCCGAAGGCAGCAGCAGACCCTCTTAATGACATTGTTTTATCCAAAACTGCTGTTATGGCACTTTTAACATCATCTTCATTGACTACTGTGGATTTTTTTCTCTTATAAGTGCGCACCATTATTCCCTTTAAGACAAGAAATTGAAACATTGAACCCATTTATTGACTAAAATACAGTGAAAGATCTAAAAATATGTGGAAGAAACTGATCGGGGCAGTTTTGAACATGTTCAATCGTGCCCCAACACACTTGTTCAAATCTGCCCCAACTGTTTCAAAGCCATAAAATGTTGTATAACTACTTTACTAAAACATGTTAATTTAAAAACTCACCGTGATTTGGTTCCAAATTTATTTACTGTTAACAAAATTTATTTCCTGGTTTTATATAGCGCACTAAAATTTGTACACACCCTTACAACTAAAAAACCAAATATAGCGGACAAGCACTAAAAAACCACCTTCCACCTATAAATCTGAAAGCCGACTGAACAAAGCACGGAACGTCAATGACGTTTAAGGATACATTGTTGCCAGCTTAAAATATTGAATTACTTTTGAAAAACAGTAATAAACTAAAATTTTATAAGCAGTGTTCAAATGTGCCCCACTCTCCCCTAAATAAAGATAAATAGATCAGTAAGTTGCTTATTTTAATTAGTTGTAGATAAAAAATTAGTAAATGTGTCAATAATTTATGAATGAATAAATAAATCAATGAATAAATACATAAAAAGTTAATTAGAGAACAGAAAAAATAAGCATGAAATCGTAAATAAATCAATAGACGACCAAATTAACAATTGAATAAATAATTCCATAATTGAATAAATAAGTAAGCTAATCACATTTTAAGAAGTTTCGTGGAAAAATCCATCAATGATGAAAATCCAACGAAAGTGCGCATCATGAACACAAAATCGTCTTTATCCTTGGGCACTTTTCGAAAATGGGGCCCCTGTACGATTACATAAAAATGTTATGTTGTGTAGTGAAGGCAAGATAGTTTTGAATTAATATTTATTCTTTTAATTTTTTCAACAAACAATATTTTTTTGAATCCATTAAAAAGATGAATGATTGTTCAAGAATTTAAAACATAAATACATGTGATGTGATTCTTGGTTATATTCTAAGAAAAAAATGGTTGCAAAGTAAAGTCCGTTTCTCAACTTTGACATCACTTTTTTAAAATTTAAAAAAGGCTAACTTTGGTGTACCCTGACCAGTGTTAAGTACGATTTCTCTGTTCATACTGATGGTAGAGACCTAATTTTATACTTATTTGTTTGTAGAAATAATAATCTTTAAAACTGTATTGGGCTCCTAAAGGCTTAGGGTTGCCAGATTATAAGTTTTAAATGGTGTTCAAATTTTTTTCCCAAAAGGTCAAAACTTTAGGTCATTTTTTTTCAGAAAATGGTTGATAAGCATAGAGTTTCTTTATTTTTTACAGATGAACAAAGGTAAGGTTAGGTTAGGTGGAAGTGGCTGTCAGCCAATGAATACATTGCCTGACACACTTAGGCCGCAAGGGCCCGTTGTGATACCATAGAGTAATCAGCAAGTTAATCACCTATTGATCTACAGATGAACAAAACAATAATAAAAAAAAACTCAGTAATAAGTGCCCTCAAAAACCCATATATTTTATGATACATGGAAATATCTAAAACGGGAAAGATATAAAATTTTGGGTTTTTTACGAACTTTTACTGCATCAGCTTAAAGGTTATTTTCATGACTGTGAATTGTTGAAAAGGGTGAAAAGTGTAGCTGACTTGCTACCAAAATCCTTACTGATTTATTTAAGTGGAGGCTTCTCTTTTAACTTCATACCTCATACGCTTGATGTTTTGGCCACTCCTTATCACTCTCTTTACTGTCGAAATGCTTGCTGTTGTTCCAGACGCGGTCCTTATTTGAGGAGATGTCTGGCAAGAATTCAATGCCAGTCGGACAATTAATCTCCTTTCAGCAGATGACGTAACTTTTGGTCTTCCTTTCATATTATTTCCATAATTTGCTTTGTTTCTTAAGGAACTGCTCACAATATTTTGCGATCTTCCTATTTTTTCGCAATTAAACGCAGACTTAAGCTCTGTTCAACGTATAACTTTATTTTAATTTTTTCTTCCCAATTAAGACACTTCGCTCGCCCCATTATTCCTTAAAAAAGTGTTTCGAATATTTAATTTATCCCTTTATAACTCAACCTCGTATAATTTATGAATTCGACAATTTTATGGTAGTTTTCAAAAAGTAAAAATACACGTATTTTTTTATTTCACTGTTTACTCATTAGAAAAGTATAAAAATGAGAAAAACGAAAATGTAACAGTTGTGTCTCATTGCCACAAAGTGCTCCTTTAAGGTGTATGGAATGCGTTATAACAATTATTATGATTATTGTAGCATAACGGTACCCCACACTTCTCACACATGGTCTGTGTAACGCCAGTACACTTAAATTTTCAATGTTCACCCACTAATAAAATTTAAAGATTCACAGCAAACAAACAAAGAACCAGCTTTATTACAAGTAACGCCATCTAGTTTGAACAAAAGACATTTAATATGTGTGAAATTGTTTGTAACCGTTGTGTCGCAGTGATTTTAATCGGAATTCAACGTCTACTTGAAATTTTTGGAGGATTTTTTTGGTTTGTTACAGTTATGTCACAAGGTGATATAAAGGGTTATTCACTTTGCTAAAATTTCACGCACTGATCCTTAGAACTCTGAACCCGAACTGGCTTTAAAGCAGATGAACCTATCGTATTGAGCGATGAAAAATGATGAAAAACTGCATTTCATAGTTTGCATGCATGCAATTTATCGTTAGGGCGTATTTGAATCTCTCTTTCTTGTAAATAGATCAGCAAAGGAAAATGATTTGAGAATACAAAAGAAAAAAGCTCCCTCAAATCTCTATTCAAGAGAAAAAAAGCTTTTTTTCCTTGCAAAAGCTGCAAAGAAATCATTGTTAAAAAGTCCCATTTTTGTTAGTATGCGGACACCAAAATTTAGTATTCGGATGCATTTGTTTTTGTACCCGGACAAAATCATGTAAAGAGACAAGCCACAGAGTAGATAATACAGAGTATCCACTTCCACCCCTTCAACCCGAAACACCCGCAAAAAATTTTTCAATATGGCGTCCTATTTCTGAGTTTGAGGCTCTGTGCTCACTAGTATGAACTGTAAAAACTTAACTAAACGCCTGCATCGGTATGAAATTTTTTACCAATTTTTGCCTTTTTCAGTGAAATACTGGTCAAAATGTAAAAAAAAGTTAATTTCTGCAACTTAAATTAATTTTTCTAAATTCTAGGCTGTATGAAAATTAAAAATTATCGATTTTTTTTGCAACCAAAAAAAAATTTTTTACTTTTCAAACTCAACTGACTTTGATCTGTGGGAAGTGAAGGCCAGTGCGGGCATCCGGGGGCGGGCATCCGGTTTAGTTTAGTGTAGGCAAAACGCACTACCTTGCTGAAGTGGACTCTCTGGTTCTACTCTGTGAGACAAGCCCTATCCGGATACTGAAAATACATATGTGATAAGCGCACAATTTTTAGTATCCAGACAGTCTCTTAAAATGATTATCGATCGAATTATAAATTTAAGTTCTACATAAAGTTTTAATTTGTGTATGAGACGTTCCGGAATTCTTAAGTTCTACATAAAATCCCCATACTAAAGTAGAACTTTATGTAGAACTTAAATTTATGATTCGATTGAGCAACTGGCCCTAAGTCTCTTAAAATTATTGATTTAGTTTCCGGACGCTTTTGTTTTAGTACCCGGACCCAATCATTTTAAAAAGCAAGCCCTTTCCGGATACTAAAAATTCATGATAATCGCACATTGTTAGTATCTGGACAGCATGTCCGGATATTGAAAAACATCGTCAATTTTGGTTTTAGTACCCGGACACCACAAATAATGGCAAAGATTTTATTAAATTTTGTTTTTTTTTGCAAAATTGTTTTAGTTAATAATGTTCCCAACGACCTCAATTACTTTTCATTACAGTAAATTAATTATTACTTGTTCAATTGCTTACTGTTAAAAACTGTTCGCACAATTTTTTTTTTACACAAACCGACAACGAGACCGCATCTTCAAACCTTAAACAATAAAATGATGCGTAATTCTTAAAGTACGCATTTCGAGTACCTGAAACTTTGCATGCATGTGTAGGAGACATTGAAGGAACAATGCTTGTTGACGTTTGTAGGTTTTTTGCGTGATTTATACATATATTAATCACGAAAAAAGGTCAGTGTGTCCGGATACTAACACTGTCCGGATACTAGTGCGTTTACCCTAATACTCCGATATTTAAATAACCACAAGTCGTGTCGTCAATATGCTATATGCTCGACTGATAGTCAGAATCATCTTTGGTCGCGTATACGCAGAAGATATGTGAAGAATATGATAAAACAACGAGCTGTACTGCGATATGGCCATAGCTAGAAGAGTCGAGACTACGATGGCTGGGAAGTGTAGAGCGGATGGACATCGACACTCGGGCTCGACGCTCGACGGGAAAACCTCACCCGATTTAGAGTGCAAAACTTGAGAAAGCTCACCCGAAATCGAAGTTGTTATCGAAAAATGCTGGTGGAGGCCCTTGTTCACCCTTAACTGTAATGCCCACCTAAGTAAGTAAGTAAGTTCTCATATTACGGTATTTACAGACACGAGTTGTACTGCAAAACTCGTACGGAAAATAATACCGCTGCGTGGGAAGGCCAAATGTAGAATTACTCTTGCCAATAGCAGGTGCTTTTTGGTCAAGAAACCAATTGAGAAATAAAACTCTCTAGAGAAATCAAGAAAAAGGAGAACTGGATCATCCCAGTCCTGTTATAGATACTGCGCAGAAGCAAGGACCTCATCCTAAGCAGATAAGGAAACCCTGGGTCGTTTCGGAAGACAAATACTACGAGAGATCTTTTTCTAAATTAGAAAGTAAGGAACGTCGTTCCACACGACATAGCTTTCGAAGCGAATTCGTGGATATATAAAATTGAAGAAGTCTTACTGGGATTTAATTATGTTGCATATCAACATTGGAAAAACGTAGAAGTTCAACCTCAGAAAAGACAAGGCGACTATCAAAAAAATACGAATACAGTGGACACGAAGGTGATGTTAAATACTTGTATTCTTCCTAATTTTCATGCAGACTCAATGGCTGAATATTATTTAAGAATATTTTTGTTTTTTGTGTTGCTTTTTCGTTTCATCGAATTCAGAAATCACTCGGTGCTAAAGAAGTTTCTTTTCAGTAATACCTACAACACGCTTGCTTTATACTAAAACCTTATAATTTGCGGGCCCAAGCACATGTGTAAATCACAGACTATCTGCTAATTTACTATTAACCAGGCGCCGCGATAGTTTGAGAAAGAAACTAATTGTCTTGTGGTGAAGTTTGGATGTAGATATATGTATAGTATACACGCTATCGCACTACGCAAGCTGCATACATATGGACAAAGCTCACCAGAAGACAAAGGGGACACTCTACGCACCATTGCACAGAAAGTAGACCGTAGTATAATAAACCCCCTAAAATATTTTTTTATGTAAGGTTAAGTTATTTGGCGCCCGATGTGTGCCTAAAGCTTTTCATTCTTGTGTCCAATAAACTCACAGCAAACCAAGCACATAAGATAAGGAGCTGTTGTTGAGTTTTTGTCATTGTTTTTGTACGATTGTACAATTAAAAGGATCTTTCTGAATTCAGTCGTTCTCTTACACAGTAGTGCAACAGGCTGAACAAACCGAGTATCACATTACCTTTTAAGTCCCAAAGCAAGCAAAGGTTGTCAAATAACGAAAGCAACTCTTAACTCGACTCTCGACTTTTTATATTCCCTTCCTGTTGTAATGACACGAAAACTAAAGAAAGAAAACGAGTTAATTTCGCATTGACGGCGGGCGCCAAGCATATTCCAGTTTCGACAGTACCTATACAATTTCAACAGAAAAAACTTACTTCAAATTTTATGTTGCTCACCAAAAGTGTTTAATTAATCACGTTTTCCCACTAGGCAGACAGCTTGAGTGTCTGTATATTTTTACCAAAGGTCAGAATTCTTATACACAAATTTAGTTCAGCATTTCAAAAGCTCTACCGATAGGTACCGGAGAACAATTGACATCCCATGCTCTTTTGAATCTGAAGAACATAAAGCTAGTTGTTTTGTTTGTACATACATATCTTGATACACATCAATGACGTGAGCCTAGAGCCTACAGCCTACTAAATCCACATTCAGTCGCGTTGAGCACAACAAAATATAAAAATAGAATTATTTGATATACGCGGGCTCTATTGTGAACTGTTGACTTTTTTATTTTTAACTGCGCTAATGCAATGGTAGAGTTGTAAAGACTGCAGTCTTTTTGGTACTAGTACTTGTGCAGTCGCAATTAATTAACTTATCTTTTGAATGCAGTTAATCTACTGTGACCAGTCTTTTAACTGCAAAAAAGCAGTCAGAAGTTAGTACTAACTTTTTGACTGTGCAGTTAATCAATGCAGTTAATTGACTAAAAGTTAATAAACTGCAGTACATTTAACTGGGCTTAGTCTTTTTAGTCACTAAAAATTCTTTTGTACTGGTGTGATTAAATTTTTAGTCAGCAAGTCTTTTGACTGTAGTGAATTAACTTTTAGTCATTTAACTTTTTTTTAGTCTTTTGACTTTTTTTTAGTCACTTAACTTTTTAAGTCTTTTGACTGCAGTTAATGTTCCTGTGGGTCACAGGAAATATATAATAGTAGATCATACAGATTTCGTCAAAAATTTGAATAAAAGGGGTTTTCTGAACTATTCTCGTCAAAAAACAAAAAAAGAAAGAATCAAAGTCTTTCGGAACATTAACTGCAGTCAAAAGACTTTAAGAGTTAAATGACTAAAAAAAAATCAAAAGACTAAAAAAAAGTTAAATGACTAAAAGTTAATTCACTACAGTCAAAAGACTTGCTGACTAAAAATTTAATCACACCAGTACAAAAGAATTTTTAGTGACTAAAAAGCAATTTGGACGACAGTAAAATGTGGGAAAAAATGGATGCACGATTGGAGGTTCAAAGTAAGTTTATTATTTCATTATTGTCGACAAAGATAGATCAATCTCAGCAAAAAATAACCGAGGATATCGAAGCTCAACTTACCGAAATTAAAAGCAGCATCACAAACGTCAACAAAAGAATTGATGCTATTGAAAAAGTCACTATTACGAACCGAGAAGAGGTAAACAAACTCAAAACTGATGTCAAAAGCTTAACAACAACAATAACGCATATGGAAACCGAACATACAAAAGCTACAGATGATTTGCTTAACGCCAGCGAACAAATAAGTGTTAACACTTTGAAAATTGATGAGATAATAAATGCACAAGAGTCACAAAATAATAAAAATATAGCATCCGATGCAATTTTGTATGGTATACCACAAACTAAAGATGAAAACCTAAAATCTTTATTCAACCACTTGTGTCACACACTTGAAATACGACCGCCATCTCTTAATGCTATTTTTCGCACTCGCCCGAACAACACCACTGCAACAAACACAAGATCTGCTATCTTAATAAAGTTCCAGTCCCCGTATGACAAAAACTTTGTTCTAAAATCAATTTCTACACACCGAAAAGTAAAGAAAAATAATAAACAACTTTGTCTTCGAGATGTGGGAATACCACAACAAAGTAATAAAGAAACACCCATATTCCTTCGTGAGTGTTTAACGAAAAAGAATTATGAAATTCTACAACTCGCACTTCGCCAAAAAAAATTGAAACAACTGTCATCCGTCTTTACCATGCGTGGATTTGTATACATCAAACGTCAAGCTGAAGATGATGCCCAGATGATCACAAACATCGACGACTTGAATGGAGTTGCCACACCAATAAACCTGTCTGAAATTAATTAGAAAGCTCCTCAAACTATTATTAACTTCCTTTTAATTTTCTTTTATTGTTATAATTTTTTCTTTTTTTTTTCTCTTTTTCCTATTATTATTTCCTTTGTACTTTTCCTATTATAATTTATTGCTCATTGAACATTTTTACTCTATTGTTTTCTTTTCTCTTTTTCTTCATATCCCAACTTTGAATAAAAAAAAAAAAAAAAAATTGCCAATCATGACTAGTTCCTATGATAACAGCAATGTTGTTCTGCGTTCTATGGTAAGCATTTTCAATGTACAGAGAAGTGGACTAAATATATGCCATTTAAATGCACAAAGCCTTTTGCCAAAAATAGATGAATTTAGAGACATCTTTGAGAATGTCAAGGTTGATGTTATCTGCGTATCGGAAACTTGGCTGAAAGATAAACACAAAAATGAGTTATGTAGTGTTAATGGTTATAAACTGTTTAGGTGCGATAGGCAAGGACGGATAGGTGGTGGTGTTGCGATATTTGTACGAGAAGGTGTAAAAAGTAAAATCAAATTTATGTCAAGCATTGGTAGTGTTGTTGAGTGTTTATTTGTTGAAATATATAACGGAGAGGACAAACTACTTATTGGTGTAGGTTATCGACCAAATAAACAGTTAAGCTTGTCCTCATTTTTCGAGGATATTAAAGAACTTGTTTTCCAAACCCCAAACGTTATAATATGTGGAGATTTCAATAGTAATCTTTTAGAAGAGTCAATTCTAGTCGAGGGCATGAGAACCTTTAATTTATTTCCTGTGAATACTACTGTTCCAACTCATTTTAGTAATAACTCCAGGACTCTGTTAGATGTCTTTTTTGTCAGTAAAAAAGCACTTTTTTATGACCAGCTTTCAGCTGCAGGTTTCTCGAAGCATGACCTTATATATATGACTTTTGATTTTCAGACGAAAATTAATGAAAGCTTTTATCAATATAGGGATTTCATGGCAATCGATTACGTCATGCTTGAAAGTCAAGTCAGAAATATAAACTGGAATGTCGTTTATTGCCTAACAAACACGTATGATCAAGTCGAATTCGTAAATACTCAAGTTCTGTATCTTTTTAATCACTGCGTTCCGATACGCAAGAAATTACGTAAGCCTGAACAGCGCTCATGGTTTACTCCCGAGTTACGTGAACTCATTGCTCTACGAAATACAGCTTACAACAATTGGAAACTCTACAGACTTGACGAATTTCAGCTAATTTATCGTAATTTGCGTAATACAGTTACAAAAAAAATACGTTCCGCAAAAAGACGTTTTTATGAAAGCCATATAAATTTATCTTTGAATGGAAAAAAACTGTGGGAAAATATGCGAGAGCTAGGGATTGGAAAGAAAAAAAACTTTGCAGTACTTAATGATATTGACACAAATGTGTTGAATCAAAAATTTGTTGATATTCCTTTTCCATCTTCTTCTGTGTCTCTTCCTTTACCTGAACAGTCGCAAACACAGCTAAGAAGTCCTACAAACTTTTTTGACTTTTGTCGGATTGACAGTACGGATGTTTTAGAAAGCCTTTTGTCGATAACATCAAACGCCACAGGAGTTGATGATATGTCTCCCAAGTTCTTGAAAATTATTTTGCCATTCATTTTACCTCATATTACGCATATATTTAACACAATATTAACTACTGGAGTCTATCCCGATCAGTGGAAAATGGGTAAAATCTTGCCTATACCAAAAGGTGCAAATGAATATAGACCAATATCTATTTTACCTTTTCTTTCAAAAGTCTTTGAAAAAATCCTTCAAACCCAGATAAATTTATTTTTGAGAGAAAATGATTTATTATCATCTAAACAATCCGGTTTCAGAAAAAAACATAGCTGCACTACAGCACTAATAAATGTAATCGAAGATATAAGAGGAGCTTTAGATGAAGGAAAGGTCACTTTCTTGGTTTTATTGGATTTCTCTAAAGCCTTTGATACCGTTAATCATGAAAATCTTTGTATTAAGCTTTCGAGTCTGTATAATTTCTCACACTTATCAGTACGTTTAATCAAATCATATCTCGTAGGTAGAAGCCAAGCTGTAATGGTGGATGGTAATTTATCGAACTTTCTACCAACTTCAAGAGGAGTACCCCAAGGATCCATTCTCGGCCCCCTTTTGTTTTCATTATACATTAATGAACTTCCCCTATGTATCCCTCACACAACAACACAAATGTACGCCGATGATGTTCAATTATATAAAAGTTGTCCGTTAGGGTTGATTGAAGATACAGTTTCAATAATAAATGAAGACTTGGAAACAATTTCATCTTACAGTCGCACAAACGGTTTATTTTTGAATCATAGTAAGTCCAAATGTATTGTTATTTCCAAGAAACCTGTGAATCTGTCGTATTTTCCACAAATTCATCTAAACGGCCTCCCAATCGAATACGTTGAGACGGTGAAAAATCTAGGTGTGGTTTTCAATAGGAAACTTACCTGGGATACCCATATAAACATTTCAATTGGTAGGGTTTATGGAGTACTTCGTACGTTGTGGCCAACACAATATTTTACTCCAATAAAAGCAAGAATCTTACTTGCCAAAACTCTACTTATTCCCATTTTGCTTTACGGATGTGAAATATATGGAAACTGTGATTCAATAAGCAGGAGAAAACTAAACGTTGTTTACAACTGTATTGCTAGATACGCCTTTGGTTTGAAAAGATATGATAGCGTCTCATCTTTTGCAAAAATGTTGTATAATATAACTTTCGATAACATTGTTCGTTATAGGACTTTAGTTTTGTTGTTTACGGTTATGCAATCACATCAGCCTAGATACCTCTTTGATAGAATACAAAGATCTTCCTCAATAAGGTCAGAGCAACTCATCAACTTTCGTATAACGTGCTTAACCTCGGAACGACAGTTCTTCATAAATGCTACTCGGTTATGGAACGCACTACCCAGGCATTTAAAACGAATAGGTGAAATTAATCTTTTTAAAAAAAAATTACATGAGTATTTTTCCCAATGAATTTAAAACTATACATTTATACATGTGATGTTTGAATAATATGGAGAGAAGAAAACAAATTGTTTGATATAAAGCCTAATTTAAATGAATTATATAACTTATGAAAATAATGATTAATTATTATGCAAAAAAAAAAAAAAATTATTTTTGAATTATGCAATGTAAAGTGGTCTGTTTAAATTTCATTCCACTGGTTTATTAATTATATAATAATAGATATTGTTAAATAATATTAGCTAAATGTAACACCTCAAGACTTGTATTATTTAATAAGATAATTTGTATCTTAAAATACAAGTAGCCAATAAAATAAAATAAATAAAAAATAAAAAAATAAAAGACTAAGCCCAGTTAAATGTACTGCAGTTTATTAACTTTTAGTCAATTAACTGCATTGATTAACTGCACAGTCAAAAAGTTAGTACTAACTGCTGACTGCTTTTTTGCAGTTAAAGTACTTATCAAAGTTAAAAGACTAAAAAAATTAGTCTTATTCGTGACTTAACTGCAGTACCAAAAAGACTGCTGTCTTTACAACTCTGTGCAATGGCCGTGTAAAGCTTTTTATGGTTTGCACGAACAACAGTCAGAGGCTGTGATACGGGTGCACTAGTGCACTAGCTATACCACCGCCCTACGGCTGGCTGCCCGACTCGTTCAGTCTGGACTACTTCGTATTGGGATTGGGAGGCCTGTTTTTGTTTCTGTTTTCTTTGTTTGGTATAACTCGTTGGTTGCGAGGCTGTGAGACTAAAAATTTCCAGCTGGAGTTTCATGCGAGATGAGAGTATCTGCTAACTGCAAGACAAACGGTAATGTTTGCTTTATGACGATAGGTGGCTAATACTTTGTGCCAACCTACTTGCTTACATATTATGTCTCTTCTGGCTAAAACTCAAAAGAAATTCTACAGAGGGAGATAGGAGAGGGGCGAGAGGCACGGGATAGACGGTGACAGCGACAACACGTCGGGCAAAATAGAGGCTTCAGTGCCATTTAGAGCATCAGGTTTTAAAAACATTGAAGTCAAGAAGTCGTCGTGCCCAATATTTCTCTCTCCCGCTGCTAGCTGGCCTGGTGGCATGGCAGTGCATATAACAGTTAAGTGTCTACGATAGGTCTTGTTCATTAGGAGAACAGTTGTGATGCGGTGCAGCGGTGTCATTCGATTTTCTTCTTTTTTTCATTATTTCCCTGTTTCTTTTTCTTTCCTTCTCCTCGACCTTCTGTTTCCCATTTGCTCATTAGACTGTTATGTTTCTGTGCGATTGCTTGTGCCGCCTAGTCGATCGCACATAAAGCTGCCATTAATATTCTCATTTTACACCGCATCGATCGCAAATAACGGGAGCTGTTTTACTATTTCTTAGGTCTTCACATTTTTCTTACCGACGGCGACGCGACGCGACGGACGTTGGCTTGTGTCGTGCTGTATTTCGCTCTATAAATGTTGGCTGTGGTTTGTATATATAGATGTGACGAGAGATCTTGCTTTGCGTATTTGCGTTATATAATTTGAGTATTAGTTGAGAAAAGTTGTGTCTGGGAGCAAATGGAAGCCAATGAAATAGTCAAAGAGGCTTTGGCTTTTTTCTGATTTTCTTACGTAAGATGTTTACTATTTATTTTATGACATGGTTCTTTCAACTTTCGATTTTTAGAGCCAAAGTCAGAGGGCTTACCCGTCATGGGGTTCAATAATTGTTGTAAGAAATAAAAAATATTTCTAGAGTTTGGCAGAATTATCGCAGACTTAGAAGCGTGACTGAAAACGTTCCATCTTCTCTTTCTGCTTTACTCTAGTGAGACGCCTAAGAGTTAAGGCCACAACTCATAGAATCCGAATCTGACAGCTCGAAAAAACACGATCTTATGAGAAGTGACCCATAATCATTGGATGCAATGGACGCAACGGAAAAAGTAGCCCAACTTTTAAATTTTTAGCCTCTGGCAGAACTGATGACATTAGCTGTCAAAACCAATTTGTAGTTCTCTCTTCTGCTAGTGATGCAAAAACCGATTCCTCAGAGATGTGACTCATTTTTTGTTTTTATTGGTACTGAAGTAACAATTCGATCGGATTTTAATATAAAAATGGTTAGAATAGCCGAAAAATACATTCAATACCCATTTTTATTTTTCGAGTTCAAGATTTGAGAAAGAAATTCACCACTAATGACAAAGTTCACATTGCTCGATAAACATTGACAGCCGTATTTATTAGATTTCCCTAAATAGCTCTGAACGGACGAATAGTTATGTAGTGAATAGCACTCTATTCTACGTTAAAAAAAATTCTTATTTATAAACCATTATAGTTATGGTGTGTATATCTTACCTATCTATAATCTATAATCTAATTTATAGCATTGAGCGGTAATACACAGGTGTACTTCACTATCGAAAACAAACCGGTCTCTGAAAGCCATCTATGTATCCGCCGGCGTACTAACATTTCCTTGTCATTTCACAATAGCGATGACATAAACCTATTCAGTCGCTATACTACCTAAATCGGCGTTCAGGATATTCCACCTCTATGTTACGTTCAAAAAGTTTTATAAATAGGTTTTTCTGTTCAGAGGTATTATAAGTGGAACATAGCGCTATTCGCTCCCTATTATGGGTTTATAAATAAGGCTGTGAATCAATAAACACTTTCATACCTACATAATTTTAATTGCATTGCAGATGTTGGTTGAATTTTTTATTTTTTTGTCTTAGCATTTCGCCCAACGTTACATTTCAAAAATTGAGATTGAGGCAAGATTTTGACAAATTATCTACATGGTTTGATGTCCAACTTCGTGTATTAATAAAAGACAGCCCGATTCTGGCAAAAAGTCACAACTCACAAGTCACAACTTTGTGACCTGCTGAGAACCACATCACAATTTGAGTGTTGAGTGGAAAACTGTCACTTTTCTGAAAAGTTGTGATTTGTGAGTCATTAGTGACTTTAGACAGAATCGGGCTGTAAATATAAATACAAATATAAATCTACAAATGTATATGTAGATTTCCATTTATATTTGCTTTTATTTTATTTTGTTTTTACTAATAAAAGCGATTTTTCTCAAAAATTCGGTATGATCTAAGGGAGAGTATCTCCAAAATTTACTCTTTATAATGAAAGTCCTTTTTCTTATACTTTGTGCTCAAAATTTGTACTCAAAATTCCTTAATCAGCTGTTCTTCGGAAGTTACTTTTATGAAAACCTAACAAAGTTCTACATCCTCAAAAAAACGCTTACTGTGAAAAATTTCTTGAAGAGCTCAACCATCACTCATCTCTAGTTTCTCTTATTCATTTGGACTAATTTTTATCTGTCAAAACACCGCAACGGATTCTATGGTCACCCCAATCCGTTGTGCTCGTTAAAACTCACTGCTGTCAGTTGAATGCGACGAACGGACGCAACGGACTCTAGGGCCGGGCTCTTTAGAGTGTCTATTTTATCTCTTTAAAGGAAAACATGTTCTCTTTTTACGGCCCGCGCCCGATCTTTTTAACACTATCTTTTCTTGTAAAGATTTTTTTTCTCTTTTTTGGCAAAACTCACTTTCATTTTATTTACGAACTTAAATTTAATTTCACCATAAAATATACAATACAATCACCTGAAATCACATGTAGACGTAAATTTCATTTATGTTGACGTAGTGTAACGAGTATTCAGATAGATCACTTCGTTCTACTACAAAAATTCCAAAAGAGCTACTATACTAGTGTATATAGCTCCTTCACGATGGTCAAACCTTTATTTCTATTGCCGCGCAAGTTCCTTTTATTTACATTGTTGTAAAAAGAAAGCAAAATGCGTAGAAGACAAAAATGAAGAGGATGAATTGTTCGAAGAATCAATATAAAAACATTTACCTGTGAATTAAACACATATTTAAAGACCTACTTATGAACTAAATTATGTGATTTTGTTCTAGTTCTGTATTTTTTTTGGTTTGTTAAAGCTCTATTTTTTTGTAAATGAATAAAAATGTTTATGTTAAATAGTTTTTTTGTTTTTGTTTTATTTAGTTCTTTTTATGTTCTCTACTTTGTTCTCTATTTTTTTCTTCAAAGTTCTCTTTTTCAAAAGTTTTTAGAGTGACTTGTCCTCTTTTCTGGGATTAGCAACATGGACACCCTACGATCGGTATTTGTCGATTGATGCCTTTCGGCATAGTGTGGACGCAGCTTTACAAGCTACCAAGTTCTACAGAAATTCTAAACAAAAAAGAAAGTATTTCAACTAATCGTTATAGCAAAAAAGAAATAAACGAAACGGGAAGCTGTCCATCTTAAAAGGGGACGCTGGTCTAGAGCGTGAAAAAATGGGCATAATTTATGAATTTTTTGTGACTCAACAAAAAGATCAATCCAAAATCTGTGATAGAGGTTTTATAAAGTACCTTTTAAGACAAAAAAAAAAAATTAGGTTTCTTCAAAATTCTAGATCAGGGTTCCCCCTTAAGGACTGAACATATAGTCTATTTATTTAATTGGCCTCGGCATAAACTAAAAATTTTAAGCTAAAATAGAAAACGATGTCCGTACATTGTACTTTAGTCAAACTCGTATACAGGGTGTCCCGTACATCGTGTATTATCTTTAAGGGTGTGATTCTTGGTCATATTCTAAGAAAAAATTGTTCTACAGTAAAGTCCGTTTCTCAACTTTGACATCACTTTTTGACAATTTAAAAAAAGGCTAACTTTGGTGTACCCTGACCTGTGTTAAATTCGGTATCTCTTTCAATACTGGTGATGGAGACCCAATCTTATACTTAGCTGTTTGAAGAAATAACAACCCTTAAAACTGTATTTAAGTTGAGCTTCCATAAAGAAACTCTATGTTTATCAGACATTTTCTTAAAAAAAAAAAAAAAAATCTGGCAACCCTAAGGCAATGGAAGCTAAGATTAAATACAGTCTTAAAGGTTGTTATTTCTTCAAAAAATTAAGTCTAAAATTAGGTCTCTATCACCAGTATTGACAGAGATATCGAATTTAACACAGGTCAGGGTACACCAAAGTTAGCCTATGTATTTAGGTGGACATTACAGGTCAATTGAATCTGGGCGTCAACCTTCCAACAACATCTAGGCGAAATTTCCTGGCTTCAGATCTTAGTATACATCACTCTTACTTCTTCCCACTAGGTCAATATCGTCTGCCCAGTATGTGAGTATGTTGTACAAACGTATGCGAGTATGTTGTACAAACTTTTAAAAGACTGTGCCTGTGATGATGACGTTTGAGTTCTGACGAATCTTTTCAATCATGACATTAAGAAGTTGTTGATTATATGTGCCGCCTGGTTTATAATCTTATTCGACATCAGAGGTTTCTTTGAGTTCTTTAGCATCCTGAAACTTGTACGGTATGTCAAAACTAAGCGTAGTTAGTTAGTTAGTTAAATTGACTTTTATTTCAATAAATATTTAACAATTAAGGTTTAGTCTAAGTCATAATGGATTTGGCCTATGGCCGTCTACCAGGGTTGACAAAATATAAACTAAGGTTCTTATATTAAAAATCTCCTTCCATTATACGTTTTCTATAGCGGAGTGCTGCAACTGCGTAATTATATAGAACATCCCATCCTTTCTCTCCGTTCAAAATATTAATTGCTTCATCTAACTAAGCGTATGATATTGAGTTTCCATCAATCGACGATGCTTTTTTCCGATTATATCGCACAGATCAAGTGGTCCATGTTCCTTTCCAACTGGTCTACAGGTACCTTGAAAAGCTCGCACTTAAGAATATCTTATGACAAGGTTAACTTTTTCTAAATCGAGAGGACGGCATTCTTTCTGACAGCGGAGTTTTTGTCTTTGTCGCCGCTAAGCAGAAATGTTTTTTTCAGATCCTCTCCAGTAACTGCAATTTTCCGGTAATGTCTGCAGATTTTTAAAGGCTTGAGTATGAAATTTGATACCTTGACATGGTCTTTTTACCTCTTGGTTAAATTTTTGTATCCAACTCTTTTCATTTACCTAATCTCTCAGCTTTCTGAAATGAGCGTCTTGCTTCTTTTTCTTTTTGAGAATTCGATGTCTTCCCCTTCTTTTCGTCGTTGTAAATCTCGTTGTATCATAGACACTTGTCATCCTTCTTATTTGTTTGCGTTTGCCTTCCCGCAGTTTTCATCGAATCGCAAGGTTCTCGTTTTGGAAGTCGATTGAAGCCTTAATGATAGTTGGAGGGATACTCGATTGGAAGATGTATTCGCTATATATTGCGATTATAGCTTTCCGAAGTCAAATCGTTTCACAGCGTTAGTTCGTGTGAATTGTGAGCAGGATATCCTCATTCCTACATTGTCTACAACAAGCTAGAGGTCCGAGTCAGAGTTGGACTTTCGTAAAGTTCGGTCATCTATCACACTGAAAGAGTGTCTTGCGTTTATTGTAACATGGTCAATTTGTTTGATGGTTGATTGATCTGAGGATCAAGATTCCGCCTAATCGCAGAATCCTTAGTCCGTTTTCGGAATTTTTGTTATGCAACCTGAATGATATTTAAACGAAACATGTCGGAGTAGCTCATTCAGGGGACTTTGTTTCGAATGCTGAAGTCCTCCGTTGATTGTGTAAGTTGAATTCATTCGCTGATGTTACATTCCCCTATGCTTTGACAGACCACTGATATTCGTACTTTGAGCAGTTACTACAGAGGATTATAGTGTTGACCTTTGGTAAGCCGCGTCCGGTTGGATGACATGTACTTGTTGGAATATCTGATCGACTGATAGTTCATGGTCAACTAATAAAGAAGGAATATTTAAATATGATCGAACTATTGCAACCGATAAATTTATTGAATCCAAGTATGGAATTGTTTTACGAGCTAGATACCATAAAAGCGAAGAATACCAACCACTCGAATATCCACTATTCTATTGTACCGCATCCAATTATTGTGTTACGATTAACCACAAGCCCATAAGCTAATCAATTGCTTGAAACAGTAATTTGCATGCAAAAAGAAGCTCCTACAAAACAATTGCATAATGAATTTTGCATTTCTTTTAAAAATCAAGCAATTAAATTGTCCATTGACCTGAATTTTCAATAATTTTGTTGTCTTAGTACACATTCCTGCTGCTTTGAGTTTCTTTTACTATATTCATATATGGGTTTATAGGTATACTTACCTATTATAGACAAGCAAAACTGTTCATTACTTAATACAGAAGCACTTGTCATACAAAAACAACAAATGATTCCTGTAATGAGATTATAAAAGCAAACAATTTTTGGGTGCGTTCAAAAGAAAATGTTACAAACTTTCTGCGACAAAAGCAGAAGAATATAGAGACTTAGCCTATAGAATAGACGAATCTAAATGGCAATGGAAGAACATGAACAATGAACATAGTGAAGAATGCTGACAAACTGACTTTTTCCATCAGATATTTTTCTTCTATAGCTTCTGCTGTTGTTTAAATCATCAAGTGGCATTAATGAACTTATTAAAGATTTGGAAAGAAAAAGCAATGTGATTATTTGAAGGTTAAAGTGGCTCTGGCTTAAAATTATTAATGTTTTCTTGCATCAGTGGTCAGCCTTAAATTTAATATTAAATATTGAATTATTGAATTTTTAAATAATTAAAACATCAAATTATCGAAACGGGGTGCTTATTGCGATTCAATATCTCATATGTGGATTTTGGATTTCACCAAGCGATTTTGTGCTGGCTTTTTTCATTATTTGCATTTTCAGAGAACATTTACCATAGTAGTGTTGTTAAAACACTTTGTTTTTTATAATCAATTCATATCTAATCAACCTTTGTATTTTATTATTTGTATAGAAAATATTTTTAATCTCACTCTCATTAAATCATCTAAACTGTTAGTACCTTTTGTATTTTATTCTTGAGCTTCTGGAACACTGAAATTTTACTTCAAGTGTATATTTTTTTTATACCATCAGTAAGTAGATTTCAACGAACAAAAAACACACCAACTTTTTAAAAAAAGGAGATATTTTGGCGTGAAAAATTTCGATAGAAAATTAGGGTACTTTTTCGATATTGAGTCAATATAAGGTGAAAAAATAAATATTTTAAATCAAAAAAATTACTGTATGTTTGGGACATACAAAGGTAAGTTTTCACCAAATTTCGTAAAAAAATAATATTTTTGCAAAAGATTATTTTTATAAAACCAAAAACTCGGTTATTTGAATTTTTCACATAAATTTTGAGGTTATGTGAACAAAGTGTAATTACAAAAGTTGTAGATCTTTTTATTACCTACAACTTCGCCTTTTAATTTTTTTTTCATAAGACTTGCGGTCTTACCAGAAATCGAGATTAACCCTTTTTTACCCTTAAAAACTCTCCACCTCCCCCTTCCAAACCCCAGATCGCCCGTAATTTATTTTTCCTTTCGTTTTTGTTATATTCTCTACCTTTTCCAATGGGTTTCATCCTACTATATTTTTTTTTTTTTCACTTTTTACCATTTTAAAAATTATCGACCCTGGTCTATGTTGTGATCTTATGTTTAAAAACCATAGCTGATAGTAAAGGATCTGTTGCGGTGAAAGCAATTCAAAGGTATCCTGAAATAAGTGCGGTATAGCTATCAGTTTATCCGATGAGAAATTTTAGAAACAATTGATTTACCGTACAAGATATTTGTTGGATTAAAAGTTTTACAACACCTTAAGTTGCTAAGTTCAATATTAGGTTGGTATCAGAACAACTACATTTGCACCTATAAATTTTCATCTGCTGCCATAATTTTATTCATTTCCCTTTTTAACTTTTGTGCTTTATAATCTTCATCATGAGCGTAACTGAAGAGTTAAACCGTCAATATTAGCTAAAACATTTTTTTCAACACCTACAATGTCATAATGTCAATCAACCTTTTGATTTTGAAACTAACCGGCTCATTTGTTTTCCTCTTCGCTTCTAGCATTTTCTGTCGATGCCTGTCTGCCTATTTTCCAGGTGAAATAACTCACACAATGTTGGTAAGGTTAGACCTGTCAAGCAATCCCTAGTCCCGTCCGCCCTTTCATGTTAAATTCAAAACTGACACATAAAATTCGACCATGATATTGATTACAATTTGTTCGACGGCAAGAATCCAATAAATTGAATTCATTCCCCACTGAACGAATGGCTAAAACGCCTTTGAATACACGAAATTAGTTTCTTCTCTTCGACAATGAAAATTATTTCTATCCCACACCGCATACCGCAATATGCTTTTGGAGTTCCATCACTTCCTTGGCTTAGAGTGTACATATCTACATTAAAGGACTTTTTTCATTCGTTTGAAAATTTCTCATTTATTTCCGGTCGTGTCATATTTTGTTATGGCATAATATTTCAAACGTGTAGTTTAAATTTGACAAAGCAAAAACAGAAATAATAATACATAATAAGAAAAGAGTTTTTTTTTCACGCGTTGTGATGACAACTTTGAAGAGTTTAATCGTTCTTAAGCAAGAAGTCCTTGCTCATTGTCAACAATTTTATATTTCTTTGGTTATAAACTTCGCTTGAAATACGTATGTAGCTGATTAGATGTTAGTTTGAATATGTATATAAATACACGTAGACGTACGTAATTATATGTATACACCGCGTTTTGCACACGGTGCAATAAAATCCCAGGAGGGATAGGTTGGGTGGAGACAAAAAAAAATTGTATAGGAGAGGAGAGGGAGTATCTATTTCCCGCCTAATTGGCTCTTAAAAACTTTATAGAACGTGTTCGAGTTTTTATAAAATTGTGTCTTTCGCCTAAGAGAAGGGTGGTTATAGACCCCTGCCTACCATACCTTTTTCTCATTGTCTCGGCCCGAACTATCATTTCTGGGAAAAGAAGCACTATGTACCTACTATATACCATACATGATCAATGGTTGAGTTGAATTAACCACTCGCAAATAGAGATAAAAGAGCAACGTGAAATAACCTGAAAAGTCTGCAAACGGTAATAAATCACCAAAGAACGCAACGGCTGCAAACTACGAAAATGTATTCAAAACATCTCTTCTCTACATGGGAGACAGAAGATATGGGAGCATGTGCTTTTTGTTGTTTTATATACATTTATATGTATATTGAAAAAGTAAAAAGGTCAAGTTTCCAAATATTCTGTTTCCGGCCTAAATCATCAGGCCGAGAGGGATAATTGGGACCGTCTGTGGGAACTAAAATCAATAAACCCTTTTTTGTGGCCGGTAGATTATTAAGGCAGTATTAAAGATAGTATTTTTATTATCGAAATAATTATGCCTGCCTAATTTGTTCTTAAATTATTCAAGCTTTACTTTGAACTTGCCAAGTGATTCCCGTAGAGTGTTATTTTTTTAAAGAAATTAAAGCCAAACAATTATTATATATATAAAAGGTCCACCTCAGTATGTCGATGGAAATTTCCTATTTCTTATCTTAATGACGTGTTCGGAGTGAGTAAAGAGTGAAATGAGTTCATAACAACAATCTGATGTGACTTCCACAAAAACAAATGTCACATATCTCAATTTAAGACTGTTATTTTCTTATTCAAATCGTTAAGTATAACAAAATCAAATTAAGCATGGCAATACCATCTGCCAGGTTGGCAATCCAATATATATACAGTGGTGGCCACACAATTAGAAACGGCACCCCAAACCATTATGTCTCCTCCTCCATGTTTCACGGTCTTCAGCGTGTATTTTGGGTCTAATTCTTTTTTTTTTTTTTGAGGGTTTAACATACACTTTACCGTCTGACCCAAACAAATGGAATTTAGATTCATCGCTCCATACATAATGGTTTAGGGTGCATTTTCTTGGAGTGGTGTTGATTTTGGTTGGTGTTGGGTAGTAAGGATAAACGGTCGAATGGATCAACAAGTTTATAAAGGCATAGGTACTGGAAAGTTTCATAGAGCCTTTTTCATTCCCACACATGCCCATCAGTTATGTTTTTCAGCAGGACAACGACCCAAAACATACTGTATACTTGTAAAGCAGTGGTTTGCGGGTACAAAAACCAGTGTTTTGGATTGACCCGCGCAAAGTCCGGGCCTGAATCCGATTTTGAACTTATGGGCAGACGTCGAGAGAGGATTAAAGTCCAAAAAATCTAAAAATTCGGACGAGCTTTCAAAAACATTAAAGAGGACTGGGACGGTATAGCACCCTCAAGATGCCGCGCTTTGGTTGAAAGTATGGAAAGAAGTTTGGCTGCGGTTATACAAAGTAATAAATTCCCTACAAAATATTAATACTTCCTGTGATGCTTCTTTTGCGAGGCTGGGGTATGACTAAGGGTGTCCACTGTCTACCCAAGGAAGCTTCGTAAGACTTGGGTTTCGGCGGTCCAACTTCTCAAGAAATGAATACCAGGAGACGGTCGGTTCAACTTAAATTAAATCTAACTTTATTATAATGTCTAATCTCAGGATCGGTTTACAATTTTAACAAAGTTTAATCTGATTCTATTTTCACAAAAAGCAAGTTTAATGATTGGTGTTTCTAGTACTGGTCCTCGGAATAACTGATCTTCTCTGGGGTCGCGGTGAGGTTTCCTCGGGGTATCTAGTTATATAATACGGCCGCTGTTTCCTCTGTTCGGCAACGGTGAACTCTTAACTGGCTCTGCGTTAGGCAGGGCACTCAGTCGGCGGCGGCGGATTTCGTAACAAGGGTCTGCGTTGCGTGGAAGGCAGAACAATTTATCGGCGGCAGCGGACTGCGTAAGAAGTGCTTGCGTTGTATAAAACGGCAGAACAATTTATCGGCGTTAGCGGACTTCGTAGAAAGTGCATGCGTTTACTTAGGGGCAAAACACTCTGTCGGCGGCGGCGGACTTCGTAGAAAAGGTCTGCGGTAACGTACGGTGATGTGAGCTTTCCTTCACAGATGGACAACGTCTACCGAAAAAGAAAATCAAACCGGTCGGCCTACCAAAAGCCGCAACGAATAGATCTGCTTTAACGAAGACTAAACGGCAAGGAGAACCTACACGCTCGGCCTACCAAAAACCGCAACAATGTAATTTCCTATAAGGAGACTATCAAAGTCAAAGAAAAGAAAGAATATCTTTCACGGGGGAGGAGAAAAAGTAATGAATAAGTTATTACTTGTTTGGCCGAACAAAAGCCACAACAATAAAAACTGCGTGTACGTAGATCTTTTCTTTATTATGGTGAATAAGTTACCTCTATTTATTGAATTTTCCACGGAAACAAAATGTGAATTGTAAGTCAGTGACAATTTCGCATATAAAAATCGGATGGCCATTGCCAATGCATTTTCCCATAAGGAGATGCACACAAAGTGATGAGGTACGGAAAAGTAAACAATGTGTGACCTTGGAGTAGGCATTTACTTTGTACTGTGATAACGTTTGGGGATTTTGATAGGAAAAACACGTACAGTGTTTTGATGCGGTGTTTTGGAGGTGGGGTAGGACAAGAAATTGTGACGCTTCGTCACATTACTTTATGTTAAACTGAAGATTTCTAGTGAAATATCGTTTTTAATGTTCTGTTTCTAATTGTATGGCCACACAAAATTTGAATTAAATACATGTTTATTTTTTTGTATTTGATAATGTCTATCTTTTTTCTCGTATTAATTATTTAATTTGCACTCTTATTCATGGGCTACAAATTAAACCTCTTTTCAGCCTGAAGAAATGTCTTTTAAGAAAGTTATGCATACTTATATTACTATATGGGTGCCGATCTAATTGTGTGGCCACCACTGTATATTACATAAATACATTAGTTGTGTTTAAGTCTCTTAAATATCGTAAACAAATTTTTCTTATTTTTTTTTTAAATATTATTATTAAATTATTATTAATTTTTCTTACTTCAAAAGTTTTCGGAGAGAATTCTGTTTCTGCAAGCTTGCGCTACTTTGCTACTTTGTTTTTGCACCTCCATTTCGTTTAAATACTCTAATATTTCACTGTCAGTTAAATAATTGTAGCCGAAGAAGAAGCTCCTAGTTTCTATTAAAACCTAGAAAATGGAAAATATCTTCTCTTTCCCCCCGATTACACAGACTGCATAAGCTGGGAAGGTCATCTCTATGGGGTATATAATTCAAATGCAGCAGTTCTGCACGAAGTCTCACCATCATCGAGACATTCTCCATTCTCCCATTACAATTTTGAATTTTGTTTTCTTATTGTAAAATATTTTATTAATTCCTCGCTATGCTATTTATTATTTTCATAATGTTAGCTTTTATACCTAAACTGAACTTTATAAAGCTATCACAATTTATATAAGATATTGTATCTTCATGTGTATAGCAAATCTAAAAAACTAAACATGCTCCACACTATTCTGGTCTCTAAAGTAGTTTCTTTGTCCTAGGTTATGGCATAGGCGACTGTAAACAACTGGATGTACCGAGCTTGTGGCATCTTCGATATATTTTTCCCTAAGCTTTTCATCAACCATTGCAATTAACTTATAAAGTTGACCTTTCCATACGCTAACATTTTCAATGTGCAAGTCTAGCTCCATACCACACCATGTCGCGAGCTCGTTCCATTCCGCATACCAGCTGTATTTCCGGTTGACTAACACTGTGGTAACACTGGTTCTTGTGTGTTTAGATTGTGTTCTAATCGCGTCTTATTTATTTTCATTTATCTTGTGTAGTCTAATAATTTTAATTATAAACTGCAAGTTAAATAAGTGTTTAGAGTTCGTATCTTTGTTTAAAGTGTTAATTTTCTTTGTAAAGTAACCTAAATTCTGTGTATTTACAAGTTTTCTTCCTTAGCTTAATTGTGTAGTGATTGGTAAGAAAAAGTTTTTTTTTACCCGTTCCCATTAATTGAGTGAAATTTGAGTTGTTTTCTTTTAATATTTGTCTCTCCCTTTAACTTACTTGATTTCCTAATCTATCCTTTCTCCTCAAACTATAATTTCCTTCCATAACCACATTTGAAATATATAACTTTGTATAACTCTTAATTATCGTCTGCTTGGTGCAGTTGGTAAAAGCGTAGATTTATTTTTGGAATACATACTTAGTAATCCATTCTAGGTTCAACTCCCAGTCCATCCCAAAATTTTTTTTTTTTTTTTTGCCCAATATTTTTATATTTTTGTTCTGTTCTAAATACTTTTTTTATTTGCTAACTATGGATTGTGCAGCAGTTAAATGTTCGGATAGTTCCAACTCACCTGTTTTTGCATGCTATGGTATATGTGGCAAAGCATTTCATGCAAAATGTATTGGGGCGAACAATGCGCTTTTAGATAAAATAAGTGCTTTTAAAAGTGCTTGTTGGTATTGTGAGGAGTGTAAAAAGATATCTCTCTCCCACTTAGCAATTAAAATGTCTACGTTCAAACTAGATATTGAACCTTGCTGTCGAAAGGTTTTGACCAACTTTTCAAAGTTTTTAATAAATCCGTTTTGAACTTAGCATCATTTTCCTCTCCCTGTAGCTCTGTTGACATGTCTACATCTACAGAGGACTTAGAAATTACAATTCCCAAAAAAACCCTTGGCTTGAAGGATCTTAATGCTCAATCTACGACATTGAGCTCTGTTTCATTTCCAAATACGGGCGCTAAGAAGATCAGTGAAAGCACAGTGGCTAGCAAAAATTTGAGCCCTCCTTCAAAGCGCAAGACATTGAGAAGCAACTCTGTCAGAGTTAATGGTCCTTCTGTCCCGATGGAAGTAGTAGCAGAAGTAGTGGACCTCGAAAATAGATCGTTGTCAACTAATTCCAGTTCTGAACCTGAGTCTGGTGCATCTTTCACACCAATAGAGACGGTTCCAAAACCGAAATTAATTTTTGTGTCTCGACTTAGGCCAGATCTTAATACAAACGATGTTTTGCATTATCTCGTTTCAAAGAAATTGATTCCCAATGAAAATTTTATTAAATGTAGTAAGATAAGCAAAACTGATAGCTTTGTGTCCTCGTTCAAATTACTTGTCCCGCCCTCGTCTTTCGACTCTATTTGTAACAGTAACTCTTGGCCTGGTGGTGCTCTTGTTAAAGAATTTTCCATCAACAGGAGAGCCAAAAACAAATTGGTTATAAATACTGCTCCAAAAAACTAATAAGATTTTCCCTCTTTTATCAAAATGTAAGAGGTCTTCGCAGTAAAACTGCTGATTTGTATGTTAACTCCCACGTTTTCAAACATGACGTGTTTGTTTTGACTGAAACTTGGCTAAGTCCAAGTTTCTTGAATTCCGAAATCTTGAGCCCTGAGTTCTCGGTCTACCGTAAGGATCGGCACATAGACAGGCCAGATGAGGTCGGTGGTGGTGTTCTGATTTCGGTCAGGAACACATATATGTCGTCTCGTATACTCTTTCCGTTTGAACTGACTATTGATGTTGTTTGTGTGAAAGTCTGTACACTGTCTAAAAATATTTTTATCGTTAACGTTTACATTGTTCCAAAAAGTTCAGCCTCTGCTTATGCTGAACTGTCGCTAATTTTGGATCATATTTTTGAATTGTCGGACCTAGAAAGCCAAATTCTGTTACTAGGTGACTTTAATTTGCCATATGTCCAATGGTTACCCTCTGACGATGGATCATTCCAAAAACCTTCTCTAACTTCACCGCAGCGTGAGCTTTCTTGTTTAGATAATGTTATATCTACTGACTTACAGCAAGTAAGCTGTATTAGAAATTTCCAAAACCGTATGTTAGACCTTGTTTTCTCTTCCGAAGCTATTAGCACGGTTGTTATTCAATCTAATTCAGGCATAACTAGAATTGATGATCTTCATCCCCCCTTAGATATTTTTATTGAACTAAGCAACGTATCTCACGTTATTAATAATTCAAATGACTGTTTATATACTTTTGACTTTCGAAAGGCGAATTTCGATTTGCTTTCGAATGAATTAAGCAGGGCTGGTATTGAAAATATATCAACCATTGCAAATATTGACGAAGCAGTCGCTTGCTTTTACTCCATTCTAGAAACTTGCATGGAAAAAACCATTCCCCAAAAGACGCTCAGAAATGCTAGTTTTTGTCAACCGTGGTTTACCAAGGAACTAAAGGCTCTGAGAAATAAAAGAAACAAGGCTTGGAAGACCTATTTAATTACTCTTTCTCCAACCGACCACCAAATATTTATAAGTTTTTTTGAAGACTTCAAAACGCTTTCTCAGAACCTGTACTCTAGCTACGTCACCCAAATGGGCTGTTCTCTGAAAAACGATCCAAAAAGCTTTTGGTCATTTGTAAATTCTAAAAAAAAATCAGACGGCTATCCAGCCAACTTTATTTATAATGCCATTTCATTAAAAAATACTCCCGACATTTGTAATGCCTTTGCAGACCATTTTAATGGCTCTTTTTGTAATACAAATCTAGAAATTGATGAAAACTACTTTGAATATTTAACTCACTGCTCGCAAGTGAATTTTAATAATATCCCTATTCAAAGTGACAGAATTACTTACTACCTCTCTTCTCTCAAAGATGACGTTTCTTCTGGCCCGGACAGGATTCCGCCAATTGTTTTAAAGAAGTGTTCCTCACGATTATCCTTTCCACTTGAACATCTTTTCAAGCTTTCATTAAAATCTGGAATATTCCCCACTCTTTGGAAAAAATCTTTTATCATACCTGTTTTCAAAAAGGGTGAAAAATCCGATATAAAAAACTATAGACCTATTTCAAAGCTCTCATGTATACCTAAGGTATTTGAACAAGTAGTCTGCGAAAGCGTATCCTTTTTTTCAAGGAATGTTGTCTGCCACCAGCAGCACGGATTTATGCAAAGAAGATCGACGGTTACCAACCTTCTATCCTTTCATCATAAGTGTTCCAATGCTCTTGAATGTGGGAACGAGCTTGATTGCATTTACACTGACTTCTCTAAGGCGTTTGACCAACTGTCTCATAACATCATACTTTATAAACTAAAAGCTTTTGGATTATTGCTATAAATGATGTAATTTCTTGCATCTCCTATAGCGACATTTTAATCTTTGCTGATGATATGAAGATTTTTAAAATCATCAAAAATGCTTCAGATCGCGACTTCTTACAAAAAGATATTGATAGTTTTGTTGTATGGTGTTTAATGAACGGACTAACTTTAAACACTTCCAAGTGCCAAAGTATGACTTTTTCCCGCAAAAGATCTCCTAGCATTGGAGAATATTCAATATCGCAACAATCTTTATCACAAGTTTCTAGATTTCGTGACCTCGGTGTTCTTTTTAGTACCAACCTCGAATTTAATGAACACATCAACCTAATTATTAACAAAGCTAATTCAATGCTTGGCTTTATTAAGCGATGGGCAAAGGAGTTTAGTGACCCTTATGTCACCCTCTCTTTATACAACTGTTATGTTCGTCCCCATCTAGAGTATGCTTCTCAGGTGTGGTCACCATTTAATGATATTCATAAATCACGAATCGAAGCAATACAGCACAGATTCATACGCTTCGCTCTCAAAGGTCTTCCTTGGCAAGATCCTTTCAATCTCCCTCCTTATGAAAATCGTATTCGCTTATTAAATCTTCAAACCCTCTCACAGAGAAGAATCAACAATGATTTAGTATTTTTTCATCAATTAATAACCGGTATAATTGATGCTCCCGACTTGCTCTCCCACGTAGGATTCAACTATCGCGGAGGAACTCACCAACTACGTAATCTAGAGTTAATACATCGCTACCACCACCGAACTAACTATGGAATGCATGAGCCATTAGCACGCATGAGTAGGTTATTCAACTCTTATCCTTTTATTGTTGATTTCAACATTAGTAAAAGTAGTTTAAAATTAATATTAAGAACCAGTGTACCATCTGCATGATTCATGTTTTTGAGATTTTTAATTACTGTAGTTTAATTTCATTTTTTATTTATAACCTTGTTTAGTTATGTTTCACTAGTTTAGTTTGTTCTCTTAATGTTAATTTAATTTAAGTTTTACTTTGTTATATTTTTGTAATGTTTTTTTATTTTTCCTCGTATACGTTCTCTTTGTGCTTGTGTTGGCGTTATTTACTAACCACTAATTAATGATGAAGAGCGAAGATAAGTGTGTACAGACGAGCTTGCTCTAAGTTCAGTACCACTTAAGTCTCTGAGATGCAAAAAAAAAAAAAAAAAAAAAAAAAAAAAAAAAAAAAAAAAAAAAAAAAAAAAAAAAAACTACGTATAAGGAAGCTTTCTTGGGAAGTCTTTCATGTTCAAAACATTGATAAATATAGTCCACCTGGGCCTTGAGGGTTTTGACGAAGATTGGTGATAATCCTGTTTCCAGCATCACGACGTAGTTTGGTGTGTTGGAAGAACACTTCCATATTGCTTGTATCCCCATATCTGTAGAGAAACATTTTTTCCACGTAGCTCCAATAACTCTCTTTGCCTTAACTAGTTGTTCACTCAGATGCTTTTCCATGCTTAGGTTTTTTGTCAAGCACATTCCTAGGTATCTAAATTCGTTCACGACTTCAATAGGTGTTGAATTGTAGAACCATCTTTCGTTTTGACTATTTCTTCCTCCACCGTTTCTGAAGATCATTATCTTTGATTTGTTTAAATTAACTTGAAGATTCCAAGTTGCCTACAGTTCCTATACAGTTGATTGATCATCGATTGAAGCGATTGGGGTGAGGTAGACAGTAGTACTATGTCGTCAGCGTAAGTAAAATAAAAAAGCAAATAAGAGAGGGCTCAGTGCACACCCTTGTCGAACGCCAGGCTCCGTTTGAAACCATTCAGATAATTGTTCCCCATTCCAAACTGCTGCCTTAGTTTCCTTGTATAGATTTTGTAAAACTTTTCCAAACTTTGTGGACATCCCAAGTCCATAGAGCTTGTAGACAAGCGCTTGCCTATCCACCGCATCAAACGCTGCTTTGAAATCGATAAAGCAGCTGTAAAGTTTTTTTCTGTTTTGAAGGAAAGGTTCTCCAATGCTTTTTAGTACAAAAATATGATCGACCGTAGAGTACCCCGTCCTAAAACCAGCTTGATATTCATTCAGCAAATGGTTTTGGTTGATCCACGTATTGAGTCTCTTTTGCAAGATTGCGGTAAAAGTTCTCCGGATTTTTCGTACTCCCTTTTTTGTGAATTGGAAAAATTAGTGATTCTTTAAACTCTTGAGGTACGGTTCAAAGTTCCAAGATTTGGTTGAAAGAATAATTGAGCTTATTTATAAGTTCAAAGGTTCCGTACTTATAGAACTCAACAGGTATTCCATCGGAGCCTGCTGCCTTGCCATCTTTTAAACTTTTCAACACGTTAATTATCTCTTCATGAGTTATTCTCGCATCCAACAACTGATTTTCGATCCTTGGTTCCGCGTAAGCTATGTAAATTACAGAAGTGGTGATTTAAAAGTTTCTTGAAGTGTTGGTTGCTCTGAAATCGAGATTGTTGGCGAAAGATGATTGATTCCCAGGCTCAGGACGACCGCCCGAACTGTTATGCTTATCTAGGTGTGTAAGTTCAGTACGAATTTGTTATGCACGTCAGAGATGATGAGTGGAATGCGCTAGGTTTCGGGCTCCTTGTTGCGCCACCCCAAATTAATTTTTATCGCATTGAGATCATCTAAAATTCAAGCTATACTTTTATATAGATCTTATGGTCTCAATTATGCTCTGCTTTCGATTTTCCGATTCCGTATATTTCAAATGGCCAGTGTTTTATTACAAAAAAATTATGAGATTTTCAGTTGCAAAAAGAGATATAGAGAGAGGACAAAGAAAGAGTGAATAATCGAGTTGCAAAGGTACTCTTCTGTCTTTATTGTTATTTCATATGAAAAGTTTTTTCCTATGTCTCAATGCCACAAACATGAATAACACAAGTCTGCAAAAAAATCAAAGTTGAGAGCTGTTCTGGTATAAGTATCCGTCTAATATCTGGTCCAGTGAAAACACCTTCTTTCAACTTTGCCTCCGAGAGGCCTAGAAACTTTATTATCATATTTGAAGTAATTTCCATCTCTTAGAAGTGACTTTACAAATTGCTTCATCAATCCCAGCTTTATGTGAAGCGGCGGTAAAAGAATTTTATAACGAGACACCAGTTACATGCAGGGCGTTCTTTTCGCCAACCTTAACCGTCCGGTCAATGACCGGGTACCCGGGTATCCATTTCAGTTTTAGAAGTAGAATTTACTAATTTTTTCTCAAAAAAACTAAAAACCCGCTCGGATCCTCAGAATCTAAGTATTTTAGCACCCAATTTTTGTACAATTTGTTTATAATCAATAAGTCAACAATAGTTATTAACAGTTAAACTTGATGTCTTTCGTTCAATAACCAGGTACCCGGGTACCCACTTGAGTTTTTATGTATGAATTCCAGGCTTATGCACACTAAAGAGATTGTTTATTCTAATTTTAAGGTTATTTGACTCTTAAGTAAACAATATATAATGTATGGACTATAATATATATATGTATATGCTATATATATAGTCCACTTCTTCTACTACAAACAGATCAAAGTACATAGAATTTGTATGAACATTCTTTACATTTCGTGGTTGCAAGACAATAGGTTTGTTCGTTGAAGGCCTAGGATCACCCTGGGGTCACCACTAAGCGTTTTTTGAGAAACCTAAAGCTGCCCTGAATATCAAACTGAGTGTTTTTGGAGCCCTAGGGTTGACCTGGGCTTTCCCTCAACTCGCCCTAGGTTTTTGCTGTGGCGATTTGAGGGCTGTCAAATGGCATGTGTTTTTATTCAAATGACAGGGATGAGTGGTGATTTTGTGGCTTAGTTTTTTTGAGAGCTGGAAAACGCAGGTTTTTTTTTTTGATAACTTATAGGGTTGTCAAGAAAACCTGGGTCAACGTTTTTCACCCTGAAGACATGTAAAGCATACATGTTATGCTATACATGTTATCTACAGTTATCTTTTTCCTCCCGGTTGAATCGAGCTGTGCCTGGGGTCCTGATGGTTCAGATGTTGTTGGCTGCACATATTTATTGATAGCTCGACCAAAAAATGATCCAATTGCCAATTTCGTTGTGAAATTTCTCATGATTTGTGCATTTTGCGAACAGTGTTCATTGAAGGAGTGCGAAGTTCTCTGTCCAATTGTCGATAAATATAACCGCCGTTCATACGACTTTTTAACAAGAATCTTATTTTTGTCATAATACAAAATATAAGCTGCAACCTGCAAGGCAGGCGACATCGAGGATATTATAGAAAAACGCTAGAGGACATCTTTGAGTAGATCTTTTTTCAATTTTTTGTAATGAATATTGTTATTTATTATTACTTTTAACTGTTCGAACGATAGTTTTACATAAGTTTCTTCACTGTCACTGTAAATCTTCCACGTTTTAGTTCGTAAATTGTTGCTCAGATCTCTTAAGCCTATTCCATACACTTTCTACGCTGCGAATGAGTCCTTTTCTTCTTTTGAGTGATATTCGTCTCAAGCAACGGGACATATCGAATTCCAAGAATGTACGAGTACCATGGGGTCTCAATATAAGCATTTCTACGCAAGTACAATAATTCCAAGAATACAAGAGAACCATAGGGTGTCATTATAAGCATGTCTACACACGTTTGTATGACCGGGTACCCGGGTACCTGGTCATTGAACGAATGGTGAAAGTTTGGTTATTGACTGGACGGTTAAGCTCCCTCAAAGGCCAACACTTTAAAAAAAAAAACAATTTTTTAAAAAATAACCTGACGTTCTAAAAGTTTTTGAGTTTTTTTAAGTTTTCAGAACACCTATAAATATTTTTTTTTTTTTTATAATAAACGCGCACATCAAGGGGTTATGACTACCCTTATAATGTTGTAGAACACAGTGCGAGTATTTAGGAAAACAGGAGAGGATTTAGAAGGAGACATCGATGCACGTTGCTTTTGAATTTTTGTGAATCGTAATGAAAGGGAAATACAGAGCCAGGTAAAGCATTCCACATTCGGGTGGTGCGACTGAAATACGAATCTCTATACTTAACTGTACGTCCGAAGTTGGGCTCAAGGTAAAACTGATGAACATTCCTAGCGAGGCGGGTGTTGCGGCTAAATTGTTTCAGGGGAGGAATGCAACTGGCTACTTCACTAGAGCACTGCTTGTGAAAAAAGCGATAAAAGAGAGTGAGACAGGCAACGTTTCGACGATGTTCAAGAGAATCAATTGATTCTACGATTGAACTATCACCTATCAATTTTAACGCTCTATTTTGTACCCTATCAAGGAGGTGCAAAGATGCTTGAGAAGCACCTGACCAGATATGGGAGTTATACTCCAGTTTTGGGCGGATGAAGGCCTTATAAATTGTAGAAATCAGTTGAAAGCACCCAGACAGCGTTTTCTTTGCAGACCTGTGTAATATATTTAAAGTTTAGGATTCGAAAGGGCTTTAAGCTAGAAGCTGCAATTTGCATTGATAATTTACGAATTGAAATTCATAAACTTACATTTTGAAAAGTATTAAAAAACCGTTTTAGCCTGAACACTAACATTTCATCTAAAATCATAGCATCAGTCAAAGTGGAATCATAAATCATCGCCAATTTCGTCTTGTTGAACACATCACCATCATTCTCAATTCCCATTTTCACTCCATAAGCACCCAGTCATTCGACTATAAAGCACAAACATCATATATTGCACATCAACGTGGTGTCAAACAAAAATTGAGTTATCTTATGACAGCTTTTCGCCTCGTTTTTCCATCTGGGACTAGGCAAAAGTGTAAATAATAACACAGCCTGGAATAATTTAACGTCTCATAAAACATGTTGCTTGTTTTTTCTTTCCACCAAACTCGTAAATATTTGCTTCCATTTCAATGTGATACACTAATAGAGTCGGTTCAGCTTCTCTTGTACACTTTAACTGATAACCCTCAGTAAAAGCAATCATCTTGAATTTCCAATTTCCCCTGGCAAATTGGCCCTTTTCCAAGATTTTTTTTTTCGGTATATCCCCAGAGGCTTGCTTAATGAATTCTATTAAGGTGCTTATTCAAAAAGTGAATGAGACAGTATGAATTTCTGAAGACCTTATTATTATTATTACTGTATGCCCTAGATGCAAGGAAATCGGCTCAAAATTTTGTTTCCGATAGCAATCTGTCTCGAGTATCTGTCAGGTTATGACGTATGCAAATGAGTTCGAATAGGCGCTTTCAATTTGAAAATACATATTTCTCGTATATACAACACATGTGTTTGATACTTAAAAGCTATATCAAAGTACCTTCCATTTTACAGATATTGCTTTTAGGGCACTTAATACCGCAAATGGGTCGATGAATTTCTATAAAATTCCCTCAAAATCTATTTAAATCAGCTTTGGAGGTGGGTGTGTGCTTATTGCATTGGACTAAAAAAGAGTTAAAAACTATTGTTCTGTATGGGGACTCAGGCTTTTTGTGTTTTTGAGAAGCCTCATATACGTATGCTTTTTATCTTAAGCTGAGGTAAACTCGTCGGATCCAAGGTCGACTAAAGAAGCATCCAAACTTCAGTTTATTGAAATTTATTCCCATCACGTTGTTAAAATAAGCTTCGGAATTTCAAAAACTTATGAACACAGATAATAATTTAGGGTAACAAGGTATGTCCGGTAGATTAGCGCGAAATTTTTTAACGAAATGAAAGGTTTGACTATGACTTTCGCTTTCGGCTGTGACGATGAAGATTCTGAGTTTCACGACTGGGTTCTGGTATTTAAGCTGATAGCTGAGATGGCCACAAGTCTGGTCATGAAGTTTTAACTTTGGGGTAAATTGTAATGATGTTCATTCTCGACTCAACGGCTTGATTGGTGTATTCATGGTGAGATGATGATAGGTCTGGGTTTCAAGTATAAGGTTTTCGTACTTAACTGGTTGAAGTTGCAATGAAAAAAGCAATGATGGGTGAAAACTCGTTTTTGAACCATACGACATACCTGTAATAGTCAAGGAACTAAGACGTTAAATGGTATTTTATTGTGGGAATCGATGAATGGGTTGTAAATGAAGAAAAAAAAAACCATCGAAGTGAGGGGAAGGAGGGAAAGCAACTCTTTTTGTTTTTTTAATATGTCTCGAAAACGACACAAACTTTATTTTTCTCAAAAATGGCTCTTAGCGTTTCGATAAAATTTCATGTGAGGCATTTTTTCTGAATTATGTATCTTTCTAATGATGTAAAAACCTTTTCTTGAGAAGTCTAAAAATGGTACTTTTTATAGTACGGTTTTTTTTCAAAACCGACTGCCTTGTTAATATATATATCAGAAGTCGTAGGTTGTTTAAGAAAGATTGCATACCAACATTTGGAGGATTATAAAGACTTTTAAAATTTTTTTGAATACAAAAATTTTTATTTTTTTTAAATATTTTCAAACCCGTTGCTTTGATTTTTTCAAATCTTTTCTGCAAACATTTTCTGGCACGATCTGCATACTTGGTCCTTAAAAAACCTGTTTTTATTAAAGTGGAAAAAAGAAACCGTTTTTAAAAAAATTGCTCTCATAATTTTGATAAATTTTCAGCATTTACTATGTCTCTTCATAATAAATGTGTACTAGAATCTTGTAATTAGTCTTAAGATTTTGATACTGAACTTAGCACACAATCGCAAGTTCAGGCGACCCAATTGTGCCCATTTTTTACTTGCGATTACAGGTTAGAACGGTACCCCCTGAAAAACTGCGACTATGGCGACGGCTACAGACAACAGAATCAGCGCTTATATGGATTCGTATTTAAAGTTAGAGGTAGACTCAGGGTTAAGGTTATCAGCCAAAATCCAGTAAATGAACGTATAATGACTATCAGCATCAGAGCTAAATTCGTCAATATTTACCTAATATGTGCCCACGCCCCCATAGAAGAGAAAGCCGAGAACTTCATACAAAATGTTTTTCAATGGGTCTCCATCCTTTGCTAGGAATTGAAAAGTCTAGTAATATCATTGTCATGAAAAGCACTTTCTCGATTAGCCATTCGGAATCGGCAGAAAATTGTAGGTCCCTCCATTCTCTTACAAGGCACAAGGTATGGTTGTTAGAAATGCGTCAAGCCCTGGGGCTCCCCCTCTGTTGAAAACCCTATGTATGTGTGTGCATGAGCGAGGTAACTGATTTCCCTACACTTACACACCCTTAAACAAACTAACAATAACTGGCATTTTTTACTTGATTTTCCTTAGCCCACCATTATGCCAGACAACTACCATCTTGAAATGCTTTTCAAATAAAATTTTCATAAACTTTGTCCATTTGCGTGTCCATTAAGTGAAGTGCTTCTTTACAATGTACTGTCTCTCCCTCTTACATACCATTCCCTTCCCTACCGTAGTTGACTTTTTAATTCTCTTTCACAAGGACAAACAATAAATCGAAACTTTTTACTTCCCTTAACGCGATGCAAATAAGGTGAGAATATAAAAATAATACCTACCTACTCAGTTAATGATAATTTCCGCATTACGCTTGAAACTATAATCCTCTACAAAGCCGATTAACTTGTTCAAGGTTTTAAAGTCTTGTTAATGCATATCGAAAGGTCTCATTGAAACAAAGTCATTTGAAAGAGTCTCTACACACTCATTATTCCTGCTTTATCCTTTAAAGGTTGTTCTTCGAATGGAAACCTTTTTTTTAATCATTTTCTCGTTAATTTAATCTGTTTCTACAATGGATATTTGAAACTAGGACACTAACCGACCAACTCTGGAAAAATAATTTTTTGTATTTTGCCACCTTTGGAAAAGGAACTGAGTAAATAAAATGAAATATTTATAAAGAGATCCTGGCGTTTAATTTTTTTTTTGTTTCATATAAATTCCTTACATATTGCGGAGAAGCAATGAATGACCTTAGAGAATTCCATTTCAAATTAATTTCTTTTTCCTCTTCGCTAGAGAAAGCAAAGCACTCATGTTGATGATAAGAAAACTTCAATAAAACTCTTGAAGTCATGGACATGGAAGTTGTTATGATAAAGTTATTGAGGATTCGAGTTATTTGTTCTTACAAACCAGATAAGCCAGTGACTAGTTAAAGAAGATTTAGATTGTTCATAGTACCTAATTAGTTCATTGCAACAGTTCGACCAATTGGATATGTATGCCAATTTATCTCTTACAATCTTTTATTTGCTTCGGAAACGAGGAAAAATATTTTACTTTGGCACTAGTAGTTTCTTAGAATTGGATTAATTCTTCCCAATGTGGGGTAAATTTATCTTTTGTCGAGATTTTGGATGGTAATTTTTGTCAAATGTTGCTTCTTTACGTCGAGGGAAACTTTCTTGTGGCTGGTTGTTTAGGGATTATGTCCTTAACCTGAGAACTTTTTATCGCAAATCATAAGTCAAAGAGTACCTACATTTATGCTTACATGGTGTTTTCCGTAAGATGCGACAAAAGCTCAGAATGTGGATACAGGTTGGGTTAAGATCAGAAAAAAAATCGTAGGGCAAAGGGTCTATCTTTCTTCGTTTAGGCGGCAGGGGCAATTTTTTGAAAAATTCACTTATTTAAAAAAAAAGTTATTAATAATCAACTAAGTCACATAACACCACTTAATATGGTGCTAATACTTTGATTTTTGATTCGAATTTCAGTTCAAGTTAATTTTGTGAATAGTTTTTGAGAAAAGTCAAAGTTTTGTAAAAAATTAAAAATATTTTTTTCCGTAAATAATTTTTTTACAAAATGCAAACTAACGGCTACTTTTTCGATTTATAATCAATGCAATTATTAATTTTTAAAGCCAAACAAAAAGTCATTCTAGGTTTTTGAGAAACTGTCCCAAAAGCCCCTTTTTTGGTCAAATATAAAAGTACAAACAGTAGACGCTTCGGTGTAGTGGCTCAGGAAACCGGGTAGTGACCGCAATTGTATACAGGGTGATTCGCATAAGGTGTGACAAAAAGATAGGGTGTGTAGGTTGGACCTAGACAAGCAAAAAATCGTATAGGAGGGGGGGTCCATTTTCCCCCGTTTAGGCGGGAGGGGCAATTTAAGAAAAAAATCACTAAAAATTGGAAAAAAATTATTTAAAAATAACGGTAATTCCTACAGAGTCGTGCTGTAGCATTTTGAAATGCCAAAAACTTATACATTAATTTAAATTTTAAAATGAGTTGTTCAAACAAATAGTTTTTGAAATATTAATTTTCAAAGTCAAAATTTTGAAAAAAAAACATAATTTTTTTTTTTAAACCAATTTTTTTCCAAATTTTACGTAATTAAGTAGTATTTTTCTGGCTTATTTTCAATGCTCTTATTTATTTTTGATCAAACACAAAAAACCGGATGTCAAAATAACCTGTAGTTTTTGAGAAAACCAAAAATTACAAAAACGACTTTTTTCAAAATTTTTTTTTTAAAGTTTTTTTTCGTTATTGGATTTTTAAGTGAATTCTCAATAAAAAAAGTAAAGAGGAAATTCATCCTTTATTTCGAATGTTCACTTAAGAATCCAATAACGAAAAAAAAACTTTAAAAAAAAAAAAATTGAAAAAAGTCGTTTTTGTAATTTTTGGTTTTCTCAAAAACTACAGGTTATTTTGACATCCGGTTTCTTGTGTTTGATCAAAAATAAATAAGAGCATTGAAAATAAGCCAGAAAAATACTACTTAATTACGTAAAATTTGGAAAAAAAGTGGTTTAAAAAAAAAATTATGTTTTTTTTTTCAAAATTTTGACTTTGAAAATTAATATTTCAAAAACTATTTGTTTGAACAACTCATTTTTAAATTTAAATTAATGTATAAGTTTTTGGCTTTTTAAAATGCTACAGCACGACTCTGTAGGAATTACCGTTATTTTTAAATAATTTTTTTCCAATTTTTAGTGATTTTTTTCTTAAATTGCCCCTCCCGCCTAAACGGGGGAAAATGGACCCCCCTCCCTCCCATACGATTTTTTGCTTGTCTAGGTCCAACCTACACACCCTATCTTTTTGTCACACCTTATGCGAATCACCCTGTATATGTACGAAAAAATGCAATGATTTTGAGTGTATGTTTTTGTGAGAAAATAAGCAATTAGTTCAAGTTCAAGAATTAATGCATTGATAAATTAATGACTGAGCAAATCACTTTGATTACTTTTTACAACATGAGTTTATGAAATTACTAACAAGTAAGTAAATAAAATCTGAGACATCAATTTTTGTCGTTCAAAGCATAAATCACCCGTGAAAAATCCCTCACGCCTTATAAATTCTCTGAACTATTTGAATTTAAAAAAATGAGTGCCTATCAAAGCTAATGTGCAATGTTATACAAACATAATGTTCCTATTTTTTGAGACGATTTAAACCAGCATATTTTAAGAAGCCCAAATGACGTGCCTAATTTAAATGTGTTACAATTTGCAAGATTCTACCTCCATAGATACAGACATTCTAAGCACAAAGAGGACAAGCAGCACGTTAAATCAGTGAAGCACACGTAGATATACATATACCTACTAAGAGGTATGAAGAGGCTGTCATCCATGGGAAGTTATTTCAAAAGAAGTCTCATTTTCTTTTATAGTCCATAGAACCTTGTCATCGTGCAGTGAGAAGAAGACCTTTTTAATTTTTCTTATTATTGTTTTCTTGCGAGTAAATTTGTTTCATTTTTTCTTCATTTCAAAAAGTAATTGTAAGGCCATGATGTGTTATACGTATCTTTTATCTGACTTCTTTAAGAACTCAATCATAATATATCTTGTTTTTAATAATTTTTTTTTTTTCATTTGCAGATCTGAGATGGATTAATTTTTTGTCATCGTTTGAAGAAAGAAGGTAAAGTAAATGAATTTGCTGTTGGTATAAAAAAGATCATTTGATGATGGTAGCATGTTCCATGTTCAATCATAGATATAGACTAATGGTGATAAATTATTTTTAATCAGAATTGAAAATCGTCAACACTTTCGAGACTTATTTCTTATTGTTGGTTATTCTGGTAAAAGTCATGCTTATGTTATATGTCCTTGCATGCAGGATCTTAATAAAATTAAAAAAGATTATGATTAAGTTCGGAACCTCTACTTCAAATACAAAAACATCTAAAAAAGTCGTCAAAATCTAAACTGATAATTTTGTATGAATATTGCTACTTCAATGCGCACTCAAGTCCCAAAAGGCAAAACTGGTGGCTGTTTTTGTTTTGCTGTTTTGTTTTTACTATAGCCGTGTTTTATTGGGAATTTCTATATTCGTTTCACTTGCGAGCCACAATAAAAGGCTTTTTTTTTTTTACTATATTCACTTACCAAGTTCACTTTCAACATAAATTCCATTTACCAACCATCCCTGTTGTTCACTTCGCAAGTGAGTTATTTTTGTACACTTACGCTATTCACTTTAGAGTTGTTGTTTTTCCATGAGCGATGTTTTGCGATGTTTTGCTGAAGTGAATATAAATTCCTAAAAAACACGGCTTAGGTTACAGTAGCCTTCATTGAGAATTTGTATTCATCTCAGCATTCATCTCCCAAAACATCAAAAACAAACCTATTTCAAGACCTAGAGACTGCCCCACAAACCCTAAGCGTTCAAGCGGTTCAGGCTGTAGATCCATATAGAGACAGACCTACAGACATACAGACAGACAGACAGACAGAATTTCAGGACCAAATTATTTCGTATTCTCTATCATCTATAATGAAAAAATGAAATTAAATATTCCAAAGGTTTCAAGCAAATATCTAAAAACGGCATTCTTTTGCAATTGCCAATACACATGAATGATGAAAATTTTAACAAAATCGTTACACCCGTTTTTTCAAAAAAAAGGTTTTTTATTTTGCACTTTTTTTGAAAAACTATTTTTTTAAAGTCAAGTATGCAAAGTTTTAGATCTTGTAAGAATTTATTTTGACAAAAAGTTTGAAAAAAATTCAAGTTATAGCTTTAAAGTTATTTCCAAAAATCAAATTTTTTTTAAAATTTTTTAAAAATTTCCAAAACTAATTTTTTTTAATATTGATATGCAGTCTTTCTTTAACAGATTAAGATCAAGATAAGATTGGTGAAGATCGTGTCACCCATTAACGAGAAAGTCGATTTTGAAAAAAACGGTACTATGGGAAATACCGTGTTTAGGCTTTTTCTAAAAATTTTTTTTACATCATAAGAAAACAATCCAAAAATAATCCTTTACATAAAATTTTATCAAAATCGTTGGAGGCGTTTTCGAGAAAAATAAGTATTATTATATCGGTTGTATGGCAGGTACCGTTATTTCAAGACCTAGAGACTTACTTCCAAGAATTCCTCTGTAGGCTGCCCTACAGACCCTAATTGCGAATATTGAAGGAAATCGGTCCAGCGGTTCAGGCTGTGGAATCATATAAAATTCATAAACAATTTGTCTTGAAATAATCAAAATTAAATCCTTGAAATCTTTCAAATAGTGAGGTTTGCGGAAAAAATACGAGATATCTTTTTGGTAGAACATTAAATTTCCTAAAAAATTCTCTTGAAACATTTTTCTGTTCAATCAATAAATGATGAGGCATGAATTTTTTTCTATTGGACTGAGAAAAATATACAAAACTGCGTTGCGGAGGATCTTCCTATTAAAATTAAGAGCTCATACTGTGTGAGAATTTTCTTAAGGTTTCTAGCAACCCATTTTTTCGTAGCATTTATAAAAAAATCGATAATCGATTTTTTTGACCCACTCTAATGTTCATATATCAGTCAATGAAAAAAATTGAAAATTTTTTTAAAAAATTATAATATTTTGAATAACTAAAACAAACAACATCTTTTTTGTGTATTGTGCTTTTGAGCTATTATTGCTAGCTTGTTGACCATAACTATTTGTTCAACCCTGTAAACTGTAGCTTAATTTATATATAATTATTTTTTACATTAACGAAAAATAGTTTTGTTATTGATATGATCGTAAAAAAAAATCTCGACTTCCTCGTTCATTTATATAACTGGGTTCTGGGTATGTGCGAGATTACATTGATTGTATATTGATGTGAATTCTCCACTTTCCATCTTCATTCGGCGCCGGTTTTGGCGTTTGTAAATACAAACATTAGCTTTTTACCGATGCCCGCACTACACCATTCTTATTTGATCGGATGTTTCGTATAACGTAATGTTACGCACAATAAATTCAGCTGCCAACATGACAGCACGTAAACCACAAAAGTACAGTTATGTCAATAATCCAACACGAATTTCATAAACCGCTAATGGTGTCGAAAGAATGTAAACAGACATAAACCTTGGAACAACATAAACTACTTTAATGTACAACATATAAGTATATCTGCACAGATACATTTAGATGGAATTCTTTTAAGGTGTTATCCCCAGACTAAAATGCGTTGTGATGGAAAAGGTATTTGCAAAGGTTAACGCACAATTTCGTTAGGTAAATGGTAACAAAAGACTTTGATACATGATGTATACAGTATACTATGTAGAGATATACAAAAGGGAGTACAGTTCGCTGGGGGAAAGCATATTCACATAAAGGGTATCTCGAAGGAAAGTTAACCAGCCTTTTTGCGAACATCAACTATCAGCTGATTCACAATCGATAAAAATTGAAATTCGTATTGCGAAAACTGTTCGCACCTGCGACTCTTTTCCAGTTTTCTGAAGGAATTATAAAGGAAATTGACATTATTTTTTGGCTTTTGTCAAAGTATAAAAAGAAAATTTCTTTTAATCCAATATGTGGCTTAACGAATCATATTGGGATTGGTCAAAGATTGCGGGGATTGGTATTGAGGAAGATATTTTCGAGGAGTGTGGGAGAGTCAGTGCAAAAATATAAAACTATACGACGCTTTGCGAGGGTATGTAAATTGATTAGAAGTAACCGATCTTCGTAGGGGGGTAAGATTAGAGTATTACTCCAAGGAAGGTGACGTAAAGCGAATCGAAGAAATCTTCGTTGAACGGCTTCAATTCTGAGAGAGTGGGTATTTTGGAAGGGAGACCAAACCTGAGAAGCATACTCAAGGATAGGTCTGACGAATGTTATATAAAGGGATTTGGTGGTGTAAAGGTTGGAGAATTCTTTGGACCAGCGTTTTATGAAGCCAAGGGAGGAGTTTGCTTTCGCAATAATTTGGTCGATTTGGAATCGGACCAGCTCCTTATCACAATAAATACCAATATCACAGATTGAAGACACTACTGGAACAGGTATGTCACAAAAGCCATAAGTCCGAGGGAGTGAGGGGAGGCGTTTGCGTGAAAAAGTCATTAATCGGCACTTACTTACATTAAGTTCTAAAAATTTTCTGACACCAGGTTAAAAAGGAATTTAAATCTTGCTGAAGGAGAGAGGAATCAGAAGGTTTGGATATAATCTTTATAATTTTTATGTCATCTGCGTGGATGGATAAATCAGAGTGGGAAATAATCTTATCAACATCATTTATAGCAAGGACGAATAAGAGTGGGCCAAGATGTGGCAGAAATAGGAGTAGACATTGAGCCACGGAAAACTACCCTATAGAAGCGTTGCTTCAAGTACGAACTAGCCCATTGTATAAATAGCGGAGGAAAACCAAAGGTGAAGAGATTGAATGGACAGGAAGCAGGAGTCGTTGAGATCGAAGCACTCGTATTATGAGATAGTAGATCAAAATCGGACCGAAGAGATTGAATGAGCTTGTGGATGTTATCAATATGATAAGTATTCATAACAGTCTCTATCGTAGAGCGCACTGCGTTGTTGATGTCATCGAAGCGGCAATGAGTATGTTGGTGGTACGAGTTGCGGAGATTATTTAAAGATGAAATACTTTTTTCGATTGAAAATAGAGTTCAGAAACAGCGATTGCTAAAAGTGTCAATTGCACAATTCAATAATTATATACACTTAGAGAATTCATCTTAGTGTTGAAATTGGCTGAGAACTTTTTTATGAAAGTTTTTATTGTCAATAATAATAGAGTTGGTTGAGTCACAGAGGCATTTCACAGCAAGGAGAACGTGAGAGAGAGAGAGATGTTCTTACAACTTACACTCGTCGCAAAGGAATACAAAAAAGTTAAGATAATCTTTGATATAGCCGCAAGATCTTTTACTGCGACCGATGCATGGAGGGTGGTATGATTTATTGCAAAGTCCACGACATGTCACTAATTCCGTGAATTTAGAATCGAGAAGGCAATTAACGGAGTCACAAGGGCTGATATTCATTGTTTATAGGAAGAATTTCACTATTATGATGATTATAGAGTTGTGATGAATATTTGTATGATTTGTAATGAATAATTATTAATTATATAGTTTTTGTTTTTAATTTTCTTATTTTTTTTATCTCAGTTGTATTTTTTGTTTTAAGTGTACGGAGTGTTAGTATTAATTTACACAACCTAATGTAGTTGATACACATACCAAAATACTTTTGCGGAAAGTGGAAATTATGAGTTAGCTAAGTGAGATCAATGGCTGACGCGAGGTTGAAGTATTAGCTTAGTTAAGACGACGGGTGAGTAACTTTCATGTAGTTAGTAGGAGATCGAAGGTAGTAGATGGTGCTGATGATGTTTTGTTTATGAAAGTAAAAACAAAAGCCAAAGGCAATGATATGTTATACCAAATGTAGATGGCTTGGCAGAACTATACTAAATAGGACTCACCCGTAAGGTAAGAATGATGATCTGAGAAGAGTATAAAGATGAGGTTTAGGTAGTTGTATTCAATCGTCCACCAGGTTCAAAAGCGTAGAAACATAAAAATGATAAGATGGTTCTGTGTAGTTTCCACGAAATTGCTTCAAATTGGCAGAAGCATATACCAAAATCAGCACTTACCTGAGGGCAGTGAGAGTGAGGGAGATAACAAGACTAGTTACCAATTCAGGAACGAATTTTCATTGAAATGTCAACAAAGTCGACGATCAGAAAAAGTCAGTTTATGCAAAATTTTAATTATTCACAAAATTAATGATAAAGCAAATGCACTTGTAAAAAATTATTATTGTTTCATATGTATACAAGGGTATTAGGTTGTACCTATACTCAGGTTTCAAAGGTTTATTAAGTTGACTAACAAAACAATATTTAAAAAGAAATTACTGGGAAAAAAGGCAAGGTTTCGCAGCCAAGGTTGCCATTATCCTTATCATTATTCTTACGTAGTATAAAACAATGTCGGGCTGTCTGTCTGTAGGCTTAAATCTTTATATTGATGAGTTTGTTTTTAACAGAAAGAGTGGTCCAAGAGAAAGGTATATATGTGTATTTCAGGAACATACACGGGAACTTATAAACTGCTTGGTCGATTTTAAAACGCTTTCACCGTAAAAATGATATTCATTCCACATTTTATGACATTGGCTTTATTTCCTCTCCATATTACTTTCGGAACGAAAACGAGAAAGGTAACATAACCTACCGGATAGACCGATTCCAATAATTCTTTCACCGTTAAAGTGCTTCGTTGACCCTGAGTAACATAGACTACATTTCATCCCCATTTTCCCCCTGGAATGGTAACCTGGAAACTTTTTTACTCAAAAATTTTTTAACGTCACTTTCATGCACTAAAGTGTTTTTGAAAACTTATGCTTTGTTCTTAGACTTACGTTTTAGTTTGAGTTAAACTACATTTTTAAAATAGGGTCGATTTTTCTGCGATTGTACAAACTTCTAACTTCTGCGTAATCAATTGTCTTAAACTTTCAAAAGTCTGTACAGTTACTCGCTTACGTAGACGATATCGACGTAATGGAAAGAAGCAAGGGTGATGTCTTAGGTGCTTTTGCGAGCATTGAAACAGAAGCCGCAAAGTTTGATGAAAAGGCAAAACGGAGCTATGGAAAATATGGGCAGAGAACATAGACAAAACGTCACAAAAGACAGACATAACTTCGACGTAGTATAGGATTTCGTCTACCTAGGATCCGCTGATAACACGGAAAGCAATATCAGTGCGGAGATCAAGCGGAGAATAACCGCGTCTTAGATGGTGCAATGGAGAGGTAAACTCCAACCGACGTAGAGTACAAAACTACATACAGCTCACGAGATCGAAATTATTCGCGAAAGATGTTGTTTGAGGTTCATCCCGGACTGTAATGCCCACCTAAGTACTTGAGTGAGTATTTTTCGTTTTATTTCTCTCCAACATCATCTTTGACTTTGAATAGACATCAGCGCACAAACAAAATTGATAAGGAATTCCGAGACATTATTTTGAATTAAGTATCATTTTGAAAAATCAGCTTCTTGTGAAACTACGAATACTCAACATCTATATCTATATTTGCAGCGTGTCAGAAAACTTACTGCAAAACAGCAACACCAATTCTTCTGTAAATACTTATTTCCTCATTACTTATCCGTTCACTACTTGGTTCAAGGCTATGAAGAATTTTTTTGACCATGAAAGGCTTTAAGGTTTGAGTTAGAGCACTCAAAAGCATCACTATGAAGTATGAGTAGGAGGTAAGAAGTGGATAAAAGAACTTGCTTCAACTTTTTGTCCTTGTGCATCATAAGTAACCTGTAGCCTCCATCTGAAGATTCAAGGATAGTCGTGAAATTTTTTAGTTTTTCACTAAAAGCTTTCATTCACTCAATAATTCCTTTTTTTCCTCAGCTGTAGAGTAGTGACAAAATAAAATAGGGTTGAGCATGAACAAAATATAAGAAGCTGTCAGTTTTTGAGCTACCAACACGCAAACTCGTATTGGCTGTAAATACAAGACACAGTTGTGGCATGAGCATAAAATATTTCACACCTTGATTCTGCATCAGTCATCCTCTCTGTCTCAGGTTGAATACAAATTCTACTTCTTTTAAATATATCTACTCGGGCATCCGCAGCGGATAAATTCGGATTTTCTGAATAATCAGTTATCCTTCTGTTTCACACAATGTTTGCAACTCATCCTTCAGAAATGGGTTGGGTAGGGTAGTTGCTAGTTGGTGTGTGTTAAATCTCATACAAGGCAAGAACCTACAAGTACAACGTGAAAAAGAGTAAATTGTGAACATTTTATTAGATTCCGAATGAAAATACTTACACAACATTTCTGAGGTGAAGATTGCTTCTTTGAGACTTTACATGGTTTTATTGCTTGTTGTCAAGTTGAAAACGTCATACTGAACGTACATATGCTTGATTCCAGTTTTAAAGAGACAGCGATTATGCAAGTCATGTATTGTTTTGTTGTTAGCAAAGATAAGAGAACTGGGTGTACCGTAATTCGTGTTACATATACTTCTTGGTCATATTTTTAGGAAAAAATTGTTCTACATTAAAGTCCGTTTCTCAACTTTGACATCACTTTGACACTTAAAAAAAAGCTAGCTTTGGTGTACCCTGACCTGTGTTAAATTCGATTTCTCTGTCAATACTGATGGGATGTCCCCCACAATAGCCTCATAGTGCACACACGTGGTATTTACCCACCCCCTTCAAAAAAAGTTATGCACCCCACGAAAATTGCCGAGTTTAATAAAATTTAATTCAGGATTTGTTTGGGGATGGGAGAAACATGGTGGTGTTGGAGGGTGCCCCCCCAAAACAACATCCAAGTGCAAATAGGTGTCGGTCACCCCCCTCAAAATAGTTACACTCCCACAATGTTAAGAAAATTGCTGAATTTAATAAAATAAACAAGAGGTTTTTGGTATTGAGGGAAAGTCTGAGAGGGTGAGGGGTGACCCTCAACAAATTCGAAGTGCAAACAGGTGGCTCTCAACCCCTTCAAATTTTTTTTGTTTTAAAAATAATAGCAAAAAAATCACTTATCCTTAAGAAAGGAAACAGATTTGTGGTTATAGATCCATATAGCTTATAGCTTTCTTATATCCCTAAGCTTCAAAACTATTTTATATGAAATTCTTTTTCTTCGCTCTAACATTGTCAAATTCAACAAAGTAAAAAATTTCCCTAAATAGATCGTATCATCTTCAGAACCTTCCTATAAACCGTGTGCAGCTTATCCGTGATTTGACTGTTCTCTGTGACTCTCATGAAATTTTCACATATCGAGGAAGTATTATCAATGATTCCACCCTTGGTTTTATCATGAGATGGTCCAAAGAGTTAAGCAACCCCCTTGTAACCCAATCCCTCTATATATGGCCTGCGTTCGTTCTCTTCTTCAGTAGGCATCGGAAGTGTAGGCTCTCCATATCAAGCGGTTCACATCTTAAGGATCGAAGGTGTTCAAAATCGTTTTATGCACTTTACCCTTTGGGATCCCTACACTGAAAAAAAAAGGTACATAATAATGATGAAAAACGTCATCTATTTGATGAAAAATTCGTCAATTTTGATCCAGTGAACCTTTTCATGCATATGATGAAAAGCGTTTCTTCAATATGATGAAGCTTTTAAGCGATGAAACTCGTTCATCATACATCAACTTTGTTCATGAATGTGATGAAAAGTGATAACTTAAATTTCCCCTCCTTTTGTTCATCATATAGATGATTGCATTCATGAATATGATGAAAATTGAAGTAATATAATAAATTTTCATTTACAAATAATCATCAATGTGATGACTGTATTCATCACATTGATGATCGTGCACATCAATATGACGAAAATTTTCGATAAATTTAATGAATTAGTTCATCAACGTGATTCACATTTTCATCATATTGATGATCGTGTACATCAATATCATGAATATTTTTCATCAATACTATAAATATATTCATCGGTATGACGAACATGTTTATCATATTGATGATCGCATGCATCGATACCATGAATATTTATCATCAATGCAATGAATATATTCATCAATATGATGAACATGTTTATCATATTGATGATCGCATACATCGATACCATGAATATTTATCATCAATGCAATGAATTTATTCATCAATATGATGAATATGTTTATCATATTGATGATCGCATACATCGATACCATGAATATTTTTCATCAATACAGTGAATATATCCATCGATATGATGAACATGTTTATCATATTGATGATCGCATACATCAATACCATGAATATTTTTCATCAATACAGTGAATATATTCATCGATATGATGAACATGTTTATCATATTGATGATCGCATACATCGATACCATGAATATTTTTCATCAATACAGTGAATATATTCATCGATATGATGAACATGTTTATCATATTGATGATCGCATACATCGATACCATGAATATTTTTCATCAATACAGTGAATATATTTATCAATATGATGAACATGTTTATCATATTGATGATCGCATACATCGATACCATGAATATTTTTCATCAATACAGTGAATATATTCATCGATATGATGAACATGTTTATCATATTGATGATCGCATACATCGATACCATGAATATTTTTCATCAATACAGTGAATATATTTATCAATATGATGAACATGTTTATCATATTGATGATCGTATACATCAATACCATGAACGTTTTTCATCAATGCAATGAATATATTCATCAATACTATGAGCATGTTCATAATTTTGATGAAAACTATTCAGGATATTGATGTATAGGATCATCAATACAATGAACATTTTCATTAATATGAAGCATATATGTTCCTCATATTGATGATCTTCTACATCAATTCAGTGATTATATTCATCATTGTGATAATGGATTTCATGAATGCAATGATTTTATTCATCTACCTGGTGCGTTCCTGGTCGTCGTACTGATGATCGTGTTCTTCAACATTATGCAAAAATATTGCCTTGGTGATAAAAAAAACTTCAAAATCTGTTGATTTTCACATATAAACCAAACACCTCTCCTTTTAGATGAACTGTGAACTTTGTGCATAAATATGGGGCATATTTAAAATCACTTATAAGAATGAAGGCACTGTTAATAAACATTTAAAAAACAATACAGGAATTGTTTTTGATATTTGCTAAAAGTGCTTTCATGTATATCTACCAGTGATTTTAATAATTACCAATATTTATGAGCAACGGGCAATCTAAAAGGAGGCGTGCTTGCTATATAATGTGACAATTGACAGATTTTGAAGCCCTTCATCACCAAGATAATTACTTTTCATAATGTTGAAGAATCCGATAATTAGTACGACGAACAGGAACGCACCAGGTTGGTGAACTGATGTTTCATTGCATTACTGAATTCCATTAAACATACCGATGAAAATAATCACCTAGAATTAGAAAAAGCACTACATATTAGTAAAAAATCACCAATATAATACTTATCCCAACATTTCCACATTAATACAGGAATCGATTCTGCACCTTAAGATGAAGCTCTTCAAAGTTGTCATTCCTCAATTTGAAAACCTGTTCAAGAAACTTTCCTTCTAAACTTTATAGAAAAATAAAAGAAAAAAGTAGATTTGAATTTAAAATGTTTACAAATACTTTATTGATCTTTAAGCGTTTCAATTATAGTACTTATTCGTGAGGTAATATCTTTTTTATTAGGTTCTATAGAATAAAAAAAGTATTGTATAAAATTCCAAAACTGCTCGCAAGCAGCTGGGTATTGCAAATTAAAAACAAAAAAAATTTTTAGACAAATATCTACTGCACGCAGTAGTTTTTTAAATTTGAGTTTATATCCATCTAGATATACAAAATATTCCTCACAACCGTCGTTTTTCGATAAAACAAGAATTAAGGGTTGAATATTGGTATTCTTCGTTTTTAAGAAGTCTAAGTGGTCTTCGATCTGCTGAACGCTCTCTCCCTCAAAAATGAAAGCCTGTTGGGAGTCTTTGATAGTGAATCGTTGAATCATCCTTTGCCGTGGTGATGTTGAGGTTGATGGTGATTTCGTTACTACTGGCCTTGTTGGAAACAAATAGCTGTGCAAGCTTTTGAGTAGACAAAGTACCGCGTTTTCTATGGAGAAAAAAAAGTAAGCATAAAGATAGGTATAGTTGAAAATTTGTTCAAAATGAATATAAAGTAATTTTTACCTTTGTTTGCATCCCGGTCTTCTATTTGTGTTATAATTTCTGCTACTTTCTTGTCTTTTACATTGCTGATGAGGAACTGTTTAATAAGCTTAAAATTAGTTTCCCAGTTCTCACATATAGTTAAGCTTTGAGGGTATAGGGTCTTGAAATCTCTGTCAATCTATTAAAACAAAGAGATTAACTTAAAAAATTAAAGTTACTTTAAGTTATTACTTACCAAACGATATCCATTTAAATTTTTGTATTGCGGCCATGTCTTGAAAATCTCTTCTTGTGATGAACATTTGCGTATTTGCAGAAGTCGGTACTCGGTGCAAGCATCCCAAGCACCATCAAACTCATCAGATGACAAGTTGTCCATATTCAAGCTTTTTACACAAGCTTCTGCATCTGACTCCGCAACTTAGGAAAACGATTTTTTTATTTGGAGACGTCACAAAATATTGCAACACCTTTACTCACTTAGGTTTTTTTTTGATTTTTTTGTCTCCTTTTCTGGTGATGTTTTTTGTAGTGTGAGAGATTTGTAAAGCCTTTTCATGTTGTGCAGCTTAGTGTACAGCTTCCCTCTTTTTTCTGTACGGTAGTACTCGAGCTTTTCGGTGGGAAAAAGTTCTAGTATTTCTTCTTCCAACCTATAGCTGGTTTTTAGGCTTAAGGGAATACTGTTCTCATCAAAATATTCCGCAATAATACTAATGAGACGCTGCCGATGTTCCGTTTGAAATTTATTATTTTTATTGTAATAATCCACAATATTTTGTCCATGTTTTTTTACATTTAAAATTGTAGACAGATCAATGGATTTGCATTGTGTTGTTTCGGGTGACGACGTAGGTGATATCCCTCTAGACGACAAGTTCGATGGTGATGGAGAGCTTGGAGTTCGACATCGTACTTCGGATGATGTTGATGGAAGCTCAATGCCTGGTTGAAGAGGCATTCCAATTGAAGCCCTCCACTTTTCTAACTTATACTCGAAGAGTATGCGGTCACCGTGTTTAAAATTTGAAAGTAAAGATGTTACTTGAGCCACTTTAATTATTTTTAAAATGTCGATTGTTACATTTTCACCTGAGGAAAAAAAGAAATACTTAAAGTTATGTCCCTTCCTGTATGAAGTTGTAAATTCAGCTGTCAGTTGAATCACTAAAACGGTAGTTTTATTTCTTACTATAGATAGAATTACTCTTTTGAATATTTCATGTTTCGTTAAAAAAAAATTATAATTCTATAGTTGTTTTTTCATAGTTAGAAGATTACTTCTGAACTCACTAGCACACGCAAAATTGTCTTACTACTTATACTGCAAAAAACATGTATAATTGGAAAGAGTAATTCTCGAATCTGAGAGTACATTTTTCCAATTTCAAAAAAAATCACATGCCTATGGTTCTTATAGAGCTGTTGCGCCAAAACTTTTATTTATTTGTTTATCCTAATTTTAGGCTTTTCAGCCTAGCTAAACTGACAGCGAAAATATTCACATTGTAACAATAAGCTAAGGTAAATTAAGCAATAAAATAATCATCTTACCATGCATGTAATTATACAGAGACATGCAACCCCAATCCTTCAAAAGTGCTTTTAATTCCTCATCGTCATCACTGTCCGTATTGTTGCTGGAATATTCCGTGAATGGTATTAAAGTGTAGAGGGAAGTCTGCTGCTGTTCTCCATCAGTACTGAGGATTGTTACAGTTTCCTCAAGGAGCTTCGAATTTCCATCGTCCAGCGTTGCTGAGCTCTCAGGCAAATTTTCCATTTCTAAATATTAATTAGTATGTATTATAATTTATCGAAAGTTTGTGTTTTAAGTTGCTGGAGATATTTTGTTTTTACTATTGATGAAAATATTCCTTAAGCTTAATCAGGTGCTTTCCTTTTGATGTTTTTGTCAAAGTAACAGGAGGTCCGATAATTTCATCAAATGCAAGGAGTTTGAATTCACCAAACATATTTGTATCAACCTCAAAAGCTTTAAAGTGAGAATTGAAGTAAATGTTCAATAATTTTTGGCAAAACATTAATATTTTCCCTTCTGCCTTAGCTATAGTCCTAATAATGTATATATTATAGTCATTCGAACATTTACCAACATAAAATCCAGCTTTATATTTTTTGCCAATATACTCTATTTCATCATAAAATTTTAATTTTTTGTCTTCTTTTAACTTCAGCTTATCTCGAACAATGTTAGCAAATCCAGTATCGCATAAATGTTTCTCCTCTATGTGAAATTCATTTATATTACTGTTAGAATGTAGAATCAGATTTGCAAACTGGAATTGAAATTTTTTGGACAGAGTGAGACATATATTTTTCCTTGAAGTTATTCCATGGGCATACACCTTGAACGGCCTGTGCTTGGCTTCAAATTTAAAACACCAAAAATTTCGTGCCGGTCCAGAATTTCTTATTACAGTAGGGTAGTGTGTTAAAAAATGGAATTTTGGTTTCAAATTATCAGTGAATAATTTGACATATTGCTCATTATGATGTTTTATTTTTAATTTTAATGTTGAGATGAGTAACTCTGTAACTTCGAACGACAAAATAAGTTCCGTAATGTCAATTAGTTCAAGTAAAAAAAGCCAAACTTCATCTTCGGAAGGAATCAAATCACCGATCATGAGGGGTAAATACATAACAAAAGTAAGCATTTCACGCGCAGTCATTTTTAAGTGCTTATTTTTCAAATGGTTCATTGTTAGCTCAGTTGAAAAATTCCCAATCTCCATTGGCCCATAGTCAAAAGTTTGCTTTCTTTTATTAAGCATTTCCAATGTCAGATAATTCATTTCCTGTGTCAGATATAATAATATGTGACAAAGATCATAATGGAATATACCTTCACATAAGTCATGCATTGCATCGACACAAAAGTTTTCCACAACATGGAAAGAAGGTATTTTGTTAAATGGGCTTTCTTTTGCGATACCGGTTTTTTTAAGATCATTTACAGATACATCATAACTGTAGTTCTCGACCGTTCGAATGTGCTCCTGTACTTCAACACCAAGCTTACTGCAATTTTCTCGGTCTACTTTACAAAATCTGCAGAAAGAAGTGCTCGAGAATGATTTTGAAAAGTCAAGAAGCGAGTTTACTCCCAAGTTATCTCCGAGAAAAAGACCCATTATAAAATGAACGCGATGCATTTCTCCCTTGCCAACTGATATGTCTACTCCAGTCTCTTCAAGATATATCAACTCCTCGATTAGATAATGCAAACAGTCTTCGTTTCCAATATTTTTCAAATCTTTGGATTTTATAACAGCTGCCAAGAAAATGCTCTCTAGCTTAGAACTACGCCTTGGAAAGCAGGGAAATGAGTAGTAAAAGTTGCAAACGGAATGAGTTGTGGCGTGTGCACCTAACGGATTATTAACAGCAAAATCATCCGCGTACAAAAAGTAGGGTATCAAAGTTTTTCCTGGATACATGTCACACTTTTTTTTCCAAACTGGCCCTTGAATAAAGTTCGTGTACTGTTTATTAGAGTATAAGGAGTTCATATGTCTTAATACTTCCAATAGTATATTCTCTTGCTCGAAGATTTTTCGAAATTGTGACTTTAGTGGTAGGACGCTGCCCTTACAAATTTTTTCCGCATACACTAATTCGGACCGATCATAAATGGGCTGGATATCGCTTTTTATAGTAAACTCTCTAATTTCATCCATACATCCATTCAATTTAAGTGTTTGACATAAATTATGGTCCGTACCACAATATTGAAATGGATCTCGACAACTGAAAACCAGGCTCATCAAATCGGTTCGAGCCTTTATGTTATTATTAAGATGATCTTGTGCAAAAGTTTTGAACTGATCTAGCAAAGGATCTATCAAAAATGTCTTAACGTTTTTTTGAATGTCATACACATCTTTTCGGGAAAAATTATAATTGCCATGCAGGAGAGTTGAAAATTTTAATGCTTCATTAAAAAAATCAGGTAAGAATTTATTTGGATTAATGCATTCAGCTGTCATTTGTTGAGAACCATTAGTTTTACTGCCACTAACTTCAAAGCCACTATTTGATGATGTTGGCAAACTTACAGCTGCGGTATTTGAATTTGCATTTCCTTCTTGAATACATTTTAAGCTTGTGGTAGGACAATGTAATCGGAGAATATGCCGTTTGTAATTTGAAAGATTTGTAAAACACTGACCGCAAGAATTGACATAGCAAATAAATGTGCTTTTATGTTCTAAATTATGTATCTTTCTAAAATGTTTGCCTAATGCAAAGACGCAGTCTAAATCCATCCTGCACAAAAAACACTGCATTTTAATTTTTGATCGACAACGATTTACAATTATGAAATGTTTAGTATTCAGCAAAATATTTTCTTCTTTCTCATTTGAACTGTAAATTGAAAGAAATAAAAGCCACGTCAATTCTGCTGTTTAAATGTTGGGAAAAATACAAAAAATTCATTCATGAAATCGCAATCTGCGAATAAGCTAAAATGTTTTTTCTTAAGATTTTCATTACATTGATGAAAATGAAGCAACAATTCTTCTATGTGAAGAATAATGATGAATAAATTCATCAATATGAAGAAAACTACGGATATATGCGTATGAGGCTCTTTGTTCATCAATATGACGAACACAATAATCAGAATGAAGAAATGATGAAAACATATATCACGTAATTCATCATATTGATGAAAACTATGAGAATTCATAAATATGAAGAAATTGTTCATCAACATGATGAAATTGTACCGTTATAGTGATGATAAAATGAACATTTCATTTGTTAAAAAAATAAAATTTTTTGGAAAGAAAATGCATAAGAAATAAGAAATAGATTTAATATTTGATTCCCAGATTCCCACCCACCGAAACAAGCAGATTATAGAATCTCTGTATTAAAACACCAATGCAATGCAACAACTCAAGAAATGAAAACTAACTCAAAATGCTTGCAAACCCCGTACAATTTAACTATATGATGGCAAAGTAAAAAAATTACAAGAACCCAAAGAAATAATAATAAAAACAAGGCATACCTTCCGCAATTCACAGCTTATTCAACACAACTTTAACAATTTTATAAAATTTATACTCAGCTCACATAGGCAAAGTACCTACATGAGAACTTAATCCTTTCACTTTCACTTTCAAACATAAACTGAATATGAATGGCAATGAAATCAAAATCTGCGAATAAGCTAAAATGTTTTTTTTTAAGATTTTCATTACATTGATGAAAATGAAGCAACAATTCATCTATGTGAAGAATAATGATGAATAAATTCATCAATATGAAGAAAACTACGAATATATGCGTATGAGGCTAGACTGACGCCCAAAAGCAAAAGGACGCCTTCCTTGCATCTTTGTTCATCAATATGACGAACACAATAATCAGAATGAAGAAATGATGAAAACATATATCACGTAATTCATCATATTGATGAAAACTATGAGAATTCATAAATATGAAGAAATTGTTCATCAACATGATGAAATTGTACCGTTATAGTGATGATAAAATGAACATTTCATTTGTTAAAAAAATAAAAATTTTTGGAAAGAAAATGCATAAAAAATAAGAAATAGATTTAATATTTGATTCCCAGATTCCCACCCACCGAAACAAGCAGATTATAGAATCTCTGTATTAAAACACCAATGCAATGCAACAACTCAAGAAATGAAAACTAACTCAAAATGCTTGCAAACCCCGTACAATTTAACTACATATATGATGGCAAAGTAAAAAAATTACAAGAACCCAAAGAAATAATAATAAAAACAAGGCATACCTTCCGCACTTCACAGCTTATTTAACACAACACAAGAAAGAACAATAAAAAATGAATTTAAAACTGAAAACTTAACACAACTTTAACAATTTTATAAAATTTACGAATCACTTTTTCACACTCCGTAGCTATATCTTATCTTTTGCTTTCAAAAATCCAACGCAGACTGTACTCGTACTATGTTTTGCGCAGAGTATATCTAATAATGAGTAGGGACACTCTCTACACAAATGCAACGCCTACTACTACATTCAACAATAAACAGCAAAAAAATAAAAAAACTGCAATGAGTGGAAGTAGGTCAAAATTATGAATAGTAATCCCTTCGGACAATCCCAAATGTTTGAAGGATACACAATAGGTTTTCCCAGGCCAATACCAATAAACTTCCATTGTAAGATACGCGACCTGTAGTTTTTTATGAATGCATTTTTAAAGGCATAATGATCGTGAGCGTGTATATGGTTTTGTTGTGCTGCTTAATAGCTTGGGTGACCAGATCTATATACACACCAGAGTATATCTAATAATGAATAGGGACACTCTCTACGCAAATGCAACGCTTACTACTACATTCAACAATAAACAGCAAAAAAATAAAAAAAACTGCAATGAGTGGAAGCAGGTCAAAATTATGAATAGTAATCCCTTCGGACAATCCCAAATGTTTGAAGGATACACAATAGGTTTTCCCAGGGTAATACCAATAAACTTCCAATATAAGATACGCAACCAGTAGTTTTTTATGAATGCATTTTTAAATGCGCACCCAAATGATCGTGAGTGTGTATATGGTTTTGTTGTGCTGCTTAATAGCTTGGGTGACCAGATCTAATTTGTTTTTATTACACTCAATTGTTTTATTACGTTCGGGTTTTTTCTTTGGGTTACATGTTTTTTAATTAATTTTTCAATGGTAGGTATGATTTATATGATTTTGTCTTTAATCTGGTCTTCTAAGAAATACATAAACAACACAATTAGGGAAATACAGATATTTTTTTTCTACTTTTGAGATACTTATTTAATAGCAGCTGGTCATATTAAAATGGAATTAGGCATGCACAGAAATTTGTTTAAAATGAAATTCCCCAATTTTAATATTTGTAAAAGAAAACTCGCTAGCGATATAGATACCAAGTGGAGTTGGCAGATATGAAGCTAACGACGCGACGGTCTAATATAACCAATAAAATTGTATTAAGATTTTAAGAGACAGGGGTTTCTTTCAACGAGTTAAGACGGTACGTTAACGATGAACTTACTCTTATTTTGAACTGCAAGCTTCGTGATAAGTACCTAGTGGACCAAAACAGAAACTGTATCATAATACCTATCAAGTTTAGAAATCATCTTATACTCACTTATTTTTTCACATTTTCACCCTCCGATGGCATCATCTACAATAATTAATTGAAACAATTATTTATGAAAAGGTACTGAAATGAATATTGGTAACAGTGAAATATTTATTTAAGATTTACTTACTTTGCAGAACCAGACAAAAAATTATTTATTTCTTAAGCACTGTATTCAACTTTAACTTTAATATTTTGCACATATGTACTTGTTAAGGCCAACCACATTTAACTCGTAAGAACCGTTCAAAAACAGCGACCTCTACATAGTAATAAAACGTTTTTCGGCTATAATTTCAAATTTTACTGAGCCAGAACTTTCAAGTTTTGGTTATATATTTGCCAAAATTGTTTTTCTGCTAAATTGTAGTTATTTGTCCTAACATTATGGTATTTTTCGTTTTCCAATTTTTGGTTTTTGGAAATTTATTGATTTTCTGAACTTAGTGAACTTAATGATGTTAAAAATATAGTTAAGTTAGCTTATCCAACCCTGATTGCATATTCTTATACATTATTCATCATATTGACGAAATCGTTCTTCTATATGATGACTAAGGAAATATATTCATCAGTATGAAGAAAATTGGGTAGACAGACACAGCGTTGTCACTTCTTAGTCGAAAAAATTTGAGTTGATGAAAAATGTTTGCAGTAAGTAAGCAAGTATTTATTTTTATGAAAGATATCATTAATGCTCAACCGAAAGAAATATTAAGAGTTCATATGAAAAGAGATGAACCTCCTCTCTGCAAAAAAAAATTGTGTCTTTCGTATGTATTTTTTAAGACACCACTAAAGCTATTTGCGAAAGAACGCAGGGCAGAGAATAGGTGTAACTAAGCTTCATTTTTGATCTATTTAACATTTGAAGAACAAAAAGTAAGGCTTTCGATCTTATTTAGGACAGACATTTGAGATATTTGACTTTAAATGAAGCAAGAACAGATATTCTTTTCCAAACAAGATTTGAGTCAGTAACACTTTTCTAAAGTCTCTTTATCGAACCTATTCTGAATGAATACTACAAGCGAGTAGATTTTGGGGAAAAGGACTCCCATCCCAATCCAAAATCATTTGCTCGATATTATCAAAACAAGTCATTTTTGTTCGTAAATATAAATAAAAAGATTAATATAATTTTCAACAGTTAAAAACACTTGTTTTATTTCCTCAAATGCACATTTCAGAAGCAATGCTTCCATCGTCCGTGAGATTCATAAATTAAATTCATAAATTTATAAAATAAATTAAATCTCACTGACGATGGAAGCATTGCTTCTGAAATGTGCATTTGAGGAAATAAAATAAGTGTTTTTAACTGTTGAAAATTATATTAATCTTTCTATTTATTAGATTAAAAAACACGTGGAATATCTCTACTACAAAACTCATTCGTAAATATGATGAATTAGTTCTTCAATAAGATGATTGTTCATAAATATGAAGAATCAATTCATCTATATGATGATCAAGCTGCATCCTAATGATAAAAAAAGTCTATTTTTTCATAAATATGATGAATTTTTCATGAATATGATGATACGAGTATAATCAATTCATTTGCTCGATATTATAAAAACAAGTCATTTTTGTTCGTAAATGTGATGAATTAGTTCTTCAGTAAGATGATTGCGCATATCTATTTAAATTTTCAATGCAGAAATTCCAAGTCTATTTTTTCATAAATATGATGAATCAATTCATCTATATGATGATCAAGCTGCATCCTAATTATAAAAACAAAATTCTATTTTTTCATAAATATGATGAATTTTTCATGAATATGATGATACGAGTATAATCAATTCATTTGCTCGATATTATAAAAACAAGTCATTTTTGTTCGTAAATGTGATGAATTAGTTCTTCAGTAAGATGATTGCGCATATCTATTTAAATTTTCAATGCAGAAATTCCAAGTCTATTTTTTCATAAATATGATGAATCAATTCATCTATATGATGATCAAGCTGCATCCTAATTATAAAAACAAAAGTCTATTTTTTCATAAATATGATGAATTTTTCATGAATATGATGATACGAGTATAATCAATTCATTTGCTCGATATTATAAAAACAAGTCATTTTTGTTCGTAAATGTGATGAATTAGTTCTTCAGTAAGATGATTGCGCATATCTATTTAAATTTTCAATGCAGAAATTCCAAGTCTATTTTTTCATAAATATGATGAATCAATTCATCTATATGATGATCAAGCTGCATCCTAATTATAAAAACAAAAGTCTATTTTTTCATAAATATGATGAATTTTTCATGAATATGATGATACGAGTATAATCAATTCATTTGCTCGATATTATAAAAACAAGTCATTTTTGTTCGTAAATGTGATGAATTAGTTCTTCAGTAAGATGATTGCGCATATCTATTTAAATTTTCAATGCAGAAATTCCAAGTCTATTTTTTCATAAATATGATGAATCAATTCATCTATATGATGATCAAGCTGCATCCTAATTATAAAAACAAAAGTCTATTTTTTCATAAATATGATGAATTTTTCATGAATATGATGATACGAGTATAATCAATTCATTTGCTCGATATTATAAAAACAAGTCATTTTTGTTCGTAAATGTGATGAATTAGTTCTTCAGTAAGATGATTGCGCATATCTATTTAAATTTTCAATGCAGAAATTCCAAGTCTATTTTTTCATAAATATGATGAATCAATTCATCTATATGATGATCAAGCTGCATCCTAATTATAAAAACAAAAGTCTATTTTTTCATAAATATGATGAATTTTTCATGAATATGATGATACGAGTATAATCAATTCATTTGCTCGATATTATAAAAACAAGTCATTTTTGTTCGTAAATGTGATGAATTAGTTCTTCAGTAAGATGATTGCGCATATCTATTTAAATTTTCAATGCAGAAATTCCAAGTCTATTTTTTCATAAATATGATGAATCAATTCATCTATATGATGATCAAGCTGCATCCTAATTATAAAAACAAAAGTCTATTTTTTCATAAATATGATGAATTTTTCATGAATATGATGATACGAGTATAATCAATTCATTTGCTCGATATTATAAAAACAAGTCATTTTTGTTCGTAAATGTGATGAATTAGTTCTTCAGTAAGATGATTGCGCATATCTATTTAAATTTTCAATGCAGAAATTCCAAGTCTATTTTTTCATAAATATGATGATATATGGTGAACATCAATTCATCTATATGATGATCGATTGACATCCTCATTATAAAATCGAAAGCCTATTTTTTCATCAATGTGATGAATCAATTCATCTATATGATCACCGGTTCACATTTGATGTGGTAAAACAAAAGCCTGTTTCTATCATTCGTTTGTTCATAAATATGATGAATTGGTTTAATCATTAAAATGATTGCTTAAATCGACACACATTCTCCATGTTAAAAAACCTCACTTTTGTTCATCAATGTGATGATATTGTTTCATCAATAAAATGATCACGCATATCTATTCAAATTCTCCATGATAGAACCGAAAGTCATCAATATGATGATTTAATTCATCTATATGACGATGATTTACATCATTTCACCTTCCCCTATCTCAAAATCGAAGTCCGTTTTTTGATGATTGTTTTCATCAGTATGATTAACTAATATTGTTCTTAAATATGATGAATATCTAAGTCATTTTAAAATAAATTCGTCATTTAGACAAAAAAATCATCAATAGGATGAAAAACCATCAAAAAAAGTGTTTTCATCACATGCATGAAAAGTTTTGATGAACTGATGAACTTAATTCATTCCAAATTACGATGAAATTCTCCAAAAAAAGTTGATGAACGCACTTTCATCTTATTGATGACTGACGAAACCGTCATCAAAAAGTTTTCATGAATTTTTGCATCATAGGGATGAAAAGTGCGTCATATAGATGATTTTCAGTTGATGAACGCCATTCTTCATATTGAAGATGATTATTTTTTTCAGTGTACAGTGCGCGGCTTTAGAATCTTTCTCATCCTGCCTCCTTACAGCGACCGTCTCTCAATTATTGATCTCCACTCCCTAGAAACAATCTTACATCCTTGTGCTTTATAAACAAATAAACAATTTTTCATCCTTATAGTTTTAAATTAGTTTTAATAAGTTTAAGTTTAGTCCCGTTTAAGTAATTTTAGTCTTGTAGTATTGTAGTAAGCTAGTACATGGGGCGTGGGCAACACCAAAATTGAAAAAAAAAAATGGCTCGACTGGATCGCACTGAGTACAAGGTTTTCATATTAGCTCTTCATAATGTATTCGGTGGTATAGGGGGCTGCCAATCCTACTAATATTATAAACGTGAAAGTTTGTATGTGTGGATGTTTGTTTGTTACTCTTTCACGCAAAAACTACTGAATGGATTTCAATTAAACTTTCCAATAATATAGCTTATACATCAGAATAACACATAGGCTATATTTTATCCCTAAATTCCCACGGGAACGGGAACGTATACGGGAATTTAGAAACTACAACACCGATTTCAAAAATTTTTCCACTTATGCTTCATTATCCCCGTGTAACATAAAAACTAATTCATCCCCATATTCCTACGGTTCCCTATATTCCCACGGGAGCAGGAACGTATACTGGAACTTTGACACTACAGCACCGATTTAAAAAATTCTTTCACCGTTAGAATGCTACATTATCCCTGTGTAACATTAACTTTAATTCATCCACATATTCCTACGGGAACGGGAGTCCTTACTAATATAATAAGTGTGAAAGGAGCTCTGTCTGTCCGTCGTTCTATGTTACCATCTCCCGCCCAAACTAATAAACCGATTTAAATGAAATTTTGTACAAAGATTGTTCAGAACCTGAGGAAAGACATTTTTTTCCCTATATTTCCCATGGGAGCAGGAACGTATACGGGAACTTTTACTCTACAACACTGATTTCAAAAATTCTTCCCCCGTTGGAATGTTCCATAATCCCGGAGTAACATTAACTCAAACTTATCTACATATTCCCACGAAAACGGTCACCATATTCCCACGAGAACGGGAGTCTTTACTAATATTGAAAATGCGAATGTAGCTATGTCGGTATGTTTTTCGTATGTCTCCCGTTCAAACTGCTAAACAGATTTTATTAAATTAGCTACAGAGATGGTCTAGATTCTAGAACATGCGGAAGGATAAAGTCTATATATCTATCCTTATATTCCCACGGGAACGGAAATGAGAATTCAAAAACTACGGTCTCAAAAGCATTTTTAACATGGCTACAAGGTGTTGAAATAGGGGTTGAATGTTTTTTTTTTTTTTGGAAATACCGCCATTTTTGAGGCTAGAAGTTTTATTTCCTAACAAGTTAAAAATGCTGCTGAAAGTCACTAATCCACGCGGGCGAAGTCGCGGGCACAGCTAGTTACACATAAATTTATTAAAGAAATAGAAAAAAATCACATAAAATATCAAAAAATAACAAAAAATTAATATTCCAAAGGCTTTTAGCGAAAATATAGAAACGCCATTTTTTGCAGTTGTTAATACATATAAGCTTTTCAAAGTAATATAAAAAAGTAAGCCCAACCAAAATTGAAGAAGAAATAATGGGGTCGACTGGATCGCACGAACTTGTGATTTAATCTTGAATCTGAGTACAAGGTTTTAATATTCACTGAAAATTAAATAAAAAACGTTAGGGTGGTTTTTTTAAAAACCCATTTTTTCACTTTTTTAAAAATACATGTTATTTTCAAAAACCGCGGTACCGTTATTTCAATACTTAGGGAATCAATTCCAAAAACTCCTCTGTAGGCTGCCTCACAGACGCTAATTGCAAATTTTGAAGAAAATTAGTCTAGCAGTTCAGGCTGTAGATCCATATACGAACAGACAGACATGCAGACAGACAAAATTGCACCTGCTTTATTCGTATTCTCTATCATCGTAATATCATGTTTAATGCTTATCTCAATTTTCTTTTTCTGCACGACTGCAAAACTTGCCTTATAGTACTTATAATCGCAAGTAAAGATACAAAAATTCCTGACGACCTATTAAAAGCGGAACTTCGGAGTTCTTATATAGTATAATAATATGTGCTGATTCTTTTCAATTAAGTTTTTTTAAAGAAGGGACTTTAAAATTCCTTATTGCTTATCTAATCTCTGCAGTTTTTAGGAAATAAAGATTTTGTATGTAACGGCAACGGATGCGGTCAATTTTGCGTTACCCAACGGATAGGGGTTATCCATAGAATTCGTTGTGGTGTTTTGACAGATATAAGTTAGTTAAAATAACTAATAGAAGTTAGAGATGAGTCGATGAGTCAACTGGAACAAGAGATGAGTTAGCACTTCATTCAATTCTGCACAGTTGGAGTTTTGCATAAGACAAAAGCCCCGGATGGATAGGTTAAGTCAAGACAAAAAAAATCATATGGGGGGATCTTTCGTTGCACGTGCATTTCTGAAGGGGTTTGTCCTTTCCCTATCTTTTAATGGTGAAATCATTGTTGCTTTCCCAACCTGATGATTGTCTCGGAACATTTACGTGGTTGGGTACTAAACTTCATGCACAACTCCCAGCCTGGAGACTTTTGAGATCATCTTAAAGATAATGGGCTGGATATTATGATGTCAATACCTTGCTGCAAGGGCTTAAGAGCTGCTACTCTTTGGCTCATTTGGAGCTCATCTGCCACTATTTTCATTTCAGAACTCTGATCCTTGTATTGAAAGACCCTTGAAAGACATTTGAACTAAATATGTTGCAGTAGCTCATTCAGGATTTTCAGCTTTTTTGAATGCTGAAGTCCACTGTTGATTCTGTGAATCTTATTATCCGCTGTGACATACGTTCAGAATAGACTCTGGCATACCGCAATTCGGACAGTCAATTATTACTCGCAGAGCATTATTGTGTCATCCTATTTTTTTCTTCGTCCCTTTTTCAAGACTAGCACTTACTAATTTAGCAAGTAACCTCCGGTTGGAGGAGACCAACCCAATGGCTACCGATTTGAGGTAAATATATTGACCACAGCTGACATGCACTGCAAGTTCTAACATTTCGCCATCGCCAAATTGACACCAATCACAGCTTTCCCGAACACACCCTCCCATGTGAGTTATTTTGTTCGACATAAAATACACTTTAGACAAATTCTTTAAAGTTCTTTAAGGTTGACGATAAGTTCCAACTCAGAAACCTGTACAACTCAGGATTAGCGTTGTACTACAATGTCGTTTCTTTTTCAAGAACAGATTCATTTTTAGAAATCCTTTTAATCGCGAAATCTGGTTGGTTCAGTTATTTCCATTTAAATTGGGTTATCATAGTCTAGGACCTACTCTCCCCAATAATGTCAATCCAATGACGATGTCTCAAAGCAACAGTTCCTTGTAACATCAGTTTTCATGTGATTGCTAGGATGTATAATTTTGCTAATCCTTGTTATAATCCTCAATGTTTTCTCTTTCTCCTTTTTTTTTTAACTTCACACATATTTTTAATCCTAGCTCCTAGGGGATTATTTCCATGGTTTCTATACAAGCAAACACCACACATCATCAGAGATAGATGCTCTTGGAAAACACACTAAAAGGAAATGTGTGTGACGTATGACTTTGTGTGTGATGTATGACTTTGAGGGGCAAAGTCTGAGTGAGTTTGATGTGTCAAAAATTAAAAATAAGTTGCCACGCTTTTCGCTTTGAGTGAAATAAAATGTTTACTACGAATCAGAAAAGACTGATCCGTGAAAACACTTGCCGAGAAAAAACAACATGGGGTTGTTAAGCATTAATGGGTTTGGCTTCAAATAGTTGCTATGAACAGAGCCAATTAAGCGTGTGAAAAAGAAATTATGTGTCAAATATTTCTGAATAAACAGCGTGCTTATAGAAACTAGTTTTAAACAAACTCAACGCTAATATATGAATAATAGGAATTACCAGAAACATTATTGAACTTGGCATCACTTTGCAATAATAAATGACTGTTTGTCAGCTCAGCAATGCAGTTTACCACTGAACAAACCAATACTAGGCACTTTTAAGTCAGTATTGATTTGTTCTGGTGATTAGTGGTAAACTGCATTGCTCAGCTGGATTATTTATAAGATTACTCAGTTGCGAATAAATTGCATCCAATAATGAATATAACCAGATGGTTCGAAAATGAACTCCATGGTGATCCAATCGTCAAATAAATCAAGCAAATGTAATCAATCAAATTTTAATAAGAGAGAACTTTGTTCGGAGTGGGAAGTCAAAAAACCTGATGAAATGAAAAGGGAGAAAAAGACTCCTTAACCAGACAGTCTTACTCAAGAGCATTCATTTCAATAGATTTGTCTATTATGTTTCTTAATTAGAAGACACTGGGGAGGTTAAACTAGCTTCCTACTTTAATTTTCTAAACACTAACACTAGCAGGAAACCCAGTTTTTGTGATTAACAGGAAACAACTACCTACCCGTTGAAATTCTCTTTCCGTACCTGTTTCCCATAATATCCACATTCTCGTTGATTTACAGAGTTGGCCTTGCATTGCCTTGTCTCATCCATGTTGTCTTGCTCTTGACCTATTATAACTTTACCTCAGATCAAGCATAAATAAAAGCTTCCATTCAATATTTACACATAACTTCATGTTTATGTTCCGGGTAGCATGAATACAAAGTACTTTTACTTTTTCCCACTTTCTAGCACTTAGCGTCGGTGCTAATCAAGCGGAAGTCGGTTGGATATTTCTCAACACAAACAAAAGCAGAAGAGTTGTGCCTGAGAATTTTTCTATACCACCCATTTGACCAAGGAGCGTATAATTTAATCATTTCCCCACGGCTTGCGTTGTGTTGCTTCCAAATGGAAGGTTAGAAAATAAAAACTAAACCCATCTAACTTCTAACACCATGCTCTTCAAAAGAAATTTTAAATGACTGCCGGGAATTTCGTGGCAGGGTATGTGTGGTAGTACGTAGTAGGTGTTCGCCTTGATATTACTGTTGGTGTTTGTTTTAATAAGACATTTAATTGAAAAGTAACACCTTGGTTTTTGTATCTGTTCAGATAGTTTTGTTTTTAGGATTTTTATCGTTCTCTGAAGAAAAAACAAAACAACACTTTGAAGGGACTTCTGGGAGAGACGAGAATGTTAAAACTTCAACAGATCTGCCAAAACTTTTCAAGCACCTGTGCGGCCAATTTTTTTTTTTGTAAAATAAGTGATTTAGACAGTTAAACCAGGGATTATATACATATATTCAAAAATACCAAACGAAGGAGTAAAAGTAAAGCTTTTAAGCTGTTTATGTCAACTGTCAAAATGCCAATAGCGACTGGATTTGTATATCATTTTTCTTGAATATTTCATTTTAGAAATACATATAATTCTTCTGTCAGAAGGCTAATGGGATTGAATAATAAGTGAAAACATAAAACAGCTCTTAAATGTTTTTTTGTTGTCCTTTCCGCTTTGAATAAGACGAGCTAAAGTAAGTATATACATGTACATTGTACATATCTCAAATTTTACTTATGTATAAGGTGCCTTCTAACTTTTTGATGTTCTTATTCTATAGACTTAACAGAACCATATGGGTGCCAAAGGACTGAGAGAATTTACCACCTCGTTCGTGCGGTTTATTTTTTTAAGTTAAATAAAAATTGGGTAATCCAGTTATTCTTCTTTTATATTTTATAGTAGACCTCAAGAAAAAAATTTTTCGTCTTGGGGAGGTTGTAAGGTTAGCTCGGCAAATTTAAATAAATTAACAGTAATATTATAATATACTAGCTGTGCCCGCGACTTGATCCGCCTGGAATAGTGACTTTTGGCAGCATTTTTAATTATTTAGGCTAATTATTTTGCAAATAAGACACATTCATCTTTTAAGTAACCTATTGTTATATAACTAAGTACATTTTTGCACACAACGTTGTTGCTTTTTCTGTATTTCAAAATTTCTCATTATTGGCATTGGAACACCAACTTGCAGCCACTCCAGATAATCCTAAGGAATGGAGAAACTCTACATGGCATGATGTGACTTGCTCAGTGTCCATAATATTGTCTGCTGATAGACATTCAACAACATCCCCCAGCACGTCAAACATTTTTAGTTAATATGGTTAACTTTCCCATTAGTCGGCACCAAAATCGACCTTTCACACAGCCATTCTCAATTGCAAATATTTAATTGAAGATCAAGATATACATTTCTTCTCAGGTCAACTGTTTTATCGACAGTTTGACAGAAATCACCTCACGGTGAACTTTTGGAATCGATCTTCTAGTTACAATTTTCGGTGCCATGACATTTGGCCATGTGCCATATGGCCATATTTCAAAATATGGCCATTTGACACTTTTCAATTGTGTCACATGGCCATATGGCCATTTGTCGCTTTGGCAATGTGTCATTTGACCATTATGGCCAAATGACACTTTGAAACTTGTTCTTAAAGTGCAAAAATTCAAAAATAAAGATTGAGATTTCTTAAAAAAGAATTATAAATAATATTTATAATTTGGAAACATATGCAAAGATTTTAAAATAAAATGGCGTTGAGATTTTCCAACACATTATCATTATCAGTTTTCGAAGAAAAGATTTTCAATTGGATATTTATAATAGTAGATAAGAATACATAAACATAAATACATATGTATGTATGCATATTTATATGTACATTCATACTTTAAGTTTAAAGGTGAATGATAAACAAAAATGATCGTCATCATCTGCACGAAACGCAGCAAGCGCCATCTTTTTTTTTGTTTTTTCCATCAGATAATAAATTTTGTGTGTGAAAATAAAAAAATTCGCGCGAATTTTGGTTAGGTTTAGTAGAATGAATTAGATAAGTGACATACTTAAAGTTAGTCCCTTTCATTAGAAAGAGACGAAAGTACTTAGTATAAAAGAAAATTAATAACTAAAAGACAAGTTGCCATTTCACTAAAAAAGATACTAAATATAATAAAGTATTTAGTCAGAGTTTCAAGAGGCTGGCTGACAGAGGGGTATAGCTTTGTTCATGCAGTCGTTAAGAATAAAATAAAAGTAACTAACTGCTTTGTCAATATTGGTGAAAGCTGATATATTATTAATATTAGATCTACTTAGTTCATCAGAAAGCATTTGAAAGTTAGTCTTTCGATAGTCAAGTATATGCGAGCAGTCATATGAATTACTATAACTATGAATATGACCGCTTAGGTCAAGGAAAATGTCTAGAGGAGGGTGATGGTCATCTACATTAGTAATGCCGGAATTAGATTTAAGAACGACAGTACTAACAGCGTCAGAGGTAAAGACTTAATCGAGATTTCGATTTAAAAAGTTTTTAATACAGCTCACTTGTTGTAAGTCAGCAGCAATTAGATAAGCTCTTGTTGAGAGGATGTCAAGGAAGCTTTCTGAAATGAACAGTCAATTGAAGGAGACCAATCTATATAAGATAGATTAAAGTCACCCAGCAGTAAAATATTTATATCTAAAGAAGAAAGATTGTTTAAATAATCTAACACTAAAGCCACTTCATTGTAGGCAGGGGCAGAACTTTTTGGGGGAATGTATGTGCCTATTACATAGACTGTCTTAGACGCAGAGGTTACTTCAATTCAAATTAGATATATTGTTAAAATAAAAGGAAAAGTGATATTAGCGGACAAAAAACTATTGCGACAAGCTCTGAGAGCACCCCCTCCTACGTCTGCGTCTACGTGAGATTGGCGGTCTTTTCTAAATACTTGAAATTCTGAGTTAAAAAGTTCTGTATCCAGAATGCCTGAATGAAGCCAGGTTTCTGTCAGAACAAAAATATCATGAGCAAAAGCTTGAGAGTTAATAAAAAAATGGGCACGACTGGGTCGCACGAACTTGCGATTGTGTTCTAAATACGATATCAAAATCTAAAGGCTGTGTTAAAGGTTCTGGTATTAGCTCTTCATAATATATTTTGTGGTACAGGGTTGCCAACTACATATTAATTATGAAAATTGAATCAAATCACGCAAAATAATGAAAAAATTAAATTAAATACTCCAAAGGTTTCAAGCAAAAATCTAAAAACGCCATTCTTTTTCAATCGCTAATACATATGAATGATGAAAATTTAATCAAAATCGTTGGAGCAGTTTTTCCAAAAAACGGTTTTTTATTTTGCACTTTTTTTTAAAAACTGTTTTTTAAAAGTCGAGTATACAAAGTTCTAGATCTTAACAGGACTTATTTTGACAAAAAATTTGAAAAAAATCAAAGTTATAGTTTCGAAGTAACTTTCAAATATCAAAATTTTTTAAAAAAATTTATAAAAATTTCCAAAACTAAGTTTTTTTGAATACTGATATGCAGTCTTTCTTTAACAGCTTACGACTTCTTAAATCCAAAATTTCTTCAAGATCGTGTCAGCCAATAACGAGAAAGTCGGTTTTAAAAAAGACGGTACTATGGGAGGTACCGTTTTTAGGCCTTTTCCAAAAATTTTTTTTACATCATAAGAAAAACAATCCTAAATTAATCCTTCACACAAAATTTTATAGAAATCGTTGGAGCCGTTTTCGAGAAAAATAAGTTCATTTCATTTCATTTCATTTTTATTCATTCCAACTTAAAGTTAAAGCTTAACAATTTAAATATTAGTAATAAATAATTAAGTACATCAAGTGGAAGAAATAATCATTCAGTAACTATTTAAAGTTAGTGTTGAATGATTCATAAAAATTAAAATTTTAAGAATTCACGGGACTGTAGTGGGGTAGAAAAATATATAAGAAAAGAAATAAGAGAGAAAAGCAATTAAAAAAGGATTACATCATTTAGAATAAGAATGCAAAATTAAGCTACTCGAGAAAATATTTTTAAGACACACATCGAAAAATTGATTCAATACTTATATAGTCGATATTAAATAACCATTGTTTGACCTTATTGAGAAATGAATGGAAATTGGAAGTTTGTCTTACAGCAATCGGTAGTTTATTAAAACATTTAGGACCAGTAATGGTAAAAAAACGACAAAATTTGGTTTTATGAGCAACTGGGACAGTAACTAACGCTTGATTGTTTACACGTAAGTTATAACAAACGGAGTTCCTATTTATAGTGTTTCCACTTTGTTGGAAGAATTCTCTAAGAACTTTAAAAATATAGAGATGCCTTAATGGAAGAATTCTCAATTCTCTAAAAAGCGGCCAACAGTGTGCAAAGCGATTTCTACCACAAATGATTCTTATTAAAAATTTTTGAGCTTTGAATAAGGAAGCAAAAGTATTCTCATATGAACCTCCCCAAGCAGTTATACCATACTGCAGTTTGGAGTTAGCAAGCGCGTCCGCGTAGTAAAACATAGATAGTACCTTACGAGAACAATACGGTCTGAGAAGGAACATTTTTCTTGCGACCAGTAACAAACCATCTCAATTAGCCGTTCGGAACCGGCGAAAAATTGTAGGTCCCCTCCATTCCCTCACAAGGCATGGTTGTGAGAAATGCGCTAGGCCCAGGGGCTCCACGCTCTGTTGCGCCACCCTATTTATTTTATTAGTAACAAACCAGATTTAATTGTTTGTACATGAGAGATCCAATTCAAATTAAAGTCAATTGTTACCCCCAAATATTTAAATTCCTTTACTGAATCTATTATAAAACATTTATTCGAGCATCGATAATTATCATCAAAGTTTTTGATACCACAGGTATGCACAGGTAAACAAAATCTATCACAGTCGTGAGAATGAAAAATTATGTTAAAATCAATTAGATCACTTCCTTTCATTTTGAAAGCCATTAATTTAGTTTTCTCACTAACAATCAGCTTGTGAAAAGCAAACCATTGCCTTAGTTTCTGCAGATCTTCCTCGATATTAACTATGCAGTCTACCAAAGTGTTTTCATTATATGCAAAAGCTATATCATCCGCAAATGCTGTGGGTAGTCCATTGAAGGTTTGATCGAAAAGTGAATTAATATAAATTAAAAACAAAAGTGGACCAAGTACAGAACCTTGTGGAACACCATTCAATATTGTCAGTGAACTGCTAAAATTTTCATTGATTTTAACAATTTGCTTTCTACCTTTGAGATAAGAGCAGAACCATTTATAAACATCACCTCTGAAGCCAGAGTTATACACTTTATCTAGAAGCAAATTGTGATCTACTAAATCAAATGCTTTTGACATATCTATGAAAAGCGCCATGGTAGATTTTGAGTTATTAAACCCTTCATATAATGTGGTACATAATTTAAGTATAGCATCTTCTGTAGACTTACCAGATCGAAAGCCAAACTGATTGTTGGAGAAAAAATTCTGACCATCCAAAAAAGAAATCATTCGACATTTCACAATTTTTTCAAAAAGTTTTGAAAAAGTCGGAAGTAGAGAAATAGGTCTGTAGTTTTGAACATCTTTACGATTTCCTTTTTTATAAAGCGGTATAACTTCTGCACATTTTAATGCCTGTGGAAAGCATCCCTTGCTTATACAATAGTTATACAAGTAACACAAAATGTCACTTATATTGAAAGCAATTTTTTTTAAAAGCATATTTGTAACTCCGTCGCTAGTACACGAACTTTTATTTTTTAAAGACATTATAAGTTTAAATATTTCTTCCGAAGTGATTGTATTAAAAACAAAACTGTTCATTGACCTGCTATCTGCATTGAGTGGTGAAATATTGTTGCACTGGCAAGAGTAATTAGACTCAGTAGAGGGCTTGAGGCTCTCTGAAACTTCAATGAAGTATTCGTTAAATTTGTTTGCTATGCTGCCTGAATCAGATAAAATAACATCATCTACTACCAAAGCATCAATAGGTTTTGGCTGACGATTTTTTCCTAAAATATTGTCCACAATTCTCCATTCTTCCTTGCTATTACCTTTGGCACAATTCATCTTATTGATATAAAAACAATCGCGTGTATCAATGATTTCTTTGTTTAAAGCCTTACACATTTTTTTATAGTATTCCTTTAGTCTCAAGTTTGAAGATTGCTTAGCGCACTGAATTCCTATTTTCTTTTTCTTTTCTATTTTTTTTAATAAAACTTTTGTCATCCATGGTTTAATTGTTTTGACATTTTTACCATTTGTATCAGGTATGGACATGGACACAGAAGTGCAGTCATCGACGTGTTTCCTTAAAATAGATAAAAAAACGTCATATGCAACCGAAGGATCGTCTTCAGAGAAGACGGGTTCCCAAAACTCGTATTTTAAACACTCATTTAACATGCTATAATTTATACGAAGGCTGTCACCTAAGGACGGAGAAACATTAGCAGGTATTAGTGTGCTTTCAATGTTTAAAGTAACCATATGATGATCAGTCAGTTTATAGTCATAAACATGACCATGAAAACAAACTTGATTATTTTTGTGCATTCGCATGAAAATATGATCAATGCAGGTCGACGTTGAATTAGTTACCCGAGTTGGTTCATTGATAATACTTTTGAGACCATATGAAGCCATTAATAATAGATAGCTCTCAGTGTCTCTATCAGACTCATTTAAAATGTCAATATTAATGTCACCTAGCACAATTAAGTTTTTAGCTTTTGTTTCACACAAAATTGAATTGAGTTCTTCGACGAAAACACTTTTACAATATTCATGCAATCTGTAAATGCATAGTATCACATAGGTTTCATTAGCATATGCAATAGACAACTTCACTATATCGGCACTGGGAATGTTAATCAATGAACAATCACACATAAAACCAAACTTGACATAAACTGCTACGCCACCGGCTGCGTAAGAATCATTGCATTTTCCATAAAGTATATAACCCGGAATATTATAAAAATCTAACTCATTTTGGTAAATCCAAATCTCACTTAAAACAATTATAGTAGGTAGATTCACGAAACTTTCGATGTGTGCTAACAATGTTTGAAAATTTTTTCTTAGACTACGAATATTCTGATGTAAACAAAAGGTTTCAAAATCATTTATAGAAGAGGAAAGAGAAGGGGTGATTTGTGTTTTGTTAGGACAGATGATAGAACTAATCATGCTAGCCGAATTCATAGCTTATCAAGGTCAGCAATATTGTTAATTTTTATTGAAATATCACCTTCCTTCTTTCGCATAAACACCGTACCATTCCTCGTCCACACATATTTGTATAAGTATTATCATATCGGTTGTATGGCAGGTACCGTTATCTCAAGACCTAGAGACTCTATTCCAAAAACCCCTCTGTAGGACGCTCCACAGACCCTAACTGCAAATTTTGAAGAAAATCGGTCCATTGGTTCAGGCTGTAGATCCATATACAGACAGACAGACAGACAGACAGACAGACAGACAGACAGACAGACAGAATTGCAGGACCCACTTTTTTCGTATTCTCTATCATCGTAATGTCATGTTTAATTGTTATCTCAAAATTTTTTTTTGCACGATTGCAAGACTTGCCTTATAGTACCTATAATCGCAAGTAAAAATCAGTAGTTTTACTATACGAAACCCCCTTACATTCTGGTAAATTAGGGAAAGTCTAATTAGTTTTTTGAAACATTACTAACGGTTCTGTTTTCAACACTTTTCTTCTTGGAAGAACCAACAAATTCTTTTAAAAGAGTGCCTGAAGGCCAGAAATTAGGGCTGCAAAGATAGTCAAATTGTGACGGAGGGACAAAAATTTTAAAGGACGAAACAAAACTTTTAGGTTTACTTATTTTGGTACATCTAATAATTAAGTCATTAGATATATTGTGGTTCAAAGTTAGATGGGATGTAATATCATTGGATGTTAAATCAGGCTTAAGACGGGATACAAAAATTTGTTTAGGCTTGGGAACTGATTCTACTTGTTTGGGAATTGGAAATGGTTCAGTTGGAGGATAATTCACATTTAAGGCTTCGGGAACTGATTCGATTTCCTCATATCCCCAATGAGGTAGTTCGGTAATTTGATTATCAATACTAGAAGGCCTACTAGAAACAACAGCTAAATCGACAGTAGTTGTCGTTTCATTGTTATTATAAGTAGGACCAATACAGCTCCTAAGACATAAACGTTTTTCAGAAGAGTGAGTATCTTGCTTTTTCTTTTTAGACTAATTAGGTTTAGAAGTGTCTGAAGTAGATTACACTAATAAATCAATTGTTTTTGTTGAGACATGAGGCAGAGGAGTATGCGGCTTTTCCAAATCATCAGTTGAGGTAGATATGTCAACCGAAAACTTGGGGGCTGAAAAGTTAATAAGGTTTGAAACTGCATCATTAAAATTATTGCAAAGTTCATCTAATCCTTTCTTGAAAAAACACATATTACTGCGATTGAACCTCTTAGTCTTAGCTCCTACGTAAAAGACAGGCATGCTAGTCATTAAGCCACATTCTCCACTTGAATAATTATTTATTAATGTTCCATTAAATTTTTGAACGGCGAACTTTGTTAATTAGAACTTCCCCTGATGCTTTGATGTCGATACTTAATATCTTCATATTCGCAACCTCAAAAGGCCCAAAGCACGTGTCATATCTCTCAATTACTCCCATCGCATCAGATCAAACCGCATGTTGTTCAGTGGTATGAACACTATCAGCCTTATTTATAAACCCGTATTATCGGCGGATTAAGGTTACTGCGAACTTAATACTCCACTAATACTCCAAACCTTATTTATAAAAAAAATACACTAGTATTAGCGGCGGATTAAGCTAATACTGGTTCATAGGAGTTTTAAGGGAGGATTAAGGTCGTATTATGGTCTAAATGTCATTTTGTTCAAATTTTTGGAGGAAAAGTGGAAAGTTATTTTGGTTTTGTGAATAATTTTAATTCTTGTTCCGCCTTAGCTGCGAGATAAATAAATTAATAAATGAAAACTAATAATTCTTGTTTTGTTTTGTTTAATATTCATTTGAGAAAAATCTCCGCCAACCACAAAAAATAAATAAATCAATACTCGGGTTCAACGCAATTTAGTTTTTCAGGTAATCTAATTTATTTTTCAACCTCTAATTGGTCAGAAGCCACGTATAAAAAGAAGAACTGAAACTCTGGCCAATCAGAGTCCGAAAGAAGTAAGATTATCTGAAAAAACTTGATGCGTTGAACATGCACAATGAAGTCAGCTGGGATTTGCTTACGTTTATAGTAACCAGAGCTACAGATGGGTCATTTTTTTGATGAAAAATTTGACATAAGCAAGTATTAACTAATACGGGTTGGAAAATGTTTTATAAATAAGGATTCGGTCGACCTGGCGTAAGGGAGTATTAAGTGCTAATACTAGTATTAACTAATACCAGGTTGAACCGAGTATTAGTGAAATCTAATAAATAAGGCTGTATATCATATTTCTGCCACATCTCAACTTTAATATAAGTACAGTTGCTTCTTCTTGGAATAACAAAATTTTGTCTCTGTTTATTAAATGTAACAGAAAACCAGACCAGGCCTTTTTTTAAAACGATTTCTTTTCGTTTTGACACCTACACACAGTTGAGTTGAAAGTTATAAACTAATCGTTTCGCATTTGAAATTTGTAGTGGCAAACTTTCGAAGAGAACACTCCAAAAAGGGTAGTATAGTTATAGGTGAAGGTTGCTTACCATTTTTACAAAACACCTACTCCGCATACACCTATACCGAGAGGTAGCAAGCACATTGTCGAATTTTAAATTCATAAATAAATTAATTATATTTATTGCCTTATTTACGTTCGCAGCAGTTAATTGCCAAACTCTAACACGGTAAATCATACTCTCTATACTCACCACCAGCCCCTGAGCGATGGTATCATTTTTCAGTAATCAGATTCCGGTTGGAAATTGTTTAATAAAACCTTGTTTCTCGTGCAGTGGCAGAGGACCTATTCTCTCAGTAATCCCGTTAAAAAGCGCTAACAATTTCTGTCCTAGGTATAGCAATGGCGCTGGCGCTGGCAGAATGCTTCCACTAAACGATATCAAGGAGCTCATTGCTACGAGGGATACCTTACTTCGTTTGTTTGCTTGTGAACACTTATCCCTAAGCTTATTGGCTTGTCTGTAAGATTTTTTTTAAGCTTTGCTGGAGTTGTTGGCTGTAAGGGTTAAGTCCCCTTATAGTTGTTTTTATAATTAGATTGTATGAGACGTTTCAAAAAAGGATGCAAGATATCGGTTGCTGGGACGGACCGATTAATTAACTGCTTGTGGAAAAGAAAAGATCGTTCGCTTTGTCAAAAAGAAGTCCATGAAAAGCATTATTTATATTAGTTTGGAAAAATTCCAAAAAACCAAACGGAGAAGCAATAAATGTGATTGTGAGCTTCCTGTCCTTTTATCAAGGCAAATCATTGTTCTACTACGGAATGATTTTCGCTTGTTTGCCCAATCATCATAAAAGTGAAAAGCTTTTGTAATTTTTTTTTGTGTCTCCAAAATCCTTCTCTCTTTATTTACTGTTTGGCTGCTAAAAAAAATTGGAAAAATGATGGACTTGGTGTTTTCTAATAGTTGGGTTCATGGAAAGCCATTTTTTTATGTGAAACGAACTGTGAGTGGTTTTAAAATGAGGAAAAAGCAAAAATTCCCAAACATAAAATGGTTTCATTTCGGAATGAGCAGATCTATGTAATCAATAGAACTTTTATGAAAAAATGAACTCTACTTGGTAACTAGAACTTAGTCAATAAATGCTTCGACGATTTCTGAGGTCAACGCGGCGTACCCCACAGGCGGATCACTAGTGTGAAGCAGCAAAGTGGGAGAGTTGTGATCGCTTCAAGATCACTACTCGTAACGCCGAAAATGAAGAAGAAGAAGAAGAAGAAGTCAATAAATGCTTCAAAAGTTGTTAATTTTACCCATTTTTAGTAGAAAATCTGATGTGGGACTTAACAGATCCCATGAATATAAATCTGCTTCTAGCTTATAGTAAAATTCAAAGTTAAATCTTTTATCAAATTGAAAGTAAAGTTAAGCAAACTTTAATTAGAGTGAGGATGAAATATAGTCTGTGCCAGCGTTGCCGTTGGATATTTTGGTAAAGTTTCAAAAAAGTGGCACTCGAGAAAAAAAGGAGGCACTTGAAATTAAAAACAAAACAACACAAAATATGTATGAAAATTGACTTAATGAAAAAAATTTCACAGATCTCAAAGTATTATAGGAGTTGTAGAAAACACATAACTTATCTTAACAATCATTTTAAGGATTATTGCAACACAAGATTAAAACTAAAAATTTTAACAGTTTATTTTTTATTGATAACTCAACATAAATAAACGAAGTATGAGTAAATAACAAATAAGAGACAAATAATAATTTATTTAAAAGCATTCGTATCATATTTTATTTTATTATGATGTTTCCCTATGTTTTTTATAAGGAGCTCATCAGGACTCCACTCAGTTATGTCACATTTGCTTACTAAATTCAATGAAGCAAACATATTTTCACAAGTTTCACTTTTTAGTCGGTTGGTAAGTTTATTTTTCATCTTAAGGATAGCTTAGAAAAAACCCGCTAAGCGCCGGCACTGCTATGTAGCAAGGTTGATATTTTTGCAACAAATTCATATAAGTCGGAAAATAGGTATTCATTCGAACTACTTTGAACCAAAGCAATTCAATATTGTGAAATTCAAAAATTGGCTTATAATCTGCGTGGACGGATTTTATTTCTAAAAATTTATATTGTTCGATTACGTTTTCGCGACTTTTGGTAGAACTACCAAAAAACAGAAACAATGCTAAAAAAGTGGCACAGACTGAAAAAAAGTGGCAATTTGACACTTTAGTGTCACAGCGGTTACGCTGGTCTATGCTACTCACGGCGTGAACACAATGGCTGCAGAAATGCAGCCGCAAGAGATGTCAAAACATTAAATACAAGCGAATACAACAACAACGCAAGACGGAGCTGGACAAGTTAACTTGATTTTAACTCTTGCGGCTCTGGCTCCATATGCGTATGGTATGCATTGTGTTCACCCAGTCAGGGGCAATTAACCACTATAACGGTGATAGTTTTAGGAATAGGTCCGGTATTTTCTAAGTTCCCGGATATGTTTCAGCTCCCATTCCGTTTCCGTATAGGGATTTAATATAATCTATGTAACTTGGAAATATTACTGTGTTGTAGTAGTAAAACCGTATTGAAATCGGTACAGCGGTTTTTAAATTTGCTCCCGTTTCCGTGGGAAAATGGTGATGACATATAGCATGTGTCATCACTGTGAAGCACAGTGAAATAATTTTTGGAATCGGTTCTGAACTTTCCAAGTAATCGTCCCGTTTTCGTAGGAATATGGAGATCTAGTATTGTTTAAACTATTTTGGTATTACGTCGTACTGTATCTAGCGAAAAAACTTTGATATCGTTCCAGTGGTTCTTGAATTCCCGTTCCCATTCGCGTTCCTGTGAGAATTTGGAAAAGAAATATAGTCCATATTATTTAGGGGCAATGAAGCACTCCAACGGCAAAAGAATTTTTGCAATCAGTCTAGTATTTTTCAAGCTCCCTGTTATGTTTCCGTTCCAGAGAGAATATGGAAAAGAAATCTAACCTATGTTATTTCTCAGGTTCAAGGCCATTTTTGTGTTCCAAATAGGCATCATTCAAACGGGATCAATAGTTTTGGTGACTCTTCAATACAAATACTTAGCTCTCGCTTACGTCCCCGTTCCCGAGTACTTTTGAGGTTATGTACCCATTCACTGCATTTCCACACGTTTTTCTGACATACTGACATTCTTATACGACTGTTTTCGTTATACATATACAAACATATGTTTCTCGCTGGTCATCAGTGCGGTTAGCACATGATTTTTATCTTCGCAAATTAGTTTACTTCGACGACCTGGGTCAGATCTTTTTCTCCTTGGCATTGCTAAAACTCTAGAATGGGTATGCCTATTAATAAATTGTGATTTTTAATTATTTGTGTAAGTCCATGCAGTATATATGAAAAAAAGATAGAATTATTGTCAAAGTAGCACTTTAAATTAAAAAAAACAATTTAGTTTAACCAGTCAAAATTAAATTAAAAGAATTCTTGAAAACAAACAGTCATTATGTAATTTATATTCCACGAACATTTCAATACCAAGATAAGATGAATCCGTTCCGCTGTTCTCGAGTTTTAGCCAGACTAACGAACAGCAATTCATTTTTATATATACAGGCTGTTCCGTTGTTCGTGTTACGTAATTTGGGATGTGATTCTTGGTCATATTCTAAGAAAAAAATTGTTGTACAGTAAAGTCCGTTCGGTGGTGGATGTATTTACGGACTGAAAAAAGTACAAAAAAAAGTAACCAATGTTCCTTTGTGAGTAAACTCGAGAGAACCTGTGTGCAAATCACAAATCGTGGTCAAACTTTTCTTATCATTCCAGTTTACTTGAATTGTTATAGCTGGTGGCAAGATTTCCTCAGCCTGTATAACTTCCTCCTGGAAGTCAAAGAAGAAAATGTTATGATAGTTGGTGACTGCAATGCAAGAGTTGGTGATAAACAAATATGGCTCTTCCATGAAGATTTCACGGGTGATACGACCTTTATTACCAGGAAGTCGATGGACAAAACAATAGACACTAATGGCAAAAAATTCATTGAAATGTGTGAAGCAATTAACTTGTCACTACTTAATGGGCGATCAAAAGGCGATCAATTTGGATCTCACACTTTCTTCAGAGGAAGCACTTCCTCAACAATAGACTACTGTCTCATTAAAGGAGAATGGTTAAACAGCACGACTGATCTTGAAGTAGGCGGATTCCTGTTCTCGGATCATTTGCCAATATTGATATCCGCCCGTTTCTACACGGAACAGGTGCCCATAGAAACAGGACAACAACTACTCCCAAAGTTAACATGGAATGAAAAATGTACGGAAAGATACCAAATGGAGCTAGACAGAGCTTTAGATAGGATTGCCAACCAAGATGAGCAAACCAATCATGGAATAGACACTCTACTGTCCTGCATCGCTGTTGCGGCGAAATTTCAAACACAAGGGAGAAGAAACACCACTTCAGTTCAAGCTTGGTATGATGCGGATTGCTTTAGGGCGAGAAACAAATCCTTTCGCTGTCTCCGTGACGCAAAAAAATCAGCAACTCTGTCTGCCAAAGTAGCTTACAACAAGCCAATAAAGAGTATAAAAATATGTGCAAGGAAAAACAGAAGCAATATTGGTAAAATCTCTCACGGAAAATAACTGAATTCAAGAACAGCCGTGATTTCTGGAAGTTAGCTTGAACGATAAACAGTAAAGACTTTATAAGACGCTCCTGGATCCAAATAAAAGCAGAAGTTTTAGCGGATTACTTCAAAAATTTGTTGAACCCTATTAGCATCTCAAACTTGCATCTATTCGCTCTGCCTCATATATAGAAAATGAGTACCTAGATGATGCGATTACTTTAATGGAGGTAAAAGAAGCTATCAATGCAGCGAAGCTCAATAAAGCACCTGGAGAAGACCGTATACCTAACGAGTTTTACAAACACTCCACTCTAAAATTTCAACAAGGTCTCACAAAATGTTTCAACCACATTTTCAACGAAGGTGTGGTAAACGAAAACTTCAGAAAAAGTATTATTTTTCCAATATTTAAAAAAGGTAATGCAGAAATCGCTAGCAACTATCGCGGAATTTCGTTCTTGAATTCAGTGATGAAAATCTTCTCAGCAGTACTTCTCAATCGCTTAACGAACTGGGTAACGGAAAACAAGCTCCTCAGTGAGTTCCAAGCAGGCTTTCGAAGAGAATACTCAACCGTGGATAACATTTTCACTCTCACAAGCATTGCGAAAACGTATCTGGATAAAGGAAAGAAGTTATACGCCTTCTTCGTAGACTTTAAAGCGGCCTTCGATTCAGTAGACAGAAATGCTCTTTTCCTCAAACTAAGCAATATAGGTGTCTCAACTAAGTACCTAAAAACTATACAAAACCTGTATGAAAACATCCAAGCGGCAGTGTGGGATGGTAACCAGTTATCTAACTGGTTTGATACCAAAAAGGGCGTGAAACAAGGATGTTTACTTAGCCCATTACTCTTCTCATTGTTTTTAGATGATATAACATCTTTCATCCCAGGCGGAATCGTGTTTGAAGGAGTCAACATCAAGTGTTTGATGTATGCTGATGATATTATGCTGCTAGCAGAAACACCGAATATGATGCAACTTATGACCAACAAATTGCAGCAATACTGTTGTCAATGGAATTTAAAGGTTAATACCACCAAATCAAAAATTATGATTTTTAGAAATGGTTCAGGGCGATATGCCAGGGAAGAAAAATGGACATGGGAAGGCGAGGAGCTTGAAAAGGTAAGAGAGTACAAATATCTAGGAGTTATTTTGACCCCCAAACTCTCTCTTGAGAAGCACTTCCATTCCAAACTCCAGGAATCTAAAATTGCAATTAACTGCAACTGGAAAGAAATTCTGGGAAAAAACAACATTGCATCAAGTGTAAAATACAAATTATTTCAAGCAGTAGTAAGAACTATTATGTGTTACTCAGCACAAATTTGGGGTGTTTTCCAACACGAGGAGGTAGAAAAACTACTGAGATACTTCTTAAAGAAAATTTTTTGTTTGCCAGAAAACACAACTACGTACATGCTTCATTTGGAAACTGGACTACCGCCTCTATATTTGTACACACTAAAACTGCATTTCAATTATATAAGAAAAGTATTAGAGTATGACCAACATAGACTACCTAAAATTGTGGCTTCGCATATGATGCATCGCAAAACCCAATTCTTTGGAGAATGGTTAAGGTTATGCACAGAAAACAACGTAGATCAAGTTAGCGACAATCCTGCTACATGGAAAAAATCGTTGGAATTTTTGTGGAACACAATCAAAGAGAGGCAATTTAAAATTTATCACGAAAGGCAAAGAGGAGTGAATCCAGAATCCTCTACCAAACATTGGAACACAATCTCCAAAATAATTATTTTAACGATAGTAACAGTATTGAGACCATATCAACCATTTTTAAATCAAGAGGAGAGCTTTTGTACCTTAACTATATACCACATCGAAATGATCGCCCTACTGAATGTACATTGTACACTGTGCAATCTACATGCGACAGAAGATGTAAAACATTTCATTGGAATCTGCCCAGTACTCAATGGCATCAGACGCTAAAACCACACTCACTACTGAGGAATTGCAAAGCATTCTACATGGTAGCAACTGGTCAACGATAGTAAGTTTTGTAAAAAACGCTTTAAGATATCGTAGACAGATTATAAAGGAAAGCTTTTGAAAAAAAAAATAAAAAAATTATAATAATTATAATAACAATAATATTTTATAAACTTATATAAGCATCTCTACTTATAAAACCATCTGATATTTGAATATTCTCTTTCTTTTTCGGCTGACGGCAAATGCCATGCTTTTTTGTGAATTTTGTAAAACTATGTAAAAACAAACTTTTGTATGGATTAATAAAATCAACAATTAAAGTCCGTTTCTCAACATTGACATTACTTTTTGACAATTTAAAAAAACGACTAATTTTGGTGTGACCTGACCTGTGTTAAATTCGATTTCTCTGTCAAAACTGATGCTAGAGACCTAGAAATAATAGTTCTTAAACCTGTATTTAAGTTGGGTTTCTATAGGTTTAGGATTGCCAGATTTTCTTCTCCAAGCAAAATTTCGACTTTGAGATCATTTTTTTTTCAGGCATTTTCTGCCTGATTGACTGATAAACAAAACAATAATAAAAAAAGAACTCATTCATAAGTGCACTCAAAAGACCATACATTTTATGATATTTGAAAAAATACAAAATGACTAAAATAAAAAAAAAAACAAAAAAATCTTTAGCATTGAGGTTTGTTTGAATTAAACAATAATATGGGTACTCTTAGTAGTTTTTATTGTATTTTATACAAATACAATTATATCTAGTGATCAAAGTGCCCTCACTTCGTTTTGAATGCATGCCAGAGCCCGTTTTTGGATTTCATTGTGGGTGTTTGCTCTCGATAACTCTACTATACTGATCCAGTTTCTCAAAGCCTTCGAAAGTATTTCCAAAAACAATACGAATAAAATGTCTGCGTATTCTTCTTTCGTAAATGAAGGCATTTCACAAAGCTCTCTGATCAAACTGCAATCAGTTTGTTTATTTATTGAATATTGGTCCCACTTGTTATAATTGTTTTTGTATAAAATACATAAAACTACGATATAATATGTTTTATTCAAAAAAACATCAAAGCTAAAAATTTTTTCTTTTTTTAATTTTATTCATTTTGTATTTTTTCTAAAAAAGTTTTTTTATCACCTATTCTTAGCTATTTGTGGTACCCGTGGTGTGATGGATAGCATGTCCGCTTGTTAATCCAGAGATTCGTGGCTCAAATCCCAACAAAGGCAAAATTTTTTTTTTCACGGGTATCGCCTTTCGCGAGGAAATGTCAAGTCCTCCGTTAGTATTCATTGCCATGAAAAGCGCTTTCTCAATTACCCGTTTGGAACCGGCAGAAAATTTTAGGTCCCTTCCATTCCCTCACAAGGCATGGTTGTGAGAAATGCGCTAGGCCCAGGGGCTCCTCGCTCTGTTGCGCCACCCTATTTATTTTATTTATTTTATTCTTAGCTATTCCAAAATAATACTTTACGTAAAGTTTTATCAAAATTGTTAGAGCCGTTATCGAGAAAAATACGTATTATGATATCGGTTGTATGGCAGATACCGTTATTTCAATTGGGTCTCTACCCAATTCCAAAAACCCCACTGTAGGCTGCCTCACAGAGCCTAACTGCAAATTTTTAAGAAAGTGGGTCAAGCGGTTCAGGCTGTAGATCCATATACAGACAGACGGACATACAGACACGCAGACAGTGAGACAGAATTGTAGGACCCACTTTTTTCGTATTCTCTATCATCGTAATGTTATGTTTAATTGTTATTTCAAAAATTTTTTCTGCACGATTGCAAGACTTAACTTATATTATCTATAATCGCAAATAAAAAGCCTGTATCTGTACGTAACTCAATTTGAACCTATGTCTTAGGTCAGTGTTCTACTAAGCATGCGATGTATCATGAAATTTATGAAAGCAGATTTTTGTTCGTTATTTGTGAAATCTAGTTCTAATTGCTACCTCGCAATAATATCTTGTTAAGTTTATAATTGTTGCTTAGTTATTTTGGTTTTATGAGTAACCTACCTTGTTTTATGAATAAAGTTGAAAGTTTAATTATTATCAGAGCCATTTGCAAATTCAAGGTTGTTTTTTTTTCAAGTTTCAGTTTCTTTTTTACACAAATAAGAAAAACTTTAATAATGAAGCGCTATTTGTTTTATTTATAAAAATAAACTTTTTGAAAAACTGCCGTTCAAAGATGCCCCAGCCTAGTTCAAAGCTGCCGTGCCGTGCCGTGGGGAGCACATTTGAACATAATTAAAACATCTATAGTGTACTTCAACTGCTTTGTAGATGTTAAATCCATTTAACGAAAGCCTAAATACAAATCGAGCTTCTTTCCTTGCCCCTTTCAACCTTGAAAGTAACATTTTAATGTAATAACTTCACCCACAGCCACAAGCCACAACCCCTACTCACATTATCGATCTCACCAAAAATGAAACTCATCCAATTAGCATCGTGTAATGTGTCCCAGCACTTCCATCACCCAACCACTTAAAAAGAAGCTTTAAATTGGGTAATCTCCCTTGAATTAACAATATCAATGATCCATTCTATCCAAACAAATAGATACCTACCAGTGTATGTTTTGGTTGGGTGTACGACACCGGACGACGACAGCTTTATTGGGACTTCTGGTTGTTTTAACTAATTAGTTCACTTGGTAGCTGTACTGTACAAGAAGGCAGCCATGCGTTAAAAGAGGCTGATTCACAGTAATACATATATGCGGCCCTGAAAATCACATAAGGCAGCAATGATGACCCCAAAACACACAAATGTAGGCATATACTCATAAAATGGTTGTTAAGTTGTCTTTCAGCATCATCAGCACAAATCGGTGGTTGTTACTGACTTGGTTTTTCTGGGGTGTGTACCCTCGGTGTACATCTGCGAGTACAATATGTATATTAAGGGTAGCAGTTCCGTGACTAACGGTATAGAGAATGAACATAAACACAAACCTTAGCGCATACCAATAATCCCATTAAGTTTGTCTCGCCGGCAAACATATCGAAAATCACAAAATTCGTTAACAAGCCATAGCACTCAGCACTCAATATTCTAATCTCGTTGCCCAAAGACATGGTATAGAGTCAAAGATAAGGAATACTGCCTAGTCGCACGAACCTACTCATCAAAGAAAAATTATTGAACCCAAGGACCTGGCCTTTTAACACCTATACAGGGTGCTTTTTATTTATGGCATGGTGTCCTCAATCGAGGAGTGAGTTCTTTTCGTAATGAATCTCAGCTTCAGTCTTACACTCTAGGTTAGGTTAGGTTACAATGGCTGTCAGGAATACACCTGACACACTTAGACCAATACTAGGTCCGTTGTGATACCATAGAAATTATGCGAGGGAGTACCTCACTTAACAAAACCATTTGGAGCTTTTAATAAAGCGAAGGAGATGCAGGGGATCTGTCTTCGCCAGATTGCTTGGATCATCGAAAAAATATTTCCCAAAATGCCGCTTTCTTTTAAAAGAGAGTGCAGGACATGAGCAGAGGAGGTGTGGGATTGTCTCCTCCTCCTCCTCATCTAAGCAACTTCTCCAGAAGTCATTAGAGGGAACGCCGAGTCTTATGGCGTGTCTTCCTATCAGACAATGTCCGGTGATGACATTGATTACGGAGCTAACTTGCAATCTGGTAATGGATAACAAATGTCTTGTGCGTTTTGGATCTAGGCCTGGCCATATCCGTTTTGTTGCCACGCACGTGGTGATATTGTTCCATCTGTGATTCGTTATGTCCATTGCCTCTTGCTTTAGCATAAGTTTACATGTAGCGATTGGTATACCAATAGTCAACCTGCTGGTTGAGATCGGTAGAATGGTTCCTTCTCTGGCGAGTTCATCGGCCTTGCAGTTACCCACGATATCTCTGTGCCCCGGCACCCAAATAAGGTGAATATTGAACTGTTCAGCCATCTCCTTAAGAGATTGGCGACAGTTAAGGACGGTTACTGAGTTCGTAGAAACAGCGACAGGACCTCTTTGATCGCCAGAATTTCCGCTTGGAACACGCTAGAATCGTTTGGAAGGAGGCGGAATAAGAGACTTACGTTAAGTCGGTGTGAGTACACCCCGCAGCCGACCCCTTCTTCGGTTTTTGTACCATCTGTATATAAATTCTTCGTCTTCCCAGATAGTTCTCGGTGGAAATTAGACTTGCAACTTAATATCAAAACTAATTGGGTAGTGGCGTAGTCGGAGTGACAAGGGATTGATCTGAATAGATTCAGGATTGTAGCGTGACCGATGTTGTCAACGTTCCATTGGGAGATAGCTCTGATACAAATGACTGTATACTATATTGTATACTATTTGTTTGCTGAAGATATTTAGTAGTATGAGATTAAGGAGTATGTTTAGGGCAGCTGAGTGTGTTGATCTCAGTGCTCCGCTTATTGTGGAAATACATTTCGAAGGCTTCGAGAAACTAGATCAGTATTAACTGCAAGACCTAACGCAGGAGCTGCAACCATAAGAAGATTTTCGGTCGATGAAAGAAAACTGGCAGCTGTTGAAATCGATCCTTCCATTAGTATAAGGTAAATAAATTGAATTCAACATAGATCAGGGTTCGCCATGGTACCCACTGCGTGATAGTTAGAATGTCTGCTGTTAACCCAGAGATTCGTTGTTCAAATCCTAACAGTGGCATACATTTTTTTTTTCAAGGGTATCGCTTTTCGCGAGGAAATGTCAAATAGTTAGTCAATTCATTGCCATGAAATTCTCGATTAATCGTTCGGAATCGGCAGAAAACTAGGTCCTTCCATTCCCTTATACAGAGTATGATTGTGAGAAATGCGGGTTCTCGCTCTGTTGCGCCACGCTATTTTTTTTTTTTTTTTTTATTATTTAGAGTACACCAATTACACGCCGAAAAGTTTTGTCAGAGTTGAGAAGCGGACTTTACTGCATAGCCATTTTTTTTCTCTTGGAATATAACCAAGAATCGCGTCCCAGAGTATGTAACACGAATTACGGGGCACCCTGTATACAATGGTTTTATCATAAGCGTCTTAAAAACATCTCGTTTATGAAAACGTGTGGTTAAAAAACAAGTGTGTCTTAAATCAAATTGGAACCACTCCGAGAATTAAGTGTCAACCAACGTCAAGCAATTAATCCTTTGAGTTCTCCTCTCATTTCATATAATCGCTTAAACCAGACTGACTGTCCTGATTGCAAAATAATAAATTTTTCTGCACTGATTAAGACCAATAAAAACGCCAACTGTTTGTGACACTCATGACTCATCTTCATCTGACAACAGAACGCGAACGCAATGATTTGCCTTTGAATGAAAGTACTTGACAAGCAAACTTCTACGGTTTTCGCTTTGTTAAAATAAAGAGGAGACATTTTGAACAATCCACACGAAGCAAAGGAAATACATATTCAATCCTCAAGGTGGGGGCGCTCTTTGATAGATATAGACATGAGTATATTGAGAAAATTCCCACCAGCAAAGAAATTAAAACTACTGTTGCCGAGCCATCATCAACTGAAACAATAGTAATCGTCGTTAGCTCGGTAGTCGAGTCGTCATGCCATCAGTTTCAAAAAGTCTATCAGTGTTATATGTATAGTTGGATAATTTAAACAGAGGCGATCCACCAGCTCCAACAATCTATTTCTTCTTCATCCCCTAGTCAAGTCCATATGGGTGTATGGTATATTTGTAGATATGTATATGAAAAAGGTTTGAGATAAACATACATACGTACATACAGTGCTGCATGTCAAACTTATTTTAATATTTTACCGCCCCAAGGCTGCTCACTTTGTTCTAGTACTGCATTGCGAAAGAGGCAAGGCCTTGTTCAAAAAAGCTTTCAATACCAAACCAAGGTGAGATAATGGTAGTAAACAGACTCTTTTATTTAAATAGTAGAAGCTTTGGATGCCTTTAGTATACTTCAACTAAAAAAAATTTTATTTGCGCGCACATCAAAGGGTTATGAATAATTTAATGTTATAAAACACAGTGCGAGCGTTAAGAAAAAGGGAGACACAGATGCACATTGATTTTAAATCTTTGCAGATTGTAATTCGTGGGAAAAACAGATTCAGGTAAAACATTCCACATTCGGGTTGATCGGCTACAATATAAATCTCTAAACGCCCGAATTTGGGCTCAAGGTAAAACTGATGGGCATTCCTGGCGAGGAGGATATTGCGGCTAAATTGTTTCAGGGGAGGGATGCAGCTGGTTATTTCTCTAAAGCATTGTTTGTGAAAAAAGTGAAAAAATAGAGTGAGACAGGTAACGCTACGACGATTTTCAAGACAATCAATCCTTCCTACAATTAAACTATATATATATCAGTCTTAACGCTCTGTTTTGTACCCTATCAAGTAGGCGCAAAGATGTTTGGGGAGCACCCGACCAGACATGAGAATTGTACTCCAGTTTTGGACGGATGTAGGCTTAATAAATTGTAGCCAGATAGGAAGGGGTGAAAAATTTATTTTAACGACAAGAGACAATATTGAGTTTTCGAAGCATTGAATTCCGTGTCTAACATAAATGTTAACGCTGTAATTGAAAGAAACTTGAACAGACGTTTTGAGGTTCTATCCGGTTTCAGTTTTAAAAGTTTTTTTGAAGTTGACGTATTTAAAGCTGTAAAAGATGTTAAATCGGAAGCTCCAAAGCTTGTTAAAATAATCCTTCCTTTTGTATTCCTTTCTTGACACATATTTTTAATACCATTTTAACAAATTCTTGCTATCTTAAACTATGGAAAGCTTCAGAAACATTTCCGTTTCTTTAGAAGCCGCAAGCGCAGAAACAGGAATATCGACCAATTTCCATCCTTCTTTTCACCTCAAAAGCATTCGAAAAGATTGTTAGCCGACAGATTACAGAGTTTTTGCGAAATCATCAATTAAGCAAATTGATAAAAATCATGTCAAAACTCTGGCCTTACTGGATTGCTCTAAGACGTCCGATACTCTTTCGCATGAGATACTTCAGAACAAGCTCAACACATTTTTCTTCTTTGAAAACTCCGCCTTATCTCTCATTGAACAATATCAAAGCCACAGAACTCAAGCTGTTTATTCGAATTGAAGACTGTTTGAACTTCTCTCTGCCTCTAGTGGAGTGCGCCAAGAATCGATACTAGGTCCAGTATGCATGCAATATAATTTCATTCAATTTTTATAGTTTTGTTTGATGTTTCATTAGTTTATTTAGTTCTATTAATGCACTTTTTTTTGTTATTAACTGCAATATCTTTTATTTCTTTTTCGTATAATGTTCTCTTCATGCTTGTATTGGCGTTATTTACTAACTACTAACACTTTCATTAATTATGAAGAGCTTAGATAAGTGTGTACAAATGAGCGCTCTAAATTCGGTACAGCTTAATTCTCTGAGATGCAAAAAAAGTAGTTCGCCACAACTTCCTTTGCAGTGTGTAATTTTCATTCATGAAAGAGTTGAAGTTAACTTCACGCTGACTTTAGTATCTGAAAGCCGTCGCATATACCTATGTCATCCTTTTGTGCCTTCTGATTGCTAAACTGTCAAGCTTCAAAAACGTTTATTACTCTTACATGTGATTGACGTTTCGGAAGATTGGTTTGGTCTCAAGATTTAAATCATTCGTATTCAGTGCTCCAGAGATAACTGAAATAGCATTAAGGACTTGGACATTCAACTGGTGAAACTGACATCTTACGTATAAATAAATGAGCTTTTTCAATACAATTGATGTGTAAAACACAATGCTATGGGCATGACAATTGAAACTGAGCAATTCATCGATTATACCCATCAAATCGAAGGGATTTCATTTGTTTGAAAACAGAGCACAATTAAGTAGTAAAGTATTCCTCAATGAAATTGAGCGGGTAGTGTGTCCTGTCCTTATTTTTGCCAACCACAAAAACCGAAGAAAATCTTTGTGTGGCTTAAAATGTTTCTTTTTTCTTTTGTAGTCTCTACTATACGACTATACCTATCACCAGACACGTCCGACTTTCTGTCTGACTGTCCCTTTCCTGTGACTATGGCTGCGGTTGAGCAATTTGATTCAAAGCCTTGAAAAATATATTATGTTGTAATACCGCTCATCTGATAGGCGAACGAAGGTAGGTACTCCATCTATTGAATAAACTATGAACAGACGAGGATGATAGTCAGGGTTGATAGAAGGAAATGCAAACAAAACGAAAAGTAAAAGTATAGCAAACTAAACCAGTATCGTCCACCAAAGTCGGATAGGCATTCACATCGTATAAAATATTACTTTTGTTCTCTATAATTCAATGTGTTATGTTCAGTGTTCAGTGGAGTTTATTGATTTTTGTTTGAGTTTCCCCTTCTTATACTAACTGCATAAACATTAAGTTGTAGCGTTGCTTCATATAGACATATTTAGCAGCAATATTGCCTTTTGTTCAATTTCAAAATACCAAGCCGTTTATAACGTTTAACTATTACTCTGTGCTTTAATCCAAATGACTTCGAAAGTGAACTTTTCTAGCCTCGATGAAACCGGTCCACAGTTGTGTGGCATTTCGCTGATTAAGCGGGATTAAATTAATAACACTGAGAACTATATTTATTTTTTTTTTCATGTTTTTTGGGTTACCGTTATTTGAATTTTCCAAAGAATACAAAAAATATGTTATTCGGCCGTAACATTTAAAGTTTTGACGCAAAACAACATCAACAAGCTTCCTATAATTTTTTTTCTAATTATTTGGGATATCTTATAATTGCAGTACGTTATTCTCAATCACTTTTGTTTTTCTTTTCGGTATACATCTTAAACTTGCCAATTATGGATCCGAGGATATTAACAACCTATTCAATGGGTCCGCGTTGGCGTCAAGTCGCGAAGTTTTCCTTGTCAACAGTTCTCTAAATTTTCTGTTTTCCTTATTCCTAGCTTCTTGTGCTTCCTCAGAAAGTTGGCCGATTGGCAGAATACAGGAGGCAATTATTTCTTTTCCATGAAATAAGACTTTGTGTACACTTATACTGGCATATAAAACCAGCCATACTTTCTAAGATACACATACCTTGTTTCTTGTGCAAAATTTGCGAAGGCATCTTTGTCAATTGGGTATACCCAGAACCTAGAGCTTCTAAAATGATATGAAATTTTTTGATGATTTCTATTTCAATCCCAGTTTTTTCTTCATCTCTGAAGAATCTCCTTGCCGTGTTTCCATCATAAGTATTGCCTGACTGTTGTGTGGGCATATCAATCAATAACCCAGTTTCACTTCTAAACCTCTCTTGGATTAATTTTTTTTTGTTTTTGACTTTTTCTTTACCTTTTGGGTTCTAACCTGCCATACTTTTACATCTAGCCTATACGCGATGTGAAGGACACACTCCATAAATCTTATCCAGGAGTGACGGGGACTTAATCCGAGTGACATTGCTTGATGAACAACAGGTTTTGTCGAAAAAGCGGCTGGGAGCTGGGTTGTTCATTTCAGAAGGTCTTGCACCGCACGTGTACAAGTTTCTTATAAAGAAGTTATAGACGGTACAAACTTTGCCATCGATCATGGTTAGCAAAAAAAATCGGTTTCCCTAGGACATGAAAGCTCTCATTCTTAATTTCAACAGGAAGTATGGTGTTAATTTGTTGTTGAATAGAAGCTACTTCAAACTAGATCAATTCGGTTGTCTCTTTAACAAATCCAAGCCGAATGAAAAAACCGCATCCAAGCGTTTTTCTTTGACTTTAGAAATCCAAACTACGTAAAATTTTTTTTTAATAAGTTTGGTTATCATCTTAAAATATGAAAATTTTAGTATGGGTTTCGTATCTGTGCGCATAAAGTTACAACGCAGTTTCTTACTAAGCTTTTAATAAAATAATGCCCTTGACTTGAACAACACTGATAAACTATACTTTTCTTCTAGTGAACTCTTTAAATGCATTTTTTTCTTTCTAGTTTTAGTTTACCTAACGAACTTTGTTTGAACAAAAACATATTATATATCACAACAACTTTCCTTTATAATTTGTAAGATAATATCTATTTAAAAAAATTTACTTTCACTCTTCCAATGAAGTGACAGTTTCTTGTGCCGTATGCCTGCAACAAGTGCATGCTAAATGCATAGGTATGAAAGGTAAGGATGTCGATAAATTTGTTTCAATTGCTGGATTACGTTATTATTGCACCAAACATGATAAAATCTCGGTTGATAGAATACATTGGAAAATTCTTAAACTCCAAAAACTGTTCAACAATGTTTCTGCAATTTTTTCTGACATTCAAAAAGCATTTGATTTTGATGTACTTTCTTCTGAGACTATAGGCGAAGGCTTTAATGCAATTGAAGGCCTATCAACTGGTCCTGCAAGTCAGACACCGCTGATTTTGCTGACACCCACACCGCATTCAAGGGAAAATGAACCAGATCGTTCTCAAACTAGAATGGAGGTAGTTCACCAAAAACAAACCCAACTTTTGGCATCACAAAATCCTCAGTTTCAAGAGCTTGAGGAATCTTCTTCTAGACTTCTTCGCTCAGGCCAAAGAAGTCAAACTGAAAACGCTAAGGTGGTAGTAGCCTTAGCAAAAAAACCTCAAAGGAGACTGCAAATTCATTCTGTTAGTGAGCCAACTGGCGGTCCACCGGATTCTTCAATAGCTTCCATTACGGATGAGAGGATTTCTGACCCGGCAGTTTGCTTATCTGACAACAATGAACGCGTACCGTCAGCTTCGACAGTGGTGAATGAAATAAGCGCTGATGATTTCGATCTCGTTGCTATGGAGAAACCTTTACCAATTTTCATTTCAAATTTCCCACAAACAACAACTGAATCAATTATACAGTCATATATTATAAAACAATCGCCAAATTTAGACCCATCTTGTCTTAGCATTCGTAAAATGAAACTGAATGCTGATCGTAATTACTCTTCCTTCATTATTGATGTGAAACGTAACAATGATGTTTACAAATTGTTAGTTGAGGAGAAATTCTGGCCACTAAACTCTATAGTTCATCCTTTTCGGAAACGACGTACTACAGCCAAAAAAAGATCAAATGCTCGAGAAACTCAATGAGTTATTTCTCAATGTTTTATCAAAATATTGGAGGCTTGAAGACAAAGCTAAAATCAATTTTTTCTTCAAGTCTTGGACTTAATTATGATGCTATTTTTCTAACTGAAACATGGCTAGATAAATCTATTCTAGACAATGAAATACTCTGCAGTTCGTACCAAACCTTTCGGGTGGATCGCTCTCATCTTACAAGCAGTAAAAAATCTGGTGGTGGAGTCCTAATTGCCATCAAAAATTGCTACAACTCTAAAATTATTTCATTACCCGCTACATGCGTGGAAATGGTATGTGTAACAACTTTGCATCTACATTCCACCAAAAATGAGTTCTGAACTTTACGACCAATGTACAGTAAACATTAAATATATCGTTTCTGTGATGAAGCCCAACGATCGCTTAGTACTTATTGGTGACTTTAATCTACCTGACATTGAATGGGAGGTACTTGAAGAAGACGACAAATTTTTATCAGCAACATCCGTTACCTCTGAAGAAAGTACTTCTTTCGTCGACTCAACGAGTTCTTTAGCCCTAAATCAAATAAACCCGTTTAAAAATGAAGTAGGCAACTTTCTCGACCTAGTGTTTACGGATGATGTTAACGGATTAACTGTGCAAAGGTCGTGCCCTTTATTGGATGATGTTAGGTTCCATCCATGCTTTGAAGTTTTATTGGAAATACCTAGCAATGCTTGTGCAAGTCAATACACCCATGGATATGAATTTGACTTCAAAAAAACTGAGTTTGTAAAACTGAATATGGAACTTTCTCAATTTCAATGGGATCTTGTTTTCCATGATATGGATGTCAACAAAGCAACAGATACTTTCTATGACATTTTACATAACTGCTTTTCGATAACAGTACCTGTTCGTCGCATCAAAATTGCTGATAACTGTGTTCCATGGCTCACACCTTTCCTTAAGAGGCTTAAAAATAAAAAAATAGACTACACAACAAGCTAAAACTCAAGTTTACTGTTCCCATTGCTCAGGAGTTCAGCAGATTAAGAAGGGAGTTCCAAATGTAATCTGCGGCTGAATATAGAAACTATATAAGTTCCATAAAAAATTATTTGCTGCAGAATCCTTCTTCTTTTTGGAAATTTGTCAAAAATAAAAAAAAAGTTTCGGAATTTCCATCTTACATGAATTTGGATCAAAAATCTTCAAATAATAGTGTAGAAATCTGTGATATGTTTGCAGAAATGTTTAAAAGTATTTACAAATGTGATAATGGTTTGACTGCACAGCATGAAATTAGTTCTGGCATCAACATAATAAATGATTTAACATGTATTGAGGAAAGTGGTGTTCTAAAGGCTATTGGAAACCTAATCAGCTCATTTTCATCTGGACCGGATAATGTCCCGTCCTGCATATTAATAAACTGCTGTCAGTACGTGGTTCCTGCTTTATGTTATTTATTTAACTTATCCCTATCGTCTTCTGTTTTCCCACGAGCGTGGAAGTCTTCATTTATTACACCATTGTTCAAATCAGGAAGCCGATGCAACATGCGTGACTATAGAGGAATTGCAAAAATCAGCGTTATTCCTAAGATGATGGAATCCATAATAATCGAAGAGTTGATTCACGCATCAAAATCGCACATATCCGATCGACAACATGGATTTGTCAAGGGCAAGTCTACCATTACAAATCTTTTGGAAATTTCATTTTGCATCACAAAAGGATTTATGGATGGACTTCAAACGGATGTGGTATACACTGATTTTTCGAAAGCTTTTGACCAACTTAATCACCAGCTGCTAGTTAAAAAACTTTCAAATTTCGGTTGGTCTCCAAAACTTGTTCAGTGGATTGAAAGTTACTTATCATCTCGCACTCAATATGTTAAGTTCAAATCTCAAGTTTCCTGCGCAATAGAAGTTGAATCCGGGGTTCCACAAGGAAGCCACCTGGGTCCACTATTATTTGTGATATTTATTAATGAACTTCCCTCTGTGATAAGACACTGTGATATACATCTATATGCTGACGATGCGAAAATCTCGTTTTCATACAAAAATAATGCTGATCACATTCAACTGCAATCTGATATCGATCATTTACTTCAATGGTGCAATAACAACAGTCTCACACTGAACTCTAAGAAATGCAAAGTAATGACATTTGCTAGAATAAAGAATACTTTCAAAAATGATTACTTTATAAGTAATTCGAAGCTGGAAAGAGTAAATTATTTTGTTGATTTGGGAGTTATATTTGATCCGAAACTTGACTTCAGAATGCATATCGATTCCATAACTGCAAAAGCTTCTATTCGTCTGGGAATGATTAAACGTTGGTCTAAAGAGTTCAGTGACCCATATGTCACAAAAAGCTTATTCATTGGGCTGGTTCGTTCGGTCTTGGAATATGGATGTCAAGTGTGGTGCCCGTATTATGCTTGTCACATTGCTCGAATTGAATCCGTTCAAAAACAGTTTCTCATATTTGATCTGCGTCATCTTAACTGGGATAATCGTCTTCATCTTCCTCCATATCGCTCGAGACTTATTCTGATTGGTCTGATTGGTCTTTATATTCAAACTTTTGAAGGGTGAAATAAGTTCACCTCATCTGCTTTCGTTACTAAAAATAAATCTGCCACTTCGGCAAAGTCGAAATTTTAAGATTTTGCGAACTAGTGAATCAACATTAAATTATTTGAATAATGAATCTTTTTCTCAATTATGTAAACAATTTAATACTTATACTTCTTTTGTGGACTTTAATCTCAGTTCTTATAAATTCAAAAAGGAATTATTACTTTATAATCGCCTTAGGCATTAATTATAATCTTTTAATTATTATTATGCAAAATAACTGTTAACAATTGTGTATCTGTAGTTATAGTTAAATAAATAAATAAATAAATAAATAAATCACACTAAGCACTTCAATATTCAAAGAAAAAAAAAAATTGCTCTATTACCTGACCTTCCGTATCAACAACTGCAGATAATGTGAAGTTTGAGGTAATTTTTTGCCGTTGTAATTGACTTTATCATAATTTTTTTTTCAAATTATTTAGTGGGAAAATGAGTTCTAAGAAAAACCTGTGGTGCATGTCGATTTTTGATTAAATTCTGCTAATTATGCGAATTGTCACACTGTGCGGTCGTAGGACTGAATTCTTTGACTCTCGTTTATGCCGTTTTCGTTTGGGTCAGAGTGACTTTGTGTTCGTTTGGCTGCTCTCAGGACTCAGGGTATAATCTGAAATTACCCTCAGAGCAAGTTTTGCTACTCTAGAAATTTTGTCAGAGTAAAATTCACTCCAACATAAATGACATTTCTCGTTAATCATTCTTGCAATCTCGATATCAACGCGGGCGTTCACAAACCTCTCGGTTTTGGTTTGCATAACTTGTCCATGCTGTTTTTCTTGATATCCGAGCTCAAAAAAATGTCTTATTGCTTAAAATGACATTATTTGTATAGAATCAATCTGGAAATTTATGAAGTTTATTACGTATCTTTTTTAGTTATAAGTTCTTTTTGTGAGTTTTTACTCCAAACAAAAAATGTTTACTTAATTGCTCATGAAATACGCAGAGATATGTTTCTGAACGTAGTCAATTGCATTGAAAGCAAACTATATGTCAAACGCACACATACATTGACAAAAACGGAGTGCTCTGATTTCATGTTCGTTTGACCAAGATCTCAAACCAAAGATCTCAAACGGCTTTCTGAAGAAGCGCTGAGTCTGTCGGGGTCCTCATAGCTTCCATTTTGCCAAGCGTTAAAAGGTCCCTGTGTGATACCACACTCTGCCAATTCTGCCGTGAAGATGACGATACCGCCGAGAACTGCCCTGCATTTACAGAATTTAATTTTTAATGAATGCATAATATCTCAAGAATATTGTGTTAAAATTTCAAGTCGATCGGAGTAAAGGCTATGGCCCAATGGCTCCGTCAGACTTCAACTTCAACTTCAACTTCAACTTTAAAATATGTAAAAATTTTGGATGGCCCAATGAATCCGTCGCGTTAATGCGCTTTTGTTACACAGAGCACCATGTGTGTGAGCATGTGTGTCTACCAACCAACAAAAAATACCAATAGCAAATGTCAAAGTCGTTAAGTGCGTTGATATTAAAAATGTTTTAATCTCAACGCCGCCACGGACGTCACGTACGTTGCTTATGGGCCATTCCCCATAAGAATACATGTGTTTTAATCGAGTTGTCAGTTGTGGCCGCTGAAGTCGAACGCGTGACGGAGTGATTGGGCCATAGCCTTAAGATTGACGAAGTTATGAGTTATGAGCGTCCATTGCGCCATGCCGGGATATATACCTGGGCGGTAGCTGCGCGGCCCGCTATTGTATGTTTCGACACCGAATAAATTCCTTCATATACGTGACTGTTCCGGTCTTGTTATTTATATTCCAGCCATGGTGTTCGCAAACGTATGTGCAATGAACGCTAAACGACCAAACTCTTCTGCTTTTTTCAAACCGTTTTTCTGTGAATTGTCATAATTGAAGTCCGTGTGCACTGTAACTCAAAATCTACTGAACCAATCGATTTAAAATTATGCACAGTAGGTACTTCTTCACACAATTCACAAAGTATTGTCAAGAGCTTTTCGTTTTTTTTTAATAATTATAATTTTTTAATAACAAAAGCCGATTTTTTTGCTAGCGAAAATTGGGGTTTTGGCTCTCAAGTGCTACCAATAATCGGAAAAAAAAAATCCTCCCGTCATTACTTCTAGGAACATCTCCTTTAACGAATGCATTTTGTTTTTTTTTTTATTTCGATGATTCTGTTTAATTTTCACTCGCTCAGTTTTGAAAATTTTGCTTTGCAAATTTAGGAAAATGTCGTTCAAATGCTACTTTATTACGTACTAGCAACTCGCCCGGCTTAGCACGGGCGAAATGCTGATACTAAACCATGATATACGACGCGCTATTTCTAGGCTAACTCCAGCCACTCCCGCCGGCTGGTACCGCCGCAAACGGTAAGTCCCGTAATTTTTAAATCTGTAATATCTTCGAAAATATAAAGATAAAATTGGTTACTGTGGGTTATCCTTAAGAGATAAACATATGCTGTGGCGAACTTTTTTATTTATCTTTTTAAGATATACAATTCTGTAGATAAATTTTATCTCTCTCGTACGGTTTAGCCATCGTTTGCAATGTAAGCGCAGAAAAATATGTTTGTTACGACATCACATTACAAGTCTTTAAATTTCTTGGCTTTTTTCTACAATAATATGCATGTATTATGCATACTTTCTCTTGAGTCACTCTATTCACTAAAGAAAACCGCATCAAAATCAGTTGCGTAGTTTCAAAAATCTAAGCATACATAGGGACATATGGACAGAGAAAGCTACTTTGTTTTATACTATGTAGTGAAGTGATAGTGATATGTAAATTTGTCAATAAACGAACACTACCTGCGCTTAAAAAAACTTTATATGTATATTAGAGTGGGTCAAAAAAGTCGATTATTTTTTTTATTACAAATGCTACGGAAAAATGGGTTGCTAGACACCTTAAACAAATTCTCAAAAAGTATTAGCTATTAATTTTAATATTTAGATCCTCCGCATCGCAGTTTTGTATATTTTTCTCAGTCCAATAGAAAAAAATTCATACCTCATCATTTATCGATTGAACAGAAAAATGTTTCAGAAGAATATTTTAGGAAATTGAATGTTCTACAAAAAAGGTATCTTGTATTTTTTTCGTAAGCCTCAGCATTTGAAAGATATTAAGGATTTAATTTTGATTATTTTAAGACAATTTTCATTTTTGTTTATGAATTTTATAACTCGACAATAAATGACTTTTACAAAATGCGCAATAGAAATTTTTAATGGAAATTAACTGCTCTATAAAAATGGTGTTTTATTTATGGTGTTTAATGCTACGGAAAGCATTTGTAATAAAAAAAATAATCGACTTTTTTGACCCACTCTAATTGTATATACTAAATATGCCTTTTTTTGGCCGAATTAACTCCCCCCCCCCCCCTTACGGCTAGGTGCCAGTAAAAGGAAAGGTTGGACCATTAATAATAATAATTGATTGAAACAAAAACTAGTGTTTTGTTAATAAACAAAGCTCAAAGTCTGCATACTTATAGTTACATACCTATTTCATTTATATTACAGTAACTCACAGTGTAAGATATTAGAATTTGGTCATCATTTTACAACGTAGTTTAAATTCCTCACTTATATTTGGCACGACTGAAGTATTTATTTTTTTATTTTCTGTTTTGAAAAGAGGTTGGTAGCCTCTTCTCAATAGGACAAAACGCGTTTTTCGCAAAAAATACCAAAACCTAACGAGTTCTGTTAGTAAATCGATACTTCTTTTAGCTATTTTTCTGTATTGGTATCTAAAAGTGTAAAAGATATCGTACAAACGGATATAGCTATGTTATGTAGGTATCTTGGTTTGCTGAGGGTAGCTCTGTATTCAAAAGCATCCAAACCAAAGCTATCCATTAGGCGCATATTCATTCTTTTATCTCCTGCCTCGGCATTTTTTATGTTGCTGTACTAAACGGAGATGTTTTTTGAAAGCCTATCCTTTTCTATTGAAATTTTCCTAGCCCACTTTAGTCAAAGGAAAATATGTTTCAATTGAATTCCCTTTTCATTTCTTTTCCACCACTTGCATACGATGAGGACGACTATGCGATGCCACGTTTGATTGCGTGTTTCCATTCTAATGCCGAATACTGAGTGTTTTTTTTTTTTGCTTTGCGTTTATCCTTTTTTTTTGTATTCTTTTTGTCAAGATTGGAGAATCACTGTTGGGGATGTGACTGGATTTTCTTTGACATGCTACGTACCTATTTCATGACAAAAGCAACTATGCACTGAAATTTAATGAAAATTATGTAGAGGATTTCTCATCCTAAATGGCATGACATTGCGTCCTTTGCCTCATGAAGTATCTTTTCAAATTAAATTTTGAAATATATATTCTTGATGGTCGGTGTAGGATGTATTTTTTTCTCGAGATTGTTTTTTATTTCCCTCTGAATGACTTGTCGGTGAAGAAAAAAAACTTTCAATTAGGGTAATATGGTTTCAACAGTGGCGGATCCACGGGAGGGGGTTTCGGGTTCGTACCCCCCCCCCCCCCTCCCCCAATCGGGAAAATAAAAGATGCTATTTGTAATATTTATCGGCTCCTAATTATCAAATTTCGTTGCGGGACGGAAAAACATAGATTGAGCAAGACAAAAAAGTAAAGGAGAAGTGATATTATTATTTTAAAAATTCAAGAGCTTTATTGATTATTACATATTACATTTCATAAAAATTTGAAGAGCAGGCTACCTCAAACACTAGGAAATTTTCGGGGTTTTTTGAAAAATTCCACTAGAATATCGTTCTCGCTAATAAATACTGAAGAATAAAACACAACAAATGGTTTCGACAGTAGTTCGCAACAAACTTGATCTGTGCTCAAAAAGAGGTGGAAAAAAACGCTGTGCTAAACTGTTCTAGAGAGCTCATTGAATACAAATTGATCATAAAAGATCAAAAGCTGATCTTTTCTGCCTAAAACTGTTGTAGAACAGCTCATTGAACACCACTTTATTATTTAAGGAACTTGAACAAAGAACAAATCAACAAAAACACAAAAACAAACAATTACAGGTAAACGTGAGTGTACGGCGCACAATGGTGCCTCTGCGGAAATAAATGGTAAAAATTAAGAGACGAGACACAGCACTCTAAAGTTCCCCATCCTTAAGTTTTGAAATGTATGTTATTTATTGCATTATATTTACTTCATTATATGAAGAGTAGCATTTTAGTAGCTGTCTGTGAAAACTAAATTTTTTTAATAAAATTATATTATTTAGCTTTCAAAAACAAAAACAAATAAATAAAAAAATGTTTTTTCGTCATTTGGTTGGGTTAGGAGGTAAGGACTGAGTGCACTCGATAGATATGTAAATGTTCTTTCCCTAGAGCTACATTTAGCTACGTCTACAATATTCAACAAATTTTTTCGAAAGATCCGTATGCATCCTGATCCCGATCTTGAACGCAGTGTACAAATTTGTTCCACTGAATCCAATTGAGGGATCACGATTTTGACTTTGGTCATGCAAAAGATGCAATTTCTTAGACAGTAATCGTTGGAAAGATTGCCACCATATATATATTTTTCGTTAAAATAAATAAAATAAAAATAAACAGGGTGGCACAACAGAGCGAGGAGCCCCTAAGCCTAGCGCATTTCTCACAACCATGCCTTGTGAGGGAATGGAGGGGACCTACAATTTTCTGCCGGTTCCGAACGGCTAATTGAGAAAGCGCTTTTCATGGCAATGAATTTACTAACGGAGGACCTGCCAATTCTCCATTCTGCAATTTTCGCCTCGCTGGGGTTCAAACCTTGAACCTCTGGGTTAGCAGGTGGACACGCTAACCTTCACGTCACGGGTACAACCCGTTAAAATATAAAATATAATTATCCTTCGACAAATGTTTGATCTACAAGCCCAAGTGCTAAATATTTGGTCTAGTTAATTTATTATGGATTATTAAATCGAACGTGTAGTAGACCAACTATCTTGCGCTCATTTACAAAGCACACACCTACCGGCATTTCTTGTGATTTTGATTACTGAGGTTCGAGGGCATACTGTCTATAGATAGATTTTTTTTTGTAAACAAATTTTTTTAATATCGTAATAGCTGATAAACAAAAAAAAAATCAAATTTGAAAAGTATTTGACGAAGCTCGTCAACAGACAAAAAAATCTTAACCATTACTTGGTGCATGTACATTAGGGTGTATCAAAAAATTAAATTTTTTTAATCCGACAACGAAAACTTGTTCTTAGGTACCTCTAGAAAATACTAACAAAATTTGAGCTCTTAATTTACAGTTTAGTATCATATAAAAATGTTCATATCTTTTTAACAATAGTTTATTCAACCAGGCGCAAAGTCAATTTTTTTAAGAAATTGAACGTTTTACTAAATGGTCTCTTATACTTTTTTCATTAATCTTACCATTTAAAAGATATTCAAGATCAAAAATTGAAGTATTAAGAAAATAACTTTTTTGTTTTGAATTTTGTAACTCACTAAAAAATAGTTATTATCAAATGACTTTCAATTATTTCTATAGGAAATTGAACGTTCTACAAAAAAGGTCTCTTGCGGTTAATCGATTACTCTAACCATTTAAAAGATATTTGCAGATGAATTCCAATTCCTACTAATTTTAATAATTTCTTAATAAACATTTCCAATACATATATCCACTTAAAAAATTTTTTTTGTACTTTCTAGAGGTACCTAAAAACTAGTTTTCATGTGTCGGATCAAAAAAAAAAGTTGATTTTTTTTTACCTAACCCTAATGTAGACGTACAAAAAGGCCATATTTATATAATTTATTTTTTTATGAATTCAAAATGTATAGATTTTTAGTGTAGGAATGGGCTAATATGCTATTAAAAAAAACGCAAATCATATCATAAAATGAGACAAGGAATTGTAAGAACAAGGTTCAGATGATAAACGCAAACCTACTTGAAAACTGCGTCATCTGCCACACCAACAGGAGGAAATAACTTCACATCTCATATCTCAAATCAAAGAAAAGGTAGAATAAGAAGTAAAGAGATTAGGTATTCTGATTTCATTGAAAGAAGTTGTCTTTTATAGCGTCCGCAACAAACTTGATCTGTGCTCAAAAAGAGGTGGAAAAAAACGCTGTGCTAAACTGTTCTAGAGAGCTCATTGAATACAAATTGATCATAAAAGATCAAAAGCTGATCTTTTCTGCCTAAAACTGTTGTAGAACAGCTCATTGAACACCACTTTATTATTTAAGGAACTTGAACAAAGAACAAATCAACAAAAACACAAAAACAAACAATTACAGGTAAACGTGAGTGTACGGCGCACAATGGTGCCTCTGCGGAAATAAATGGTAAAAATTAAGAGACGAGACACAGCACTCTAAAGTTCCCCATCCTTAAGTTTTGAAATGTATGTTATTTATTGCATTATATTTACTTCATTATATGAAGAGTAGCATTTTAGTAGCTGTCTGTGAAAACTAAATTTTTTTAATAAAATTATATTATTTAGCTTTCAAAAACAAAAACAAATAAATAAAAAAATGTTTTTTCGTCATTTGGTTGGGTTAGGAGGTAAGGACTGAGTGCACTCGATAGATATGTAAATGTTCTTTCCCTAGAGCTACATTTAGCTACGTCTACAATATTCAACAAATTTTTTCGAAAGATCCGTATGCATCCTGATCCCGATCTTGAACGCAGTGTACAAATTTGTTCCACTGAATCCAATTGAGGGATCACGATTTTGACTTTGGTCATGCAAAAGATGCAATTTCTTAGACAGTAATCGTTGGAAAGATTGCCACCATATATATATTTTTCGTTAAAATAAATAAAATAAAAATAAACAGGGTGGCACAACAGAGCGAGGAGCCCCTAAGCCTAGCGCATTTCTCACAACCATGCCTTGTGAGGGAATGGAGGGGACCTACAATTTTCTACAATAAATGGTCTCTTATACTTTTTTCATTAATCTTACCATTTAAAAGATATTCAAGATCAAAAATTGAAGTATTAAGAAAATAACTTTTTTGTTTTGAATTTTGTAACTCACTAAAAAATAGTTATTATCAAATGACTTTCAATTATTTCTATAGGAAATTGAACGTTCTACAAAAAAGGTCTCTTGCGGTTAATCGATTACTCTAACCATTTAAAAGATATTTGCAGATGAATTCCAATTCCTACTAATTTTAATAATTTCTTAATAAACATTTCCAATACATATATCCATTTAAAAAATTTTTTTTGTACTTTCTAGAGGTACCTAAAAACTAGTTTTCATGTGTCGGATCAAAAAAAAAAGTTGATTTTTTTTGACTAACCCTAATGTAGACGTACAAAAAGGCCATATTTATATAATTTATTTTTTTATGAATTCAAAATGTATAGATTTTTAGTGTAGGAATGGGCTAATATGCTATTAAAAAAAAACGCAAATCATATCATAAAATGAGACAAGGAATTGTAAGAACAAGGTTCAGATGATAAACGCAAACCTACTTGAAAACTGCGTCATCTGCCACACCAACAGGAGGAAATAACTTCACATCTCAAATCAAAGAAAAGGTAGAATAAGAAGTAAAGAGATTAGGTATTCTGATTTCATTGAAAGAAGTTGTCTTTTATAGCGTCCGCAACAAACTTGATCTGTGCTCAAAAAGAGGTGGAAAAAAACGCTGTGCTAAACTGTTCTAGAGAGCTCATTGAATACAAATTGATCATAAAAGATCAAAAGCTGATCTTTTCTGCCTAAAACTGTTGTAGAACAGCTCATTGAACACCACTTTATTATTTAAGGAACTTGAACAAAGAACAAATCAACAAAAACACAAAAACAAACAATTACAGGTAAACGTGAGTGTACGGCGCACAATGGTGCCTCTGCGGAAATAAATGGTAAAAATTAAGAGACGAGACACAGCACTCTAAAGTTCCCCATCCTTAAGTTTTGAAATGTATGTTATTTATTGCATTATATTTACTTCATTATATGAAGAGTAGCATTTTAGTAGCTGTCTGTGAAAACTAAATTTTTTTAATAAAATTATATTATTTAGCTTTCAAAAACAAAAACAAATAAATAAAAAAATGTTTTTTCGTCATTTGGTTGGGTTAGGAGGTAAGGACTGAGTGCACTCGATAGATATGTAAATGTTCTTTCCCTAGAGCTACATTTAGCTACGTCTACAATATTCAACAAATTTTTTCGAAAGATCCGTATGCATCCTGATCCCGATCTTGAACGCAGTGTACAAATTTGTTCCACTGAATCCAATTGAGGGATCACGATTTTGACTTTGGTCATGCAAAAGATGCAATTTCTTAGACAGTAGTCGTTGGAAAGATTGCCACCATATATATATTTTTCGTTAAAATAAATAAAATAAAAATAAACAGGGTGGCACAACAGAGCGAGGAGCCCCTAAGCCTAGCGCATTTCTCACAACCATGCCTTGTGAGGGAATGGAGGGGACCTACAATTTTTTGCCGGTTCCGAACGGCTAATTGAGAAAGCGCTTTTCATGGCAATGAATTTACTAACGGAGGACCTGCCAATTCTCCATTCTGCAATTTTCGCCTCGCTGGGGTTCAAACCTTGAACCTCTGGGTTAGCAGGTGGACACGCTAACCTTCACGTCACGGGTACAACCCGTTAAAATATAAAATATAATTATCCTTCGACAAATGTTTGATCTACAAGCCCAAGTGCTAAATATTTGGTCTAGTTAATTTATTATGGATTATTAAATCGAACGTGTAGTAGACCAACTATCTTGCGCTCATTTACAAAGCACACACCTACCGGCATTTCTTGTGATTTTGATTACTGAGGTTCGAGGGCATACTGTCTATAGATAGATTTTTTTTTGTAAACAAATTTTTTTAATATCGTAATAGCTGATAAACAAAAAAAAAATCAAATTTGAAAAGTATTTGACGAAGCTCGTCAACAGACAAAAAAATCTTAACCATTACTTGGTGCATGTACATTAGGGTGTATCAAAAAATTAAATTTTTTTAATCCGACAACGAAAACTTGTTCTTAGGTACCTCTAGAAAATACTAACAAAATTTGAGCTCTTAATTTACAGTTTAGTATCATATAAAAATGTTCATATCTTTTTAACAATAGTTTATTCAACCAGGCGCAAAGTCAATTTTTTTAAGAAATTGAACGTTTTACTAAATGGTCTCTTATACTTTTTTCATTAATCTTACCATTTAAAAGATATTCAAGATCAAAAATTGAAGTATTAAGAAAATAACTTTTTTGTTTTGAATTTTGTAACTCACTAAAAAATAGTTATTATCAAATGACTTTCAATTATTTCTATAGGAAATTGAACGTTCTACAAAAAAGGTCTCTTGCGGTTAATCGATTACTCTAACCATTTAAAAGATATTTGCAGATGAATTCCAATTCCTACTAATTTTAATAATTTCTTAATAAACATTTCCAATACATATATCCATTTAAAAAATTTTTTTTGTACTTTCTAGAGGTACCTAAAAACTAGTTTTCATGTGTCGGATCAAAAAAAAAAGTTGATTTTTTTTGACTAACCCTAATGTAGACGTACAAAAAGGCCATATTTATATAATTTATTTTTTTATGAATTCAAAATGTATAGATTTTTAGTGTAGGAATGGGCTAATATGCTATTAAAAAAAACGCAAATCATATCATAAAATGAGACAAGGAATTGTAAGAACAAGGTTCAGATGATAAACGCAAACCTACTTGAAAACTGCGTCATCTGCCACACCAACAGGAGGAAATAACTTCACATCTCAAATCAAAGAAAAGGTAGAATAAGAAGTAAAGAGATTAGGTATTCTGATTTCATTGAAAGAAGTTGTCTTTTATAGCGTCCGCAACAAACTTGATCTGTGCTCAAAAAGAGGTGGAAAAAAACGCTGTGCTAAACTGTTCTAGAGAGCTCATTGAATACAAATTGATCATAAAAGATCAAAAGCTGATCTTTTCTGCCTAAAACTGTTGTAGAACAGCTCATTGAACACCACTTTATTATTTAAGGAACTTGAACAAAGAACAAATCAACAAAAACACAAAAACAAACAATTACAGGTAAACGTGAGTGTACGGCGCACAATGGTGCCTCTGCGGAAATAAATGGTAAAAATTAAGAGACGAGACACAGCACTCTAAAGTTCCCCATCCTTAAGTTTTGAAATGTATGTTATTTATTGCATTATATTTACTTCATTATATGAAGAGTAGCATTTTAGTAGCTGTTTGTGAAAACTAAATTTTTTTAATAAAATTATATTATTTAGCTTTCAAAAACAAAAACAAATAAATAAAAAAATGTTTTTTCGTCATTTGGTTGGGTTAGGAGGTAAGGACTGAGTGCACTCGATAGATATGTAAATGTTCTTTCCCTAGAGCTACATTTAGCTACGTCTACAATATTCAACAAATTTTTTCGAAAGATCCGTATGCATCCTGATCCCGATCTTGAACGCAGTGTACAAATTTGTTCCACTGAATCCAATTGAGGGATCACGATTTTGACTTTGGTCATGCAAAAGATGCAATTTCTTAGACAGTAATCGTTGGAAAGATTGCCACCATATATATATTTTTCGTTAAAATAAATAAAATAAAAATAAACAGGGTGGCACAACAGAGCGAGGAGCCCCTAAGCCTAGCGCATTTCTCACAACCATGCCTTGTGAGGGAATGGAGGGGACCTACAATTTTTTGCCGGTTCCGAACGGCTAATTGAGAAAGCGCTTTTCATGGCAATGAATTTACTAACGGAGGACCTGCCAATTCTCCATTCTGCAATTTTCGCCTCGCTGGGGTTCAAACCTTGAACCTCTGGGTTAGCAGGTGGACACGCTAACCTTCACGTCACGGGTACAACCCGTTAAAATATAAAATATAATTATCCTTCGACAAATGTTTGATCTACAAGCCCAAGTGCTAAATATTTGGTCTAGTTAATTTATTATGGATTATTAAATCGAACGTGTAGTAGACCAACTATCTTGCGCTCATTTACAAAGCACACACCTACCGGCATTTCTTGTGATTTTGATTACTGAGGTTCGAGGGCATACTGTCTATAGATAGATTTTTTTTTGTAAACAAATTTTTTTAATATCGTAATAGCTGATAAACAAAAAAAAAATCAAATTTGAAAAGTATTTGACGAAGCTCGTCAACAGACAAAAAAATCTTAACCATTACTTGGTGCATGTACATTAGGGTGTATCAAAAAATTAAATTTTTTTAATCCGACAACGAAAACTTGTTCTTGGGTACCTCTAGAAAATACTAACAAAATTTGAGCTCTTAATTTACAGTTTAGTATCATATAAAAATGTTCATATCTTTTTAACAATAGTTTATTCAACCAGGCGCAAAGTCAATTTTTTTAAGAAATTGAACGTTTTACTAAATGGTCTCTTATACTTTTTTCATTAATCTTACCATTTAAAAGATATTCAAGATCAAAAATTGAAGTATTAAGAAAATAACTTTTTTGTTTTGAATTTTGTAACTCACTAAAAAATAGTTATTATCAAATGACTTTCAATTATTTCTATAGGAAATTGAACGTTCTACAAAAAAGGTCTCTTGCGGTTAATCGATTACTCTAACCATTTAAAAGATATTTGCAGATGAATTCCAATTCTTCTAATTTTAATAATTTCTTAATAAACATTTCCAATACATATATCCATTTAAAAAAATTTTTTTGTACTTTCTAGAGGTACCTAAAAACTAGTTTTCATGTGTCGGATCAAAAAAAAAAGTTGATTTTTTTTGACTAACCCTAATGTAGACGTACAAAAAGGCCATATTTATATAATTTATTTTTTTATGAATTCAAAATGTATAGATTTTTAGTGTAGGAATGGGCTAATATGCTATTAAAAAAAACGCAAATCATATCATAAAATGAGACAAGGAATTGTAAGAACAAGGTTCAGATGATAAACGCAAACCTACTTGAAAACTGCGTCATCTGCCACACCAACAGGAGGAAATAACTTCACATCTCAAATCAAAGAAAAGGTAGAATAAGAAGTAAAGAGATTAGGTATTCTGATTTCATTGAAAGAAGTTGTCTTTTATAGCTCAAAGAGGAAGCAAGAAGTCAGGTCTCAAACCATTTGACATCTTTCCTTATTTCAATTTGTCACAGCTTAATTTGATAATGCACATGATACAGGTTCATGCAACGTGATCAGGGACGGCAGAAGATATGGGGTGGGTGGGGTATAGACCCCACCTAACTTTTCTGAGCATGGAGTGCACCCCACCTTCTGGCCTTGGAAATATACCAATTTTTTTTTACTTAAATGAGGCAAAAAAAAATTTATGAAATTATGAATATTGTTATACTAATTTTTGCTTGATTGAGACTGACCAAGGGATTTGAATCATTTATTTATCGGTCATAGACTCAACGTTATGCATTATTTCTTAGACTTTTTTTCTCCTTAATTTTAGTCATTCTTTTTTAAAAATATGTATTATAAGACGTACGTTTCACGGAATATTCATATATATATACAGCTATGGACAAAGAAATAGCACACTATTAAGAAAAATCATAAATTCAAAATTTCCCTTATGTGAAATGGTTGTGATGTTTCTTTTTCTTCGGGTATGTAGATTTGATAAACAAATGCAGTCTATCAAGCCTAAAAAGTACCGCAATTTTTGAATCGTCCTAAGTGCGAAGCGTACAATCCTAAGTATACTTTAAAGACGGTGAAACATGGAGTGGAAAATTTAATGGTCTGGGTGGTTTTCCTGGCATGGGGTGGGACCATTGCATTGGTGAGGATTGATGTCAAAATGGATAAATTCGCTTAGCTTGCAATACTGAAGAATACAATGGAACCATATTCCTTTGAGTTCATGCCCATTAAGTGGATATTCATGCATGACAATGACCCCAAACACGCATCAAATATAGTAAAAGCTTGGCTCGTGGATGAACAAATCGATGTCCTAACCTGGCCAGCTCAAAGACCCGATTTTAATCCCATAGAACACCTATGGAATGATGTTAAAGTCAAAATTGGGCAGACAAAATTTAAAAATTCAAACGATCTTTTGGCCGGAATCAAAGAAGCTTGGTACTCTATCCCGCAAAGTAGACGCCGGGCGTTAGTTGAAAGCTTACCAAGGAGGTGCCAAGCAACTTTAAAAAATCGTGGTCAACCAACTAAGAACTAACTTGGTAATACCAAAATTTATGAAAAAATAAATATTTTCACTAAAAATAATTTTTTTTTACGATTATAGGTAGGTGTGCTATTTTCTTGTCCACAAGAAATTTGATCATCACTGCAAAATATATTTTTAAAAATTGAATTGTAAAGAAATAATTCCCTATTACTAATTATTATTAATCCTTAGAAGTCACTTCATGTCATAAAATAGGAAATAAACTATTTAAGTTCAAAAGAATAAAAAAAATGCAGTTTTCATAAGAAAATGAATGAGTGTGCTATTTCTTTGTCCATAGCTGTATGTATTTGTATATTGTATCTACAGGACGTCCTTTAATTCGTGTATTATCCTTTGGGGTGTGATTCTTGGTTATATTCTAAGAAAAAATTGTTTTGCAGTAAAGTTCGTTTCTCAACTTTGATATCACTTTTTGACAATTTAAAAACGGCTAAGTTTGGTGTACCCTGACCTGTGTTAAATTCGATATCTCTGTCAATACTGATGATAGAGACCTAGCCTTAGACTTAATTTTTTGTAGAAATAACAATTTTTGTATTTAAGTTGAGGTTCTATATGCTTAGGGTTGCCTGATTTTCAATTTTAAGTTGTGTTCAAATTTTCTTCCCCAAACAAAGTTTTGACTTTGAGGTCACTTTTTTCAGAAAATGCCTGATAAACATAAAGTTTCTTTATTTTTTACAGATGAAGAAAACAATAATAAAAAAAAAACTTAGTAATAAGTGCACTCAAAACCCATACATTTTATGATTTTTGGAAAAAACTAAAACAGGTAAAAAATCTAGTTTTGGGTTTTTTACGGTTTTTTATTGCAACAACTTGCAAAGGGAGCAGTTTTAATAGAACATTTAGTAGTGTCTTATGTATTTTATACAAACAAAACAATTATAACAAGTGCTCAAAGTGCCCTCCTTCGTTTTGAATGCATGCCAGAGCCCGTTTTTGGATTTCATCGTAGATGTTCGCTCTCGATAACTCTTGTCTTACTTGTAGTGATCCTTCGAAAATACGTTGTTCTAATTGAGTTAAGGTTGTTATTTCAGATGAGTAAACAATTTCTTTCTGTTCTACTTTACTGTAGAACAATTTTTTTCTTAGAATATGATCAAGAATCACACCCCAAAGGATAATACACGAATTACCGGACACCCTGTGTATGTATATTAGGGTGGTCCTTATTTCAATTTTTTGCGAAAATTGAGTGCGACGCCCCTTAAATCGATTTTAAAAAATTAAAAAAAAAATTCACTATTTTTTTCATATTTTTATCTCTAACCCTTCCTGGCCCTATTTTCCTGTCATTTTTAAACTAATCAACGGAAAGACTTCGAATTAGGCTCAAATGAAGCGTCTCTGAACACTCTACAGCCGCGTTCATGTTTGTTATTAACAATAGAGTATAAACAGATGATCTTAATTTTATCAAACATTGTTTGATAAAATTTAGATCATCATATCATTGTTTGATAAAATTTAGATCATCTGTTTATACTCTATTGTTAATAAACAAAAAGGTTGATTTCTTATTTCGCTCAATTTGCCAAAAGTAAGCAACATTAACAACAAAGATATCTATTGCAATTTTAATGACCTAACATTAAATTAGATTGTTTTTATTTATCATTTCATTTGTTTTAAACAAAAACTCGATAAACAAATTTTTTATAACAGCAGCCGTCTTTGGACGGATGATCGAAAAAACAAAAACTTCTTAATGAAATAGGGTCAGGAAGGGTTAGGAATAAAAATTTTAAAAAAGGGATTTTTTTTCCTGATTTAAAATCAATCTGGGGGGCGTCCCCTATTTTTTTTTCCCTAATGACCACCCTAATGTATATACATTTGCGGTCAAAATAATAGTAGTGTGAGTAAAAGCATTGCACAGATTGGTATTTTTTCACTTTGCATTGCGTTGATAGTGAAAACCCGTTACACTTTAATTGTTTTAAGGGGTGGTAAAGGATCTCGTCAATATGTAAGAAGACCTCCAAACACCGAATATAATCCATACTTTACAATCATAATGGTATGGGCATGTTTTTTCTTCTACGGAGTTGGACCCATAATGTGGATTGAAGGCATTATGGATCAGCATCTCTATGTTAGGATAATGCAGGAAGTAATGCTACCGTATACTGAAGTTGAATGCTACCGTAAATGAAGTTGCTTCTTGCTGAAATGGGTCTTTCAGCAAGAAGCAATGGTTCCAGGAAAGTAAAGTAGATGTGATGGAGTGGCCCGTACAGTCTTCGGACTTTAATCCCATTGAAAACCTATGGAGCGCTGTAAAAAAATATGCTTCTAGATGTAAACCAAGCAACAACACAGTCCTTTGCGAAGCGTTACAGCAATCATGGAGCTCGATAAGCACAGGAAGGTGTGGAAACCTGATAAACTCTATTTAACGTCTTTGTACTGCTGTTATAGCTAACAAGGGACATGCAACTAAATACTAATTAAAGGTACGAACACTCAGCCACATATTGTAATAAAAATGTTGACCTAATTTTTCGATTTCGTAACATTTCAAGGTAGATTTTCCTATCACTACTATTTTTTTGACCGCTGAATTTCAAGATCTGTTCAATAAACTTGCAACTATCGGATAGTAATATTAAACTAATGTTTTTTTTTTTTTTGTAAATAAAAGCTTAAGACCCCACTTTGAAAACCACGTTATTGGTTTTTTAAATTAGAATTGACGGATAAGTTTTTTTCAATTTTGTTGTTTCTTAAGCTCTATACTACTATTATTTTGACCGCAGCTGTATATGCATATATAAAACTACCATACCTTATTTTATTCTATCATGCTCCCCACCTAAAAAAATAGTGTTCTGCCGCCCCTGAACGTGATATGATATCACACGATACACAAACTAATTCGTTTCCGGTACCATAGCTGTTTTTATTCCATCAACATCACCTTTCCGCACGGGCTCACAACGAATGACACCCATTCCTAAATCTTTATACATCAGTTTCAATGCGACTCTCAAAGGTCCAATTATTTATTTATATGTATAAGTAAAAAAAAGAAATACAATGCCTCTAGGAACAAAACAAAGAAAGTGAAAACTGTGTCAGCACGTACATAACTCGAAATCCAATAATTTTGTGAGAATTCAACAATTCTATTCTAATAGTGTTGGTGCTGTTATACCTTTCCTCTGGTGAAGAAGGTACGACACGAGTAAGAAGAGGAAGCACATCTTGCTTATTGTTGTCGTAAGTTATGCCTCAAGCAGATTGTTATCCATTGTGTGTGAGTCAACATTTTGATCCTTAGGCTATTATAACTGTCATGGCTTTTGTCTATGAATATTTACTTTGCAACTTGATATTGAATAAGTTAATCAAAAGATACGCAGTTGTTGTCGATAAAGGATCTGATTCTCGTACACTAATATCGAATATTGAGATATTCTATAAATATTTGGATAAAATTTTAAAAACTTGAAACAAAATTGTCTATGGAGCTGTTTATGTTCTTAGAATCAAACTGAGTTGAATGTTCAAAAAGAATTGTAGGTAATTTATTTACCTTCAAGTTTCTTATAATGAACGGTAAATTCTTTCAAATTGCAGAGATTGCAAGCTTCTTGAAGTTCATTGTTGTACAAATGTTTGGTGTTGAAAATTGTTTTTCCAACTCTTATTCTGAGTATTCTAATACATTCTTTCCTTGTCAGCTGTTTGTTATATGGAATACGAATGTAACAAGGATTGTGAGTGCGAAGGAATGTATCACAATTAATCCAGTTGTTTTCAAGTTCCTTTTTCATCTTCTGTAAACAAATCTGTCGAGTAAGTTGGTGAAAGTTTGGCCATTCGATGATAAGTGGATAGTTAGTGGCATCTTTAGCTGCAGCATCTGCATTTTCATTGCCTGGGATTCCAGTATGTCCCGGTATCCATGCCAATGTCATGTTTCCTGTTAGTGAGCATCTAAGTTGTTCCAGTGTGCGACATCGGTTTGTTTCATTTATCAATCCTTTAAGGATCCCCAGATTGTCTGTCATAATTAAACTTCGTCCAAAGAAAGATTTTGCAATATTTATAGCTTTACTAATTGCCGTTATTTCTGCAGTGTAACTTCCTGCCTCACTTGGAAGCAGTCCTTGCCACGCTATGGAAGATGGTGAATCTTGCTCCCATTTTACCACTGCATAAGACGAGTTGTCGTCCTTATATGATCCGTCTGTGTAAAAAATATGATCTGGGTTGACGGTTTCGATCATCTCTTGATGCAGCTGTGTTCTTCTTTTGAAATTGGGCCAGGTTCATATTTATATTTAGCAAATTTCTTTTCCAGGGAGGTGTATTATCTGTTATTGAGGCATCGGACAAGAAATTCGGTAGAATATTTACCAATTAAAATATTTTCTCCAGTGCAGATATAGAGTTTTTCCGTTTGCTCCTATGTGACCTAATTATATCATTGGCAATACTGTTGAGAGGATGCTTAGGATCTGCAAGAGCTTTACTGGCTAAATTGATAGCTCTTTAGAGGATGCTTTGGATCTGCAAGAGCTTTACTGGCTAAATTGATAGCTATTCTTTTGTCAAGGTTTTGAAAGGATTGATACCCCGTTTCCAGTCTGAGAGCTTCAATTCTAGTTGATCTTAATGCTCCTGAAGCCGTACGATAGCAATTATTGATTGCAGTGTCGATATCTTTGCAGTTTTTAATTGTTGTGAACATGTAGGTAGTAAGTTCGTGTTGTAAAGTACCTTTAACGAGTGTTTTTGCTATTTTCAAGGCTGTTTCCAGGTGAGTTCCTTTTTTCTTGGAGCATATAATTTTAAGGAGGTTGTTTCGTGTTTTTAATTTCTGTACTATTTTTTTAGCCTGAATATTCCACTTCAAGTTTGAACTGAAAGTGATTTCCAAAATTGTTAATTCTTTCGAGGCGGCAATTGATGTACCTCTAATATTCAATGGAGGTGGAGTACAATTTCTTTTTCTGCAAAGGTGCAGTAAATCATTTTTTGACGCTGGAACTATAGCACCTCTACTTTGTGCCCATGTATGTATGGCCCTGTCTGCAGTTTCTAAAATCGTTTGCACCAGCATCAGAAGCCCAGATGCTACTGCATAAATATTGTCGGCATGCACCAACAAAGTCGAGCTGAAATTCAGGCTGTGTGAATTGGTTTAAAAGCGATTCAACATAGGAGTTGTAAATTACCACTGAAAGAGGAGACTCTTGTGGAGTTCCATTTTCCATTTTAAAGTACGATGAATTATGACCATCAATATTAACTCTGAAGGTTCTTGAAGTCATAAGTGATGAAATGAGTTTAATTATTTCAACACCCCACTGTGACATTTGTTTGAGGACGGGAACTTTGGTGACACGATCGAACGCTTTTTGAAGATCAGATGACATAACTAACTATGCCATGTTTGGTTTTCGACAGATTTTCTGACATTTTGTGCTCCAGCAAGTGAACCAGGGTATGTACTCCTCGATTTTTTCTATAAGCATGTTGCCCCGAATTAGTTATTTTTTCCGCAAACCAACTTATTCTTCTCACGATAATTTTCACAAAAATTTTGGAGAGAATGGGAAGCAGTGAGATAGGCCGATAGTCGTCGAAACTGTGCCGATTTCCACAGCTTTTGGGTATTGGTTTCAGCTGAGCCTTTTTCCAGTCATGTGGAAAAATTCCAGTCTTTAATATGCTGTTGTATTACGAACATAGTCTGTTTTTCAGGTCATCCGAACAATGCTGAACCATCTTATAGGTTATCTTGTCTTCGCCTGGAGTTGTGCCTTTTGCAGTTTTTATAGTCATTTCAAGTTTCAGACGTGAAATCTGTTCTTTTATCATTTCACATTGGTCTTCATTTATTTGAAGTTCTCTAAAATCAAATCTGTTTTTTTCTTCCATGACAGATTCAGGATAATTGATATCATCGCTGTATTCTTTCCATTGATTTCCAAATATATTTGCTATTATGTCGGGGTCATTTTGTATACAAATATACAAAATGACATGTCTTTGATCATGTATGGAAAATTGAGACGAGATCTAGGGCATTGAAGTGACCGGATTCTATGCCACAGTGTGCGGGTATCTAGTGATGGGTTCATAGTGTTGACAAAGTTTTCCCACGAACTTCTTTTCGACTGTATTGATTCGCGTTTTAATTGAGCACAGATCCTCCTATAGATTATGCAGTTTTTCTTGTAGGAAACCTTCGAGTCGTTTTCCAAGCCATATTTTTATTTGTAACCAACTTAGCAATGGCAGGTGTAAACCAAACCAGGTTTGTTTTGGAAGAATGTTTCTTTGTTAATTTGCTGCAGCAGTTCTAATTATTTTTTTTATTTTTGATGCAATGAAGTTCTTTCAATATATCACATATTTGTAGAATGTCCTATATCACGCAAAATTGACCCGACACTTGGAAACTTACAAATAGCAAAATAATTATTTACCATCCTCAACCCAGCCGATTATAAAACAACTGAAAGAATAAAAACTGCTTTAGATGCTCACAACAAATTTGATGAAATTTAACTTTTAGTCTCCCCTATACCTTATGTAAACTTTTTAAATGTATATTTATCAACAAATCTTCTTTTGTCTCTAATATTCAATATCTTTGCATTTATATTTGATATTAATGTTATCTTAAAAAGACGGCATCGTTTATGGCTTTTATTGCCCTGATGCCTTATCAAAATAATTTGTAAATTTATTTGTAAATTATTTCAATAAACAAATAAATAAAATTCTTTCAAATTATAGTACACGTTAATTGTGCTTACTATATCTCCACGCCGAAGCCACTGGGTACTGGCACTGGCCTAGTGGGATACTCCAACGGAAAGTTACTTATCAAGCTAGTAAGTGCAAGTGTTGACAAAGGGACGAAAATTTTAAATTTTAGATTGTAATGATTTATTTATTAGCATTATAAGCATATAACAATTTACATAAACCAAATCTTTATGGCGTGGTTATGCCGTCTGCCAATTGGTACTGATTATGAAAGTTAAGAAAACATTTTTTATTTCAAATTTCGGTTTTGAATATAAAAAACCTGATGTAAAAACCTTCGTGTATACAAAAATTAAATGTACTAATCGTTGTTCCAAGATGATTTGTTGCATTAGAAGTTGGCTGATTTACAAAGAAGTAATAACTGTTCGGTTGTTTCGTTCAGTAATTTCAAAACTTGTTCCATTGAGAGCGTATCCTCACCGAAGAAATGTTGCCTTGATTGACGTAGAGTCGGACATCTTCTACCTACAAAATGAAATATGTCTTCTCGTTCTGCTGTGTTACATTATGTTGCACAATATTGGGGTCTTCTCGATGTGGCCTATAGTTGAGAGAAAGAAGTTCTATCCTTAGTCTGAACATCGTTGAAATAGATTCTAAGCATAATTCGTCTCGAAAGTAGTTTGTCTGTAGCAGGTAATAGTTGAGTCTGCTGTACACCGATCTGTAGGGGGGTCCTCTTGCTTCTCCACCACAGATATAAACTACAGAAATGAGTATGAATCATTTCTGTAGTTTATATCTGTGGTGGAAATGATCTCACAGAATCTTTGTTTTCAGTTTGAGTGAAGCTCTTGTTCAAGATTTAAATGGAAGTTACATGAGCGTGCATGCTCCAGCTCCACCCTTTTCCTCTCTTTATGCCAACCAACTTTTCTGCTCACTCTTTTCATCATGACTCTCTTCGGAAGTCGACTATCATTGATAAGTCGAAAATTTTTTTTTGAATAGGGAAGCGAAAAAAAGTCGATCAGTTGATGTTTCGTTATTATTTAAAGATAGAGAGGATAAGTGCATGTCAATCACATTTTCTTTTACAGTAACCATAAATAAATAAATAAATAAATAGGGTGGCGCAACAGAGCGAGGAGCCCCTGGGCCTAGCGCATTTCTCACAACCATGCATTGTGAGGCAATGGAAGGGACCTACAATTTTCTGCCGGTTCCGAACGGCTAATTGAGATAACGCTTTTCATGGCAATGAATACTAACGGAGGACTTGCCAATTCCTCACGAAAGGCGATACCCGTGGAAAAAACATTTTTGCCTCTGTTGGGATTCGAACTCGAAACCACTGGATTAACAGGCGGACATGCTATCCATCACACCACGGGTACCACAGTAACCATAGAAGTCATAAAAACTTAGCTTCTTAGACATCCCATTCTAACTGCTGGGCACATTTTATAAATCATCAAGGGACTCTCTACGGAAAGTTATTCAGACTTCATTATGCAAACTCCGTCAATCACCACTAATTTTGAAAACAATTTTTACAATTCTAAAAAATTTTCTCTAACAAAATATTGCAATATATATAACCGCAACCAGTAAATACTTAGCTGCCCGGTCAACTGTTATTGCTCTTAATTAAAATATAAACTGTTTGCTTTTGGCTATTATCGGTGCCATAAAACTGTTCAAAGCCATAATTTCACAGGTAAATATGATCATATGTGCGGTTGACAACACAAATCGTTTGCAGTTTTCCTTTAATCCTTCGACTTACCTCGTTTGCTACGATTTAATTCAAACGAACAAAATCCCATTAATCTTATTTAACCCTCAGTTATCACACCTTTTGAAATTTTAGAAGAGTGTTATGAAAAATAATTGATTTTTATTTTATGAGCAGCAGCAACAACAGCAAATAATATAAAAAAAGAAACAAAACTATACCCAAGCAAGAACTCAAATCCTTTTTCCTGCTTACATATTAATTATTCGTGCAGCTTATAGCTTTCATCAATCAAGTCATATAAAGTACATCTACATATGCACATCCAAGTGTATTTAATTTTGTACACATCGGCAGCTTGCTTTTTGCGTAGGTACATTCGAACTCAAATATGCACTTCCTTTCATGGTTCGTGTCAGAGGATTCAAATGAAATAAAGGTCGGTTACTATACAGGGTGTTCCGTAATTCATGTATTATCCTTTGGGGTGTGATTCTTGGTCATATTTAAAGAAAAATATGTTTAAAGTAAAGCTCGTTTCTCAACTTTGACATCACTTTTTGACAATTCAAAAAAAGGCTAACTTTGGTGTACTGACCTGTGTTAAATTCGATATCTCTGTCAATACTGATAATAGAGACCTAATGTTGAAATCATTTTTTTGTAAAAATAACAACCTTTAAGACTGCATTTAAGTTGAGCTTTCATAGGTTTAGGGTTGCCAGATTTTCAATTTTAAGTGCTGTTCAAATTTTCTTCCCGAAACAAAGTTTTGACTTTTAGGTAATTTTTTTGCAGGAAATGCCTGTTGAACATAGAGTTTCTTTATTTTTTACAGATGAACAAAACAATAACAAAAAAAAACCTAGTAGTAAGTTTACTAATAATCCCATACATTTTATGATACTTAAAAAAAAAACGGGTAAAATTTAAAAAAAAATTAAAAATTTTTAGCTTTGAGGTTTGTTTGAATAAAACAATAATATGGGCACATTTAGTAGTTTTTTTATGTATTTTATACAAATACAATTATAACCAGTGCTCAAAGTGCCCTTCTTCGTTTTGAATGCATGCCAGAGCCCGTTTTTGTATTTCATTGTGGAAATTTCCTTTAAGCTTGGGGTATGAATGTGCAATGGGCTAACTAAGTCGTATGAAAGAATAAGAAAATAAATTTGTTCATCAGTTTATCAAAATAAGCCACGATTGCAGTTTGATCAGATATAGGAGTCCAATTTAAATACAGTTTCAAAGATTACAAGACTACAAGTAGGATAAGAATTATCGAGAGCAAACACCCACAATGAAATTCAAAAAAGGGCTCTGGCATGCATTCAAAACGAAGGAGGGCACTTTAAGCACTGGTTATAATTGTATTTGTATAAAATACATACAAAAACTACTAAATGTGCCCATATTATTGTTTTATTCAAACAAACCTCAAAGCTAAAATTTTTTTAATTTTTTTTTAAATTTTACCCGTTTTGTATTTTTTTAAGTATCATAAAATGTATTGGCTTATGAGTAAACTTACTAATAGGTTTTTTTTAACATTGAAAATCTGGCAACCCTAAACCTATTAACTTAAATAAAAGTTGTTATTTCTACAAAAAGTTGAGTATGAGATTATAGGCCTCTATCATCAGTATTGACAGAAACATCGAATTTAACACAGGTCAGGGTACACCAAAGTTAGCCTTTTTTTAATTTGTCAAAAAGTGATGTCAAAGTTGAGAAACGAGCTTTACTGTAAAACAATTTTTTTCTTAGAATATGACCAATAATCACACCCAAAAGCATTATACACGAATTACGGAACACCCTGTAATTCACTCTTATGTCAATAGAGCATCAAGATTTAATTTGATGTGTGCCCCTCAATAATTCATGGAATCGATATTGATATTGAAAATTTAATATTTTTTGTTCGATTGTTTGACCGTAGATCAATAAACAAGAGTTGCTTTAATGAGATATTTTTTTTAGTTTGAGTTTTGTCGCGTGCAAAAGTAATTTGATGAATGAGTGATATGAGTTTTCTATAAAGTAACGATTTATCTTGTCGTCGAACTAGAGAGAAACTGGAGTCGTTAGAAAAAATATTAATGTTAATTAATTAAACCAAAGTTTTGTGGCCTTGTCATTTCCTCGTTTGACGGTTTTTGCCGGATTTAATTCAGAATATGTCGTTGAACATAACGAGCTCTTTCATTTTACTGTACCGATGTTGTGGAGTGTATCATATCAATCAAATCAAACGCAGTAGGAATTGATGAAGCTCCTCCGGCTTTCGTAATACTCCCAAAAATGTTACCATTCATCACTTATGTATTCGATACAGTAGTAATGATTAGAGTATGACCTAGCCAATGCAAGATGTCGAAGGTGATCTCTAATCCCAAGAGTCGCGATGGTAATGATTTCAGGCCCAATTTAGTGTTGTTGTTCTTATCAAAAGCATTCGAAAAAAGTTGCAAAACAAATCTAAGCTCTCATCTGCACACTAACACAGTTTGTCACCTATTCAGTCGGGCTGTTGAACTAAATACAGTTGCCTTACAGGGCTTTCAAAAGTTGTAGAGGGATAGGGCAGGCTCTTGATATAAGGATAACATTACATTTCTTGTTGCTCTACTTCTCCAAAGCATTCGACGCAATAGATCATACTACCTTGTGTCACGATAGACAAGTTCTCTACTCTCAATCATTCCTTAATAGTAGAAATGTCTTTCCAGCATCCAGCTTTCTCTCCGCCAATTGAGGGGTTCCACAAGGCTCAATCCTTGTCCTTCTTCTTTTTTCGTTCTATATTAATGAACTTTCCAAGCAAATCTCAGTTTATTTTTGAGCTCAGTAAAGTCTAAATGCATAGTAACTGGTAAAAAAACGCTCAACCTTTCATATTTTCCAACATTGTCGCTGAATGGCTCTGCAATTGAGTATGTTCAAACAGAAAAAAATCTGGGAATGATATTTTAAGGAATCTTATCTGGGATACCCACTTTAATCAAATTGTCACAATATTACACGCCCTTAAAATCACAACTCCTGCTTCCCTATGGTTGTGAGACACTTTACCTGTGCTGCTGTCAGGCAACGTAAATTAAACGTCGCCGCCGTTTATAAATAAAGCTGCCTTTTATACATACTGCCTGAAAAAATATTTTTAATGTTATTGAAACAAATCAGCCTTGCTACCTTTTTAAAAAAATTCACAGATTCTCATATAACAAATCGGCACAAATTTATACTTTGTTAAACTATATTTTCGCGTTTAAACTAATGTTAGGTTGATTCGTAAACTTGAACACCGCGGACTGTTGGATATACCCATCAAATTAATTAAATAAATAAAATAAACGAAAATACGAAGCGAGCAAAAGAAATGCACAACCAGTGTGCCGCAATGTAAACAAACGAAATGTCAAACGCGCTGACAAGGAAAGTGCAACTCTCAGCAGATAGGCTGCTGACACCACGGATTAGGCTCAGCTGGACTGGGTTCGTAAATGATGGCGTAAAATCGCGTTGCGCGATAAAAAGATCGATCGCGAATTTAAAAGGTAGATTAATTCAATCAGAAAAAGAATAATCAAGATTATTTTTTTAGCAGAACCGGGTGTACTGGAAAAAAGTGGGCGCCAGGAAATTTCATGGTGAAATTTCCAAATGTTAAAATTACAAATAAAATAATTAATTTAAGTTCCCAAATTTATTTAAAGCCATTTATTATGTTTGCGTGTTGGGAAGACCTTACAGAAAGTGGGATTAAAAACCCAAGAAGGGTCGCGTGTCTCACAATTATTGAGAATTTGCGGTGGCAAAGATCAACCGAAAATTTCTTTTAAAAAGACTCACAAAAAAAAAAAAAAACTAAAATATACTTATCTTTTCTTTTTCTGCTGCTCCTTCCTCCAACAAATTTTCTATCTTCTACCATCTGACACTTTCTGCCTCTCCTTGAAGTTCCTCCTTCCACTGACTCTACACAAATTTTCTAACAATTTTTTAAACTAAACTAAGACACTGATCTGCAAAACTATTTAGAACTTTACGAATTGAAACTTTCACTGTTTCTCTAAATATCACAAATCGCAAAAAAAAAAAAAAAACACTTGTCGATACACACACATTCATACAATGAGCCAATCGTGTCTGGGGGTTTTCGGTCACGGTTCTCTAGCACATACCACCTTATGGCTCACATGTACATCCATTGTCGAATTCCAGCGAGACCTTTCGCTTGCACTTGTACAGTTTTCTAATCGCACTGAACTGAAGAATTTGTTGGGGCTATTTTCAAAAACTTATCCAGTTCTTCAGTCGAGATCAGACTCCTCCCATAAAATATGTCGAGAAAAATTTAAGTTCCTGAAAGTTAAAAATGATCATGCCTTTTATGGAATTCGCAGGATTTTACTCCCGAGGAGTTGACAGGGTTCGCGGTAAATTCATATATGCACCTTATTTGTTATAAGTGAATTCGACGAACATCGGGCTCAGTTTTCATTAGCTTAATTATTTTACGAAATTGTTCCCTATTTGTGGTCCGCTTTCTTAAAAAGAAGTAAAATTAATACATACTTGAGCATCCCTTATCATAAATTTAGCAAACATTCGTGTATTTGCACTTTCCATGTTTTTGTTTGCTGTTTCTTCCGAATTTCAGTTCGCTACAAAAATGATGAATGGAAAAAATTATATGGAGTGCGAATGGTTTGCGAATTCACTAATACCAAATAAGTTAAACAGAAACGTCGGTAGTGCAGGTTATGTTACCGACATTCATTCAACTTTCTTTCGTCGAATTCCCTGATTGCAAAATTTTCGCGAATGATTGAAACTCACACTTAATAGCATTCGCCGGATTCTACGAGTATAATAGGGGTGAATACTTCTGGGTATTTTCCCAGTTACTCTACTACATATTCAACTGAGTCAGGGGAAGGATAAAATTCTCTGTTACAAGTGTGGAAAATGAGAGCAAATTACGGAGAAAAGAACAGACAAAGAAATGATGGGAATGGTTTGAGGAAATGAGAGGGATATCGAAATCAAAATAACCAAATGTAAAAATAGTTTTTGTTGCGGGAAAATTTACCGTAACAAATTCCTCTACATTAATACTTCCTCGTTTTTTTCCTTGGACATTGGAACGACACTTTTTTGTCAATGTTATACGCATGTGGAATTCCTTTTGCAAGAAAATAAGAAAAATAAGAATATGACAGGACATAGTTCTTTCTGAAAAGAACTCTTAAAACATTATGAACTTCATCCTGGCTAAAAGTTTCTCGCCTTCTTCTCTCTCTCTCTCTCTCTCTTTATCTCTCTCTCTATCTCTCTCTCTCTATCTCTCTCTCTATATATATATCTCTCACAATCTCTATTATCGTTTGTAATAAAATTATTTTTAACTTAAAACTTTAAAGCAATAATACTTTTTTTTATTGTTTAAGCCTTTTTTAAGCTAGTAAGATATTTTATCTTAATGTATATACATTATACATATATATATATACTATGCATATATACTAATTCAAATAAAGCCAAATCGAAGAGTTACATATTTAGTGTTTGGGTAACTTTTGATTTGCCAGTGTTTTACAGTGAATACCCCTCAGCTGTAGAGGGCTAAAAAGCATATTGTTCAATATTATGAGTTCTACATATATTTAGTGTTTGTGGGTAACTATTGAGCTGATAAAAACTGTTTTTAATTGTTGATTTGCCATTGTCTTACTGTCGTTATTCAATATTCCTGAATAAATTTTCGATAAAATTGTTTACGGCAGCAGTTACTTTCGCTGTAATGTTTTCAGACAATTAAAGGTTTCCACTCATAAACCGCGTTAATATTTGCTCGGGCACAGCGCACAGCCTTAAACTCATTTAATAATTTCAATCTAAATATAAAAATTTTCAAATGTATTGTGTAATTTTAGTAACAAACGATATATTCAACCTTTATGTCTTTTTAGAAATTTCATCTAGGAATAGGAGCTTAGATGTTTTTGAGTAAATAAATGATGAACAGCTCATAAACTAGCCACTCGTTGGTGGTGAAAGGGAAATAAATTTTTGTCAACATAATATAATGTCAGTGGTTGCAGTTAAAAATATTTTTCTGGTCCTCTTAAAAGCCTTCGTTCATGATGACACTGTTACCCCCATTTTTGCAGGAAAAAAATAGTGTAATTCCATACTCTTTACCTAATGGCCAGAAAGTCATATTTTGTGGCTGAAGTGCGCATCCAAAAGAGAATAAATAGCTGAAGAATTGCTCGTTTATAAATATAATCCTACGAAACAGGGCAAACACTACACACACTCTCCAACGGACACAAACAATAACAAGAACAATGATCTACGACCTGCAGGGAAATGAATTATTAACCCGTGATTTGATGGAAATAAATTTAGACCTGTCAACATAATTCAAAGCAATCAACGAACCAGTAAGATCGTCAAATTGAAGTTTTCATAGACAAAGAGCTTTGGTTTCATTTTTCAAATAAAACAAAACAAAAACTTTGAAACCTATGAAATAAGTTTGGAATGATTTGGTAGTCAAACAAAATGATGAATACTCTCCTCTGAAATCGAATGTGCTTACATATGTTTAGTAGTTGTATTTCGAAAAGAAGAAACATGGGCTGTTAAATAAGTCAAATTCATCACTTTTGAGACCCCTTTTCTAATTGGCTGATATTTCTATTTTCTGCTAGGTTGAACCGTAAACAGCAGCTGCATTCTGCGATTCTAAAAGTAGCTTCAATATATTCATAGGCTTGTAAACTTGAAAAAGACACCCCACGCCTACTTGAAGTTAAAGCACACATTTGGTAAAAACAAAGTGGCTTTTAATTTGTTTTTGTTTAATTCTTAAAATCGCAGCTAAATACAAACGGTCTGTATATCAGAAATAAAAATCTTTCTAGACGTAGAGCATATTAAACATTTGTTTGGTATCCAAAACTCACCAGCTGACAAAACAAAGGGAGGATCAGCAATCCTATTGTAAAAGTGTAACATAGTACCTATATTGTTATAAAATAGAAGGAGTTTAAGAAACAACTATATTCACTTATACCAATCATGATAAAAGATTTGGAAAGCTGTGACTGAAAATGCGAAGCAAAGTAAATGCAGAAAACTACTAATTCAGAGCATTCAGTTGAGTATAATATCGAAATGGCTATAAGCGCGGTCGTTTTCCAAGCGAAGTTGTATGCTATTCTAATGGCTTTAAGCCACGCTACGAACATTCGATGGATGGGGAGAAGTATCTGTGTTTGCAGCGACAGCCAAGCTGTGCTTAAGTCCCTTCTCAACACTCTAACTATTTCGAAAGTGATCCAGGAATGCAAGAGCTCTCTGAATGTGGTCGGAAGACTAAATTTCTTGAGTCTCTTTTGAGTTCCAGGACATTTTAACTTGCAAGGCAAGTATCTTAGAGAGTTTTCTCAGGACCTGAACCAACGCTTGGTCTGCCGGAGTTCCTCTCAGTCGTATTTATAATCCCATTCCAAAGTATGTCTAACTTTGGATAGCTCTTAGAACAGCGTCCAAGTCCAAATCGTATTTATAAACACTTTCATCGCTGTCTAAGAAATGTCTAACTTTAGACAACGAAATTGGTTGTCTAAACTATGGCTAAAGTGACCATTGATACAGCAAAAAACAATTTTGTTGAACATGTTATAAAACACTGTTAAGAGTCGAGTGTTAAGATCGAAAAAATTAAGTAGTTTGAGGTGCAAAAATACTACTTTCAACAATTCCATTTATAAATTGCACAAATTTGATCATTTTATGAGACTTGGAAAAGCTGAAACACAAAGTCAAATCAGCTGTTTTTTCGGTCATGTTCAAGTCCTAAGCCACTCTCTTTCAGAGCCTTATAGTTTTTGTACTCGTATACCAAAGCACAGACAATGGTACTGCACGGATACATCATGAACGCTGCCATTTAGTTTTTCATTCGGAGTTGACAGTTTTAGGGGTTGTATAAATACAAAATTGGCTAAGACTTGTCCAACTCTTTAGACATCGTCTAGCTGGACAACTGTCTAAGGATGTTCTAAGCAAATTTTATAAATACGACTGACTATCTTTTGACGATGTAGCTATTGGGACTGGGAACATGAGTTTGCACACCACCTGCCTGTCGTTTCGGAACTAAAAGGAAGCGCACAGAGTGAAATGCTGTTTTGACAGCCCATACAATTTGTATGTGAAAAAGAAGAATTGGTTTCGGATTAAATAATTTAAATAAAATATAAAACTAAACAAAAATAACTTAATTATATGCGCACTAGAATCTTAAAATGTTAAAGCTTGAATAAAAAAGTACACTCGAGTGATTTTTACATTTCAAATGTATTTGGTTTGCAATTGAAAAATTTAAGAAAACGCCATATTTGTATGGGAAAAAATGTAAACAAAGCTTTACGTTGATTTTGTTGAAGGGATGATAATTTTGGTTTAACTTAAATTTTCATTGAATTATGAGTGGTCTTCGGTATTTTATTGTTTTAAACTAACGCAAATTCTTGATTAAGAGCTTAATTTTTGCTTTTGTGGAAATTCTAATTCATATTTTTCAACTTAAATTTTTGTTGCCAAACAGAGCTCCTTTTTGCATTTGCATTTTGGACACTTCTAGTCAACTTTAAGGTTGTACTTTAATTTTATATTTTTGTTAACACTTTCAACAATCGATTTCTATAAGAATTTCGACCGGCAAAACATTCTATTTTTAAACAATTTTGTTGTAAAAGTGGCAATTTCCATACATAATGTCACTTGTTGTGCCCCCACTGCCCCAGCTCATTTCTATTTTGGCCGCTACGCGTCGTGATGGCCAGTCCCAATAAATACAAACAGGTAAATAGGTTTCTACTTCATGGCCTTGGTTATCTGCTTTTATGTTGAATGGGTGAAGAATACAAAATTCCACAAGGCGTAAAGGTTGCTTCAATTCGCATAGCTAAGCATAGCTAGCATAGCTTAAGCCGAATAGATTCCGTAAGAGTGAGTATAAAAAACTCACGCTCTGAAAGACCATGAATAAATTTGAAGGATAGTGTACATTGTACACGTCTTCTGTCAAAAAAACTCACCTTCACCCTTTCGGAATTCAAATTAGAGAGTGTGCACAAATTTTCTTGTACACAATAAAAATTCATTCTTGCTGAATCTTGCCCCTGATCTGCTGTGAAAAACTAAAAGGCAGCTTAAATTTTAAGAAAAATCGGCTCTTTTTTGAATTTGAATCACCTTGACATCTTTATCCGGTGGGTCTCCACTATAGAATATTTTTAGTGCCGAATCCTAACCTCCATGACAGTCCTCATAATACATACTCGTTTATCATTTCAACATGTCCGTTGAAATCCCCGCCAACAGACAGAAACTCCTCTTTTGGGATATCCTTCTGCTGCGGTGATATTGGCTGCGTTCTGACGCACCATCTGAAATTAAGTTGCTATCTGTCAGTTTATGAACGACCATCTGAACTTTTTTTTTGTCTTAAAGTGGAACTGTGATTAACCTCTCGATTCTACATAGTTAGTAGTAAAATTAATTGTAAAACACAGATTTTTTCTGTTTGAAATTCAACAATTTGACTTCCAAATGTTTCCAAACTAAGCAGTATTAAAGTTACATTCATTTTACTTAATTGTGATAAAAATAATGAAAGTCGTGTGCCTTCAAAAATGTATTTTCTTTGTTGATAAACTCACTATTAAAATTAATTTACAAAACAGAATATCCAAACACCAATAATTATCAATTTCAATTCAACAAATAAGCGAAAACTTGAAGAACAAAAAAATAACCCAAGAATACCGAGTAAAGTTCGATTGTCATGTATGTTGTTTTCCTTGTTTTGACAAGTAAAATCTTAAGTTCAGATTTTCAGCCAAGATTTTCCATCTGAAAATCTATGTTCGAAAATCTGAAAATCTGAATTGTCAGCTGAACTTTTGTATGGAAAACTGACAGCAACTTAAGTTAAGATTTTCGAAGATGGTGCGTCAGAACGCAGCCATTATAAACCACTTTACACAGCAAAACCATGTTTAGTTTAGTAAAGTCTATGTTCGAAAATCTGAAAATCTGAATTGTCAGCTGAACTTTTGTATGGAAAACTGACAGCAACTTAAGTTAAGATTTTCGAAGATGGTGCGTCAGAACGCAGCCATTATAAACCACTTTACACAGCAAAACCATGTTTAGTTTAGTAAAGTCAATGTTATGTGCCTTATAAGCGAAATTGAAATTTTTTGTGAGTTTATTTTGTTTCAAAATGTGGTGGAAAGTACGTTTTTGGATGGCTTGTTGATAAAATCTTCGAAGCTATTCAACCGAATACCGAACCCTACCAAAATCTTACCACATGATAAACGTGTTTTTGGAAAAATGGTTGCCACTTAGTTATTGTCTTTATGCGGTTAAGTTTTTTTTTAATTTTCAGATAATCTATTCCAGATATTTCATCAACAATGCAAACCCATCTTTTTTTATATTTCCGTCTTTCTTTTGTAGAAAAACTGAGTAATACTTAGGATTTATACAAGAAGAGAAAGAAAGAATTCGTGAGAAAAGCCTTTTCTGCTCGTCCATATAGGGTAGACCCTTTAAACTAAAATAACTTCTTTATTCTATCAACTAATTTATAACAACTTTTAAACAGGGTGTTTTTTATGATATACGACAAAACTCAGGACAGATGGAGTGAATTGTGGCAAGAAAAAAGTCATGTGGGAAAGCGGCGGTCTGCTTTCTGCCGTTTAAATCCAAGGGGGTAGGGGGAGGGGGAGGGTCAATTGATTATATAAAAAAAAGAATTTAAAATCTTAACCACTTACTTTGTTCTTTTGTTAACAGTACAGTTCAGAGTGGTTCAATGAATGGTTTTTAAGTGGTCAAATCTCAAAGTCAAACATTTGAGAGAAAAAAATTATTTCATTCAAATGAAATTTTTACATGACATTGGTTAGATTAAATTAGATCAGATAAATTTTTTCTTTATTTTCGTTTGCTTAAAGGGTAGCATAAGATATTTTCTATAAAGAAGTACAACCATGGCTTTTAAAGCTGTCTACCGGAAGCATTTAATATAAGAGATTATACCATTTCTATTTAAATATTATATAGGTACATATATATTTAATATTTATGTATATAAATATTATAAGAAAAAAATCTAGGCTTAATTGATTGACTTTGGTTATCAAGGGACATTTTTCCTTTCAATATTTAATGATCTTATTAGTTTTGAGTGAAACACAAAAAACCAAACGTGAAAATCCCACTTAGTTTTTGAGAAATCAGGAAAAAATTTATTTTTCTTAGAAAATTCATTTTCTTGGATTTTTTTGATTGGACTTTATTTCCGAAACAAAGAGGTTTTTTTGGAAAAGTACCTAGGCCGAGTCCTTAAGCAATAGCGCAGACAAGCGGAAAAACACTCAATAAACTGACAGACAACAGATAAACCTAAAAACAAAAAAAAACCAAGCAAACCAATGCCCAGTATGTATGTATGTAAATTGTTTTTATTTTAACTAAAATCTCAAATATATACAAAGATTTTCATTTGCCTTGTTTTTAAATATTGTTGGAATTTCAAACTTACGACAATGACCTTAAGAGTCGTCTGTCGGGTAGTTTAATATATAATTTTCATTAAAAATATTGTTATTTGTAAATAGAACTTATACATTTTATCCACATTAAATATGAAAATATATGACAAAAATAACAAAAACTGTTTATTAGCAAAAATTTTAAACTTAAAAATTTTTAATTTATGTTATTTTAAAAAGGCATTCAATTTTATTTGCAACATTATTAAAATATATTTCTGTCTTTATTTCATTTGCTTATTAAACTCTTCAACAAGAACAACAAGAAATTGTCTGTAGGCTATGGCCAGAGCGAGATAATTGACCAGTTGGTCCCAGGCTAGTAAATCTTCGCCATTAAGCACACGTATAATATCGTTTTCTTCCAATGTCGGTTTTTTGAAGTATCTGACTCAGAATTCTCGCAGTACTGGGCATCGGCCCAAAAAGTGTTGAATATTTTCTTCCTCTCTCATGTTGCAAAGGCTGCATAAGGATGATTCATTCCCGCTATATCTGCTTCTATTCATTTTTTTTTTTTTTTTTTTAATGTTTTAGCTGGAGAGAATCACAAAGTGCAACACTTTTCATGATCCATTCTTCCTCTGACCCCAAAAGTTCAACCCAATGTATTCCGAATTCAGATCCTATTTCATTTAACTCTTTTACCCAAAATTGATTCCTCTGTAAAAGAATTTTCGAGAATCGATGTGGTAGTCTACTTTCGTTTAAATCGAATAGGGTTTTCTTGACATATCACAAGTTAAGATCCAGAGTATACAAATGGCCGACTTCAGCACCGGTTTCGAGTGAAAGCGCGTAGTTTGGTGTGCTCGCTGGTAGTTTTTATATCCGTTTTATAAAATAGCGTTGTAGGGTTGTAGCTTATCTACTTCTTCGAATACTCCAAACCCCCAAACTTGCGCCCCATATGTTTGGATAGCCCTACATACCGCCAGAAAAAGTTTCCATTTTGCACTCAGGCTTATATTTCTCATTGCCAAAAAGTTTTGCCAAGTGTCGTTTATGCTGTTTTTTGCTGAGTTGTTCCTCACTTCCACGTGCTTACTAAATGACATCTTTGGAGTAAGAAGAACACACAAGTATGTATATTTAGAAGTAATTTTTACTTCCTCTCCTTTAAATGCCAATTTTTCCTGGTGAGAGAGTCTACCTCCATTTCGAAACACCATTATTTCTGATTTTCCCATATTAACTTCTAAACACCAATTGTTGCAATACTCTTCTAGTCGATCTATTTTGCATAATTCGGATGTCGTCTGCAAGGATGACCATATCATCTGCATACAATAGCAGTCTCACATTATTTTTCTCGATTTGGAGACCTCCTCCTTAACATTCATGCAAATAATTAATGTACAGTGCAAAAAGTAGGGGTGAGAGGAGACATCCTTGTTTGACTCCATTAAATGTTTCAAAATACTCCGACATCTCTTTCCCATTCCACACAGCCCAATAAGTGTTGGCATAGATGGCTTGAATTAAATTGACAAATTTTGTTGAAACACCAAGGGAACGTAATTTATAAATTAGTAAGTTCCGTGAGATTTTGTCGAACGCAGCTTTAAGATCCTACTACAATCGCAAGAGATTGCTAATGCCTTTTCCAATCGAGTGTCCCTTCAATTATCCTTGAATCCCATGCCGCCAGCATTAAGCATTGAAGACCAGTGGCAGCAATGCCAAGAAGCCATCAGAACCGCTGCCTCTGAGGTTCTGGGTTTCACTCGGCCACCAAAACGAAACCCATGGTTCGATGAAGAATGCAGGCAGGCAAATGCAGCCAAGCAAACAGCACGACAAATGCTTATGCAAACACGAACGAGGGCTGCTTACGATCAGTATAACGATATTTACAAGGAGAGAAGAAGGGAAGAAACCCACTTCTCATAAAGAAAAAGAAGCAGCATGAGAAGCGCTCGTTTGAGGAAATAGAGAGGTGCCATGACAGGAACGAGACTCGGAAGTGTTACCAAAAGGTAAAAAGATCCTGCCAGAGTGGCAAACCCCGAACTCAAGCCTGTAAAGACCAGCAGGGAAACATAGTTATAGAGTCACAGTCGCTACTGAGGATCTGGAAGGATCATTTCTGCAGACTGCTTAACGGCGATGAGGACACAAATTCCGCTGTCAGGCAGATTGCCCCATTCAGCTTGGGCTATGATCAAGAATGCCGTCCTCCCGAGAAGAAGTTAAGCTTGCTACATGCAAACTTAAATCAAATAAGACTGCAGGTGCAGATGGCCTTTATGCCGAACTTTTCAAGGCAGCTGGAGATCAGTTGGAAAGGAGCATGCACCAGCTGATCTGCATGATATGGTCGGAAGAAAGCATGCCCGATGAATGGAACCTCAGTATCGTATGCCCGATCCTAAAGAAAGGAGACCCTCATAATTGCACCAATTATAGAGGGATAAGCCTCCTTAACGTCGCTTATAAGATCTTGTCTGCTGTAATATGTGAACGCCTGAAACCCCACGTCAACAACTTGATAGGTCCTTATCAATGTGGTTTTAGACCAGAGAAGTCCACAATAGACCAAATTTTCACATTACGGCAGATCTTGGAAAAAACCCGTGAACATAATATCGATATTCACCATCTTTTTATCGATTTCAAGGCCGCGTATGACAGTATCTACAGAGACGAGCTGTACAGAGCCATGTCTAGTTTCGACATCCCTGCAAAACTCGTACGACTATGCAGGATGACTTTGGAGAATTCACGCTGCTCCGTTAAGGTCGGTAAAGAACTCACCGAGACCTTTGATGTCGAAAAAGGTTTTAGGCAAGGCGACAAACTGTCATGCGATTTCTTCAACATCACACTTGAACAGATTGTAAGAAACTCAAACGTCAACACCAGAGGAACAATCTTTCAAAAGTCTGTACAATTACTCGCCTATGCAGACGATATTGACGTAATGGGAAGAAAAAAGCGTGATGTCATAGGTGCTTTTGCGAGTATCGGAACAGAAGCGGCAAAAATGGGTTTGATGGTTAATGAGGGCAAAACGAAGTATATGTTGTCATCAAACAAGGACACAGAACATCGACGAATTGGACAAAACGTCACAATAGACAGACATAACTTCGAGGTAGTACAGGACTTCGTCTACCTAGGATCCGCTGTAGACACGGACAACAACATCAGTGCGGAGATCAAACGGAGAATAACTCTTGCCAACCGTTGCTTCTTTGGGTTAAGAAGGCAATTGAGAAACAAAACCCTCTCCAGAAAAACCAAGGTAACCTTATATAAGACCTTAATCATCCCAGTTCTGCTTTACGGCGCGGAAGCATGGACCTTATCGAAAGCGGATGAGGAAACCCTTGGTCGTTTCGAAAGAAAAATTCTCCGAATGATCTTTGGTCCCGTATGCGAAGACAATGTGTGGAGAAGAAGATACAACAACGAGCTGTATGAGCTGTACCGCGACATGGGCATAGCCAGAAGAGTACGCATCGCGAGGCTGCGATGGTTGGGTCATGTAGAGCGGATGGACCCAAACGCTCCGGCTCGACAGGTTTTCGAAAGCACATTGCAGGGAAATCGCGGAAGGGGAAGACCTCGTCTTAGGCGGAGCAATCAAGTGGATGAAGACCTCAACCGACTTGGAGTGCGAAACTGGAGAGAGCTCGCCCGAAATCGAAGTCGTTATAGAAGGATGTTGGTTGAGGCCCAGGTTCACCCCGAACTGTAATGCCCAAAAGTGATGTCAAAGTTGAGAAACGGACTTTACTGTAGAACAACTTTTTTCTTAGAATATGACCAACAATCATAAAAGATAATACACGAAGTACGGGACACCCTGTATAGCTCGTCCTAGAATTTTGCAACAATTTGAAACAAGTGAGATCGGTCTGAAATCATTGCAGTTTCCTTTTTTTAATTGGGATAAGAAAAGCTTCTTTCCACATATATGGAAAGTTCGAATTATTCTGATAATTATAAATAATTATTGTAATTAAAATCAATTTTGATTTCTTGCACTTTTTTAAAAGAGATTTGAAATTTTGTCAGGGCCAGATTGCTTTTTGCTATTCAAATTTATTTTCTTACTTTTGATGAATGGAAACAAATATGCCCTCAAAATGGAGATCTGATTTATTGTGCTGCGAAAAGGATGAAATGGTTTCCGCTCTTACATTGAAAAGCATTTTTGGAGGCTAAAATTTCATCATATATATCAGGGCTTGAATTAGAACAGCGCAGCGGTCTGAATATATTTACTTCACTGAAAAAAATTTGGAAAGCATTAATTTTTGTTTGAATCAGTGAAAAGTGTAGCGAGGTGAGTGGATGTTCACCTTTGCCTTAAAAACTTGGGTAAGGGTCTTAGACATCTAATTTCTAATTGAAGATTTTCATTTAGATCAATTTGTATTTCGTTTATCATAATTTGGCGTTTTAGTTCCAAATTTTTCTATTTTCCATGAGATCAACTGTGTTTTGGCATATGTTTTATATGAACTTTTAATTTTTAGAGTAGATGAATGTTAATGGAAAGACAGGTATTCAAAGCGTTGGTCAATTCAATACACAAATATTGCATGTACAAGCAATGAAATTATGTGAATACATAAAAAAAAATATATAAATCAAAGTCGTAAGTCGTAACTGTGAAATCACTAACAAATGGCTTTCTTCTACTTACAGTGTTCACTCATTAGAGTCGCATGAGGACCAAACAACTCGGCAAGATTCTTCTCAATGATTTTTTTTAATTAAAGACTGAATCCTTCAATAAACCATTTCCATTGTATCATGTCCTGTGCCATGCAGGCAATGTGCAGCAACAATAGCAGTTTACATCTGGCCATGATGGATCAAGATCCAAAAGATCTCCAGACAGCTCAGTTAATTATAGAAGAGCTGCGATCGAAATGTCGCTTCCAAGCGGAACATATTATGAAATGGAAGAAAGCGTATGCCATCCAGGTAAGTCAAAACAATACTTTTTTTGATTCAAAAAAATTTATCATGGAGCTCTGTTACAGATCCAGCAACACTATCGATATCAGAAAGAAAAAACCGAACAAATGAATGGGCTGACGAGTCAGCTGCTTTTACTTGAATCTCGTCTGAAACGAAAGCAGAAACAAATAGCTGGCATCATCTGTCATCGAGAGTTGACAATACTACGTCAACAGAAGATCATTGACACCTTGTCGAGTCGTTTGGTCGACCATGGTCTTGACACCTTGGACCCTAGTTATACCGATTTTGACTCATTAAATGATTCTGATTCGGCTGTGGTACTAGAAGACATTGATTCAGATTGCAATTCGTCATTTTCAATGCGAAGAAAAGGCAGTTGTGGTGATGTGACGGTAGTCCGGTCCATATCAGATGCGATTGAAACAAATATGAATAAATACGGTGGCGCTAGACGATCGAATTGTTTTCTTCGGCGTCCGGACATCCTTGAAACCGTCTATAGCGTCGAAGAGGATCCTGAACCCCAGCAAACTGATGTTGCTGAAAAGCGTGACAAATTTAAAAATCGTTCTGAAAAGGCTGTTCTTGTAAGTTCACAAGAAGGTCAACTAGATGACTCGAAAGCCCATCAAACCAAAGATATATCTGGCAGTTCGCCAACAAGAGTTCCCAAAGCAAGTCGAAGTGATCCAAGTGATATTGCGTCTAATGCAGCATCGTCTTCGTCCACCGCATATAATGTCAATGGTGTTAAGCAGTCGCAAGTAACGAATTTCAATCGCGTAATGTCAAATCACCGATCTGTTACAAAACCCAAAGATGTCAAATACAAACGCATCAACAAAGCTAAGTCGAAGAGCTTAGAAGAGCTGCGTGGACGTCTCAAGCACTGGGTGGAACGTGGAAGTGTCATGGATCCAACCGGTATCGGTGGTTTGACAGATAATATGCCGCAGACTGCTCAAAGCTATGCGTGACATTTGGAGAAATTGATCGAACGTATCCGGCCATCATCACCATCATCAGCTGTTGTTCTGAACTCCACCGATGGTAAGAACAATCGGGCACGTTATAGTTTCTAGTTTTTAGTTTTTGTTCAAAAATTTTCTTTTTACTTGAGATTGTTAATGATTAAGTTCATTTAGGTTAAATGTAAGTAGTAATGATATTGTTTTAAGTTCTTCGTGATATATGTGCCTATGTACTTAAATATATACATAGGTACTCGTACATACATATTTAAAGTGGAAATGTTTTATTTTTCTGTATTGTTTCTTTGATTTGAACACATTCTTCAAAACATATCGACTTCGAAATCAATTACTTTATATGTAACCTAAGTAATAAGACAATTAGTTAGTCTTCTACACCATAAAGATGTCTTTGAAAATTGTGGGTGCAAATCTGAAGAGCGTGTAAATAAGCCTTAAATATAAAACAAAAAATTTGATAGAAAGAGAAACACTTATAGGAATATATACTTACATACAAACATATACATAAAGATGTACAAGTGAAATATTATGAAGTCACCTTAATACACTAAACTAGAAACGAATAAATTTTTTTACAACACTGTCAAAAAACTTTAGTATATTCTTTGTACGTTTTTATAAATTTTGACATTACTTGTATGGCAAGAGAGAGTAAAGAAAAAAAAGGAAATTATTTATTCAAAAATGGTTAAAAAAAATACATTCATATAAGTGTGTATGTAATCATTCAATGTTGTCAAAGTACCTTAAACATTTTATAATTAAAGCAAATAGGGCGGTGTAATAAAGCTCGGGAGGGCCTGACGCATTTAGGCAGTGTAAATTTATTGCATGAAAAACATGTGTATGTTTCTGGGATTCAAATTTCGAACTTTTAGTAAATAACAGGCAGACCCACTTCTTTTGTATAACTTTAAAATGCTACAACAGCCGTGCAAATCCCAAGGCTGGCCTTCTGTCAATTGGCTGACAGCTTCCATTGAGAAAATCCTATTCGTCGGCCAGCAACATTTTATTTGTATGGCAAATAAACTTGATAAGCTTTCTATTTTCCTCAAAAATTCTTCCCTACAGATTATTTTCAAACACACTTCATCATCACCAGGTCATTTAAAGCTTGTCAAATCACGACGCAGTTCGCAGGTGACGATATCAAGAGCACCTGCTCACCGTGCCAATGTTTCCAATGACCATCACTGGACTATCTGATGCACGTTTGCCCCATTTTGACGTGAGTGACCATCCCTGTGGTTCGTTCTGTTGGAGGGATTTACTTACGTGACTATTTTGCGCATTTGTGACCTTCCAAGAACTTTAGACACTCCCAATGATTCTAGGCATGGCACAAACAACAGTGTCGAGATTCTTCATAAGATAATTGGTCGTCTTGGAAAGCAATTTAATCAATAGCTCCAAATTTAAAAGAAGTAAGAATTAAATTAAATGTAAGTGGTCCGTGTTCATGGCTCAGACATTCCTGTTTTGAGATCTGGAAAAAACGAGCATATTTACTTCAATCGGAAATGCTTTCGTATAGCTTATAAATTTAATGGTAAAACAGTCTCACTTTATTTGCCATCTTAATGACTAATGAGATTATTGAGTCTGACAACATAAATGATCTTGCTGTTAGGACTTTCGCCCGAAACTGTGACTTGAAGTTGTATTTGGACAACGATGTGCTCCTTTCCAATATTGGGGGCGTTCAACAACCGTATCCGGACAGCTTTTTGTTGTGTTTTACGTCTTAAAACACAAACCCATTTCTACTAAAAAGTTATCCAAAGGTATCAAGGTATTTTTGGTATATCTTTCTATTCAAGTGATAAGCTAATAGAAATTTTATTTTTATATATAAAATCTAGCTATAATCGTCTAGCAAAGATATTTTGAAATTTTTTCTGTTTTCAAAAGTCGAATTTTAATTTTCACTGTTTTTTTTTTTTTTTTGTTATAACTGGAAAAAACTAACAATATGTCAAGTATTTAAAAACAAATTGAAATATTGCCACATTCTTGAGCAGTCATCACGACTAAGCAAGGGAATCCTCAAAACTTCACAAGCGAGGAAAACCAGGCTTTTTGTGACGTTGACGTTAGTTAGCAACGGCTGGCTAAAATAGAAAAATACTGCTACACCTTCTGTTTTGAAAATTTTTCATTCAAGTTTTGGTTTGCTGAGAGAAGCTGGCGAGTAGCAGCCGATAGTGTGACCGGGCTGCCAGCCGCTGCCTGCTTCTGCTACTGCCATTCACTGGTAAGAAGCGACTACCAAGCAGCCCTGTGTGACCCGAGCTTCACTGAAGCATTTAAAAAATGGAAAAATTTTCATACCCTGAAAACTATTACGTTCTTTAATACTCTTCAATAAAATATTAACATCGTTCAGACCACGTATTAAAAGTAACTATAATCGCAAAAAACCTTCGTTATTGTTACGTTGCGAACACGTTTTACGATACCCGCTATCAGTTAATACTGCTGCATTTGACGGTTGTTTTATTGAGCCCTATCACAGATTCCATCGCAGAAAACTTCCAACTTCTTAGAAAAGCTAAGTGACGAACTACGAAAATTTGTGATCACAAAATCCGTATGGAATCGAAGAAAGCATTTCCAGTTGCCATACTAAATGCCACCATGCTGGGTTTCGAAATCAGCTGTTTTACGCCACATGTGCAAGATCATTCAAATTTTTTTGCAAAACACAACTTGTTTCATATCTACATTATTTCGTTTATTAAGACGATGATTTTACATTCCACTCGGATTTGGTTATACCGAATCTACGAGTTTCGAAATTCTCTTCCACTCCGAATGGATTATGTGATAGTTACATCGGGAAACTTATATCTACTTTTTTCGATTAAGATGGAATCTGTGATAGGGCTGATTATTATTTTTCTGACATTATCCTGGAACGACTTTCGTAATTTTTTGATGAGTCTATCCCGTGACTTTCGTTTTTTCGGGGTTTCGTTCTTTTTTTAATGGTGCAATACCATCAAATTTGTTCACTTGTTGATGGATCTTTATTTTTTCACACCTTTTCCTGTGACCCTTTTGCTTACGAAATTGAAGTTCGGTTTAATTCAGCCTTATTACGTGAACAGCTTTTCACCAGGAACATTTTTGTTCGCCCGTAATTTTAAAAGCTATTCACCCCTATCACAGGGCGTAGGAATTTCGGACTTCGAATGTCAAATAGAAATGACTAACAACATCTTCATAATGAACGCTTGGCAAAAGATATTTTTGTAACTTGTTAATAACTTTATTAATAGCAACAAATTTTGTGCCAAAACATTCTCTACAAGGACGTCTGTGATGTTTCTATTGTGGTATTCGTAATCAGAAATCATTAGAACGGGCCTTGTGATAGGGACCATGAGTTTCCCTTCAACAAAATTCCACTTGGAATCAGAAATTTCACTGCAAAAAAAAGACCACGTTGAGTTGCATCCAATTTCCCGTCGTTGCTCTCAACGTTTTCACATTTCACGGGAAAATAACTACAAAAATTTGTGATCACAAAATCCGAATGGAATCGAAGAATACATTTCCAGTTGCCACACTAAATACTGCCATGCTGGTTATCGAAATCAGCTCGATATAAAGACGACGATTTTACATTCCACTTGGATTTGGTAAAACCAAATCTACGAATTTCGAAATTCGTTCGGCTCCGAATGGATTATGTGATAGTTACATCGGAAAACTTAGACTTTTTTCGATTACGATGGAATCTGTGATAGGGCTGATTTTTTCGACTGGTGACTCTTAATGTATGGACTTTGTTTTCTTTTTCTGTTTAATCAAATTTCAAATCCAAAAATAATAAAGAAAGTTTCCAAGTTAAAGAAGTATTTTCTGGAAATCCGTACGGATTAAAAAAGTGCGTTCTCATTCCCGAACGAATTCGGTACTGATTCTATACCATAAAAACATTCTAGAAACGATGTCCTAACTATGTTCATTGCAACTGCTTACTATTTTAAAACATGATAATGTTAATATAAGCAGAGTTTAATTGGGAATTTCTGTATTCACTTCACTTGCGAGTTTCAATAAAACGCTTTATATGGCTATGTTCACTTAACAAGTTCACTTTCAAAAACTCCACTTACCAACCATACCTGTTGTTCATTTCTGCAAGTGAGTTATTTTTGTTCACTTACGGTATTCACTTATATTCATTTAAGAGTTGTTATTTTTCCATGAGCGATGTTTTGCGATGTTTCGCTTAAGTGAATATAAGTGAATATAGATTCCCAATAAAACTAGGCCATATTTCACCATTTCTCATTTTTAGCCATAAATAGTCTTTTACATAGTTCATCAACCGAATTCAATTCCGCTAACAAAATGATAAGTGAATTGAAAACTCACGAATTTGGAATTGAGAACTTCCAAAAATTAGTAAACAGGAGCATATGTTATCCAACCAAAAATCAGAACAGGGGACATAGTAAAAAAAAAAGTTGCCGGATTTGTCGTTTTGTGGAGATTCATTTTTATTGATAGTGACTGAACTTTGAAGTTTATCTGTGTATGTTCGTCAAACTAAAGTGTTTGACCGATATTCTTCAAACTTGAATTATATTTTCACCTCGCATTTCAACTAGTTTAACTGGAAACTACCCCAAATCTCCATGACAACTACGCGGTTTGCCATACAAAATAAAACGTACTATGTGTAAGCCGCACTACATCACGAAAGATCTTTCAGGTCGACGTGCTAGTAAAGGTGCTCAACCTTCGCCCTTTCTAAATAAAAAAAAACACGTTTCACGAAACCTACGTGAAATCTGACATATTTCGGGCTGAATCCACTATTACCAACATTTTAATGAATTTGAAGAGAGTGGCAGTGAGCTGAGAGAGAATGAAATCTCTGATTCGTCGGTGACGTTCCACTTACTTTTTATGATCTTTTCATCTCTGTCTCTACTTAAGAAATGACAAAAGCATCAAACTAGTTTTTTTTTTCAGATGGAAACACTATGAGGGTCCTTAAACCTTCCTGGAGTGAATCAAATTTAACTTCATTTGTAAAGATAATCGGCCCTAGCGACTAGCGAGGTATCCATCCTAAACGGAGAATTGTCCGTTACGTCGTACGAAATTGGAAAAACAATTGCAGTAAGCTGTCAGAAATTTCACAAATAAAGTATTTGATTTAACTTCAACGCATTGTTTTAAAACAATTTCTGTTTAAAATCCCGAGCAGCTGTTCTGAAGAATACCTCACAATTAAGACCTCCGAGTTGTACAAATACAAAATCAGAGAATTTCCTCTCCGAACGGATATCTCGTTAGGGCCGACTATTAGGCGTGAGTTTTTGGTGCTTCTTTTAACGCCTAAAACGCTTGATGTAACGTTGTATTTCACATTGCACTCTTGTTAATTATTAGTTAATTAGTTACTAATCCTAATAGTGCATTTGTACTCACAATAACAACGCATTTGTAGATTTTTTTTTTATTCTCGTTGCCATACAATCAGTTATTCCTCGCAAAATCGTAAGTTCACTGAAAAGTATTAAACCTTCCTTTTATACTTACGTTTATTTTTAATTTATTCAGGCTTCCCAAAAATATTATTTGAAGTCAATGTCATTAGAAAGAAAAAACTCAATCGGCTTATTATAAATAATTACGGAAAATACAGGTTATATCATCTGAAATAAATATTTTTTTGTGAAACAATTAAAAAAAAAAACAATAATAAAAAAATTATATCAACTTGTGTACAATCAATTATAATATTTATGTAATACAAAAATTTAATATCCCTTAAAATTCACAGTAGCAGATTTACTATGTTTATATACAAAAAGAAACTTGTGTCCCAAATTATTAAACAAACAAACAGCACAGAAATCCAAGCAACTCAAATGAATATTATTTTGTAAATATGTACACCAGCAACCAAAATGGGTACAAATGGGTCGGTTTTGCATTTTTTAGATATTTGTATAACCAAAACCATCACTAATATTATTGAGATTAGTATTAAACAAAGCGGAAAATTCTGAAACTACTAGAGGTAAAAACTAAATTGGTACATAAAATGTGTAAATAAATGTGCAAGCAATTATGTTTAAGCTTAAGTAAATAAATAGATAGAAATTAACTAAATATGGAATGAATCAATGTAATTTAATGTAATGTAGTGTTGACTATGCATCTCAATTTATTTTGTTTTAAGAATATTCATACAAAATTAAATAAAGTTTATATATTAAGTGCTAAATGTAGTTCAAATAATAATTATATATGTGTGATGTATTTATAGAGCATAATGTAATTATTGAGTGAAAATATATACATACATATTTTTTCCTTAGCATTTATAAAAATGTACCTATAGATATGCAAATCTAGAAATGAAATTACTGCGACACTCAACAATTCTGTAAAACAAATAAGACTATTTCTAATTACTATACTTTTAAGCTAAAAAACTATATTTCGAAATAAAATTTATGTGAGACTAAACTGCAAATCGATCACCTTTTATATATTTTCCTATCCGAAGCTGACTCTGAAAAGTATAGCTGCATTTTGAAAAAGTATAGTGTTTTTCATTAAACGATACCTACACTTTCAAATTAAATAAAAGAGCACTTCATGTGAAGCGAACAGCGTAGAAATTTGTTTATACCGGGGTGAGTTATTCGGCCCTATCGTGGCAGGTAATTGTCGGAGCGTAGTTTTCTCCGCAACGCATCCATTTTCGAAGATTCAATTTTAATACGAAATAGTTGCTATCGTAAGGAATTTTTCACAAATGCGGCAGCGCATTGCGATGGATTTAAAGTTCAGACAGAGAGGTGCTAATTAACCGATATATCGAAAATGCGATATTTTTTCTATAGTTTCTTATAAAATGAACACCATTATCGTTTTCAGCCATGAAAAATCGGTTAGAGAGTAATTTTTTGAAAATAAAAAGTTATTTTTCAGATTTATTGCGAAAGCGTTTAAAAGAAATGTAATTTGATATATCGATTTTTTAAGCCTTGCGCAAACCAATGCGGTGAGATCGTGCGATGCGATTGCGATAAGTCAAATCCCTATGCATTAAGTCAAACGTCCATAAGATTACATAGGGATTTGACTTATCGCAATCGCATCGCACGCACTCACCGCCTTGGCTTGTGCAAGGCTTAAGTCAAAACTATCGAATAAAGTTACTTCCCTATTTTCAAACACAAGTTTTTCTTATATCAAAGTGTCAAAGAAATTAGAAATTGAAAAGAAAATTGTTTATCACTATTGTTATAAAAATGGATAAGCACTATTTTTGGATGCCGATATAAATGAGAAAAGGATACAAAAAAATGAAAATTGGAGAAGACTGCGAAACGAAAGCAATATACGTGAGCTATCTGACGCTGCGTAAGTAAAAAACAGTATCTTAATCTAATACATAATATGTATATTTTATTCTACCTTTTTCTTTTAGTTTCAAGAAAAAATTTCACCCAAATAAAAGTGCGGTTGCTTTCAGATTAAGGAAAAATATAAAGCAAATCAAAGGTCTGATTGTGTTACTCCAGAGCATAAATTAGGAACTTGCCTTACATTTTTTGCCGAAGGATGAAGGAAACTACCAACATGATGGTGTTGGAAAAGATTTTGAATGCACAGTTGGTCAGTCGACTTTCTCCAGTATTTTAAAGGAAAATTTAGATAAAATGGAAGAGACCTTGTGCAGCAACTGGATTTCTTTACAGATGTCTCAAGAAGAATGCGAATTGTCGAAAACAAATTTTTTCTAAAAAACTGTTTTCCCGGGAGTGATTGGTACTCACGTTCAAATTATTGCACCAGCAGAAAACAAAGGGTCCTTCGACGGTAACACCCGAAACGAACACTTTTCGACTCATAAAATTGTTTATCCTTTTGCTAAAATCTACAAATCTTCATTGATATATGTATTTACATTAAAGCAACTAAAAACGTAGAAAATAAAAAAATAAATTAAAACGCTAAACTATCAGCATAAGGATTAACAATTTTATGAGTCGAAAAGTGTTCGTTTCGGGTGTTACCGTGGAATGACCCCAAACATCTGGACATTTTAGTCTTACCGTTATGATTGTAAGCTTCTTTTGGTGTGATAAGGTACTTATTCTGTTTAAAATTGTTTTTATTTTTAATATCCGACTACAAAATGAGAATAAAAGCTTTTAATGCTAACAACCAAGGAGCAAATCATGACTCTCATATTTGGGCCTTTTCCATTCCCATGGGAATATCGGAACAAAGAAAAAAACAGACAGATTTAATTTTGGAGTTTGTGGAATATTAGTAACGACTCCCGTTCCCGTGGGAAGATGGTGATCGTTCTCATAGGAATATGAGAATGAGTTAAACTTTATGTTACTCGCTCGGGGATAGTATAGCCTGCTAACGGTGAAAGAATTTTTTAAATCGGTGCAGTAGTTTCTAAGTTCTCGTTTACGTCCTGTTCCCGTTAGTATATTGGGATAAAATGTGGGATTGGGATAATAAGTGCTATTATATTTCCTATACACAAAAAAGGTAATATATCTGACCCATCAAATTATCGAGGAATATCCTTCCTTAACTCATCATATAAAATATTTACAAAGATATTAAATAATAGAATTGGACAGTGGATAAAAAGCCAAAAACTAATTAATGAGTGTCAAGCTGGATTTCGTAATGGTTATTCAACCGTTGATAACATATTTGTGCTGCGAAACATCGCTGGTACTTTTATAGAACAAAAAAAGAAATTATACAGCTTGTTCGTTGATTTCAAATCAGCCTTTGATACCATCGACCGAAAGACTTTATTTTTCAAGCTATACAACGCAGGTTTAAGCCATAAACTTGGAAAAGTGCTGGAAAACATATACAAAGAAACCCAATCAGCTGTGTGGACCGAAGAAAACAGGTTGGAATGGTTTGAAACAACAATGGGAGTACGACAAGGGTGCACCTTGAGTCCGAATCTATTTGCTCTATTTATCAATGATCTCATTGATTTTTTACCTGGTGGAATACAAATTGCTGGTACATTGATAAAGGCTATGCTTTTCGCTGACGATGTGGTTATTTTCGCGTATTCACCGGAAACATTACAGCTGATGATAAATCGTCTTCATTCATATTGCCAGCTATGGAATCTAGCAGTCAACCTCGCCAAATCCAAAGTAATGATTTTTAAAAAAGGATCTGGAAGAACCTGCCGAAGCGAAAAGTGGTATTTCAACGGAGAACCTATTGAATTAGTAAACAAATACAGATATTTGGGAATGACGATTACAAGTAATCTGAACATGGAACCCCACCTAAAAGAAAAGCTGGTTAAAGCTAAAAGCGCTATAAGCGCGACTTGGAAAAAATGTTTTTCTAACAAATTGGTTCACCATAGTGTAAAACACAAAGTTTTTAGCGCGGTAGCGGAGTCGATCACGATGTATGAGGCACAATCATGGGGATACCACCAATTCGAAACTGTGGAAAAACTGCAGAGGTACTATATCAAGAGATGTTTTGGTTTACCTATCACAACGCCAAATTATATGATAAATATTGAAACGGGTCTATCTCCATTATTCATTACAACGTTAAAACTCCACGTTGACTTCGTCATAAAAGTTCTAGAGATGTCGGAGGAAAGGCTGCCTAAGATAATTGCGAGGAGGGCAATCGAAAGTAAAACCTTATGGTTCAAAAAGCTGGAAGATCTCGCCAACTATGGGTGGAATGGAGCTTAATTTCGTGACGGAAGATGGAGGATATTTGAAAGAAGTTCTCTACGATCTTGTTGCGAAAGTGGAGCAATATAGAAAAGACTGTATTGACAGGGCGACTTCATCAGTGCATAGAAGTGTTTATATCATTTTGAATCATAATTTGTGTGAAGAAAACTACTTCAAAAACGATAACAGCCAAGAACTAATATCCTCGATATTCAAAATGAGAGGTTTTTACTCTAAATTATATACCACATCGTCCTGATCTACAAATCTACTGCAACCTATGTATCCTCGCAGAGCGAGAAGATATTATTCACTTCATTGGAAGATGTCCTGTTCTCAAGGAAATAAGAAGAGATTATCTGGGCAGCGATGAAAAAAGCGCAACAGAAGTTATAGCACTGCTTAACTGTGAAAATGATATTCATCAACTGTTTAAATTCTATAAAACTGCCATTATGTACAGAAAAAGAACTGTAAACGAGGAGTTCTAGATTATTTTATGCAGCTAGTTAAATACATAGTTAATACCTTCTAAAAAATCCATTGAATATTATATGTAATTATAACCAATTATATCTAGTATTTATTAAATCTATTTAATACTTTAAACTAATTTTGTAAGCTAAATGTCAATTAGGCAGACGGCAAATCCATGCAAAACTGATTTTGAAAAAAATTATGTAAGATATACAAAACAAAAGAATTAATAAATCAATCAATCTATCTATTGGGATAAAACATAAAGTATATGTCTTTCCTCAAGTCTTAGACTACCTCTGTAAAAAATTTCATTTGAATTGGTTCAGCTACTTTTGCATTTATAATATTAGTAAGGACCGGTTCCCGTGAAAGTATTTGGATGAAATGTAGCCTATGTCCTTCTTCTGGTTCTAGATCATCTCTGTATAAAATTTTACTTCAATCGATTCAGTGGTTTGAGCGGGAGATGTCATAGATAGAGGGACAGACAGAGCTTCTTTCGTACTTATTAATAAGTTCCTGTAGGAATATGGGGATGAGGTAAAGTTAATTTTACTTGAGGATAGTGAGGCATTCTAACGGTGGAAGAATATTTGAAATCGGTCCTGTAGTTCCTAGGTTCCTGTATATACGTTACTGTTCTCATTAGAATAAAGGGATAAAATGCATAGCCTATGTCCTTTTTCAGGTTCTAGACTATCTCTGTACCGAATTTCATTCAAATCGGTTTAATAGTTTGGGCGGAAGACTGTAACATAGAAAGCTGGACAGACAGAGTTACTTTCACATTTATAATATTAGTTAGGATTGTTCCTAGCAATGTATTTATACAAATCAATACAGAGTATGTAAAAGGCATAAAAATATTAAAAACAAATTGTTCGTTCATATTTAATATACATATTTTTTCAAAACCCCAAGGACTCCTCGCGGTGTGCCAGTATTACGGATTCTGTAGCTATGATTATGCCAAGTGTGAACGGTAGGTATAAAAATCAATTCGCATATTTTATGGATTTGATCCATTTTTGGTCTCAATTTTGTAGTTGTAATAGAGTATTTATTGACGATCCTAAGCGTATGCCATGTCTAGCCACTGCCGCCGGCAATGCAGCCGCTGCTAGTGCTGCCGCTGCTTTTCAAGTCAAGACTGAAGAAGAGAAGAAAAGAACTTTGGCGGGAGAGCTGATCCCAAACAAAAGCGCTAGCCGCATTATCCGTTACACCAACACGTGGTGGCAGAGGTGGCTCACCTGTTAGAGGACGAACCCGAACCTCGGCATAGTGTGGACGCACTATGCTTTCGATAATACTCGAATATGACGTCAACAATATGTGAACTTTAAACTTAAAACTTAAAACTTTTTTTTAAAACAAAATGGCACTATTTTAGTTTTTTAGAAATAAACTAAACAAAACAATAAACATGAACAAGAAAAAGAAAGTATTAGTGAAGAAAAAAAAATGAACTAAGGAATCACTGCAGCAAAATGTTTTATTTTTGCAGTTTTAAACTCCAACTTCCTTTTTTTCAGTTCAAGCTCAATGCTATTTGCCTCATCTCAGTGTTTAAGAGTTTGCGTATCTTTCAGATCCTTTTTCCTGATGGCTATGTTGGTTAGGGCGATCACAGTTTCTTCTAGAGAGGCGAAAGACTTTTGCCTGCATAGCCCTCCACCAGTTCCAGTAACTTCTTCTATGTTTTGCTGTGACTTTTTTATGTAGCACTTTCTTATAGTCACTCCAATCCTTTAACAAATATACATATAGGTAACACATAATTTAATCACCATGGATCAATGCAAAAAAACAAAAGATCGCAAATATACCTTTTTCCCTCCTCCAACATCTCTTTGCCTTGGTCCCAATGAATTTAGGTGTAGTGGTTATTCGAAAGTGCGGTGTAACACCACCTAAACGAACTACACGCTACACCGTGGGTGCATTTAGACTCGTCCAAAAAAAATTACAATGTCTCGCGAAATTCCTACCTCCACACGAATTTTAGGTGACATGTTGATGGTAATTCTACATTATCTATTGATTTTCAATGTTTCAAAGCATGTCATTAGCTATGGGTTACATGGAACTTTCAAATCAGGAAAAGTGTGTTGTGATATATATGATATGGGTTCGACCAGGATCTGTTGCTGCAATCGATTTGAGTTTAATTGAAAACTTTACAATTTACATGCTTGATTTGTTAAATGCCTCCGAGTAGAGTCACCGCCCTTCAACTATTTTCGAAAGTCCCACAAAAATCACATGATGCAAGTTAATTAGCAGCTCTGGAAATGTTTTGACTATAGGGGCATGGCATAGTTAAGTAGCTGCTCCGCGATGCAAACCGAAAAGTGTCAACCAAACGATTTGAAGTGACATTTTTAGCTACGAAACAGCAAAATTGCATTAGAGTTTGGGGATGTCATCAAATGAATTGACACAACTAAGCCATCGTCGTCCTTGAATTAAAAAGTGATTTTCTGTGTGAATCTCTACTAATTTTTTGCTCGGAGGAATGTATTTACAGATGCACAAAATAACATACATACACACATACGTAGGCGGTCAGATACGATGCAAAGATTTACACGGTTTGTAGGATTTGCGTTTCGTTAAGTGTATACTGTATTGTATACTGTATACACCTACATAAATATGTAGCTTTCCCAAATGTGCCAAAACAAAACTCGACATTTTTTCTTCGCCCAAAACATTGTAGGAAATTTCAAAAAAATATCCTGTTCAAAGAGAATCTCATAATTTAATTTTTTAAATGTTCCTTATCAAAGCTGAGTTTCAACTTTTAAATAGCCCAGAAATATGATTTTTTTCACTTTATTTCTATTTCACTGAGTATGTAGGTATATTTTCTTAAAAAAATAAATTTTTACCTCCGTACAGAAATTAAGTGAATTATTTAGTAGTCTCGACATCTTTAAGATTGTTTAGGCCCGTATTATGAGTAGCGAATCGAACGTTCGCTTCTAGGCGAACTGTTCAGCGAACTACAAGCTTCGTGGTATTATGAGTAGCGAACTACAACATTCGCTTTTGATGTGATAGGTACCAACATAAAAAAGTAAATATTTCATAAAGTCATGTGTCAAATTGCCTTATAATTGTTGTTGATCTGTTAATAGACCATCTTTCTCAATTGAATATTAAGAAAATAATTTATTAGAAGTATGATTAATAGTGTTGATTTGTTTTTTTGAAGATGTGGAAGAAAATGAGAGTGCACGGAACAAATTAGTGTGTTAGTTTGGTCTTTTAAACATTTCATATGTGCATTTTCTCTTTCATTTAAACTGTTCTCCCCTCTTTTATAAGCTGGCAGGGATCGCCGCTGACCCGATGATTATGGTGCTTGAACATGCTGGGTATCTTCATCGTGCAGAACTTGGGCATCTTCAATTTTTCCAGCAGAATTGCTTCTTCAATCATTCTTCATTAGAATATACAGCCAGATAGATTTACTGCATGTTAAGGGCTGAATAATTAGTCAACTGCCTGTTCTAAAGGCATCAAAGACAGTGGCGTATTCTCCCTCCAGAAGCTACAATCACTTTTTTGTTTTCTGAATTATTTTTTATGTTTCAATTTGAAATCCAACGAAAACTAGAAACCTATAAGCAAACTTTATGCCATTTTTTCTCTCACGAGAAGAAGGGCCAAGTGAGTTGAGGTCAATTGCAAAACAATTGCTTAAATGCGTTGCGAACTAACTGCTGTTTGTCCTTAATGAATCGAAAGAAATTAACATCTTGTTTTAATAGTAAATAAAAATATAACCACTTTTTTCTTAATTCACTCATTTTTGCCAGAAATGCATCCAAACAGAAACAGTAAACAAACACAAAAAAAACTAAACCCTTCGTTCGCTTGCTTTATCACCCAAAACTTTCGTTCGACTGATTTTGACGCGCTGGGTGAATAGAATATCGAACGTTCGCTACTCATAATTAGTCGATAGCTCTAGTCGATAACTTTTTGACATTTGTAGCGAACTTTATTTAAGCGAGTCGCTACTCATAATACGAAATTATCGAATTCGCTAGGATTTTAGTTCTATTCGCTACTCATAATAAGTTCCATAATCATAAATCCTTCGCTCTACGACATAGATTACCCAATTTTTAGTGATATACAATATTTTCGACTTAAAGTTTCATTCGTATTATCTACACTTCTAAAGCTATGTGACTACACGATTGCCAGGTCTGCAAATACAATTTTTTTCATTTTCTGACGGCGCAGGGACATAACTCCTCCGGGTCATAAGTCCATTATGGACTTGTGGCCACATAAGTTCACAATTTGCATAGAATCTCAAATTTTCGATAAATAATAGTTTTTGAAATACAGCTAGTAAACCAAAGGTTGTTAGAATACCGCCGCTCTTCAAATTTACAAGCCAAAAACTATTTAAAAATTTTAGTGTCTAAAAAAAAATATTATAAAATTAAATTGCTAAGTAAAATGCTAACTTTCTATATAAAATTTCTTTATTTTATTAAAAATTATTTAACCCCTTGAAAACTAAACTTTTGTTAAGTAAAATCTCTGAAAAAACTCCTAGCATGGTATCCCTGATATTGCATGATTCTAATTGAATGTAGTGGCTTGGGTAATTTTCCTACAAAGCCATTAATTGTTTTCTTTTGAACCGCGTGCATCGAAAAATTACAAAAATGCAAACAGTTGTTGGTAGTATGCATATATTGCCCATTCAGAACATGTAAGTAAATTCAACCGATTATGAAAATTTGAAAGAAGCGTAAAAAATTCGAGGAAAAGAAAAGAAAGCAGTGCAATGAAAAGAAAATCATTCTGCTTTCTTTTGATTTCCTCAAACAGAAAAACACTGCATAAAATTAGAGAAAAAAAAAAATAGAAAGCGAAATAAGATTTTGTTTCGGAGAACTAAGAAAAATAAAAGTTAAGATTCGCAAAGTAGATCGCGTGATTTTTTTATTTTATTTTCTCAAATCTAAAAATTATAAAGAAATCTTACTAACTTAAAAGAAAAAAATAATATCTCCAAATTCCAGAAAACCATATCTCTACTTTGCGAATCTTAACTTTTATTTTTCTTAGTTCTCAGAAACAAAATCTTATTCCGCTTTCTATTTTTTTTTCTCTAATTTTATGCAGTGTTTTCTGTTTGAGGAAAACAAAAGAAAGCAGAATGATTTTGTTTCACTTTTTGCTTTATCCTTTTCCTGCAACATTAAAATTTTTCACTAGTTTTTTGCTTACAAATTCGAAGAGCGAGCGGCAGTATTCTAACAACCTTTGGTTTTCTAACTAATGACATTACGCTGAGTTCTTGACATATGGTAGCACTGCATAAAAATTAGCAAAGAAAAAACCCGTTAAACACGTTTTTGATGAAGTCCAAATTTTTTTCTGATTGCCACTTTTTTGGAGAAGTTTCATCTCGCCAAAGGTACCTACCTATTGCATTTGCATCAAACACAAACATGTAAAATGGGACATGAGTCCAAACATTTCTTTTCAGTTTTGGACTTATGTCCCGAGGAGCTATGTCCCTGCGATCCCTGATATTGCATTATTATAATTGAATACAATGCAACAAAGTTATCTATTGTTTTTCTCTTGATCCGCGTGCATCGAAAAATTCCAAAAATCCAGACAGTTGTTGGTATTATATGTATGTTGCCCATTCAGAACATTAAAGCAAAATCAAACGAATATGAAATTTGGAAGGAAGCATACAAAATTGGAGGAAAGAAAAGAAAGCAGGGAAAGGAAAAAGAAAAAAGTGAAACAAAATCATACTTTTTTTTTTGTTTTCCTCAAACAGAAAAACATTGAAAAAAATTAGAGAAAAACAAAAGATACGGAAGAAGATTTTGTTTCTGAGAACTATGAAAAATTAAAATTAAAATTCGCAAAGTAGAGATATGGTTTTCCTGAATTTGGAGATAATATTTTATTTTTAGAAGTTAGTAAAATTCCTTTGTTTAAAAAAGAAATTTAAAAAATTTTCATTTTTGAGAATTTGAGAAAATAAAATTAAAAAAATCGTATGCAATGCAGTGGCAATACACAAAGTAATCATTTCCCCTTTCGTGCAGTTTCGGCGCACATTTGCCCGAGTGAATTTTATAGCTTCGGTGCGTGGTCTGTTCGCAGGTATTAGCAAATGACAAAGTGATTTGCCTTCGGGTGCCTTCGGCTCACGAAGATTTGTTTACATTTTCCATTTTCTATTTTATAGGGGTGAATGGGAGTAGGTGCGGCTGCTTGGTTCGGTTAAAATGGAAAGGGGCAAGTGAAGTTCGGACGATTGAGGTGAAAAATCGTAACGCTACGTTACAACATCTTTAACATTCACCCCTATCATGAAATCCATTCGGAGAAATCCCAGAGTGAAAAATCACGATACGAATCCCGAAAAAAAGCAATCACACAATCCGAAGGGAATCGAAAAAAGCATTGCCTCATAGAAAAAATGATAGTGAATTTCGAAATTAGCTGTCATCATTGATACCAATGCTTAGAGACTTTTAAAACGAAAATTCGTTCAACTTTTTAATAATTTCCTTTTGTTCCCTTTTAGTTTCCTAAGTAAAAAAGGCAAATATTTTCTTAAAAATTAATATCGTGCCTGTTTCAATTTGTCAAGAAAAATTTGAAAATTTTAGGTCATATTTTTCTTTGTAAATCTACTTTAGTTTTACCTTTGGTCGCCATGTTTATGAAAATATCCCATAACTACTGAGCACTATTCCAGCTGTCAAATGATTAATTGTCCAAATAAAAACAGTGTTGGATTAATTCGCTTCTTTATTCAGTGTTTAAAAACTGTTTTCTGAAAATTTTTTGTTTTAAAAATAAAGAAGCAACAAAAAAGAAATGGATTCGTTTGCCTACGCAATTGCTAGAGATGCCGAAGCAGTAAGGAGAAGAAAACTGCTAAAAATTCACCCCTATCACGAAATCCATTCGGAGAAATCTCCGAATGAAAAATCACGATACGAATCCCGACAAAAAGCAATCACAAATTCCGAACGAATTCGAAAAAAGCATTGCCTGATAGAAAAAATGGTGTCCATTTTCGAAGTCAGCTGTCCTATGTCAAAATAAATACTCGAAGCAATAGAAACAAAAATCCCTAAACTTAAAAAAAAATCCCTTAACTTTTCCCAAACACATTTTTTTTACCGATTTTTGTTTTCTAGTAAAAATTGATTTATTTGCACTTTTTGTGCTCAGGATAAGTTATAATAGATCTGTATCATTGATTAAATCTTAAATATTATATGAAATAAACAATTTAACAGTTGAATATAATCAAATATTTTCTTCATCAAGTTATAATTTCCCAAAAGAGGATTTTTGTGAAGTGGTCCCAGAGTACTTTCCAATCTGTCAAATACAAATTCATTCACTTAACAAACCATAAAATAATGTGAAATCCAAGTTTGTTTTCAAATAAAATTCAAGTGTTGTTTTGAGTGGTAATAGATAAAAAAGTTATCTAACAATCTTTAGACTACCACGAGTATTTACACTCCAAATCTGTCATTTTCGCTTAATTTGGACACGGGCATAACAAAGACAGTCATTTGAAAAAATGTAATTTCTTTCGGAAAAAATTTTATTTATTGATATGAGTTTATATAACCGATATTCTTTAAAGGTGAAAACAACAAACAAACAACAGGCTGTATGAAATGTTATCCTGTAATCCAGAAATAGCAAAGGATACGCTAAACGTCCAAAAGTTAACCTCTGGGAGGAAATAAAAACAGAGTTGAATCTACTTGGATTTCAATCAAAAGATGCAGGAATTTAGAGAAAAGCTAGTTGGTAAACTGGAGTTATTTGTTGTTTTTTCTTAAGTAGAATTATATTTTGTAAATTTGTTTTATACAAATGTGTTTTTTATACTTTAACAAATGGATTTTGCCTATGGCTCTACGCTCTACGACAGAAGAAACTTGTCGTAGAAAAGGACGTCATTTTTTCGTTTCATTCGGAATTAGTGATACCAGATTCACGAATTTCGAAATTCGTTCCACTCCGAATGGATTATGTGATAGTAACATCGGGAAACGTAGACTTTTTTCGATTACGATGGAATCTGTGATAGGGGTGATTAATAGAAAGCATCTCAGAGATGCATCTGATCCATTTGATATGGATCCAAAATTGTGTGTTATAAATGAACTATTTTTTGTTTATATTTCAAATGGAATCTTTATAGTTTCATTAGAAATTTTCGGCTTAGTAAAGTAGCCTTCAAATACGTTTAAGAGGAGTTGCAACAGGAGCTTGAACCAGGCGTATTTTCTTCTTCTATAGAATCTATGTGTCGACTGAGTGCAGTGCTTAGATTTCTGGGGGAAGGCGGTTATCAGCTAAGTGTGGGGAACGACTCGCAAGTTAGAAAGGCGCAGTCAACTTTTTCTCAAAATCTAAAAATTGTTCTTAACGCTCTGGAGAAAAGACTTTGCCCTCTGTGGATAAAAATTGATATGAGCGTCAAACGTCAAAGTCGCAGAGATGTAAAGAGAACATTTTATTCCAAGGCGAGTTTTCCTGGTGTAATTATGTGCGTTGATGGTACACATATCAATATAATTACACCACCAAAAGAAAAGGCCTTATATTATAACAGGAAGTGCAATTTTAGTATTAATGTGATGCTGGTAAGTTATTTGTTTGCATTCATTCATATACACATTTATAATACATGCTTTGTATAGATTTGTGACCACAAAATGAATATCAAATGTGTTGATGCTAGGTACCCGGGTTCAAACCACGACTCACACGTTTGAAACTTGTCTGGAGCAAGAAGATACTTTCAAAGTAAATATATGCAGGGAGAAAGAAACACTTGGATTTTAGGTTTGTTTCAGAAGTATTAAGCTTGTTACTTTGTTTACTTTTTATCATTATAAAGGTGATGCAGGTTATCCGCTGGAGCCTTGGCTTATGACCCCATTTCGATCTGCCGATCCTGGAAGTGCTAAAAGCATTTATAATACAAAACATAGCAAAACACGCAATATTGTGGAAAGAACAATTGGAGTCTTAAAAAACAGATTTCGCTGCACTCTGGGTGCACGTCAACTTCACTTTAGTCTAGAAAAAGCATTGTATATATATTTAATAGTAAACTCGATTTTCTTTTTGACTGGTGGCGCCCCAAGCGTCCTCGACCAATACAATACGTTCCACTTGAATTTTTTTCTTTTTTTGATGAGAGTGTTTGTGGATGCTATTAAGCTGAAAGAGAAATTCAGTTTTGTAAACAATGAATTTTTCTGGTCAGCTGAGTGAGCAACGACTAAAGAGCAAACCGTAGATCGGACGTATGTTTTTGATACATGTAACATGTATACGTATGGTGCAAAGGAGATAAGGAAGAAAAAGCGATATGGGCAGGACAATACTCTCAAGGATAAAAATAGACATTCTGGTAAGATGAAAGAAAATAAAAAATGACCTTGATTTTGCATGGAACATTTTGCTTATGGGTTAGTGAGGTAGGTTGGAGTTTTACTCAATGTGAATACGTACATTGATGTAAGTTTTTCGTATTTTGATCATTTATGGTCCTGTGTAGTATATTAAGCTCATATGTATTTCATCTACTTAGGTGAAACTTTTGGCGCTTATTTCACTAAATGTGCAACTTTTGAACGTTACAAAAACCAATCTCTGTTACACAGTCATTTGGTGCGGTTGATTATTTTCCAATTCTATAATATTGAATTAAATACATTTTGAGTGCGCGAGTTTTCAAAGTTAATTTGCGATATTCATTAATTAAGTATTACGTAAGCACTACAGGGGGCCGGGGTTCTTTGATTTATATTTTCTTTCCTTTACTCTATGTTGAATACCGTACCTATTAGTAAAATCAAATTTCTATCTTGAATCTGTTTACTTATTTTGAAAACTACAAGTATAAAAATATAACATTAAAAAAATACATTAATTGACAAATGTTTACGTTAGCTTAAGAGGAGGGGGTATGGGCTTTGCTTACTTTTGCCGACATGGGGGTTGGAGGGGTCAATAATTGGAATAAATATGCTTACGTAATACTTGAACGACCCCCTAAGGTGATTTGGAAAAAAATACATTTTTTTTTTGCATGCTATAAGCTGTTTTTACAAAAATGTTTTCTAATACCAAAATCTCTCGTTTTTATTTGCAGGTCAATGTTAACTAAGGTACTTTTTTTCATTGTATATAAAAACTATAGTAGAATTATGTTGACTTTTTGACTGGTGGCGCACCACCAGCCCTAAAAACGAACTAACAAGTTCCACACGAAATTTTTACAGAGAGAAAAGAAGAAGGAGAAGAATATTTGTGGATGCTAGGATTTGAAAGAGTAAATTCAATTTGTAAACATTGAGTTCTCTTTCTGATCAGCTGTACACAGCAAAAAGGAAAGCGTAGATCTGATTTTAAGTATGCATAATGCATGTATTTTATGTGTATGCTTTTTTTCATAAGCAGACAGCACGATATGGACCGAGTCAAGTTAAAAGGAAAATATAAGCACAAAGAAAAGAGGTTTTTAATATTGCATGTATTGTATGGTATAGTTAGGTAGACAGGAATAGGACGATATGGATCGAGTAATGAGAAAAGCAAAATATACACTTTTTAAGGAAAGGAGAACTGACCTTTGTTTTTTTGCTTGTGGCTCTTCCTTATGTGGGTTAGTATGGTCGATGTATATTTTATCAATAGGGGTAGGTTAGTTATCATTTCCTTGTTCATAAAGCTCTGTGTATTGAATGTACTTCATGTTCCTTATGGTATTTTTGTTCATATCATAAAGCTCTATGTATTTAATATACTAATAAGTAAATTTTGGCGGTTAAAACTAGGAAGAGTTCAGAAGTGATCTGTATCAGTCTGATTATTATTTGATTAACGTTTCCAAAAATTATTTCATGTTGTAAAACAGTGAAGTGAAGTGAAGTGAAAACTATTTGATATTTTCAGTGCAGTGCAGAAAAATCAAAGCAAATATACACTTGGACAAGAAACAAAAAAGTGATATTTGATATAGTGTAAAGTGCTTATCAAAGCTGAAACTTCAACGCAAATATATACACTTAGACAATAAATTGAAGTGATATTTGGTATTTGGGTAAAGTGCGTTGCAATTAGCGATTTAAGTTTTTGTAAAAGCTTCAAATCGTTAATTCCGAACGTTTTATATTTCATTAATTAAAACATATTGAATTAATTTTTTTCTAAACATCCTTTTTTTAGCATCTACTTCCATTATTGTTTTTATTATCATTATTATAATTATTATTATTATTATTATTATTGTTAATCAATTTAATCATATTTCCCTGCTAACCCTTCGAAATTTTAAAATTCGTGTATCGGGTAGATTTGTTTCGAACACCCAAGTTTCGTGCGATCGGGATTGACTAATTTTTGAAGTATTAAAAGTGCAGGTGAAAATTATTATAGTGTTGTTTATGTGGTGTGGTGTCAAAACTGACAAAAAAACTTATCAAAAAGTGTGAAGTGCTCCAAAAGAGTTAGATTTAAGAAAATTCAATCTTAGTTTATTATAGTACTTTGTAATTTATCTAACATTAATTTTTTGTATTTGTCTTTACGTTATTAAAATAGTACGACATTAAAAATTGTTTTTATAATTTAATTTATTTAAATTTTTCAAAATGGTGAGAAATTGTTTCTACCGCGATTGCGTCGCAACTTCGCAAACACATCCTACTATGACTTTCTTCTTAATCCCTTCGGATTACAGAAGATCTGTTTGGTTGAAACATGGAAATGTTTCAGATACTCCATGTCTGCCAAAAATTGTCTCATTTTGCGAATCGCATTTTTATGCAAAAGATTTGCTTGTGAGAACTTTCGACAAGCGTTTAACGAAAGATGCGCTGCCGATGTCTTCTACATTGATTTGTGGCTGCACTGCAACGCTTTGTGACGAGTCTTGCCGCTTTTTAATGCAAGATTCACTCATTAGAGAACCCACTTCGACGGTAACGTCCCAGAGTCTCAACTTAACGTTCGATACTCCAGAAGCTCCTATACAAGCTGCTACTACTTCGTCTTTTAACAGATTCAAGAAGCCTTCGTATAAGCTTTCCCCATGCGGCTCCCTTGAAAACCTGGCATCGTCCGCGACCCGTAACTTTGCCAGAGATTTTTCTCTAGGAGAAGTAGATCTATCCGTTCCGATCTCTCCTTCTCAATTTCCTTCGCCAGGATACTACTCGTATTCCCTTGGCAATGAGGATTCTAACAATCCCATAACCCCCTCCCGTATTGAGTCTGGGTATTATGCCTACGCCCATAAGGCAAGGTCTCAAATGGTATCGAAGCGCGCAGTAGCTCGCAATATACTTTGCAAGCACACGCGCAGATCCAAACACCATTTGAAAAATAAAACGGATCACTTAATAAAACAGACTGTGTTGAAGACACTAAAAGATCGAACCGAAGATGTTCGAACTTTTGTGTCAACACAATGTTTCCATAAAGGCCGTAAAAGCTGGAAACCAGAAGAAAGAGATTTGTATTTGAAGTTACATTACAAATCGCCAGCTGGCTATGTGAATCTATTGGAAAGGGGATTTAAAATGCCAGCGGTAAGTACCATTCACCGTTGGCATTCGGAAAGACGCCAACGAACAGGATTTACGCAGGATCTAGCGGATATGCTAACAACAAAGGCCAAGGAGATGCCTGCTATGGAGAAAAAATGTGTTCTGCTCTTTGACGAAATCTATATAAAGAAAGAGCTAGAGCTCAACACAAAGGATGATTTAATTTACGGGCTTCAAGATTTCGGAGAGTTTGGACGAAACAACGTAATTGCCTCCAAAGTAATGGTGTTCACCCTTAGAGGTTTGAACAAGAACTGGAAGCAGACCATTGCTTACTACGTCGGAGCCCCGAATGGACAAATGCTATCGAGGATGATTCCCACACTGATAAAATCAGTAATGGACTGTGGTCTAGACATCGTGGCAACATCATGTGATCAGGGAGCCAGCAACGTTTCGGCTTACCTAAAACTTGCACCGAATATGGCAGAGGAACCGTACATTGAAATAGAACAAAAAAAAAGTGTTCCTGCTATTCGATTATCCGCACCTTTTTAAGAGCGTGCGCAACATTCTTCTTAAACATAAGATACAGATCGGCAAGGATTGGATCGACTGGAATGTTATAAAGAAGCTATATGAGGAAGACTGTCAAGGGGTCTTCCAAGTATGCTTCAAACTAAAAAGAGCTCATATTGACCCTAGAGACTTCGACAAATTATCAGTAAGGTTAGCCACACAAGTTTTCAGTAATAATGTTTATTCTGGAATTTTGTGCGCGCTTAGATCCAACTGCTACAAAACTCCTGAAGAGAGAGAAGTAGCATTGTCAACAGCTACCTTCATTAAAAAAATGAATGACCTGTTTGACAATTTCAACACGACCCAGTTGTATTCCAGAAATCCCAACAAGGAAGTTGTATCAGACTTTACTGGTATACTGGATGGGCTAAGAGAAGCCAGACAATGGATATCCAACTGGAGGTCTAGCAGCACAGTTACAATTCCTCCGTGTTTCAAAGGACTGCAACAAACTTTGCTCGGAATAGAGCAAATGTGGGAATACTTAAAAAGCGATGAGCATACGGACGTCGCTGAAAATTTATTCTCCATGGTGCGATCAAACAGAGGATCGTACGAACAAAACCCTTCAACATTAAGACTGATAAGGAATATTAAACTTATCATGTTCCACAACTTCAGCTCAGCAAAAACTTCCGGATATGAAGATGCTGGAGCTGAAACTCTGTTAAAAGAAGAGGAATCAAGGTACAGCCAGAAGAAAAGAGAAGATGATGAAGAATATAATACGAAGGCGCCTTTGGAAGACGACTTAATTGGGAACTTGTTACAAAATATTGAAGCTGAAGAATGCGATGAATTTGATGTCTACGAAATTGATGAGGAGTTGGAAGGGACTCCAAGAACAGACAACCATGAAAAATCGATGGAAGATAACAATGAAGATTTAATTGAAAAATTGCTGCGAAACATTGAAGCTGAGGAAAGCGAAGAATTCGAGGTCTACGAAATTGATGAGGAGTTGGAAGGGACTCCAAGAACAGACAACAATGAAAAAGCGATGGAAGATAACAATGAAGATTTAATTGAAAAATTGCTGCGAAACATTGAAGCTGAGGAAAGCGAAGAATTCGAGGTCTACGAAATTGATGAGGAGTTGGAAGGGACTCCAAGAACAGACAACAATGAAAAAGCGATGGAAGATAACAATGAAGATTTAATTGAAAAATTGCTGCGAAACATTGAAGCTGAGGAAAGCGAAGAATTCGAGGTCTACGAAATTGATGAGGAGTTGGAAGGAACAGACAACAATGAAAAAGCGATGGAAGATAACAATGAAGATTTTATTGAAAAATTGCTGGGAAAAATTGAAGCTGAAGAAAGCGAAGAATTTGAGGTCTACGAAATTGATGAAGAAAGCCATGATGATTCTGATGTCCACAAAATTGTTGAGGAAATGCATGATGTCGACAATGATGATGATTTGGAGGTATATACAAGCGCAGAGAAAATGCAAAGAGCAGCAGCGCTGTACTATGCGGGCTTTGCAGCAAAAAAACTGGAAGATAAACTGAAGTGCAAGGAGTGCAATGCGTTTATGGTGGATAAATCAAATAAGGAAAGAGAGGCTACCTATTTGATACAATTGAGAGCTTACAGAAGTGCCAATAATGAATCAGAATTCGGATCACTTACTGTTCCATCAGTCGGCCTTGAGAGAATGGTTAGATCCATCAAGGACCACTTTGACAAAAAATTCCACGAAACAATGCATTATGAGAACATAATTGCGTACTGGGTCACGGAACTCAAGGCCCAAAACAACTTGGCAACAAGCTGCCCAACGGAGGACCACCTTGATCAAATACTGCAATATATAGTCATCGGACTTATAAAATTCGCGCTAAGAAAAATCAATAAAGATATGAATCAGAAATCAAATCAAAAAAAGTCTATGTTAAAGCAACACATGATGATAAAGTGATGAAATGATAGAGTGAAAATGTGATCAAGTAATAAAGTGATAAAGTGATATTGTGATAAAGTGATACTGTGATAAAGTGATAGAGTGGTAATGTGATCAAGTAATAAAGTGATAAAGTGATATTGTGATAAAGTGATACAGTGATACAGTGATAAGAATTGTGATAAAAAATTGATAAACGGAGTTAGTTGTAAAGTTCGGTATTTAAGTCTACTGCTTTGTATATTACTCTGCAATTTTTTAACTTTTTCCTTTGCTTTTATTTTTGTTTTATTGTAAGCATGTGCAATATTGAATTCAATACAGTATTTTTTACTTTTCTTATCTTAAGAATCTTTATATCCTATGTTACTTGTTATTTTGATACGTGCAATTTTTTGTTTATGCTCTCTATTTAATATTGATTTGAATAATATTTTTTTTTTTAATATTTATTTTTATATATATGTATATTTAATTTTTTATTCTTAAATTTAATTTTTTTATAATAAACTGCTTTAGTTATTAAGTGCATGTGCAATATTATATGCTATTTATAATGTAGTTAGAGAGGAGTAGGCCTCCTGGGGTACCTCTATAAAAAATACGAATCTAGTATTTTACCTCCTGGGGACCGTTCAAGTATTACGTAAGCACTACAGGGGGCCGGGAAGTCTTTGATTTATATTTTCTTTCCTTTACTCTATGTTGAATACCGTACCTATTAGTAAAATAAAATTTCTATCTTAAATCTGTTTACTTATTTTGAAAACTACAAGTATAAAAATATAACATTAAAAAAATACATTAATTGACAAATATCAATAATTGGAATCAATAATTGGAATAAATCTGCTTACGTAATACTTGAACGACCCCCTAAGGTGATTTGGAAAAAAATACATTTCTTTTTGCATGCTATTGTTTTTCAACAAAAAAATAACTTGCTTTTTAATGATTTCACGAAAAAGTTAACCAAAAGTTTCGACATCTCTTTTTTTTGATTAACAGGTGTACGTCAAACTAAGGTCCTCTTTCGGCAGACAGACGGAAACCATTGATGATCGTTATCCACCAGACGTATTTCTACATAGTTACTTGATTTTTATGTATCAATTTTTTAATAAGTATTAGCTGAAAAAAAAATGTATTTAATTCTTGAATATTTTTAAGTGTAACTAAAAGCTCTAGTTTTGTGTTAATCAATCAATTAAAACTGAAAAATTCTGTTATAATTTATTTATACTTTTTTCTTACTTTATCAGTTTTCGAGACTTGTTATTTTTGTAACTGGTGTGTTTTATTGTGATCCAAGCTTAAAAAAAGAAATAAAACTCAAATATTTCAAACCAATTTGAAATTGCAACTGTTTAAATTTTGAAAAATAAAAACGGTTGATAAATGCGGAAGAACTTGAATTTTAATGGTAAGCTGTTGTGTTAAGAATCGAAATGAACAGAAGTTTAACAGAACATTTGAAGTTGAGTTCAAGGGTAGACTAATTGACAGTGCTGACGTGCTAACTGTAAACTCTGTTTGAAAAAAATGGTTACTGGAGCCATCTATGTAGGTATCAGTCGGCGTACTAAAAATTATCCCAAATAAAAAAACTGCAGCTTAAAACGAAATCGATTATATGATATTCTCATTTAAAGTGAGTATTTTTCATTCACACAAATATTAGCTATATTCTATAACATTCAAAAACATACCAAAAATAAATAAAGTTTTTTAACGTATGTTTGCAAATATACCTACTGACTGAAATGATTTTAAGTTCGTCCATCGAGATGTCTACAGTCTACCCAATTAAAAAAAAAAAATAAACTCTAACTCGGTATGAACGAAAGGAGATACCTACCTACCTATAAATTTTACTCTTTCAATACCCATTTGTATATTTTCTGCATAGTTTTGCATCTAATTCTGAATTTTACTTTTCACAAATTGTCTATCTAACAATAGTTAATGTGAACGTCGTTGACGAATAAAAATACGTTTTTATTTTTGTATTATCAACGTTAACCTATCTAATTTAAAAGTCTAACAACTGGCAAATATCTCTACCAAAGTATTTTAGAACTAGTAACAGGTTGTGCTAAAATAAATGGTTATTGGATTTTCGTTTGAAATTATTCATAATACATAAATTTGAAACAGGTACCTACAGCAAAAATCCACCTTTCATTCATTTCAATAGGTATGAACGTATTTCAACGCAATTGGAATAATTTCCAAAGTGAAACAATCCAACGTTGCTATTTGCTCCTTATGCAAGTAATTTCAATCGAAAGAAAAGAAGAAACGCAAAAATATACTTATATTTTTGTCTCACACCACTTTCTTCAAAGCAAATGTAATTTCCCAAGGAACTATACACATACCCACAAATGAGAACCAAAACAAAATCACAACATCACGTATCCCGCTTAAATATTTTTGCCATATGATCAGTCTCTTAAAACATTTATCTGGCTCTCTTTTAAATACATTCCACAAGACTACTCGCATTTTTTTTACGTTTTTTACAGGCGACTGCAGCGCTCCGTGCCCTAAAAACAAAACATTCTTAAATCGGCAAATGGTTCTACTATAAATTATATATACAATGCTAAAATGCTTAAATGCACCTGTTTTTGTATTCTGCTATAAAAGTAACAGGTTACGTTAAAATAAATGGTTCCTATACTCACTATATTGCGTTTAAAATTATTCAATCCATAATTCCAGAAAACCTAAAAATACATACTGAAAAAATCTTCCTCTCATTAATTTTTCAATAGGAAGTTACTTCAAAGCAATTTGAACCAAAGTGAAATAATGCAACATGGCTATTTGCTCCGTATACAGGCAAATTGAATCAAAATAAATGACGTAATGCAAAAGCATATGGTTCATCTCAAAGCAGTTCTTTCGCATGCATACACTTAAGAAAGCGAAAATCCTTGACAAGGACTTTATCATATACCATCAAAAGGAAATCAAAACAAAATTGCAAAATACGATTCCCGCCTAATTAACCTTGCATGTGCTCATTCTCTTAAAACAACTCTCAGCGCGCTCTTTTAAATACATTCCACACGATTTTTGTTCGTTTTTTCTTCATTTCTCAAGCGACTGCAGCGCTGCGGTGCCGCAGGCCAATACATTCTTATTTGGCAAATCGAGTTTACTATTAAATATATATACAATGGAAAAAGCTGTACAGATAGTTAACGTTGTATGTGCATTGCACAATATATGTATTCACTACCGAGTTGAGGACTATGCAACCATTCATTAACCTGCAATTGAACACCAAGAAGAACATGCAGATTATGCAGAAGGGAATGATTCAACTTACCGGAGGGTTGCAACAACAATAAGAGAAAATGTGCTGAATACAATCACATAGTAAACACAAAAGAAATATTTAAAACGAAAATATTTATTTAACAATAAGAACTTAACAAAAATCAAAAACAAACACTTTAAATGCACAGAACGAAAAAAAAATAAAAAGATTAACTTAAAGAAAAAACAGCATGTTAACTAATCAAGAGAGTTTGAAGAGTCAAGATTAAGTTTTGACTCTTCAATGCCAATGCGAAGCATTCTCATTTTGATATCAATTTTTTTTGAAGAAGCTCTTCTCGCACTTTATTGCGCCTTTGCTCCTCTTCGATTTGCAATTTCATCAACTCATTACATTTGTCGATTCCTCTGTATATTCGTTTTGTATTGAATACAAGATCTTCCATATGTTTTTGTTTCGTCTTTATAAAATTGTTTTTGCAATGCCAACTGCTGCCTGAGGAGATTTGCAGTAGTATCCTCAACGTTCCTAGGTTGACTTGAACGTGCTCTTCGCTGCGATGACATTGACACATCAAGGTTTTCTTCATCAATGCTGGAATCATTTTGAATGGCTTCTGCCACTCTCTCAACCTGGGTAGAGGTCCCACATCCAAAAGAAAATGTGTTTGATATACCTGACGTTGAAGTATGGAGTCCAGTAAGCTTTATTACTGCTTCTTCCAATTTAGAGAAGGAATGCTGCCTATACTCTCCACCGCCAGTTGCCTTCACATCTTTTTTATTTTCGACTAGTTTTCGTATTATATATGATTTCCAGTCTAACCATACCTAATCTAAAAAAGGATCACACCTTGAACGAAATTTTTAAATCAAATATTTTACGTACCTTTCTCCAAACAGAAGCATCCTTAGAAGGAGGTCCCAGGCTGTTGAGCTCAACTTTAACCGTTTCCCAAAAAACGTTTACATCTTCTTTAGGTAACTTAGAAAAGCCTTGAGCAACATCTTGTTTTTCGCTCATCAGCTCATAAAGCCTTTCATACTGGGCTTTGTTTGTGGTTTTAGACCTTGAAAAACAAAAGAAAAATGATTTAAAATCAAAATATTTTGAAATTACTCACATTTTTCTTGAAACAAATCGGCTTTCGTTATCGTCTCCGACGCAAATGGTGTGTCGTAGAAAAAGATGTAGAATTTACATTCCACTCGAATTTGGTGATGCCAAAATCTACGAATTTCGAAACTCGTAGCAATTGTTCCACTCCGAACGGATTATGTGGGGAGAGTACGATAACTTTGGCGACAAAAAACAATAACGAGATTTAGTGGAGGGGTTCAATACAAGCATTTTTTACTATGGGAGGGGGGTCTATCTCCCCCCGTTTAGGCGGTAGGGGCTATTTTATAAAAATTGACTTAAAATATAAAAAAAAATATTGAAGAACAACGGGAAAACCTACAGATATAATTTATACTTTTTATGAAAGTCAAAAGTCTGCACTTTATAATAAATTTTAAATGAAGTGATTTCAATTTATAGTTTTTGAAATAACTGACTTCAAAGTCAAAATTTAGGAAAAAAATTTGAAAAAATCTCTTTGAGTATTATGTTTTTCGTGATTACAAATGCCAATAAAAAAAAATTTGATGTAGTTAGTCGCTTTAATATATTTTTTATCAAATGCTGTAAACTACTTTTTTCTATGTCTTATAGTTTTTGAGATAATTGAAAGATAGTAAAACTATTGAAGTATGCAATATTTACAAAAAAATATGGTTATACGTACGAATTTACAATAATGTTAGGAAATAGACTAGAGAAAGTATAAAAATTCATCAGACAGGTGCTTAGGTGCTTATGTGCAATTAATTTCCATATGCAACAACATTCCGCATGGCTTGCTTCGCGGGGGCTCATTATTTTAACCCTTTTAGGGTTAAGCTGCTCATGCTAAATATGAAAATAGCAACAAAACTTTTTCAGTTCAATCAAATAACTTGCAGCTAGAAAAACAATTGCTATTTTAAATTTAACCTTGATGGTCCTGATGGATACAACCACTGTTTCCCTGATTATTTTTTTGGTCAGAAAAACCGCATTTTGCCAATTTAGCTCATTTCCAAAGTTGCTATCCAAGGTCATGTAAATGCGTGCGAACTCCAACCGCTGTTTGCTCTTATGGCGTTTAGTGGAGGCATTTTTTTTTTTTTTTTTTAATTGAAGATGGTCTGCACCTAAAATAACTTGACGAACAGTTAATGTGCTGGCTGTTACCCCCGCTTTTTCCTTTATTTTGCTGGTAGAAAGAGCTGAATTTGATGCAGTTTTTTCTCTTATCCTGAGGAGTTAAAGCCGTTTTTGTCCTTCCTTTGCAGCTTTTACCGTATGAATCACTGGTTTTAATAAAATTCCTCACAACATGGTCACTTTGGCCTATTTTTTTTGCAATTCTTCTCATTGAAAACTCTTCGGATTGCAGAATGTCAATTTTCCCTTTTTCTTCTGCAGCTAAAACTTTTTTTTCCAAAATTTTGGACTGAAATCTGGGGCAAACACTTTTTTATTGCTTAAACTTTGCAGCTATCTGTAATCCACGTAACAGATCGCGACCAACTTACTAATTTTACAGGTGCGTCTAATCATGTGAACAAAAAAAAAACTGTACTTTTTTTTGGAGCATAGACAAAAGTGAAAAAAAATGTCCGTTTACTTCCACTCACCTTGGACTTTTTAGTGTTATTTTGTTGAGAATTTAATAAGCTTTCAAATAAATGCAATTGTTTGACAATTGCTACCCACACTTACAAAAAAATTAGGTTTATGTAAAAAAGAATTTGTGCGTCTAATTAAGTGAACAGCAGTGTATTTTTATTTAACGTGAATTATGTACATACATTTTTGTAAAAAAGAAGAATATGTACAGTAAAACAAAGTTTAAAACATATTGCTTGAAATCTATGACTATTAAAATGTTATGAAATTACATCATATGAAAAACTTTTTAAAGTTAAATAGTAATATTACTTTATTGAAGATGAGCCTGTGTACCGTCCTAAATCTTGAACCTAATAAAGAAAAATGAAAACAAAATTTTATGATTATTATGGTTTTGTATGATATATTTATGAGCAATGCCTTTACGTACTGTAACGTGAATCCAACATTTAATACCAATTTCCCAATCAAAAACGTTCAACCGAAAACACATGCGGCAACACTACTGTAAGTGTAGAAATATTCTAGGAGAGAAAATGTTTGACAGCCAAAATAGTGGAGAGTGGACACCATGTGTAATTTACTGGAGAGTTCTAGATGAAATGTCATTCGATATAAATAGCCCGCCCGAGGCAACCAGAGGGCAGTTTTGAATATAGAGTGATAAAGTGAAGAGTAAATTGTCTACAAGTGATAGTCCAAAAGTCGAGTTGAGATCGAATAAGGTATAGATACTGAATAAAAGTGGTTGAAATAAATTGAAAAGTGAAGTTTTAATTTTCGAACTAAGCGCACGTTACAGCATGAAGATCGCAACCACACCTGCGAAAGTCCAGTTGGGTCGGTCCCTCCTTACGATATTGTAATTATTATTCGTAAATTGTGATGCTGGTTTAGGCTAGTTTCGCTAACCATACATACATCGGGACGTTGGTTAAAAGACTAACAACTCAGAGAAGTTGGCTCGTCGTTCTACCCTAACTAGCGAGTTCACATTCACGGCTAGGATCTCAAAAGGCCGGCAGCGCTCCTGTTAACCCAAAAATTGAGCAAGCTAAGGCACTCCACGGTAGATTACATCCACCCTACGCGCCCGCTCACTTATTTGCCGTGATAGTCCACTCATTTGTGCCTGAATGACACGCAGACCATCACCTCTGACTATGACTCCCCAGTAGCTGCCTTTGACACAGATAGCTGTGCGGCCGCTTTCTGAGGAGGCTGTACCGTACCCAGCCCCCTTCGCAAGAGACTGGGAACGACGGCCCTTGGAGTTGGTCTGGCTGTTTGTCTTCTCTCATCTTTAGTTGCTGTTGGAGCAGCTTTTTTTGATTTTCTAATAATTTGGTATCGAGGACAACCCCGATAATTAGCAGGGTGCCCATCTCCACCACAGAGAACGCACTTCAGCACTCTTCGACCCTTGTCTCACCGAGCTTACACTCTTTGTCGTTGTGGTTCTCTCCACACTTGACGCACCTCGACTGCATTTCGCAGTTGAATGCAGCCTGACCGAACCGTTGACAACGAATACATTGTAAAATGTCCTTACCATCTGGTAGTCCAGGATGGAGATTTTCCTTAGACTCTCCAGACGGCTATTGGGTGATAAGGTGACGAAGAACATCGGCAATAGCCGCTTCCCCCGTCTTACCTTGGCTGTGGTGAACGACTTGACCCCGATGAACTCGAGATCGTCACCCGCCAGCCTGCATAGTTAAGTTAAGAGCTCCTCTGGGTCAGAGGTAGGCTCTACCCATTTCAATATCATTGTTTTCGGTTTCTCCTCTTTGGGAGTATAACTAAAGTGTTCGGTGGTTTGTTGTTTGCAACAACGCCCGAGAAATCTTGTGGTCACCAATGTTTTCACATTGGATCGCATGTCGATCTTGGCCTAATGTTTTAATTGTAAATTTGTCACCAATGGCGGACTAGCATAAGTTTTTAGTAGCTTAAAGTTCCATCTTTAGGTTGTTGATAGGGGCACCCTGCTCTTTGTCTTCTTCTTTTGTTGTTGTTGGGTTGACTGCTGCTCTGCTGGTTGCTGCTGTTGGTCGCTTTTGCTGCTTCTGGATCTGGCTCGGTATAGCGGCTTGTCCCCCGTGGCTGTGCTTTTCGGTAGCAGTTTTTTTTATTGAACTCAGCTTTTTTAGCTGTGGTACCGCGTTGTTTGCAGCATTTTGTGCTGCTGCTGCTGGTCGCTGTTCTCTTGTCGCATCAACTTTTGGTTGCCACTGTTGTTGATGCACCTCCCTCTCCGCTCGCCTACGAGCCTCTTGCCTTTTTTTTTATTTCGGCAATTTTCTCATTCAGCTTTCCAAGATCCCAGTGTCTCGGTGAGAGACAGGATCCGCTCATCGTCTTCGTCATTTTTGTTGTCATCTGCCAAGGCAGCGAACAAGTTGCCGCTACCTGTATACCGGCCCTCGCCACCATTTGACTCATAATCGTAAGTCGAACTTAGACTTACGATGCTTTCTGTGTCGGTCGACATTAAATCGTCGTCGACCTCCTCTGTCCCTTCGCCTTCTGCTAACGAGGCACTAAATTCGGCTTTACCTTTACCCAATGTCCTAATCGGCAGCCATCGCGCGACTGAACAACGAGCGACCGACGCTGCATCGGACGATCAAAATATCAAACAACAATAACCCTATTTTGTGTCCTTATTAGCACAGGAAAGCGATCGCGCGATGGGGTAGCACGGTCGCAAATGTTTGTTTCATGATCGTTCACGCTTTATCATTAAAGCTTTTCATATTCAAAGTGTATACTCGTGCGACCGACACTACGAAAAGTAGTCTGGTTGCTTCAAATCAACCAATTTGATTTTCGTCACGTTGCTCTTAGCAAATAGCAAATGAAAATGTAATTCGCAGACAATTTAACTAGTGAAATTTATGTGAATTTTATTTATGTAGGTATGTGTATTGGTAAAAAATGTCTTGTTGGCTTCGCAGGAGCTCTGGGTACAAGTGGTGGAACTTGCCAAATCACAACCGGCTTTTATATATTTTATTTGACTTTTTTCTTTTTTTTTTATGTTTGAGAAGATAGTGCCGCGATGCCAATTATTCAGCCTGGTCGCGCAATCTTGTGAGCATTTTGCGACTGGTATTTAGGACACTCATTGTGGTAGCTCTACCAACAAGCAACGCGACCGACTGAAGTTCATCGTTCAATCGCGCGATGCAACTCCAATTAGGACATAGTCTTAGGCGCCGCCGGCCGGCCGCCGCCTCCTTTTAACTGCAGTTCCAGCTGCCTCTGCTGTTGTTGCGGTTGTTGCCGCTATCAGTTTTGCGGTTGTTTCTGCTGCTATGTTGTTTGTTGTTGTTTCTTCCAACAACGTTTTACTCGCAGAGGCATCTTTCGATGCCCCTGCCCTTTTCTCCTTGACCATATGTTTTTCTTCCAAGTCAATCGCGTTTTCTACCTCCCGGTTATGAAAAAAAGCTCCTAAAATTTTGGTCGCCTCTGAATGTGATTTGATCCCACGACCCTTGGCTTTAGAATCCGCTGCTCTACCACTGCGCTAACTTTTCAGTTATTAAATCGATAACTTAATTTGCACTTAAACTTGCACTCATTTGAGAATACACTGACACTGCTCTGCTGAATTTTTTTCCTGCAAATCCAAAAATTTCATCGTCCTTGGAGTTACATATATTCGAATTGTTGTTTTACCGACATTTCGTCGAAGAGAAGAACGCATTTTTTTTCTATATCTGTCATGCCTTTTGCTCTTTCAGCAATCATGTCCATGACTTCCTCATTGATACCGGCTTTCATGCGCCTTTCAGAATTCCAACGTTGTATGGTGCTTACCGATGGCGTTTTAAATCCTGATTTCAACAAAAATCGATGTAACGCTGGTGACCTAATGAACTTTTATGAAAAAGCTATTTTCTTTTGTTTTCCATGGAGCATTTGCCTTATGGAAACACTGTGCAATAATGAGTTCCCGCAACTCCTCACTGAAAGCCACATTGGACACGTTTTGTACTTCAGCGGAGTTTTGTGAGTTGCGGTCTTATTTTGTTTCATCGGCGTTTTGTATGTGCCAGGAGAAAAGACGGCGTGGAATTTTTTTTTTGTTTCTCTTCATGAGATTTTAATTTCGGAGAACTAATTTGGGAAGAAGAGATTTGAAGAGAAGTATCAAATCCCCCAAAGAATAAACTACATTGTCACATGTTTTTGCATTACCATTAGACAAATTTTGTACAGAAGGAAAAGAATGATCAAACTCTTGCCTAGTTGAATTAACGGAAGTATCAGCCAAGATTTCGACAGGTCGTTCAAACCTAAAAAATGTTATTCCAACGGAATCACCCATCGAACAAGGTATTGGGGCTTCATTGACCGTCCGTGGAGATGAAGTTGCAGATGTTAGCGTTGAACTTGGTTCCATTCGAGATAAACATGCGTTCATCATGCCTTGGCAAGACAACAAGGAACTCCGAACAGTTACAAATCGAGGAAGAATATATTGGGAGTGCATATTCGGCAAGGCGCTTGAAAGTATATCTCAACATAACATGGCTCTCATAAAAGTGATTTTCCCATATGAAAGCCTTTTTTGGTAATATTTGAGGTTTAGAAACATTTGCGTGCTTCAACCAAATAGCCTTTCTGTGGTAGTCGGGTATTCGAAAAAACGACACAGGACCTAGACTTCTTCGCGACATTCTAAACTATAGTGAAAATTGATTTGCGATATTAATAAGGAGGTATTGAAGTTTCTTAGAAATATAAAAGTTTTTTTCAAAATAAAATACATTTAATCACACAAGTTCGGATTTCAAATTTATCCAATAACTATATTTTACTAATATGGTTAAAATATACAAATATTAAGCACAAATCAATTATTTATGTAAATACAGATTTGGATTAACAAAATTTAAAATATCTAGATCTTTTACAAATTTTAAATAAGTATCAAAACAATGACTTAGAATAAAGGCAGGTAGGTATTTCGAATAAATTTAAAAAAAAATATCACAGATACTTATTCTAAAATATAGAACAGGAATAATAAGTTAATGTAAGGCTAGAAATAAGGTAAGGAACATTTTAAAAAATCAAATTATTAAACTATTGAATATTTGAAAATAAAAGAAATAATACAAAAACAACAAACTCACAGCCACACAGCAAGAGGTCACATCAAAATTTAGGTAATTTGAAAGCTTTCGAATCACTCTTGTTTTCCACTTTTTTTTCGATTGCGTAAATAGGTAGGTACGCAAATCTAATTGTAAAATATCACAAAGAAAGAAGTAGGTACTTCAAAATTAATATCTAGTTTAGATACTATGTGTATCTATATGTAGTTTGTTAAAAACAAACCTTATACTACGTTTTCACTAGGGCAAATGAGACGATTATGACCAAATTTTCAAAATTAAGTCAAAATTGACTTTGTTACCCATACAAAATTGGTCATCAAAATTACCTCAACTTGAGGTAACTGTGCGGAAATTATGAGCTAACAACGCAACGTGGGAAAATTGGAGAAAATTAACCAAACAGTATTAAAACACCACCTATTGTGAACTAACCGGGAAAAAAGTGACAACTTGACAGAATACGCTGTCACAACAAAAGTCTTTTTCTACTTTTGTTTATCGGATTTCGGTTGTGAACTAACCGGGAAAAAAGTGACAAATTGACAGAATACGCTGTCACAACAAAAGTCTTTTTCTACTTTTGTTTATCGGATTTCGGTTGGTCGGACTTTTGTGTTTTTGGAAAGTTTTTTTTTTTTAATTTTTTGTGTTTTCGTTTAGTATTAAAATACCTAGTAAATTATTATAGTTGCGCTCTATGCATAGTGGATGATGAAAGATCAGATTGAAAAGCAGGAGAAGAGGCCGGAAGACGCTGCAAATACCTGCACCAATGGATTAATCTTTTAGTCTTCATCTTCAGTCCAACTTTTCTTGTACGACCAATTGATATGGTGGAAAAGTTAAATATTTTCAATGTGAGCAACAAAGAAATGTTGAAACACAAAAGAAGGCCGCAGAATGTGAAGCAATTGCTTACATGTAATTTTTTCTTATAGTTTAATCCAGATCCGCCGCTGAGAACACAATACAAGACACCATCATATAGAGAGGGGATCTCAACCAGAAAGTCAAGGCTATGGCCCAATGACTCCGTAAGACTTCAACTTCAACTTCAACTTCAACTTTAAAATATGTAAAAATTTTGGATGGCCCAATGAATCCGTCGCGTTAATGCGCTTTTGTTACACAGAGCACCATGTGTGTGAGCATGTGTGTCTACCAACCAACAAAAAATACCAATAGCAAATGTCAAAGTCGTTAAATGCGTTGATATTAAAAATGTTTTAATCTCAACGCCGCCACGGACGTCACGTACGTTGCTTATGGGCCATTCCCCAAAAGAATACATGTGTTTTAATCGAGTTGTCAGTTGTGGCCGCTGAAGTCGAACGCGTGACGGAGTGATTGGGCCATAGCCTTCAACATCGAGGAACCTACGTTGATCTACGTTGAGGAACCTACAAGCGTGGTTTCGACTTTGCCGAATGAAAAAGAAGGAAAACAAACCGCTTTAAGTTCCTGAACAATGCAATGAGTGCGGTAAAATTTTTTGAAAATCGTCGCTACTTGGAGTCCCATATGAGAATGCATACGGGAGAATAACCATTTCAGTGTGACGTAAATTGAACATAAGCCTTGAAAAAGCTCTTCAAAGTAAGAGTTTTATTTTATATCGTTTTTCATTGACGAAAAGAGTTACTCCTTTTGTAAAAAGATCTACTCTTTTTCCATTTTTAGTGTTTCATTGGAAAAAAAGAGTAGTTCTGGAGTACCTAACTCTAAACGCCAAAGATCTACTCCCAATCGGTTGGGAGATCTACTCTGAAAATTGCGCACACATGCAAAAACAGCTGTTGTATCAAACGTCAAATGGAAAAAAAATTTTCTGAAATTTGTTTGGTGATTATTAAAATTGAAAAGAAAAAAGAAAGTAATTGAATATGAGTACAGAAATATGTAAATTATTTAGAATTTGTTAGTTCGCTGCATTCTTTTTTGTCATCTTCTTCGTCGTCATCCCTTTCCATCCATCACCTACATGGAATGTAAAAAAAAATTGAAAAGATGCAAGTGGGCGCTTTCACTGCTTTAGTAACTACGTATCCAGTCATTAAAAACAACTGCGAAATGAGTTGAAAATTTTTCACCCCACTTAATGTAAAAATTTCAGATATAAAGTTAATTTAGAATCATTTCGAAGTTTCACAATCGGCTTTTTGGAATAAAATACTGTAACGTGAACCCAACATTTTATACCAATTTCCTAATCGAAAAACGTTCAACCGAAAACACAACTGGCAACACTATAATGGAATGGTATAAATGACAGGCGTTGCTTGTAAGCCAGTGTGTGTGAGTGTAAAGATGCTTGACAGCAAATGTGGAGACAATGTAGAGGTTACTGGAGAGTTCTAGATGGCATGTCATTCGATATAAATAGCCCGCCCGAGGCAACCAGAGGGCAGTTTTGTTTATAGAGTGATAAAGTTAAGAGTAAATACAAGTGATAGTCCAAAAGTCGAGTTGAGTTCGAATAAAGTGTATATCGAAAGAGATACTGAATAAAGTGGTAGAATTAAATTGAAAAGTAGAGTTTTATTTTTGCGAACTAAGCGCACGTTACATTGGTGTCAGAAGTGTAAATAAAACTTATTTGACTAGTAAAGTGTAAAAAAAAAAAAAAAAGTAAAAAGAAAATAATAATTATATACAGTGAAAATGGGTAAGTTGTTAGAAGAGCTCACTTGCATTGAGCTTAAAAGTGAGTTAGGTAAGCGAAATCTTTCTAGAGCGGGATCGAAAAATGAGCTCGTCCTGCGCTTGCGTAACTATTTGGAACAGCAAGGGGAAGACGTAAACACTTTTGTTTTTGAAACAGAAGTGGAAGAAGAGGAAGTAAGTGAAAATGTAGATTTTTCTAGTATAATGAAGCTTTTATTAGAACAAAGAAACGAACAAAAGAAAATGATTGAAGAGCAACGAAACGAGCAAAAGAAGGAACAGCAGAATGTTCTCGAAAAACTCGAAGAACAACAAAAGAAGCTGATTGAAGAGCAACAGCACAATATTCTCGGACGTCTGGAAGAGCAACGAAACGATCAAAAGAAAGAACAACAGAATATTCTCGAAAGACTTGAGGCGCAACAGAATGTTTTGGAAGGTCAGAAAAACATTCTAGAAGGCAAATTGGGCAACATTGAGAAAAATGTATGTGCCATTGACGAACGCGTTGAAGGTGTGGAAAAACAGCTTTCTGTTGTAGAGAATCGTTTCGAAGGCGTAGAAAGTCGATGTGAGGTTCTCACCAAGGAATTAGACCAGATCCGGAAAATCAAAATTCGAGAGTCTGCTGGGGAGTTTGCAAGGAAAAAGGAGATGAAACCCCCAACATTTGATGGACAGTCTTCTTGGCCAGTCTACCAGAGACAATTTGAGGCAGCCGCGACAACAAATGGCTGGGATGACGAAGACAAGTACATAGCACTGACTCTTGCTCTTAGAGGACCAGCAGCTGAATTACTTCAAACAGTTCCAGCTGGTAAGAGCGGTGATTTCAGTTCTCTCGTGGCAGCTATAGATAAACGCTTTGGAGATAGCCACTTGAAAGAAGTCTTCCGAGTCCAACTCAATAACAGAGTCCAGAAAAGGGGTGAAAGTCTACAGCAGCTCCAAGCAGACGTCGAAAGACTGGTTCACCTGTCATACCCGGATGCTGGAGAAGAAATCATCAACCAGCTTGCTGTTGAGTCCTTCGTTCGTGCCATTTCCGATATACATCTTCAGAGGTCTGTGCGAACTGCTAGAACACGTACTCTTTCCGAAACTTTAGCATTCGCATTGACAATTGAAGCAGCAGAACAGGCTTCTCAGGGAGTACATCGACTTAGAGAGGCCATAGTCGAAGAATGCTCGTGCCAAAGAGCTGAAATACAAAAGAACCAGCGGAGTGGACTTGCAAGATGTTGGAACTGCAACAAGACCGGGCACTTACAGCGTCAATGCCGACTACCACCAAATAAAGCCGGTTGTCAACATTGTGGAAGCAAGAGATCCAACCCAGAGCAAGGTAACAACAACATCAGCGTTGCCTATCAGCCCGTTTCCCATCAGGGAAACGAGTAAGAACCAACTTCGAGGGGCAGAGGCTGGTTTCTTGTATCGATGGCCCCAGAACCACCATCCAGGTCTCTCAGACCAAACGAGACAACAAAAGTCTGACTGTGGAGACTACTATTAACGGGAACAAACATGTGGCTACCATCGACACCGGTGCCACAGCCTCCATAGTACGTCGAGACCTGGTAAAGACGACGTGGCTTCATAACACCAATAGCTACCGTCTAAGAACCGCAACGGGAGAAGCAGCAAGAGTATATGGAGAAGTGTGTCTTAAGATCCGACTGGCCGACCTAGTGTTTACTCATCAATTCCTGGTGGCAGATATATGTGACGAGTGCATCATTGGAATCGACTTTATGAAACAGCACGGAGTTATTTTGGACATCGGTAATCAGGTTTTGAAGTACCAAAATAAGGAACTTCCAATGACTTATTCGAACGAAAGTACGTCGACACTGAGAACTGTCATCAGGGAAGATCTTATTCTGCCTCCTTCTTCTGAAGTGTTCGTTTGGACGAAACTGGAGGGTGAGTTTGGAAGCCTTCGATACCTCATGGTGGAACCAGACCCAGAGTGTTCCTCCCAAAGCGTCATCATTGGGAAAACACTGGTAGCACCGAAAAACAAAATGGTCCCCGTACGATTACTAAACACCAGACCGTACGATGTAAAGTTGAAGAAAGGAGAAGTCGTTGGACGTTGCGAATCGGTTGCAGCAATTACGAAGATCACAGACGAAGCTCCGAGAAAAACTATAACTCCGGAGGAGCTCGAAACCATCAGAGCTAAAATACTGAATGCATCCAACCTTCATCACCAACAAACAAGGATGGCTGAAAGTCTCCTACAAGAGCACACTGATATCTTCGCATCGCAAAAGGGGCAATATGGTAGGACACAGTTGGTGCAGCATCGCATCAACACAGGAGAGGCAAGACCGATTCGTCAACCCGCAAGACGTCTTCCACTGGCCAAACAAGGTGAGGTTGAGGAAATGATAACAGCAATGAAAAAGGACGGTCTTATCGAAAATTCCAAAAGTCCTTGGGCGTCACCAGTGGTGCTAGTGAAAAAGAAAGACGGAAGCACTCGTTTTTGTGTGGACTACCGAAGGCTGAATGATGTAACTAAGAAGGACAGCTATCCCCTGCCGAGAATCAGTGATACCCTGGATGCAATGGAGGGAGCGCAGTGGTTCTCGACGCTGGACTTGAAGAGCGGATATTGGCAAGTTGACATCCACCCTGATGATCGGGAAAAGACGGCGTTTTCTACAGGTAATGGGCTCTGGCAGTTTAAAGTTATGCCGTTTGGGTTATGTAACGCTCCGGCAACATTCGAGCGTTTGATGGAGTGCGTTCTTCAAGAACTGACGTGGAAAGCGTGCCTAGTCTACTTGGACGATGTCATTGTTTACGGGAAAACATTTGACCAACATTGCAAGAACCTAAAAGCCGTGTTTCAGAGACTTCGAGAGGCTAACCTTAAACTGAATCCAGAAAAATGTGCACTTTTCAAAACCGAAGTCAAGTATTTGGGACACATCATCTCATCCCAAGGAGTAAAGACTGATCCTGAAAAAGTTGACTCCGTCAAAAATTGGCCAACACCACAGGACAAACATCAACTCCGAAGTTTTCTGGGACTTGCCACATATTACCGACGTTTTGTTAAGAACTTTGCTGGAGTTGCAAAGAGTTTGCATCAGCTCACCGAAAAGGGGAAGCAGTTTAAATGGTCAGGTGAGTGTGAGAAATCTTTTCAGGAACTCAAATACCGCCTCTGTAACGCTCCAGTGCTGGCACATCCAACACCTGGCAAAACATTCATCGTCGATGCAAATGCAAGCAACGTTGGAATCGGGGCGGTACTATCCCAAGTGCATGATGGCGAAGAGAAAGTGGTGGCATACTACAGCAAGGTCCTATCGAAACCCGAAAGAAACTACTGCGTGACCAGAAGGGAACTACTAGCTCTTATCTTGGCAACAAAGCACTTCCATAAGTACATCTATGGACAGAAATTCCTTCTGCGGACAGACCACGGTGCTCTGAGCTGGCTTTTGAACTACAAAAATCCAGAAGGTCAAGTCGCAAGGTGGATAGAAAGATTGCAGATCTATGACTACCAGATCCAACACCGCAGAGGAAAGCTGCACTCAAACGCCGATGCATTATCCCGAAGACCTTGCAAAGTGGATTGCAAGCATTGCAGGCGGCAAGAAGACAAAGAAATCATTACCGCTCAGCGACTAAGAGCTGACCCCATAAGCGGATGGCGCAATGAGGAAGTGAGGACTGCTCAACAGGAAGATCCAGATATCGAACCCATTCTCGCATGGAAAGAAAATGAAGAGAAACCGGAATGGGGAGACATTTCTGACAGGAGTCCAGTTCTCAAAGCCTATTGGGCACAGTGGGACTCACTATATGTGCAAGAAGGTGTCCTCAGGCGAAGATGGGAATCCGCTGACGGTAAGTCACATGTGATGCAGCTGATCGTACCGCAATCGAAAGTCAGTGAAGTTCTTCGGGAGATGCACGACGGACCTTCTGGAGGCCACCTCGGAGTAAACAAAACACTGGAGAAGGTGCGACATCGGTTCTACTGGTTACATGCTAGAGATGACGTGGAGAAGTGGTGCCGAACATGTGACAAGTGTGCTGCAACCAAAGGACCTGGTAGGAAGATTCAAGGTAAGATGCATCAGTACAACGTTGGATCGCCTTTTGAGAGGATTGCAGTAGATGTGGCTGGGCCTTTTCCAGAGACCAACGCTGGAAACAAGTACATTCTGGTTGTGATGGACTATTTTAGCAAGTGGCCTGAGGCGTATGCCATCCCAAATCAAGAGGCCAAAACGGTGGTCGACCAGATTGTGTTTAACTGGGTGAGTAGGTTTGGCGTGCCTATGGAACTCCATTCCGACCAAGGGAGGAACTTTGAGTCAAACATCTTCCAAGGAGTGTGCGGACTACTTGGCATTAAGAAAACGAGAACCACACCACTTCATCCACAATCTGATGGGATGGTTGAAAGATTCAACCGGACCTTGAAAGAACACCTCACCAAGGTCGTAGGCGACTACCAAAGAGACTGGGATAGGCACGTACCACTATTCCTGATGGCCTATAGAAGTGCAGTACATAGCTCGACGGGACAAACACCATCTGACATCCTATTCGGGAAAACCATGCGGCTGCCCAGCGAACTTAAATTTGGATGCCCCACAGAGGAACCACAGGACACAAACGAGTATGTGGACGACCTCAAGGAGAGACTCGCTGACATCCATAAAAGAACAAGGGAACGGATGAAAACCTACAGCGACCGGATGAAGACACGGTACGACACAAAAGCGACAACGTCAGGATTCCAAGCAGGAGATCGTGTGTGGCTTTATAATCCTCATCGTCAAAAGGGATTGTCACCGAAACTTCAGCAAAACTGGGAAGGTCCTTATACTGTAGTCACGAGGATTAACGACGTGGTTTACCGCATCCAAAGAGGACTAAGAGGCAAGTTAAAAGTAGTTCATTGTGACAGGCTGCATCGATATAGTGGCGAGGCTGCAGATGGAATTATTCGGGACGAACAATCCTAAGGAGGGGGCAGTGTAACGTGAACCCAACATTTTATACCAATTTCCTAATCGAAAAACGTTCAACCGAAAACACAACTGGCAACACTATAATGGAATGGTATAAATGACAGGCGTTGCTTGTAAGCCAGTGTGTGTGAGTGTAAAGATGCTTGACAGCAAATGTGGAGACAATGTAGAAGTTACTGGAGAGTTCTAGATGGCATGTCATTCGATATAAATAGCCCGCCCGAGGCAACCAGAGGGCAGTTTTGTTTATAGAGTGATAAAGTTAAGAGTAAATACAAGTGATAGTCCAAAAGTCGAGTTGAGTTCGAATAAAGTGTATATCGAAAGAGATACTGAATAAAGTGGTAGAATTAAATTGAAAAGTAGAGTTTTATTTTTGCGAACTAAGCGCACGTTACAATACGAAAGATTACAAATAAAAAAGGATTTGCTGCGTTTTGTAGTTCAATTTTGCATTCACAAAACTAATTGAATTTTGACTACATAGTGACTACAGAAGTGAATGCACCCAATGCTTTTCATGACAATTGTCACCAATACTACGACAAAACTGTTGAAAAATGTTTCATTGAAAAGAGTAGTTCTGCATTTGAGAGTAGTTCTTTCGGATTTCAATGAAAAACGCTATTTGATTTGTCATAAACGCTTTGCACAATCAAGAAATCTATTGCTGCATGCACACACTGGGAAACGCCGCTATCAGTGCGAAATCGGTAGCCGCTTTTTTACTACTACCATTGAGTTTATATACATAGAGGAACTACCGGAACTACCTCGGCTGAAATAGAATATTGCGTTAATTCGTCGAATGGATGGCGCTCTATTTTAACAAATACTAGAACCTTAATTTTGGTTCTAAAAGCAAGTAGGTGTGGAATATAGTAGACTTTGGAATGTATGTGGAATGAAATACTGTTTGGTCTGGTATTTCTGTTCAGATCCATCCATTGTATAGTTTCCTTATACAATGGATCCACCAGTCCACATATATGTATGTATGTACATATATTTCAATTTGATGAATGAATGAATAGTTCAAGGACACCACAAGATCCTATAGTAAGAAAATTTATTTGGTTTTATGTTTTCAGTAGAGCAGTTGGACTGGATGTAAGCCCCTTTAAAAACAGCATTTTGAGGAAATTGTTTTGACAAACAATTATTTGTACTTTTTCATGTTCTTAAAACCCATTCACTGCAAAGGACGAGTATACTCGTCTTTGGCATTTTATCTAGTATATTCGTCCTACTTTGAATATTTTTTAACATGCAGGCTTTTCAATTAGCAAATTTTTTTTGCCACGAACATAATATAAATATGTAAAAAGTGTAATGGGAATGACTATAGATAATTAAGGCTTGGCAGCGAATGCAGATTTCAAAGATTAAACATTGCACTACAAGTGGCTACAACCTCTACAAAAATTCAAACTTTTCTCTACTCTTCTGCACCTCAACATGCATAAACAGGGAGTTCCATAATTCGTGTTACATACTTTGGGATTTGATTTTTGGTCATATTCTAAGAAAAAAAATTTTCTACAGTAAAGTCCGCTTCTCAACTTTGACATCACTTTTTGACAATTTAAAAAAAAGTCTAACTTTGGTGTACCCTGGCCTGTATTTAATTCGATATCTCTGTCAATACAGGTGATAGAGACCTAATCTTAGACTTAATTTTTTTGGAGTAATGAAAATCTTTAAAACTGTATTTAAATTGGACTGTTATAGGCTAAGGGTTACCAGACTTTCAATTTTAAATGATGTGCAAGTTTTCTTCCCCAAGCAAAGTTTTGACTATGAGGTAATTTTTTTTCAGAAAATGCCTGGTAAATATAGAGTTTCTTTATTTTTTTACAGATGAACAAAACAATAATAAAAAAAAGACTCATTATTAAGTTCACTCAAAAACCCATACATTCTATGATACTTGAAAAAATACAAAATGGGTAAAATTAAAAAAAAAAAAAAAAGATTTTTAGCTTTGAAGTTTGTTCGAATAAAACAGTAATATGGGCACTTTTAATATTTTTTTAATGTATTTTACACAAACACAATTATAACAAGTGCTCAAAGTGCCTACGCAGACATTTTTTTATTATATGAGTTTTGCAATGGAAATTCAAGAAGAGCACAACGAAGATACCAGGACCTTTATCCTAACACAGGACTTATTTCTCAAAATGTTCAGGAACTTGGAGACTTCAAATCTCGAATAAACAAAAGTCACAAAATGGAAGCATTAAGGGAAAGCGAAGTTCGGAGTTAGCATAAATGAGCTGTTAAAATGCTCGTCATATTTGAAGCAGGTTCAGGTTCTTGTAAGGCCTTATGTAAAATAATTGAGTTAATTTTGTACCTTTTAAGAGACGCTTAGTTATCGTTAGTTGACATTTATAGTCATCCGGCAGATACCACGAGGAGGTGATAATGCGCTTTTATCCACCATTTTCGGGGTACTTGATTTGAGTGAGTTTCCCTTGCCACTCACTTTAGGGTATTTATTTTAGTACTTATAAGTACTTTTGTAATTGTCTTGCATGTTTTTGACGGAATATTCTTTTCCTATATTTGTTTGTAATTTTTTTTCTGTTTAGCTTGCCGTTCTTTGAGGCTTGTAATATTTTCTTTCTCAATGGAAGACTTTTTAAGGAATTATTAAAGTGTTTCACATTGAACCTTATCAATACATTTGTGATGCATCCCATTATAAAGTCAGAATGAATTTCACAGCTGCAATTCTAATTTACTTTATTGGAAAGTATTTTGAACATGTGCCTATGAACTTTTTCCTTGCTTTTAAAGTATTTGAAATATCGATCAAATACCGCAATTGCTGATTTCAAATCAGATTCAAAGGCATCTGATGGTGTTGTCAAACTAAAATTTTTGTAAGCCCGAAGATTTATCAGCAGTCTTTTTGTCATAATTTTCAGTTTCTTTTAAGTATTTAATGCAGTTGTTGCACTGATTTTTTGCAGTAATTTTCTAAACTAACCATCCAGCTACATAGGCATTTGCACAATTCTGCAGATCTTCGTTTTGTGTTTTTTTTTTGTCTTCTAAGCTCATTTTGAATTTCCTCATCAGCTGCACTGATATCAACACTAACATCTTTTTCAACATTAACGGTTTCATTTGATTGCAGTAAACATGATTGATAAAGTAAGTTTACGAAATTTGAACATTCGTATCCACTGAGTGCTGAAGGCTTAAGGTTTTGAAAACAAATCCATTTGAAATTTTTGCAAACGCGAGTGGCTGATGGATTTTGCTCATAAGATCCTCTACTTGTTCTAAGCATAGATATGTTGTTTTCCAATGGGTCTTGATTAAGATGGGATGTTATTAGATACTTTTGGTTTGGATCTGTGGAAATATATTCCCATAAACCAAGAATTCCTTTTATTGTCTGCTTAAGTCCTTCAAAACAATATGGCTCACTCATTATTGCTTCAGATTGCCATAGAGATATTTTGTCTACCGATTCTTTGAGGTTCATTAAAATATCATGCTTTTCAAAAGAAATCGAATTCTTATTCGGGTTTTTTGCATATTTAGTACTGCTATTTAAATTGTCAAATAGCTTATTCATAAGTAGAATAAATTTCTCTGTGTTGATAGCGGTGCTTTTTTCAAGGTCTGTGAAGAAGTTATTGGTTACTGCTGCAGAAATAGACATCGCTACCTTTCTACTAAATACTTGCGCTGCCAACTTTACAGATAGCTTTTGAAACGTATTTGGTTATAGGTGTTCTTTTGTAAGTTTATATAAGAGTTTAATGGTTCCAGAATCATAATCAAATAATTTTTCAATTATTTTCCAGCAAAAAAATTTGTTTATTGCTATGCAAAAAATAGGGTCTTTCAACTGTCCCTCCCAAAATTCTGTAAGCACTTCTGTTGTTGCTGCCTTGATCAGTGTTTACTGCTAAAATTTCGAAGTCCAGATTCATAATAATATCAATGCAATATTTAATAATATTACTTAAGCCAACCCCATTGACGTTACCGATGAAAATTCCTATTGTTTGTCTCCAATTGCTGTTTAGCCCTCTAAGCATAACCAAAAGTGCATGTGTGGCAACACAATTTTTTCTGCCAAAGCTCCCATGATCAACGAAGCCATAAAGTACGTCTTCTGATGAATTATATTCTAATTCTGGCTTTATTGCTATTTCATCTAACAGTAGGACACATTTTTTGTCTAATGTTGAAAGCGAATCGCTTTTGAATTTAAGCAATTCCAGAACTTTTTCAGATATACCAGGCGAAAATTTTATGTTAGAATGCCATTTCGAATGGTTGATATTGAAGGCAGCAAAAACCCAATATCAATTAAATGTTTGTACATGACCGGCGATTTATAATAAAATTTTATATACAAGTCTTTCTCATCATTTTTCCATTGAGAACTTGGTTTATGTACTAATTGAGAAGAGATAAATGTCCGCACTGAGTCAGGTTTGTCGCTTAAAACTTCGTTAAATTTTTCTTCTAATTTTTCATCGTCAGTTTTAAGTTTTTTCTTCGGCGACCTGAATAAAAATTTTGGTACATGGTGTGAACAAGAAGCTATGCTATCTGAATTCTCAAGAGTCGGGAATACAAGATGCATTTTTTTCGAACCCTGCCCCCACGCTCGATTAGAATAGGTTCTTAAATTTGGGCCAGGTGGAGATCTATTTCCTTCTAAAGATAAATGATCGTCATCTTCTTTGTCTTCTGAAGAGGGGTAGTTAATGGAAGTTGTAGCATTCACATCTTCATGTTTACGTTTATTTTTGTAAAAGTTCTTCACAAATTGGGTCTCTACAAGTTTGTGAACAGGAACAAATGTTGGGGACAGAGATTGGTACACAATCTGGCTTTATATTTTTTTTCGTACCAGATTCAACTAAATCTTTCGCATAAAAATGCTTTTCACAAAATTTTATGTGAATTTTTGCATATTTTGCCAAATTCTCCAACTGCGGATTTCCCGAGAGCTTAACCCAAATAATTTTTCTAGCATCAGTCGGTAAACTAAAAAATGATAGACCCCCCGTCTATAGGAGTTAAAACAATTTGAATAAGCACATACCGAAGGCATTGCTGAAAGAAAAAAATTGAACTCTTGATCGTAACAAACGTCCTTGCAAGCCAAAACCTTAATTAGGAATGAAAAATGAAAAAAAGATAAGGAATAAGGCACACACGCACCAATTTCCTTTTTCACTATATTCGACAAAAACAAATCGCACACATGCAATGAGTAATTTAAAAAAAAATGATGATATTAATAATAATAATTTTATTATAATAAAAATAATTGTAATTTCAGAGGTCCTCCGGTTGGCATACAACTTAATGAGAAAGTGGAACTCGAACACGATAACTCAATTCCACCAGAAAGAGTATTATGAAGAACTATTTGCCTATTGAGTAGGAAGAGAAAGAAGAACAGCACTAACCCACTACTTGAAAATCACAGCGATTCCTAAAGAAGTAGACGTCAATGCCAGCGCCACAGAATCCGACTATGATGGTAACGAAGGAAGAAGTCGATGACGACAAAGATTTTATAGGCTTGTGAATATCTATGCCATGTTATTATACATTTATTATAATAATAGATTAGCTGATATGATCCGATTATGTGGCAATAAGTTTCAGCTGTATAGAATACAATTTTGCGATCAAACCATTGCATTAAAAGAAGACCTTTTTTGTTTATAAAATAAGTGATAAAATAAATAGGAAGAAAAGTTGTTCTTTTAATGATTTTGAGTTTTGTTGATGAAGTCCTTCTATTTTTTACGTTTCTCTATAACTAAAAGCTAAATTGAAGTGAAAAATTAAATAAATGAGAACATTTGGAGATTCAAGATGGAAATGTGGTGTTTTTCTCTTTTTATTTTGGCCATTAAATGCGAATAAAGGTTTTTGGTTCATCAAGGAACATACATTTTCTGCAGAAAAAAATGAAGAGTGGCTTGAGGAAGAGTATGTCAATTACTCAACCCTATCGCGGTAACCGTCGGAGCAGAGTTTTCTCCGCAACGCATCTTTTTTCGGAGATTAATTTTTGCTTCGAAGTATTTGTCGTCGTAAGAAATCTTTCACAAATGCGGCAATGCATTACATTCCCAAAACTAAAATCTTCGCAACAAAAACTTGTCGGAGAACGTCGGATCGTGCGATCGGAGAACTACCACGAAGCAAAATGTCTCCGATCGGAAGGAATCCCGCTCTGACGGTTACCTCGGGCCGACTACATAAACGCGCGCCGCGCGCTGTCACCAGCCACCACCACCTCAAATGCCGCCTTCCTGACGATTAATTTTTTTTACCCTTTTCATGCATAGTTCGTTCTGTATCATTTAGTATTTCCTCTCTCCATTGTTCGAAAAAAAAAATTCGGATCTGTGTAGAATCCAAACGCATCTTTACCGTCCTCCATATTCAATTTGCCCAAAATCATGGTGGCATTGGAATACCTTTCAAAATATAAGTAGCAATGTGTTACTAAAAAAAGTGACAGCTTGGCAGAATACGCTGTAGCAACAAAAGTTTTTTTTTCTGTTTTCATTTCTCGGTCGCTGTTAGTTTATCGGAGTTTTGGTATGCTTTTTTAAATTTTGGTTTTTTTTTGTGTAATATTAAAATAACCAATAAATTATATTTTTTTAGTTGCACTCTGTTCAGCTTAATTCATAAAGATTTAAACGGCCAATTTTGAAATTATGGTAAGAACAAAAATTTTCAACAAACTATTAAATTCTTAATAAAACTTTTATTATTTTAGGAAACGACAAAAATAAATAAAAAACAACCAAAAAACCAAAAAAATTTGGTTTGGGACAGAGGCGTTTCTCTGTGAGGTGTGGAGGGAAAAAATAAAGCAGCTTCGTGGGACCCGTAAAATCACCCACATTTTTAAGGAGATGGCAGAAATTATGGTGACGAATGGCAGAATTTCACGCCGTTTCACGAAATCCATGTCAAAATAAACACAATGACGGCAAGATACAAGTAAGTTTCGCTGTTCAATTTATAGAACTAAATAATTATATAATCTTCGTTTTAGGTAGAAAAACAAGCAGTCATTGGTTGTTCAAGAGGATCCCCTTCTGAGATGCCAATGTACCAAAAAGTTTACGCTGTGCTTGGATCATTTAAAAGCGTCAACGTAGAAGCACTTGTCGAGGAAAGCATTCAGTCCGATATGGGTATGTTATAAAAATCTGTTTTCATTGATTTTTGATGTTATTTAGTAACTTTAAAATTATTTACCAGATAAATATTTTTCCTAATGACGAAGAGCTAAATGGTATGTAAACACTTTTTCTTTATTTGAATTGGTTTGATAACAATTTTCCTTTTTATTTGTTTACAGATTCTTTTCAAGTGGAAATATTAGAGGATGAAAGTATGTTCATTAATCTAGGTCTTTTAATGTTAAGTTATTAAGTTTCAATCTATATATATAAAATAGGATATATGTATACTATGTATGTATGTCCGGTGTAGACTCCTAAAACAACCAACGGATTTCAATGAAACTTTCAGGGCAGACATAGTTTAGTTCAGAGATAGTTCCTGTCAAGGTTTGATCCCCATATTCCCACAGGAAGTTGGGAACGGGAAATTAGAAACTACTCCACATATTTCAAAAATTCTTTCAGCACTACGGAGTTACCAAACAGTTGAATCACCCATTGAAAGGTTTTGTATTACCTCCCCTAGTTCAAACAATATTAATTTTTTTTAATCAGTTTATTTTTTTAAGTTCCCGTTCCTTAGGGTATTTGGGGATACAAATTGTCTGTTAATATTGTTAATGTAACGGCGAATTTTTGAATTTAATTAATTAAACAAAACTAATTTATCTTTTAGATCAAATTATAGACTTTCCAGTGGAGTTCTTGGTCGACGAGCCGACATTTTCCATGGATGAAGATTATGAGACTCGGGTGCAGAGAGAGAGAAGCCCTCCCTACCAAAGGCTTGAGCTGGTGTCGCCTGAGTTGGTTCCAGGTGTCTCTGGAGACTATTCTGAGCCAGCTTCGTGTTCAACATCTGGAAAGAAAAGAAGAGATAATGTTCAGGCTCTAATACTAAAAGAACTAAAAACAGCAAATACAAATTTGGAGAAACAGATGGCTGAAGAAGCCAAAATAAATGCAGAACAACGAAAAAATGATGATCGAATTGTTAATTTGCTAATAAAACTTGTTGACGACAACAGTTCGTTTCAAAATGAACTATTAAAAGCAATCAATAAAAATAATAATTAACTTACATAAAAATGTACTTATTACCTTTCTAATGTTGACAGCGCTTGAGTCGTTATCAGTAAGGGTTAAGCTTTCGGTAGGTTGAATTCTTATATTAGCTTCGTCCTCTCTTAGTCGATGTACCCAATGCTGGTTTATTTGGTCATTGTGTTCATTCACAAAGTTGTGAAGAACACAAGCACATTTAATAATATTATTTGAATAATCAATGTGGTTATCTAAGCCCTTGCCGATTCTCCGAAACCTTGCTTTTAAATGTCCAAATGCGTTCTCCACTACTCTGCGGCATTTCGTTATAGTTTTTTTCAGATGCAGTAGCCGATGTGTTATAAGGATATGGTTTCATGACCATATCTGAAAATCGAAAGGCTGAATCTCCGATCATGTGTACGGGAACGAAAACTCCATTAATCTCCTTGGACATATGTATCTTTGTAATTCGTTTTTTGGTGTTGTTTTTTAAGCAAAGACTTCTCAAATATTTGTGTATCGTTGCAACGACCCGGACTACCGACATTAATATACAAAAATCTGTACCTGTTAAATATTCGTATTAAAATTTTTTGTTATTGAGTTTTATATACAAAACATTACCTATAGTCAACCAAAGCCAGAAAGACGGTGGAATACCGACATTTGTAGTTGAAGTAATCAACCGAATCTTCCGTTCTTGGGTGAACTTATATGGCAACCGTCTTCCAAATAAAATATTTCAAATTATAAATATAAACGCATTATTTTAAATGTAGGTATTACCTATTGCTCCTACGCATTGAGGATACGGATACCCCAACTGCTCAAATCCATTAACACATTCCTTTATTATTTCTGCAGTCATTGGGTACTTGTTAAGGTACTTTGGTGAGAGTGTTTTCCAAACTTTTTTGGTAAAATCTTTCAAAATATGAAAAACAGTAGATTTTCCAACACCGAAAAGGTTAGCAACTGTCCTATACTCGGCGGAAGACCCAAGCGAATAAAGGGATATTGCTACTCTTTTTCCAAGGGTATGGGACTTTTGAACCGTGTCTCTTTCTTTTCCATACCTTTGAGCTCAGCGCAAAGCTCTTCAAATGTATTCCTGTCCATTCGAAAATTTTCCTTAAAGAAGTCGCTATCGGAATTAGGCACTTCCAATTCCCAAAAATTACTTTTTCGTGTGGATAAAATGAAAACTTATTGAGGAACAAAGCAAAAAACAACTCACTTTCACATTCATAAATATAAGTTATTAGATGCCATACCGACACTGTATCGTTTGAGCCCTTTTCAACTTAAGGCCGCTTAGTAGCGAACAAAAATGGGTCAGTTTAGTTCATTGCATTGTATAAGGAAACTATAGTAGCACCATGGCGGTTAAAGCGCTGGTATTGCCCATAGTATAAAGAACCTATAGTAGCACCATGGCGGGGAAAGTGATGGTGTCGCCGTCTGTCGTCCCAATTAAACGTACTACCTTCTCAATCGGAAAAAATTTATTGAAAAACCTGTGGAACGCATTTTTTTGTTAGTGTTTGGAAACAGAGAATTTTTTCTTAAGCGCGTCAATGCAAAAGAGTGAGGAAGTTAAAGCTTTGGTTTGTTGGCTTATGACAAAACATTTAGTGGTCAAGCGTTGAATTCCTTCTCGAAGTTAGGTGGTTGCAGAATGGGCAGCAACAAATGTTTTAATTTTTTTGGATTTAATAACTACAATTTTCATTAACTATTAATTGAATTCTGCAATTTTAAAGTGAAAGTGCAACAAAAACGATACAAATATTAACATCGATCGGTGAAATTTGTTTAGTTCAAGAGTGTAATTTACTATTCTTCTTTTAAGGATAAATTGTTTTATACTTAATCTCTCTTTGTTTATTTACAGCTCCGACAGCGCCCAAGAATATTAGAACATCCAGCAGATGCAAAAGCAGCGCGTGATTAACCGTTCGCACTTAATTGTAAAGCAACTGGTTAGCCACAAGCAGATATATATATACGCAATTGATTCCGTCCGAACGAAGAGTTTCACTTCCCGAAGGCTCACTCTTTTTTCTAAGGTAAGTTACAAGAAGCCCAATAGAATTATCTTCACTTGTTTTTCAATAATATCAACGCAGGGTGATGCTCAACAAACGAGAACAAGATGCAGGAATTGTCAGTAAAATTGCTCAGTTTGAGTCCCTGGAAGAAGCTGGAAGAAAACGTCATTTGAATACCTCCGGATCTAGATAATTTAATTTTTACAATGCCCTGATTGCGAGTAAGTATTTGGAACTTCAAATCAACAAACCAAACCTTATTGAATACTTTGATTATGATTCAAATGTCCACAGATATAAATGTTGATGGCTGAACTTGATTCAAGACGGATCTGATTAAGATATTTAGTATGTCTCATGTCTCATATTCGTCGTTGGCAGCAGAAAACGTATTGTAACGTGCGCTTAGTTCGCAAAAATAAAACTCTACCTTTCAATTTAATTCTACCACTTTATTCAGTATCTACTTTCGATATACACTTTATTCGAACTCAACTCAATTACGTTTATCCAATATTCACACTATCACTTTCTAAATAAAACTGACTTCTGGTTGCGTCAGCTCCCTCTTTATATAGGAAAGTGAACCATCGAGAGATTTCTAGTAGTTTTTCTATGAACCATGATGTCTAGACAAGTTCCCCTCCCGGTATTTCTACACACATACACACTCACTCACAAAAGACGTCTTCTTTTAAACCACTCCATTATAGTGCTCCCAGATGTGTTTTTCGGTGGAACGTTTTCGATTAGGAAATTGGTATTAAATGTTGGGTGTACATTACACTGCCCCCTCCTAAAGATTGTTCGTCCCGAATAATTTCATTTGCGGCCTCCCCACTATATCGATGCAGCCGGTCACAATGCACTACTTTTAACTTGCCTCTTAGTTCTCTTTGGATGCGGTAGACCACGTCGTTAATCCTCGTGACAACAGTATAAGGACCTTCCCAGTTCTGCTGAAGTTTCGGTGACAATCCCTTTTGACGATGAGGATTATAAAGCCACACACGATCTCCTGCTCGGAATCCTGCCGTTGTCGCTTTTGTATCGTACCGTGTCTTCATCCGGTCGCTGTAGGTTTTCATCCGTTCCCCTGTTCTTTTATGGATGTCAGCGAGTCTCTCCTTGAGGTCGTCCACATACTCGTTTGTGTCCTGTGGCTCCTCTGTGGGGCATCCAAATTTAAGTTCGCTGGGCAGCCGCATGGTTTTCCCGAACAGGATGTCAGATGGTGTTTGTCCTGTCGAGCTATGTACTGCACTTCTATAGGCCATCAGGAATAGCGGTACGTGCCTATCCCAGTCTCTTTGGTAGTCGCCTACGACCTTGGTGAGGTGTTCTTTCAAGGTTCGGTTGAATCTTTCAACCATCCCATCAGATTGTGGATGAAGCGGTGTGGTTCTTGTCTTCTTAATGCCTAGTAGTCCGCACACTCCTTGGAAGATGTTTGACTCAAAGTTCCTCCCTTGGTCGGAATGGAGTTCCATAGGCACGCCAAACCTACTTACCCAGTTAAACACAATCTGGTCGACCACCGTTTTGGCTTCTTGATTTGGAATGGCATACGCCTCAGGCCACTTACTAAATTAGTCCATCACGACCAGAATGTACTTGTTTCCAGCGTTGGTCTCTGGAAAAGGCCCAGCCACATCTACTGCAATCCTCTCAAAAGGTGATCCAACGTTGTACTGATGCATCTTACCTTGAATCTTCCTACCAGGTCCTTTGGTTGCAGCACACTTGTCACATTGACGGCACCATTTTTCCACGTCATCTCTAGCATGTAACCAGTAGAACCGATGTCGCACCTTCTCCAGTGTTTTGTTTACTTCGAGGTGGCCTCCAGAAGGTCCGTCGTGCATCTCCCGAAGAACTTCACTGACTTTCGATTGCGGTACGATCAGCTGCATCACATGTGACTTACCGTCAGCGGATTCCCATCTTCGCCTGAGGACACCTTCTTGCACATATAGTGAGTCCCACTGTGCCCAATAGGCTTTGAGAACTGGACTCCTGTCAGAAATGTCTCCCCATTCCGGTTTCTCTTCATTTTCTTTCCATGCGAGAATGGGTTCGATATCTGGATCTTCCTGTTGAGCAGTCCTCACTTCCTCATTGCTCCATCCGCTTATTGGATCAGCTCTTAGTCGCTGAGCGGTAATGATTTCTTTGTCTTCTTGCCGCCTGCAATGCTTGCAATCCACTTTGCAAGGTCTTCGGGATAATGCATCGGCGTTTGAGTGCAGCTTTCCTCTGCGGTGTTGGATCTGGTAGTCATAGGTCTGCAATCTTTCTATCCACCTTGCGACTTGACCTTCTGGATTTTTGAAGTTCAAAAGCCAGCTCAGAGCACCGTGGTCTGTCCGCAGAAGGAATTTCTGTCCATAGATGTACTTATGGAAGTGCTTTGTTGCCAAGATAAGAGCTAGTAGTTCCCTTCTGGTCACGCAGTAGTTTCTTTCGGGTTTCGATAGGACCTTGCTGTAGTATGCCACCACTTTCTCTTCGCCATCATGCACTTGGGATAGTACCGCCCCGATTCCAACGTTGCTTGCATCTGCGTCGACGATGAACGTTTTGCCAGGTGTTGGATGTGCCAGCACTGGAGCGTTACAGAGGTGGTATTTGAGTTCCTGGAAAGATTTCTCACACTCACCTGACCATTTAAACTGCTTCCCCTTTTCGGTGAGCTGATGCAAACTCTTTGCAACTCCAGCAAAGTTCTTAACAAAACGTCGGTAATATGTGGCAAGTCCCAGAAAACTTCGGAGTTGATGTTTGTCCTGTGGTGTTGGCCAATTTTTGACGGAGTCAACTTTTTCAGGATCAGTCTTTACTCCTTGGGATGAGATGATGTGTCCCAAATACTTGACTTCGGTTTTGAAAAGTGCACATTTTTCTGGATTCAGTTTAAGGTTAGCCTCTCGAAGTCTCTGAAACACGGCTTTTAGGTTCTTGCAATGTTGGTCAAATGTTTTCCCGTAAACAATGACATCGTCCAAGTAGACTAGGCACGCTTTCCACGTCAGTCCTTGAAGAACGCACTCCATCAAACGCTCGAATGTTGCCGGAGCGTTACATAACCCAAACGGCATAACTTTAAACTGCCAGAGCCCATTACCTGTAGAAAACGCCGTCTTTTCCCGATCATCAGGGTGGATGTCAACTTGCCAATATCCGCTCTTCAAGTCCAGCGTCGAGAACCACTGCGCTCCCTCCATGGCATCCAGGGTATCACTGATTCTCGGCAGGGGATAGCTGTCCTTCTTAGTTACATCATTCAGCCTTCGGTAGTCCACACAAAAGCGAGTGCTTCCGTCTTTCTTTTTCACTAGCACCACTGGTGACGCCCAAGGACTTTTGGAATTTTCGATGAGACCGTCCTTTTTCATTGCTGTTATCATTTCCTCAACCTCACCTTGTTTGGCCAGTGGAAGACGTCTTGCGGGTTGACGAATCGGTCTTGCATCTCCTGTGTTGATGCGATGCTGCACCAACTGTGTCCTACCATATTGCCCCTTTTGAGATGCGAAGATATCAGTGTACTCTTGTAGGAGACTTTCAGCCATCCTTGTTTGTTGGTGATCAAGGTTGGATGAATTTAGTATTTTAGCTCTGATGGTTTCGAGCTCCTCCGGAGTTATAGTTTTTCTCGGAGCTTCGTCTGTGATCTTCGTAATTGCTGCAACCGATTCGCAACGTCCAACGACTTCTCCTTTCTTCAACTTTACATCGTACGGTCTGGTGTTTAGTAATCGTACGGGGACCATTTTGTTTTTCGGTGCTACCAGTGTTTTCCCAATGATGACGCTTTGGGAGGAACACTCTGGGTCTGGTTCCACCATGAGGTATCGAAGGCTTCCAAACTCACCCTCCAGATTCGTCCAAACGAACACTTCAGAAGAAGGAGGCAGAATAAGATCTTCCCTGATGACCGTTCTCAGTGTCGACGTACTTTCGTTCGAATAAGTCATTGGAAGTTCCTTATTTTGGTACTTCAAAACCTGATTACCGATGTCCAAAATAACTCCGTGCTGTTTCATAAAGTCGATTCCAATGATGCACTCGTCACATATATCTGCCACCAGGAATTGATGAGTAAATACTAGGTCGGCCAGTCGGATCTTAAGACACACTTCTCCATATACTCTTGCTGCTTCTCCCGTTGCGGTTCTTAAACGGTAGCTATTGGTGTTATGAAGCCACGTCGTCTTTACCAGCTCTCGACGTACTATGGAGGCTGTGGCACCGGTGTCGATGGTAGCCACATGTTTGTTCCCGTTAATAGTAGTCTCCACAGTCAGACTTTTGTTGTCTCGTTTGGTCTGAGAGACCTGGATGGTGGTTCTGGGGCCATCGATACAAGAAACCAGCCTCTGCCCCTCGAAGTTGGTTCTTACTCGTTTCCCTGATGGGAAACGGGCTGATAGGCAACGCTGGTGTTGTTGTTACCTTGCTCTGGGTTGGATCTCTTGCTTCCACAATGTTGACAACTGGCTTTGTTTGGTGGTAGTCGGCATTGACGCTGTAAGTGCCCGGTCTTGTTGCAGTTCCAACATCTTGCTAGTCCGCTCCGGTTCTTTTGTATTTCAGCTCTTTGGCACGAGCATTCTTCGACTATGGCCTCTCTAAGTCGATGTACTCCCTGAGAAGCCTGTTCTGCTGCTTCAATTGTCAATGCGAATGCTAAAGTTTCGGAAAGAGTACGTGTTCTAGCAGTTCGCACAGACCTCTGAAGATGTATATCGGAAATGGCACGAACGAAGGACTCAACAGCGAGCTGGTTGATGATTTCTTCTCCAGCATCCGGGTATGCCAGGTGAACCAGTCTTTCGACATCTGCTTGGAGCTGCTGTAGACTTTCACCCCTTTTCTGGACTCTGTTATTGAGTTGGACTCGGAAGACTTCTTTCAAGTGGCTATCTCCAAAGCGTTTATCTATAGCTGCCACGAGAGAACTGAAATCGCCGCTCTTACCAGCTGGAACTGTTTGAAGTAATTCAGCTGCTGGTCCTCTAAGAGCAAGAGTCAGTGCAATGTACTTGTCTTCGTCATCCCAGCTATTTGTTGTCGCGGCTGCCTCAAATTGTCTCTTGTAGACTGGCCAAGAAGACTGTCCATCAAATGTTGGGGGTTTCATCTCCTTTTTCCTTGCAAACTCTCCAGCAGATTCTCGAATTTTTATTTTCCGGATCTGGTCTAATTCCTTGGTGAGAACATCACATCGACTTTCTACGCCTTCGAAACGATTCTCTACAACAGAAAGCTGTTTTTCCACACCTTCAACGCGTTCGTCAATTGCACATACATTTTTCTCAATGTTGCCCAATTTGCCTTCTAGAATGTTTTTCTGACTTTCCAAAACATTCTGTTGCGCCTCAAGTCTTTCGAGAATATTCTGTTGTTCTTTCTTTTGTTCGTTGCGTTGTTCTTCAATCAGCTTCTTTTGCTCGTTTCGTTGCTCTTCCAGATTCTTTTGTTGTACTTCGAGTCGTTCAAGAACATTCTGCTGTTCCTTCTTTTGATCGTTTCGTTGCTCTTCCAGACGTCCGAGAATATTTTGCTGTTGCTCTTCAATCATTTTCTTTTGTTCGTTTCTTTGTTCTAATAAAATCTTCATTATACTAGAAAAATCTACACTTTCATTTACTTCCTCTTCTTCCACTTCTATTTCAAAAACAAAAGTGTTTACGTCTTCCCCTTGCTGTTCCAAATAGTTACGCAAGCGCAGGACGAGCTCATTTTTCGATCCCGCTCTAGAAAGATTTCGCTTACCTAACTCACTTTTAAGCTCAATGCAGTTGAGCTCTTCTAACAACTTACCCATTTTCACTGTATATAATTATTATTTTCTTTTTACTTTTTTTTTTTTTTTTACACTTTACTAGTCAAATAAGTTTTATTTACACTTCTGACACCAATGTAACGTGCGCTTAGTTCGCAAAAATAAAACTCTACCTTTCAATTTAATTCTACCACTTTATTCAGTATCTACTTTCGATATACACTTTATTCGAACTCAACTCAATTACGTTTATCCAATATTCACACTATCACTTTCTAAATAAAACTGACTTCTGGTTGCGTCAGCTCCCTCTTTATATAGGAAAGTGAACCATCGAGAGATTTCTAGTAGTTTTTCTATGAACCATGATGTCTAGACAAGTTCCCCTCCCGGTATTTCTGCACACATACACACTCACTCACAAAAGACGTCTTCTTTTAAACCACTCCATTATAGTGCTCCCAGATGTGTTTTTTGGTGGAACGTTTTCGATTAGGAAATTGGTATTAAATGTTGGGTGTACATTACAGTATCAACGAGGAGAGAGGAATTGATCAGGATGCTAGCTGAAGTTGAACTTAGAGATGCTGTATTACCTATACTTACAAACAAACAGGTGATTGATTAGTATTTAAACGAATCTACTTTATGAGCTTATGATCATAAACAAATTATAATTTCAGGCAATTAAAAGGAAACTGTAGCACCGAAATATTCAAACTCCATTGTTGGCACAACCAACAGAAGCAGAAACAACAGCAGCAGAAACATCAGCAGCAGAAACATCAGCAGTAGAAACAACAACAGCAGAAAGAACAGCAAACTTACAAGATTATATATGTATTTGTATCTAAACGGAAATAATAATAGAAAATCTAAATAATAGAAAATTGTATGATCTAATTAAAAATAAATAAACAGCAGTAAATAGTAAAAAATTTGGGTAGTAAAAAAGTTTATCACTCACAGCACATCCAATACCAATTACTCCTCCAGAACCAACTTACGCATCCACGAGATTTATATATCTCCAAAATATATATTAACACAGCACACTACCTCACAACACTTCAACAATCTAGGTAAATTTTGAGAATTATTTCACTATACAAATCAAAATTAAATACAAATTTTCGAATCCGTAGATTCACACTTATTTTGTAAGGCTACAGCAAGCACTAGCACTGCCTACAAAAATTAACAAAACCAATTTTTGTATTCTATATATGCAATATATGTACACACAGAAATCAATAAAACACTTAAGGACTGCAACGCTTATATGAAATTGTAAGTATAATTAATATTCAATTTACTTAATAGAAATTCAGAAATTAAATTTTTGAATACTTGAAATTATCACCAACCGTTTGCTTTAAACGTTTTTTCCATAGTATAAGGAATCTTTAGTAGCACCATGGCGGGGAAAGCTCTGGTATTGCCCTCTGTCGACTCCATTAATCGTACTACCTTCTCAATCGGAACAAGTTTATCGTAGAACCCTGCCAACATGCTGTCAATACGTCAAATATTATTGTTTTTTGTTAGGGCAGCTTTGCTTGGTAATTGTGTATTAGCAGTATAAAAGAGTAATGTGCTTTTTGATTCTAAATGATAAAAAGTTTGTTGTTTTGCATTTGGCGTGTCATGACATTGTTTGAAAATCATTTAAACACGTTTATTAATTGATGAAAATACCATCCACAACCATTAAAGCATTGTATACAGAAACTATAGTATTATTATGTAGACTTTTTGGCTGGTGGTCTCCGTGCCAACTTAGCAGTCTCCGTTCCAAGCAATTTGTTTTACCATTGTGTGTAAAGAAACGAATGCTGCGCCACCATGCTCGTCCGGTCCAAAGCGCTGTTAAATCGATTCATGAACTTACTATAGTTTCTATATACAATGATTAAAGCATCCGAAAAAATACCATCCACATGCCTAAGTGAACAACCACAGCCAAATTTTTTGAACCGATAAATCTTTTAATGGAGTCGACAGGGGGCGATACCAGCGCTTTCCCCGCCATGGTGCTACTATAGTTTCCTTATACAATGCACAATATACGTTAAATTGAACAGCAATGCGATACTGAAGTACAGTAATTTGTTCAATTGTTCCAAATCGAACAATCAATAACTGGCATCAAATCACCAATGTGCAGAATTTGCTTTGCCAACTTGTTCGAAACCAAACACCGGAAAATCACTTGTACCTATTATTTCTTTAGCTCTAGCTCTACACAAATACATAATTTCTTGTTGTTTTGTCCAAAAAGGTAAAATCAAAAACGTTTCCCAACTGGAAAACTTGTAAGAAACCAATTTACAAAAAAGGAAAACACAGAATATTTCTTTCAATTGGAAACACAAATAGCCACGTTGCATTATTTCACTTGAATAATTCAAATTTGCTTTGAAGTACATTCCTACTGAAAAATTAATGAAAGTAAGTTTTTTGCAGTATGTATTTTTAAGTTTTATGGTATTATGCATTGAACAATTTCAAACGCAATATAGTGAATACAAGAACCATTTATTTTAACACAACCTGTTACGAATTATAGCAGAATTCAATGTCAGGTGCCTTAAAGCATTTTAGTAGAGGCATTAACCAGTTCGATTCAAACTTTAAAGGAGAAAAACGTCAGTAACATAGAAAAAGAAACGTACTTTTGTTATTAATAAAAGAAGCTCAGTATTATATACTAATGTATGTCAATTAACACATTAACTGCCAAGAGACTTTTGCCTGTCAATCAAATATGATAGTCATGGCACAGCACAATAAGTTAGACTTCAACTTTTCCGTCGGAGGCAATGGCTATCATTTGTGATATCCAGTTTGCTCAACATAAGTTTACCTAGCACATTACAGGGTGCCAGAGTTTTCAAATTGTATTGAGATTTCTCGCAAGTAGCTACCACGGCAGTCAATGTGTTAAGACATAAGAAAACTTAACAAAGATCTGCAAAACTCTGCCGAAAATATACAAAAGTAAATTTTTCTAAGGTCACAACTTGAAATTTTTCACAATTAGATAGACATCAAATTTAAAAAAAAATATAAAAGTGCGCAGATTTTCTTAAATAGATTAAAAAATTAATTTTATTTGGTTGTTTGATACTTGCAGCACTCTGCAAGTTTGTTCTGCAATAAAAAATTTAATAATTCTTAAGTACGGTCTTAAATCATTGCCTTGTAGTAAAAATAATAATGAAAAATTTGTGCGCAAGTGAAAATTTCTAAGCTGATTTTTTTCAATTATTTTTACTTAGGTATAATAACCTAGAGATAAATATTAAAATTGGACAAAGAAGTCTCAAATTTGCCCATTTTCTCATGGCATGTTGGATAGAATCCATCTGTCATATCTTTACACTATTATAAAGAGAGAAAGATTTTTTGGTTGCTTGTTTGTATCGAACATGCTCCAAAACTACATAGCCGATTTGAATGAAATTTGAAACATATATATAGCCTAACAAGTAGCATAGGTTAAATTTCATCCCTATATTCCGTTGGAAACGGAAACGGGAACGTAAACGAAAACTCCATTTCCTCACAAGGCATGGTTGTGAGAAACGCGCTAGGCCCTGGGGGCCTGGGGCTCCTCGCTCTGTTGCGCCACTCTATTTATCTTATTTTATTCTTAAACGAAAACTTAAAAAAAAAACTGAACCGATTTCAAAAATTCATAGTGGAGGTTAAAAACTGCTGAACAGATTCCCGAAATTCATTCAACATTTGAATAACCATTTGTTTTATGGAGTCAATAAAACAACAGAGTAGTACATATAACTGTATAACAGTTTTCATTAACAGAATTTTTATATTTCAATCTTGAATCCATTAGTGAATTGAACAACCATCAAGACACTCATTGCATAAAAAAGTTTTTTACTGTATTCAGTTGTTAAAAAAGTTACTTAATCAACAGATCATAATGAGATTTCGGTATTAGAAAACATTTTTTGTAAAATCGTACGATGAATTAAAAAGCTTTTAGCATGCAAAAAAAAATTTATTTAATTACTGATGATCCTGAGAGCTCCTTCCATCTTCTCGTTAAAGTCATTCACATTAATATCATCAGTCTCGGGAGAGTCAATAACATGGAGGTTTCCAATTAGATGCTCTTCTTACGGTGCCTTGGTGTTGAAATCTTTATATTTTTCTTTTTTCATGCGTCTGCTAATCAATTCCTCTTCTTTTGAAAGAGTTTCAGCTGCAGCATCTTCTTATGCGGAAGTTTTTTCTGAGCTAAAGTCGTGAAACATTTTAAGTCTTATGTGTCTTATAAGTTTCAAGGTCGAGGGCTTCGTTCATACGAGCCTCTGTTCGATCGAACCATGGAAAATAAGTTTTCCGCGACGCAAGAAGAAGAAAAAGCGCATTTACTGCCGCGTTTACTGAAGCCCTTTAAAGCACTATGGAACTGTACATTTGGTGGTTGATCTCCATTTCTCTTGCTTCTTTCAGGCCTTTTAGAATATCAGTAAGGTCTGATACAACTTGCTTATTTGGATTTTTCGAATAAAATTGATTGGTGTTGAACTTGTCAAATGAAGGTCATTAATTTTCTTTATAAATTTAGCTGTTGACAGAGCAACTTCTCTCTCTTCTAGATCTTTGAAGTATTTTGATTCTAGAGCACACAGAATTCCAGAATAAGCCGCCTGGCTCAATGTGAGATTTTCTTGCTTTGAAACACACTTGGACGACTCCTTGAGAGTCTTCTTCATAAAGCTTCTTAATAACATTCCAATCGATCCATTCGTCAATAATATGGATTTTATGCGATAGAAGAATTTTACTAGTCAAAGAGCAAGAAGACTTTTTTTCTTCAATTTTAATAAAAGGTTTTTCAGTCCTAACGGGTGCAAGCCTCCTGTACGCCGAAATGTTGCTGGCTCCTCGATCGTTTGATGTGGCTACAAAGTTGAGCTCACAATCACACATTCCATAACTACTTTAATGAGTGTGGCGACAAAATTTCCCCATTTGGGTTGCCAACGCTTCCAGTTTTCGTTTAAACTTCTGAGCTGAGCGTAAAGACCATTAATTTGGAAGCGATTATTTTCATTGTTGTAAATAAAAGAAGATGATTTTAATATTAAGAGGTAACCTTATTTAGCACATGAAAAACAAAAATGTAGGTTTAGACTTGACGAAAATCAAAAATACAAGAGATGGTTTCTAATTTGACAGTTGAAAATGATAGTTGCCATTTATTATAATAAAAGAGTGTTACCACTTATTGTTCTACACACACCCTCAACTTCATAAGTGTCTAATAATAATCGAAATGAATAATTTATAAATTCTTTTATATTTTATTTTTTTTATAAAAGTAAGACTTTACGATAGAAGGTGCTGGATTTTTTAATTATAGTATTAGAGTTCGAGAACCTAAATTTTCAGTAATTATTTCTATAATGAATACTAAAGGTAGTAAAGAGAAAAACTATTAAGTTAAATGCATTTCAAAATTGCATACCCAAACTGATAAAGTATTTATATTATGAGTCCTCAGATTTTAGAAATTTAACTTCGATGGTCTTTTTAGCTACTGCTTTTCGAATATGATGGAAGCGGACGTCAATATGTTTCGTCCTCCCTTGGTTGATTTGGTTTGTGCTATATGCTTTGCGCTTCGGTTGTCGCAGAAAATGTCGATTAGCTCAAGCATAATATTAAGAAAGTATGCTGCATCCTTAGCCACAGATGATAACGTAATCTGCTCGGCTGATTTTATCAGATCGCCTATGGAAACAAAAGAGCAACAAACTGTAGAAGAAAGTACTCGAGTAGGAGATAAACTGAAACAAAATACCCTGTCGATATAAGAGAGTTGATATTGGAGAAAAGAAGAGCTAGAAGGAAATGGCAAAATACAAAATTTCCAGAAAACAACGTTTAACTGTCTAAGCAACAAAAAAACAAACAAAAACTATTCTACGAATTGAAAATGATTCATTAAGTAGATTCCTGAAAAATATATCGACTGATGCTTTAACCGATTATACGCTCTGGAAAGCAGCTAAGCGCCTGAAAAGACCGCAGTTACAAAACCCGCCAATAAAATCTCTAGACGGGAATTAGATCGGAAATCCGAAGGAAAAAGCTAACCTGTTTGCAGAACATCTTGCGAATGGTATTACGCTATTCCCAGCAAACAAATCTGAAAACTGTTTACAGTTTATTGATAAAGTCGATGAAGTTGACATACCAATTGTCACACTCAAAGAAATAAAAAGTATGCGTCGAAATCAACTATCGAACAAAAACTCACCTGGGTACGATCAAATAACTAATCAGGTTATGAAAGAAATGCAATCAAAAGCATTCATAAAACTCCAAGGTAAGCCACCAACAGAAGTGACGTCTCACAGACCAATATCGCTTATACCAATAATGGCAAAAGTCTTTGAAAAATTGCTACTGCAAAGTCATAGAAGAAAGAAATCTAATCCCAAATCATCAGTTTGGATTTAGAAATGAACATTCCACGATAGACCAATTTCAAAGAATAACAGATGCAGTTGAAAAAGTATTAGAAGAAAAACAAGTATGTTCGGCTATATTTTTATTTGTTGCTCAAGCATTCGACAAGGTATGGCATGAGGGCCTAGAGTACAAACTGCAAAGGGACCTACCCAGGCAGTACTACGAAATACTAAAATCTTATATTTCAAAACGGCTCTTCAGAGTACGGTATGATCAAGAATATTCAAAACTAAGTAAAATACAAGCCGGTGTTCCACAAGGAAGCGTCCTAGGACCTACCCTGTATTTGCTATATACAAGGGATATTCCAGTGGATAACAATACCATTATGGCTACTTTTGCAGATGATACTGCAATTTAGGCATCCAGTAAGTGCGTCATCAAGGCTGCTGAGAAATTGCAAAATGCCGTCGACACCGTTAGCGATTGGACCAAAAAATGGCGTATCTAGCTCAATGAAGCTAAATCTGCACATATAAACTTTACAAATAAAAAGTTAAGCTACGTTTAAATATTCATCAACAATCAAGCTGTACCTTACGCCAATACGGCCAAATACCTTGGGATGAATTTGGAAAGAGCATATCAAAAAGAAAAGGGAAGAGCTCAACCTGAAATATAGGAATATGTACTGGTTACTCGGTAGAAATTCTGACTTATTTGTCGAAAATAAAATAATGCTTTATAAACAAGTACTTAGACCTGTTTGGACCTATGGAATCCAATTATGGGGCTGTACAAAGAAAACAAATACTGAAATCATCCAAAAGTTCCAAAACAAAGTCCTTCGTGGAATAGTAAATGCACCATGGTATATAAGAAATAGCGATTTACATCGTGACCTACAAATAGAAACGGTTACAGAAGTTGTAAGAAAACATTCTGTATCACATCACACGATCAGTGACTGCATAGTCATATCAACTCTGAAATGGAGTCCGTATTAAATACGAGAGGCAATGTTCGGAGATTAAGAAGAACCAAGCCACACGAGCGAATGGTCTAAAAGTCATGGGAAGCATTAAAAGTTTAAGCTTCCTTTAAAGCGATTATATTGTTGAGAAAAAAAATCTGTTGTCGATCGTTCATAGATTGGTTCTCATTACGAGGAGTTTTTAGTGAGGTGAGAATCCAACACTACTTGATGTCGAATACTGCCAAGTGTCTGAAGATTTCCTTCTGACAAAAAAAAAAGTTAAATTTTAAATTAAGTTTAACTTCAAATTCAACTTGAAATTTAACTTTAAGTTCAACATTAAATTTAACTTTAAATTCAACTCTAATGTTAACTTTAAATTCAACTTTAAATTTAACTTTAAATTCAAATTTAAATTTAATTTTAAATTCAACTAAAAGTTCAAGTTTAAATCTAACTTTAAATTTAACTTTAAATTTTACTTTAAATTCAACTTTAAATTCAACAGTAAATTCATTTTTAAATTCAACTTTAAATTTAACTTTAAATTTAACTTTAAATTCAAATTTAAATTAAGCTTTAAATTCAACTTTAAATTCAGGGTTAAATTCAACTTTAAATTTAACTTTAAATTCGACTTTAAATCTAAGTTAAATTTAACTTTAAATTAAACTTTAAATTTAACTTTAAATCTTACTTTGAATTCAACGTTAATTTTACTTTAAACTCAACTTTAAATTTAATTTTAAATCTAATTTTGAATTTAACTTTAAATCAAACATTAAATTTAGATTTAAATTCAAATTTAGATTCAACTTTAAGTTTAACTTTAAATTTAACTCACAATTCAACTTTAAATTTAACTTTAAATTCAACTTTAAATTTAACTTTTAATCAAACTTTAAATTTAACTTTAAATTGAACTTTAAATTCAACTTTAAATTTAACTTTAAATTCAACTTTAAATTAAGCTTTAAATTCAACTTTAAATTCAGGGTTAAATTCAACTTTAAATTTAACTTTAAATTCGACTTTAAATCTAAGTTTAATTTAACTTTAAATTAAACTTTAAATTTAACTTTAAATTCAACTTTAAATCTTACTTTGAATTCAACGTTAATTTAACTTTAAATTCAACTTTAAATTTAACTTTAAATTTTACTTTGAATTCAACTTTGAATTTAACTTTAAATTCAACTTTAAATTTACCTTTAAATTCAACTTTAAATTCAAGCTTAAATTCAACTTTAAAGGAGGTGGTGTATACTTCTATGGAGCCTGGGCCCAGGGCGTACACCTATGAGACTAGTACCAAATGAAAGCTTACGTTCAGCCCAATCAGCCTGCCAAATATTTTTGAATTCGGTCTTGGTGATTTTGAGATAATTAGACTTGAAGTTGAGCGCCGGAAATGGGAAAAATCTGACATTTCTGCAAATAATTACGAATATCTCGAAAAGCATAGCACGTAGGACAATGATTTTGGTATCATATGAAAGATCATAAAAATATCTTTCATTTCATTCAAAATACAGTTTTCAAAATACCTTATATTTCGAAAAAACAGACCTAAAAGTTGTTTAAAAAAAAACATTTTCGTTGACGTTTGACAGCCAATATCTCGAAAAAATCAGTGATGACCAATAATTTTTTTTGCACCACTTTAATCCTTAATTGGTAAGCTTTAATTTGATATACAATTACGCTATCATACATAAAGCATATCACGTACATTATACACAATTCCTAAAAAAAATTAAACAAAAAATATGTTCCACAGGAAATGCATTTTTTCATTTAATTCTTCGCAGTTTCTACTTTGTTTTTTACTAAACATAAAACCAAAATACATTTTAATGCTGCAAATGGGAAAAAAAATGACTAATCTTCGTTTAGATCTATCAAAATACCATCCGAAAACAAATCTATAAAAACTGGTTTTATATAGATATTGTATACTGAAACAGTTGGGCTAACGTGTTTTTTTTCAAATTGACAAAATTTTCTTAAAACTGAAGAAATTTCATGACGATTCCAATCGTTCGCTTTATTTTTATCAAATTGAATAAATTCCATTGAATGGAATATTTTTTTTTTCTTTAAATTCAAGAAATTAATCCTAATAGCCCTGTTCTTACTGTACAATTTGCTGGACAGACTTCGTTTGATGGAAGTTGGATGGTCGGATGTATTTTGCGTTCACACTTTTATCAAGCTTGTCGTCCAACTTTATGTCACGTACGCTTCCACTCCGTCCAACTTCTAAGTTTTCAAAAATACTTGAATTTTTAAACACTTATAAGATCCACATTGGCATGATGTGAATTTTATATTTCTAAGCCAATGTAAACATTAGTAATGCTTAGAAAAATGTTTTTGCCATGGTTTGTTGGCATCAATTTAAATAAATTTTTTTAAGCATTACTAATGTTTACATTGGTTTAGAAACATAAAATTCACATCATCCCAATGTTGTGGATTTTATAAGTGTCGGTAGAATCCGACCAAAAATTTTCCTAGAAGGGTACGGCAGCATCTAACTGATTTTCATTTTTAAATTCAACTTTAAATTTAACTTTAAATTTAACTTTAAATTCAAATTTAAATTCAACTTTAAACTCAACTTTAAATTTAATTTTAAATCTAATTTTGAATTTAACTTTAAATCAAACATTAAATTTAGATTTAAATTCAAATTTAGATTCAACTTTAAGTTTAACTTTAAATTTAACTCACAATTCAACTTTAAATTTAACTTTAAATTCAACTTTAAATTTAACTTTTAATCAAACTTTAAATTTAACTTTAAATTGAACTTTAAATTCAACTTTAAATTTAACTTTAAATTCAACTTTAAATTTAGCTTTAAATTCAACTTTAAATTCAGGGTTAAATTCAACTTTAAATTTAACTTAAAATTCGACTTTAAATCTAAGTTAAATTTAACTTTAAATTAAACTTCAAATTTAACTTCAAATTCAACTTTAAATCTTACTTTGAATTCAACGTTAATTTAACTTTAAATTCAACTTTAAATTTAACTTTAAATTTTACTTTGAATTCCACTTTGAATTTAACTTTAAATTCAACTTTAAATTTACCTTTAAATTCAACTTTAAATTCAAGTTTAAATTCAACTTTAAATTCAAGTTTAAATTCAACTTTAAATTTAGTTTTGAATTCGACTTTAAATCTAAGTTGAAATTTAACTTAAAGTTTAACAATAAATTCAACTTTAAATTCAACTTTAAATTCAACTTTAAATTTCAACTTTTAATTTAACTTTAAATTAAGCTTTAAATTCAACTTAAAATTCAACTTTAAATTCAGCTTTAAACTCATTTTTAAATTTAACTTTAAATATAACTTTAAATTTAACTTTAAATCTAACTTTAAATCAAACATTAAACTTTAAATTCAACTTTAAATTAAGCTTTAAATTTAAATTACAATTCATTTTTAAATTTAACTTTAAATTCAACTTTAAATTTCAACTTCAAATTTAACTTTAAAATCAACTTTAAACTAAACTTTAAATTTAACTTTAAATCTAATTTTAAATTAAACTTTAAATTTAGCTTTACTTCAAACATTAAATTAAACTTTAAATTCAATTCAATTAAAGTTGAATTTGAAGTTGAATTTATAGTTAAATTTAAAGTTGAATTGTAACTTAAATTTAAAGTTAGATTTAAAGTCCAATTTAAAGTTAAATTTAAAGTTGAATTTAAACCTGAATTTAAAGTTGAATTTAAAGTTAAATTTAAAGTTGAATTTAAAGTTGAATTTAAAGCTAAATTTAAAGTTTATTTTAAAGTTGAATTTAAAGTTGAGTTTTAAGTTGAATTTAAAGTTAAATTTAATGTTGAATCTATTGTTGAATTTAAGGTTAAATTTAAAGTTAGGTTTAAAGTGAAATTTAAAGTTGAATTTAAAGTCAAATTTAAAATTAAATTTAAAGTTGAATCTATTGTTGAATTTAAAGTTAAATTTAAATTTGATTTAAATTTAAAGTTGAATTTAAAGTTAAATTAAGTGTTTGATTTAAGGTTAAATTTAAAGTTGATTTTTAAGTTGAATTTAAAGCTTAATTTGAAGTTAAATCAATAGTTGAATTTTAAGCTGAATGTAAAGTTAAATTTAAAGTTAAATTTAAAGTTCAATTTAAAGTTGAATTAAAGGCTAAATTTAAAATAAAATTTTAAGCTGAATTTAAAGTTAAATTTAAAGTTAAATTTACAGTTTAATTTGAATTTGAAATTAAGGTTAAATTTAAAGTTAAATTTAAAGCTGAATTTTAAGTTAAATTTACAGTTGAATTTAAAGTTAAATTTAAAGATAAATTTAAAGTTGAATGGTAAGTTAAATTAAAAGTTGAATTAAAAGTTGAATTTAAAATAAAATTTTAAGTTTAGTTTAAAGTTAAATTTAAAGTTGAATTTAAAGTTAAATTTAAAGTTGAATTTAAAGTTAAACCTAGTTTTAAAATAAAAGTTGAATTTAAGATTGAATTTAAAGTTGAAGTTAAAGTTGAATTTAAAGTTGAATTTAAAGTTAAATTTAAAGTTGAATTTGAAGCTTAATTTAAAGTTGAATTTAAGGTTAAATTTAAAGTTGAGTTTAAAGTTAAATCTTAAATTTAATTTTAAGTTAGATTTAAAGTTAAATTTTAAGTTGAATTTAAAGTTGAATTTAAAGTTGAATTTAAAGTTGAATTTAAAGTTGAATTTAAAGTTAAACTTAAAGTTGAATTTAAAGTTAAATTTAAAGTTGAATTCAAAGTTGAATTTAAAGCTGAATCTAAAGTTAAATATAAAGTTGAATTCAAAGTTGAATTTCAATTTAAATTTAAAATTAAATATTAAGTTGAATTAAAATAAAATTTAGAGTTTAATTTAAAACTAAATTTACAGTTAAATTTAAAGTTAAATTTACAGTTAAATTTTAAGTTTAATTTACAGTTAAATTTAAAGTTAAATTTTAAGTTGAATCTCAAGTTGAATTTAAAATTAAATTTAAAGTAGAATTTAAACTTGAATTTAAATTGAAATTTGATGTTGAATTTAAACTTATATTTAAAGTTGAGTTTAAAGTTAAATTTAAAATTGAATTTAAAGTAAAATTAAAAGTTGAATTTAAAGTTAAATTTAAAGTTTAAATTTGAAGTTATATTTAAAGTTGAACTGAAAGTTGAATTTAAAGCTGAATTCAACTTTTAATTCAAGTTTAAATTCAACTTTAAATTTAACTTTAAGTTTTACTTTAAATTCAACTTTAAACTTAACTTTAAATTCAACTTTAAATTCAACTTTAAATTTATCTTGAAATTCAACTTTAATTTCAACTTTAAACTCAACTTTCAATTTATTTTTAAGTTTAACTTTAAATCAAACTTTTAATTTAAATTTAAGTTCAACTTTAAATTCAATTTTAAATTTAACTTTAAATTTAACCTTATATCTAGCTAACAATTCAACTTTGAATTTAACTTTAAATTCAACTTTAAATTAAACTTTAAATCTGACTTTAAATTTAACTTTAAATTAAACTTTAAAATTAACTAATCGAAAAACAAATTTACACATATATAAAACAATCAGAGACCAATTGATCAAAGACCAATCAATCCTTAGATACAACTTTTAATCTACTGCTAGAGACTGTTCTGCATGCTCTAGAAACAGCCCGCTGAAGTACGACGCAGCCATGGTGAGAGGACCCTTATCATGGTAGCGTCTCTGGCTTTTCTACGAATATCTGGAAAGCTATGACAAAAGACGGTTGCTATCTGGTAGTACAATGGGCCGTTACTTAGGTCTTTTAACTTTAACCGAGTAAAGATTTTGAATATTTACAAATCTGCATTTTTATTTTATATATTATTAAAGTATTTTAAGCTCTAATATTTTCTTCACACTAACGAAATTTATCAACTTGAAGAATTTTCTTCAAATGGTTATTGTATACTGAAACAGTTGGGCTAACGTGTTTTTTTTTCAAATTGACAAAATTTTCTTAAAACTGAAGAAATTTCATGATTCCAATCGTTCGCTTTATTTTTATCAAATTGAATAAATTCCATTGAATGGAATATTTTTTTTTTCTTTAAATTCAAGAAATTAATCCTAATAGCCCTGTTCTTACTGTACAATTTGCTGGACAGACTTCGTTTGATGGAAATTGGATGGTCGGATGTATTTTGCGTTCACACTTTTATCAAGCTTGTCGTCCAACTTTATGTCACGTACGCTTCCACTCCGTCCAACTTCTAAGTTTTCAAAAATACTTGAATTTTTAAACACTTATAAGATCCACATTGGCATGATGTGAATTTTATATTTCTAAGCCAATGTAAACATTAGTAATGCTTAGAAAAATGTTTTTGCCATGGTTTGTTGGCATCAATTTAAATAAATTTTTCTAAGCATTACTAATGTTTACATTGGTTTAGAAACATAAAATTCACATCATCCCAATGTTGTGGATTTTATAAGTGTCGGTAGAATCCGACCAAAAATTTTCCTAGAAGGGTACGGCAGCATCTAACTAATTTTCATTTTTAAATTCAACTTTAAATTTAACTTTAAATTTAACTTTAAATTCAAATTTAAATTCAACTTTAAACTCAACTTTAAATTTAATTTTAAATCTAGTTTTGAATTTAACTTTAAATCAAACATTAAATTTAGATTTAAATTCAAATTTAGATTCAACTTCAAGTTTAACTTTAAATTTAACTCACAATTCAACTTTAAATTTAACTTTAAATTCAACTTTAAAATTAACTTTTAATCAAACTTTAAATTTAACTTTAAATTGAACTTTAAATTCAACTTTAAATTTAACTTTAAATTCAACTTTAAATTTAGCTTTAAATTCAACTTTAAATTCAACTTTAAATTTAACTTAAAATTCGACTTTAAATCTAAGTTAAATTTAACTTTAAATTAAACTTTAAATTTAACTTTAAATTCAACTTTAAATCTTACTTTGAATTCAACGTTAATTTAACTTTAAATTCAACTTTAAATTTAACTTTAAATTTTACTTTGAATTCAACTTTGAATTTAACTTTAAATTCAACTTTAAATTTAACTTTAAATTCAACTTTAAATTTACCTTTAAATTCAACTTTAAATTCAAGTTTAAATTCAACTTTAAATTTAACTTTGAATTCGACTTTAAATCTAAGTTGAAATTTAACTTAAAGTTTAACAATAAATTCAACTTTAAATTCAACTTTAAATTTCAACTTTTAATTTAACTTTAAATTAAGCTTTAAATTCAACTTTAAATTCAACTTTAAATTCAACTTTAAACTCATTTTTAAATCAAACATTAAATTTAGATTTAAATTCAAATTTAGATTCAACTTCAAGTTTAACTTTAAATTTAACTCACAATTCAACTTTAAATTTAACTTTAAATTCAACTTTAAATTTAACTTTTAATCAAACTTTAAATTTAACTTTAAATTGAACTTTAAATCTTACTTTGAATTCAACGTTAATTTAACTTTAAATTCAACTTTAAATTTATCTTTAAATTTTACTTTGAATTCAACTTTGAATTTAACTTTAAATTCAACTTTAAATTTACCTTTAAATTCAACTTTAAATTCAAGTTTAAATTCAACTTTAAATTTAACTTTGAATTCGACTTTAAATCTAAGTTGAAGTTTAACTTAAAGTTTAACAATAAATTCAACTTTAAATTCAACTTTAAATTCAACTTTAAATTTCAACTTTTAATTTAACTTTAAATTAAGCTTTAAATTCAACTTTAAATTCAACTTTAAATTCAACTTTAAACTCATTTTTAAATTTAACTTTAAATATAACTTTAAATTTAACTTTAAATCTAACTTTAAATCAAACATTAAACTTTAAATTAAACTTTAAATTTAAATTACAATTCATTTTTAAATTTAACTTTAAATTCAACTTTAAATTTCAACTTTAAAATCAACTTTAAACTAAACTTTAAATTTAACTTTAAATCTAGTTTTAAATTAAACTTTAAATTTATCTTTACTTCAAACATTAAATTAAACTTTAAATTCAATTCAATTAAAGTTGAATTTAAAGTTGAATTTATAGTTAAATTTAAAGTTGAATTGTAACTTAAATTTAAAGTTAGATTTAAAGTCGAATTTAAAGTTAAATTTAAAGTTGAATTTAAACCTGAATTTAAAGTTGAATTTAAAGTTAAGTTTAAAGTTGAATTTAAAGTTGAATTTAAAGCTAAATTTAAAGTTTATTTTAAAGTTGAATTTAAAGTTGAGTTTTAAGTTGAATTTAAAGTTAAATTTAATGTTGAATCTATTGTTGAATTTAAGGTTAAATTTAAAGTTAGGTTTAAAGTGAAATTTAAAGTTGAATTTAAAGTCAAATTTAAAATTAAATTTAAAGTTGAATTTAAAGTTAAATTTAAAGTTGAATTTAAAGTTAAACCTAGTTTTAAAATAAAAGTTGAATTTAAGATTGAATTTAAAGTTGAAGTTAAAGTTGAATTTAAAGTTGAATTTAAAGTTAAATTTAAAGTTGAATTTGAAGCTTAATTTAAAGTTGAATTTAAGGTTAAATTTAAAGTTGAGTTTAAAGTTAAATCTTAAATTTAATTTTAAGTTAGATTTAAAGTTAAATTTTAAGTTGAATTTAAAGTTGAATTTAAAGTTGAATTTAAAGTTGAATTTAAAGTTGAATTTAAAGTTAAACTTAAAGTTGAATTTAAAGTTAAATTTAAAGTTGAATTCAAAGTTGAATTTAAAGCTGAATCTAAAGTTAAATATAAAGTTGAATTCAAAGTTGAATTTCAATTTAAATTTAAAATTAAATATTAAGTTGAATTAAAATAAAATTTAGAGTTTAATTTAAAACTAAATTTACAGTTAAATTTAAAGTTAAATTTACAGTTAAATTTTAAGTTTAATTTACAGTTAAATTTAAAGTTAAATTTTAAGTTGAATCTCAAGTTGAATTTAAAATTAAATTTAAAGTAGAATTTAAACTTGAATTTAAATTGAAATTTGATGTTGAATTTAAACTTATATTTAAAGTTGAGTTTAAAGTTAAATTTAAAATTGAATTTAAAGTAAAATTAAAAGTTGAATTTAAAGTTAAATTTAAAGTTTAAATTTGAAGTTATATTTAAAGTTGAACTGAAAGTTGAATTTAAAGCTGAATTCAACTTTTAATTCAAGTTTAAATTCAACTTTAAATTTAACTTTAAGTTTTACTTTAAATTCAACTTTAAACTTAACTTTAAATTCAACTTTAAATTCAACTTTAAATTTATCTTGAAATTCAACTTTAATTTCAACTTTAAACTCAACTTTCAATTTATTTTTAAGTTTAACTTTAAATCAAACTTTTAATTTAAATTTAAGTTCAACTTTAAATTCAATTTTAAATTTAACTTTAAATTTAACCTTATATCTAGCTAACAATTCAACTTTGAATTTAACTTTAAATTCAACTTTAAATTAATTTTTAAATGTGACTTTAAATTTAACTTTAAATTAAACTTTAAAATTAACTAATCGAAAAACAAATTTACACATATATAAAACAATCAGAGACCAATTGATCAAAGACCAATCAATCCTTAGATACAACTTTTAATCTACTGCTAGAGACTGTTCTGCATGCTCTAGAAACAGCCCGCTGAAGTACGACGCAGCCATGGTGAGAGGACCCTTATCATGGTAGCGTCTCTGGCTTTTCTACGAATATCTGGAAAGCTATGACAAAAGACGGTTGCTATCTGGTAGTACAATGGGCCGTTACTTAGGTCTTTTAACTTTAACCGAGTAAAGATTTTGAATATTTACAAATCTGCATTTTTATTTTATATATTATTAAAGTATTTTAAGCTCTAATATTTTCTTCACACTAACGAAATTTATCAACTTGAAGAATTTTCTTCAAATGGTTATTGTATACTGAAACAGTTGGGCTAACGTGTTTTTTTTTCAAATTGACAAAATTTTCTTAAAACTGAAGAAATTTCATGATTCCAATCGTTCGCTTTATTTTTATCAAATTGAATAAATTCCATTGAATGGAATATTTTTTTTTTCTTTAAATTCAAGAAATTAATCCTAATAGCCCTGTTCTTACTGTACAATTTGCTGGACAGACTTCGTTTGATGGAAGTTGGATGGTCGGATGTATTTTGCGTTCACACTTTTATCAAGCTTGTCGTCCAACTTTATGTCACGTACGCTTCCACTCCGTCCAACTTCTAAGTTTTCAAAAATACTTGAATTTTTAAACACTTATAAGATCCACATTGGCATGATGTGAATTTTATATTTCTAAGCCAATGTAAACATTAGTAATGCTTAGAAAAATGTTTTTGCCATGGTTTGTTGGCATCAATTTAAATAAATTTTTCTAAGCATTACTAATGTTTACATTGGTTTAGAAACATAAAATTCACATCATCCCAATGTTGTGGATTTTATAAGTGTCGGTAGAATCCGACCAAAAATTTTCCTAGAAGGGTACGGCAGCATCTAACTAATTTTCATTTTTAAATTCAACTTTAAATTTAACTTTAAATTTAACTTTAAATTCAAATTTAAATTCAACTTTAAACTCAACTTTAAATTTAATTTTAAATCTAATTTTGAATTTAACTTTAAATCAAACATTAAATTTAGATTTAAATTCAAATTTAGATTCAACTTCAAGTTTAACTTTAAATTTAACTCACAATTCAACTTTAAATTTAACTTTAAATTCAACTTTAAAATTAACTTTTAATCAAACTTTAAATTTAACTTTAAATTGAACTTTAAATTCAACTTTAAATTTAACTTTAAATTCAACTTTAAATTTAGCTTTAAATTCAACTTTAAATTCAGGGTTAAATTCAACTTTAAATTTAACTTAAAATTCGACTTTAAATCTAAGTTAAATTTAACTTTAAATTAAACTTTAAATTTAACTTTAAATTCAACTTTAAATCTTACTTTGAATTCAACGTTAATTTAACTTTAAATTCAACTTTAAATTTAACTTTAAATTTTACTTTGAATTCAACTTTGAATTTAACTTTAAATTCAACTTTAAATTTAACTTTAAATTCAACTTTAAATTTACCTTTAAATTCAACTTTAAATTCAAGTTTAAATTCAACTTTAAATTTAACTTTGAATTCGACTTTAAATCTAAGTTGAAATTTAACTTAAAGTTTAACAATAAATTCAACTTTAAATTCAACTTTAAATTTCAACTTTTAATTTAACTTTAAATTAAGCTTTAAATTCAACTTTAAATTCAACTTTAAATTCAACTTTAAACTCATTTTTAAATCAAACATTAAATTTAGATTTAAATTCAAATTTAGATTCAACTTCAAGTTTAACTTTAAATTTAACTCACAATTCAACTTTAAATTTAACTTTAAATTCAACTTTAAATTTAACTTTTAATCAAACTTTAAATTTAACTTTAAATTGAACTTTAAATCTTACTTTGAATTCAACGTTAATTTAACTTTAAATTCAACTTTAAATTTATCTTTAAATTTTACTTTGAATTCAACTTTGAATTTAAAGTTAAATTCAACTTTAAATTTACCTTTAAATTCAACTTTAAATTCAAGTTTAAATTCAACTTTAAATTTAACTTTGAATTCGACTTTAAATCTAAGTTGAAATTTAACTTAAAGTTTAACAATAAATTCAACTTTAAATTCAACTTTAAATTCAACTTTAAATTTCAACTTTTAATTTAACTTTAAATTAAGCTTTAAATTCAACTTTAAATTCAACTTTAAATTCAACTTTAAACTCATTTTTAAATTTAACTTTAAATATAACTTTAAATTTAACTTTAAATCTAACTTTAAATCAAACATTAAACTTTAAATTCAACTTTAAATTAAACTTTAAATTTAAATTACAATTCATTTTTAAATTTAACTTTAAATTCAACTTTAAATTTCAACTTTAAAATCAACTTTAAACTAAACTTTAAATTTAACTTTAAATCTAGTTTTAAATTAAACTTTAAATTTATCTTTACTTCAAACATTAAATTAAACTTTAAATTCAATTCAATTAAAGTTGAATTTAAAGTTGAATTTATAGTTAAATTTAAAGTTGAATTGTAACTTAAATTTAAAGTTAGATTTAAAGTCGAATTTAAAGTTAAATTTAAAGTTGAATTTAAACCTGAATTTAAAGTTGAATTTAAAGTTAAGTTTAAAGTTGAATTTAAAGTTGAATTTAAAGCTAAATTTAAAGTTTATTTTAAAGTTGAATTTAAAGTTGAGTTTTAAGTTGAATTTAAAGTTAAATTTAATGTTGAATCTATTGTTGAATTTAAGGTTAAATTTAAAGTTAGGTTTAAAGTGAAATTTTAAGTTGAATTTAAAGTCAAATTTAAAATTAAATTTAAAGTTGAATCTATTGTTGAATTTAAAGTTAAATTTAAATTTGATTTAAATTTAAAGTTGAATTTAAAGTTAAATTAAGTGTTTGATTAAAGGTTAAATTTAAAGTTGATTTTTAAGTTGAATTTAAAGCTTAATTTAAAGTTAAATTAATAGTTGAATTTTAAGCTGAATGTAAAGTTAAATTTAAAGTTAAATGTAAAGTTCAATTTAAAGTTGAATTAAAGGTTGAATTTAAAATAAAATTTTAAGCTGAATTTAAAGTTAGATTTAAAGTTAAATTTACAGTTTAATTTAAATTTGAAATTAAGGTTAAATTTAAAGTTAAATTTAAAGCTGAATTTAAAGTTAAATTTACAGTTGAATTTAAAGTTGAACTTAAAGTTTAATCTAAAGTCAGATTTAAAGTTAAAGATAAAGTTGAATTTTAAGTTAAATTTACAGTTGAATTTAAAGTTAAATTTAAAGATAAATTTAAAGTTGAATGGTAAGTTAAATTAAAAGTTGAATTAAAAGTTGAATTTAAAATAAAATTTTAAGTTTAGTTTAAAGTTAAATTTAAAGTTGAATTTAAAGTTAAATTTAAAGTTGAATTTAAAGTTAAATTTAAAGTTGAATTTAAAGTTAAACCTAGTTTTAAAATAAAAGTTGAATTTAAAATTGAATTTAAAGTTGAAGTTAAAGTTGAATTTAAAGTTGAATTTAAAGTTAAATTTAAAGTTGAATTTGAAGCTTAATTTAAAGTTGAATTTAAGGTTAAATTTAAAGTTGAGTTTAAAGTTAAATCTTAAATTTAATTTTAAGTTAGATTTAAAGTTAAATTTTAAGTTGAATTTAAAGTTGAATTTAAAGTCAGATTTAAAGTTAAATTTAAAGTTAAATTTAAAGTTAAATTTAAAGCTAAATTTAAAGTCAAATTTTTAGTTGAATTTAAAGTCAGACTTAAAGTTAAATTTGAATTTAAATTTGAATTTAAAGCTAAATTTAAAGTTAAACTTAAAGTTGAATTTAAAGTTAAATTTAAAGTTGAATTTAAAGTTAAATTTAAAGTTGAATTCAAAGTTGAATTTAAAGCTGAATCTAAAGTTAAATATAAAGTTGAATTCAAAGTTGAATTTCAATTTAAATTTAAACTTAAATATTAAGTTGAATTAAAATAAAATTTAGAGTTTAATTTAAAACTAAATTTACAGTTAAATTTAAAGTTAAATTTACAGTTAAATTTTAAGTTTAATTTACAGTTAAATTTAAAGTTAAATTTTAAGTTGAATCTCAAGTTGAATTTAAAATTAAATTTAAAGTAGAATTTAAACTTGAATTTAAATTGAAATTTGATGTTGAATTTAAACTTATATTTAAAGTTGAGTTTAAAGTTAAATTTAAAATTGAATTTAAAGTAAAATTAAAAGTTGAATTTAAAGTTAAATTTAAAGTTTAAATTTGAAGTTATATTTAAAGTTGAACTGAAAGTTGAATTTAAAGCTGAATTCAACTTTTAATTCAAGTTTAAATTCAACTTTAAATTTAACTTTAAGTTTTACTTTAAATTCAACTTTAAACTTAACTTTAAATTCAACTTTAAATTCAACTTTAAATTTATCTTGAAATTCAACTTTAATTTCAACTTTAAACTCAACTTTCAATTTATTTTTAAGTTTAACTTTAAATCAAACTTTTAATTTAAATTTAAGTTCAACTTTAAATTCAATTTTAAATTTAACTTTAAATTTAACCTTAAATCTAGCTAACAATTCAACTTTGAATTTAACTTTAAATTCAACTTTAAATTAAACTTTAAATCTGACTTTAAATTTAACTTTAAATTAAACTTTAAAATTAACTAATCGAAAAACAAATTTACACATATATAAAACAATCAGAGACCAATTGATCAAAGACCAATCAATCCTTAGATACAACTTTTAATCTACTGCTAGAGACTGTTCTGCATGCTCTAGAAACAGCCCGCTGAAGTACGACGCAGCCATGGTGAGAGGACCCTTATCATGGTAGCGTCTCTGGCTTTTCTACGAATATCTGGAAAGCTATGACAAAAGACGGTTGCTATCTGGTAGTACAATGGGCCGTTACTTAGGTCTTTTAACTTTAACCGAGTAAAGATTTTGAATATTTACAAATCTGCATTTTTATTTTATATATTATTAATTTTATTTTTATTGAATGCTTTAAAACGCTATTAATAAAGTATTTTAAGCTCTAATATTTTCTTCACACTAACGAAATTTATCAACTTGAAGAATTTTCTTCAAATGGTTATTGTATACTGAAACAGTTGGGCTAACGTGTTTTTTTTTTCAAATTGACAAAATTTTCTTAAAACTGAAGAAATTTCATGACGATTCCAATCGTTCGATTTATTTTTATCAAATTGAATAAATTCCATTGAATGGAATATTTTTTTTTTCTTTAAATTCAAGAAATTAATCCTAATAGCCCTGTTCTTACTGTACAATTTGCTGGACAGACTTCGTTTGATGGAAGTTGGATGGTCGGATGTATTTTGCGTTCACACTTTTATCAAGCTTGTCGTCCAACTTTATGTCACGTACGCTTCCACTCCGTCCAACTTCTAAGTTTTCAAAAATACTTGAATTTTTAAACACTTATAAGATCCACATTGGCATGATGTGAATTTTATATTTCTAAGCCAATGTAAACATTAGTAATGCTTAGAAAAATGTTTTTGCCATGGTTTGTTGGCATCAATTTAAATAAATTTTTCTAAGCATTACTAATGTTTACATTGGTTTAGAAACATAAAATTCACATCATCCCAATGTTGTGGATTTTATAAGTGTCGGTAGAATCCGACCAAAAATTTTCCTAGAAGGGTACGGCAGCATCTAACTAATTTTCATTTTTAAATTCAACTTTAAATTTAACTTTAAATTTAACTTTAAATTCAAATTTAAATTCAACTTTAAACTCAACTTTAAATTTAATTTTAAATCTAATTTTGAATTTAACTTTAAATCAAACATTAAATTTAGATTTAAATTCAAATTTAGATTCAACTTCAAGTTTAACTTTAAATTTAACTCACAATTCAACTTTAAATTTAACTTTAAATTCAACTTTAAATTTAACTTTTAATCAAACTTTAAATTTAACTTTAAATTGAACTTTAAATTCAACTTTAAATTTAACTTTAAATTCAACTTTAAATTTAGCTTTAAATTCAACTTTAAATTCAGGGTTAAATTCAACTTTAAATTTAACTTAAAATTCGACTTTAAATCTAAGTTAAATTTAACTTTAAATTAAACTTTAAATTTAACTTTAAATTCAACTTTAAATCTTACTTTGAATTCAACGTTAATTTAACTTTAAATTCAACTTTAAATTTAACTTTAAATTTTACTTTGAATTCAACTTTGAATTTAACTTTAAATTCAACTTTAAATTCAAGTTTAAATTCAACTTTAAATTTAACTTTGAATTCGACTTTAAATCTAAGTTGAAATTTAACTTAAAGTTTAACAATAAATTCAACTTTAAATTCAACTTTAAATTTCAACTTTTAATTTAACTTTAAATTAAGCTTTAAATTCAACTTTAAATTCAACTTTAAATTCAACTTTAAACTCATTTTTAAATCAAACATTAAATTTAGATTTAAATTCAAATTTAGATTCAAATTCAAGTTTAACTTTAAATTTAACTCACAATTCAACTTTAAATTTAACTTTAAATTCAACTTTAAATTTAACTTTTAATCAAACTTTAAATTTAACTTTAAATTGAACTTTAAATTCAACTTTAACTTTAAATTTAACTTAAAATTCGACTTTAAATCTAAGTTAAATTTAACTTTAAATTAAACTTTAAATTTAACTTTAAATTCAACTTTAAATCTTACTTTGAATTCAACGTTAATTTAACTTTAAATTCAACTTTAAATTTAACTTTAAATTTTACTTTGAATTCAACTTTGAATTTAACTTTAAATTCAACTTTAAATTTACCTTTAAATTCAACTTTAAATTCAAGTTTAAATTCAACTTTAAATTTAACTTTGAATTCGACTTTAAATCTAAGTTGAAATTTAACTTAAAGTTTAACAATAAATTCAACTTTAAATTCAACTTTAAATTCAACTTTAAATTTCAACTTTTAATTTAACTTTAAATTAAGCTTTAAATTCAACTTTAAATTCAACTTTAAATTCAACTTTAAACTCATTTTTAAATTTAACTTTAAATATAACTTTAAATTTAACTTTAAATCTAACTTTAAATCAAACATTAAACTTTAAATTCAACTTTAAATTAAACTTTAAATTTAAATTACAATTCATTTTTAAATTTAACTTTAAATTCAACTTTAAATTTCAACTTTAAAATCAACTTTAAACTAAACTTTAAGTTTAACTTTAAATCTTGTTTTAAATTAAACTTTAAATTTATCTTTACTTCAAACATTAAATTAAACTTTAAATTCAATTCAATTAAAGTTGAATTTAAAGTTGAATTTATAGTTAAATTTAAAGTTGAATTGTAACTTAAATTTAAAGTTAGATTTAAAGTCGAATTTAAAGTTAAATTTAAAGTTGAATTTAAACCTGAATTTAAAGTTGAATTTAAAGTTAAGTTTAAAGTTGAATTTAAAGTTGAATTTAAAGCTAAATTTAAAGTTTATTTTAAAGTTGAATTTAAAGTTGAGTTTTAAGTTGAATTTAAAGTTAAATTTAATGTTGAATCTATTGTTGAATTTAAGGTTAAATTTAAAGTTAGGTTTAAAGTGAAATTTAAAGTTGAATTTAAAGTCAAATTTAAAATTAAATTTAAAGTTGAATCTATTGTTGAATTTAAAGTTAAATTTAAATTTGATTTAAATTTAAAGTTGAATTTAAAGTTAAATTAAGTGTTTGATTAAAGGTTAAATTTAGAGTTGATTTTTAAGTTGAATTTAAAGCTTAATTTAAAGTTAAATTAATAGTTGAATTTTAAGCTGAATGTAAAGTTAAATTTAAAGTTAAATGTAAAGTTCAATTTAAAGTTGAATTAAAGGTTGAATTTAAAATAAAATTTTTAGCTGAATTTAAAGTTAAATTTAAAGTTAAATTTACAGTTTAATTTAAATTTGAAATTAAGGTTAAATTTAAAGTTAAATTTAAAGCTGAATTTAAAGTTAAATTTACAGTTGAATTAAAAGTTGAACTTAAAGTTTAATCTAAAGTCAGATTTAAAGTTAAAGATAAAGTTGAATTTTAAGTTAAATTTACAGTTGAATTTAAAGTTAAATTTAAAGATAAATTTAAAGTTGAATGGTAAGTTAAATTAAAAGTTGAATTAAAAGTTGAATTTAAAATAAAATTTTAAGTTTAGTTTAAAGTTAAATTTAAAGTTGAATTTATTGTTGAATTTAAGGTTAAATTTAAAGTTAGGTTTAAAGTGAAATTTAAAGTTGAATTTAAAGTCAAATTTAAAATTAAATTTAAAGTTGAATCTATTGTTGAATTTAAAGTTAAATTTAAATTTGATTTAAATTTAAAGTTGAATTTAAAGTTAAATTAAGTGTTTGATTTAAGGTTAAATTTAAAGTTTATTTTTAAGTTGAATTTAAAGCTTAATTTGAAGTTAAATCAATAGTTGAATTTTAAGCTGAATGTAAAGTTAAATTTAAAGTTAAATTTAAAGTTCAATTTAAAGTTGAATTAAAGGTTAAATTTAAAATAAAATTTTAAGCTGAATTTAAAGTTAAATTTAAAGTTAAATTTACAGTTTAATTTAAATTTGAAATTAAGGTTAAATTTAAAGTTAAATTTAAAGCTGAATTTAAAGTTAAATTTACAGTTGAATTTAAAGTTGAACTTAAAGTTTAATCTAAAGTCAGATTTAAAATTAAAGATAAAGTTGAATTTTAAGTTAAATTTACAGTTGAATTTAAAGTTAAATTTAAAGATAAATTTAAAGTTGAATGGTAAGTTAAATTAAAAGTTGAATTAAAAGTTGAATTTAAAATAAAATTTTAAGTTTAGTTTAAAGTTAAATTTAAAGTTGAATTTAAAGTTAAATTTAAAGTTGAATTTAAAGTTAAACCTAGTTTTAAAATAAAAGTTGAATTTAAAATTGAATTTAAAGTTGAAGTTAAAGTTGAATTTAAAGTTGAATTTAAAGTTAAATTTAAAGTTGAATTTGAAGCTTAATTTAAAGTTGAATTTAAGGTTAAATTTAAAGTTGAGTTTAAAGTTAAATCTTAAATTTAATTTTAAGTTAGATTTAAAGTTAAATTTTAAGTTGAATTTAAAGTTGAATTTAAAGTCAGATTTAAAGTTAAATTTAAAGTTAAATTTAAAGTTAAATTTAAAGCTAAATTTAAAGTCAAATTTTTAGTTGAATTTAAAGTCAGACTTAAAGTTAAATTTGAATTTAAATTTGAATTTAAAGCTAAATTTAAAGTTAAACTTAAAGTTGAATTTAAAGTTAAATTTAAAGTTGAATTTAAAGTTAAATTTAAAGTTGAATTCAAAGTTGAATTTAAAGCTGAATCTAAAGTTAAATATAAAGTTGAATTCAAAGTTGAATTTCAATTTAAATTTAAACTTAAATATTGAGTTGAATTAAAATAAAATTTAGAGTTTAATTTAAAACTAAATTTACAGTTAAATTTAAAGTTAAATTTACAGTTAAATTTTCAGTTTAATTTACAGTTAAATTTAAAGTTAAATTTTAAGTTGAATCTCAAGTTGAATTTAAAATTAAATTTAAAGTAGAATTTAAACTTGAATTTAAATTGAAATTTGATGTTGAATTTAAACTTATATTTAAAGTTGAGTTTAAAGTTAAATTTAAAATTGAATTTAAAGTAAAATTAAAAGTTGAATTTAAAGTTAAATTTAAAGTTTAAATTTGAAGTTATATTTAAAGTTGAACTGAAAGTTGAATTTAAAGCTGAATTCAACTTTTAATTCAAGTTTAAATTCAACTTTAAATTTAACTTTAAGTTTTACTTTAAATTCAACTTTAAACTTAACTTTAAATTCAACTTTAAATTCAACTTTAAATTTATCTTGAAATTCAACTTTAATTTCAACTTTAAACTCAACTTTCAATTTATTTTTAAGTTTAACTTTAAATCAAACTTTTAATTTAAATTTAAGTTCAACTTTAAATTCAATTTTAAATTTAACTTTAAATTTAACCTTAAATCTAGCTAACAATTCAACTTTGAATTTAACTTTAAATTCAACTTTAAATTAAACTTTAAATCTGACTTTAAATTTAACTTTAAATTAAACTTTAAAATTAACTAATCGAAAAACAAATTTACACATATATATAAAACAATCAGAGACCAATTGATCAAAGACCAATCAATCCTTAGATACAACTTTTAATCTACTGCTAGAGACTGTTCTGCATGCTCTAGAAACAGCCCGCTGAAGTACGACGCAGCCATGGTGAGAGGACCCTTATCATGGTAGCGTCTCTGGCTTTTCTACGAATATCTGGAAAGCTATGACAAAAGACGGTTGCTATCTGGTAGTACAATGGGCCGTTACTTAGGTCTTTTAACTTTAACCGAGTAAAGATTTTGAATATTTACAAATCTGCATTTTTATTTTATATATTATTAATTTTATTTTTATTGAATGCTTTAAAACGCTATTAATAAAGTATTTTAAGCTCTAATATTTTCTTCACACTAACGAAATTTATCAACTTGAAGAATTTTCTTCAAATGGTTATTGTATACTGAAACAGTTGGGCTAACGTGTTTTTTTTTTCAAATTGACAAAATTTTCTTAAAACTGAAGAAATTTCATGACGATTCCAATCGTTCGATTTATTTTTATCAAATTGAATAAATTCCATTGAATGGAATATTTTTTTTTTCTTTAAATTCAAGAAATTAATCCTAATAGCCCTGTTCTTACTGTACAATTTGCTGGACAGACTTCGTTTGATGGAAGTTGGATGGTCGGATGTATTTTGCGTTCACACTTTTATCAAGCTTGTCGTCCAACTTTATGTCACGTACGCTTCCACTCCGTCCAACTTCTAAGTTTTCAAAAATACTTGAATTTTTAAACACTTATAAGATCCACATTGGCATGATGTGAATTTTATATTTCTAAGCCAATGTAAACATTAGTAATGCTTAGAAAAATGTTTTTGCCATGGTTTGTTGGCATCAATTTAAATAAATTTTTCTAAGCATTACTAATGTTTACATTGGTTTAGAAACATAAAATTCACATCATCCCAATGTTGTGGATTTTATAAGTGTCGGTAGAATCCGACCAAAAATTTTCCTAGAAGGGTACGGCAGCATCTAACTGATTTTCATTTTTAAATTCAACTTTAAATTTAACTTTAAATTTAACTTTAAATTCAAATTTAAATTCAACTTTAAACTCAACTTTAAATTTAATTTTAAATCTAATTTTGAATTTAACTTTAAATCAAACATTAAATTTAGATTTAAATTCAAATTTAGATTCAACTTCAAGTTTAACTTTAAATTTAACTCACAATTCAACTTTAAATTTAACTTTAAATTCAACTTTAAATTTAACTTTTAATCAAACTTTAAATTTAACTTTAAATTGAACTTTAAATTCAACTTTAAATTTAACTTTAAGTTCAACTTTAAATTTAGCTTTAAATTCAACTTTAAATTCAGGGTTAAATTCAACTTTAAATTTAACTTAAAATTCGACTTTAAATCTAAGTTAAATTTAACTTTAAATTAAACTTTAAATTTAACTTTAAATTCAACTTTAAATCTTACTTTGAATTCAACGTTAATTTAACTTTAAATTCAACTTTAAATTTAACTTTAAATTTTACTTTGAATTCAACTTTGAATTTAACTTTAAATTCAACTTTAAATTTACCTTTAAATTCAACTTTAAATTCAAGTTTAAATTCAACTTTAAATTTAACTTTGAATTCGACTTTAAATCTAAGTTGAAATTTAACTTAAAGTTTAACAATAAATTCAACTTTAAATTCAACTTTAAATTCAACTTCAAATTTCAACTTTTAATTTAACTTTAAATTAAGCTTTAAATTCAACTTTAAATTCAACTTTAAATTCAACTTTAAACTCATTTTTAAATTTAACTTTAAATATAACTTTAAATTTAACTTTAAATCTAACTTTAAATCAAACATTAAACTTTAAATTCAACTTTAAATTAAACTTTAAATTTAAATTACAATTCATTTTTAAATTTAACTTTAAATTCAACTTTAAATTTCAACTTTAAAATCAACTTTAAACTAAACTTTAAATTTAACTTTAAATCTAGTTTTAAATTAAACTTTAAATTTATCTTTACTTCAAACATTAAATTAAACTTTAAATTCAATTCAATTAAAGTTGAATTTAAAGTTGAATTTATAGTTAAATTTAAAGTTGAATTGTAACTTAAATTTAAAGTTAGATTTAAAGTCGAATTTAAAGTTAAATTTAAAGTTGAATTTAAACCTGAATTTAAAGTTGAATTTAAAGTTAAGTTTAAAGTTGAATTTAAAGTTGAATTTAAAGCTAAATTTAAAGTTTATTTTAAAGTTGAATTTAAAGTTGAGTTTTAAGTTGAATTTAAAGTTAAATTTAATGTTGAATCTATTGTTGAATTTAAGGTTAAATTTAAAGTTAGGTTTAAAGTGAAATTTAAAGTTGAATTTAAAGTCAAATTTAAAATTAAATTTAAAGTTGAATTTATTGTTGAATTTAAAGTTAAATTTAAATTTGATTTAAATTTAAAGTTGAATTTAAAGTTAAATTAAGTGTTTGATTAAAGGTTAAATTTAAAGTTGATTTTTAAGTTGAATTTAAAGCTTAATTTAAAGTTAAATTAATAGTTGAATTTTAAGCTGAATGTAAAGTTAAATTTAAAGTTAAATGTAAAGTTCAATTTAAAGTTGAATTAAAGGTTGAATTTAAAATAAAATTTTAAGCTGAATTTAAAGTTAAATTTAAAGTTAAATTTACAGTTTAATTTAAATTTGAAATTAAGGTTAAATTTAAAGTTAAATTTAAAGCTGAATTTAAAGTTAAATTTACAGTTGAATTTAAAGTTGAACTTAAAGTTTAATCTAAAGTCAGATTTAAAGTTAAAGATAAAGTTGAATTTTAAGTTAAATTTACAGTTGAATTTAAAGTTAAATTTAAAGATAAATTTAAAGTTGAATGGTAAGTTAAATTAAAAGTTGAATTAAAAGTTGAATTTAAAATAAAATTTTAAGTTTAGTTTAAAGTTAAATTTAAAGTTGAATTTAAAGTTAAATTTAAAGTTGAATTTAAAGTTGAATTTGAAGCTTAATTTAAAGTTGAATTTAAGGTTAAATTTAAAGTTGAGTTTAAAGTTAAATCTAAAATTTAATTTTAAGTTAGATTTAAAGTTAAATTTTAAGTTGAATTTAAAGTTGAATTTAAAGTCAGATTTAAAGTTAAATTTAAAGTTAAATTTAAAGTTAAATTTAAAGCTAAATTTAAAGTCAAATTTTTAGTTGAATTTAAAATCAGATTTAAAGTTTAATTTGAATTTAAATTTGAATTTAAAGCTAAATTTAAAGTTAAACTTAAAGTTGAATTTAAAGTTAAATTTAAAGTTGAATTCAAAGTTGAATTTAGAGCTGAATCTAAAGTTAAATATAAAGTTGAATTCAAAGTTGAATTTCAATTTAAATTTAAAATTAAATATTAAGTTGAATTAAAATTAAATTTAGAGTTTAATTTAAAACTAAATTTACAGTTAAATTTAAAGTTAAATTTACAGTTAAATTTTAAGTTTAATTTACAGTTAAATTTAAAGTTAAATTTTAAGTTGAATCTCAAGTTGAATTTAAAATTAAATTTAAAGTAGAATTTAAACTTGAATTTAAATTGAAATTTGATGTTGAATTTAAACTTATATTTAAAGTTGAGTTTAAAGTTAAATTTAAAATTGAATTTAAAGTAAAATTAAAAGTTGAATTTAAAGTTAAATTTAAAGTTTAAATTTGAAGTTATATTTAAAGTTGAACTGAAAGTTGAATTTAAAGCTGAATTCAACTTTTAATTCAAGTTTAAATTCAACTTTAAATTTAACTTTAAGTTTTACTTTAAATTCAACTTTAAACTTAACTTTAAATTCAACTTTAAATTCAACTTTAAATTTATCTTGAAATTCAACTTTAATTTCAACTTTAAACTCAACTTTCAATTTATTTTTAAGTTTAACTTTAAATCAAACTTTTAATTTAAATTTAAGTTCAACTTTAAATTCAATTTTAAATTTAACTTTAAATTTAACCTTATATCTAGCTAACAATTCAACTTTGAATTTAACTTTAAATTCAACTTTAAATTAAACTTTAAATCTGACTTTAAATTTCACTTTAAATTAAACTTTAAAATTAACTAATCGAAAAACAAATTTACACATATATAAAACAATCAGAGACCAATTGATCAAAGACCAATCAATCCTTAGATACAACTTTTAATCTACTGCTAGAGACTGTTCTGCATGCTCTAGAAACAGCCCGCTGAAGTACGACGCAGCCATGGTGAGAGGACCCTTATCATGGTAGCGTCTCTGGCTTTTCTACGAATATCTGGAAAGCTATGACAAAAGACGGTTGCTATCTGGTAGTACAATGGGCCGTTACTTAGGTCTTTTAACTTTAACCGAGTAAAGATTTTGAATATTTACAAATCTGCATTTTTATTTTATATATTATTAATTTTATTTTTATTGAATGCTTTAAAACGCTATTAATAAAGTATTTTAAGCTCTAATATTTTCTTCACACTAACGAAATTTATCAACTTGAAGAATTTTCTTCAAATGGTTATTGTATACTGAAACAGTTGGGCTAACGTGTTTTTTTTTCAAATTGACAAAATTTTCTTAAAACTGAAGAAATTTCATGACGATTCCAATCGTTCGCTTTATTTTTATCAAATTGAATAAATTCCATTGAATGGAATATTTTTTTTTTCTTTAAATTCAAGAAATTAATCCTAATAGCCCTGTTCTTACTGTACAATTTGCTGGACAGACTTCGTTTGATGGAAGTTGGATGGTCGGAGGTATTTTGCGTTCACACTTTTATCAAGCTTGTCGTCCAACTTTATGTCACGTACGCTTCCACTCCGTCCAACTTCTAAGTTTTCAAAAATACTTGAATTTTTAAACACTTATAAGATCCACATTGGCATGATGTGAATTTTATATTTCTAAGCCAATGTAAACATTAGTAATGCTTAGAAAAATGTTTTTGCCATGGTTTGTTGGCATCAATTTAAATAAATTTTTCTAAGCATTACTAATGTTTACATTGGTTTAGAAACATAAAATTCACATCATCCCAATGTTGTGGATTTTATAAGTGTCCTTAGAATCCGACCAAAAATTTTCCTAGAAGGGTACGGCAGCATCTAACTAATTTTCATTTTTAAATTCAACTTTAAATTTAACTTTAAATTTAACTTTAAATTCAAATTTAAATTCAACTTTAAACTCAACTTTAAATTTAATTTTAAATCTAATTTTGAATTTAACTTTAAATCAAACATTAAATTTAGATTTAAATTCAAATTTAGATTCAACTTCAAGTTTAACTTTAAATTTAACTCACAATTCAACTTTAAATTTAACTTTAAATTCAACTTTAAATTTAACTTTTAATCAAACTTTAAATTTAACTTTAAATTGAACTTTAAATTCAACTTTAAATTTAACTTTAAATTCAACTTTAAATTTAGCTTTAAATTCAACTTTAAATTCAGGGTTAAATTCAACTTTAAATTTAACTTAAAATTCGACTTTAAATCTAAGTTAAATTTAACTTTAAATTAAACTTTAAATTTAACTTTAAATTCAACTTTAAATCTTAATTTGAATTCAACGTTAATTTAACTTTAAATTCAACTTTAAATTTAACTTTAAATTTTACTTTGAATTCAACTTTGAATTTAACTTTAAATTCAACTTTAAATTTACCTTTAAATTCAACTTTAAATTCAAGCTTAAATTCAACTTTAAATTTAACTTTGAATTCGACTTTAAATCTAAGTTGAAATTTAACTTAAAGTTTAACAATAAATTCAACTTTAAATTCAACTTTAAATTTCAACTTTTAATTTAACTTTAAATTAAGCTTTAAATTCAACTTTAAATTCAACTTTAAATTCAACTTTAAACTCATTTTTAAATTTAACTTTAAATATAACTTTAAATTTAACTTTAAATCTAACTTTAAATCAAACATTAAACTTTAAATTCAACTTTAAATTAAACTTTAAATTTAAATTACAATTCATTTTTAAATTTAACTTTAAATTCAACTTTCAATTTCAACTTTAAAATCAACTTTAAACTAAACTTTAAATTTAACTTTAAATCTAGTTTTAAATTAAACTTTAAATTTATCTTTACTTCAAACATTAAATTAAACTTTAAATTCAATTCAATTAAAGTTGAATTTAAAGTTGAATTTATAGTTAAATTTAAAGTTGAATTGTAACTTAAATTTAAAGTTAGATTTAAAGTCGAATTTAAAGTTAAATTTAAAGTTGAATTTAAACCTGAATTTAAAGTTGAATTTAAAGTTAAGTTTAAAGTTGAATTTAAAGTTGAATTTAAAGCTAAATTTAAAGTTTATTTTAAAGTTGAATTTAAAGTTGAGTTTTAAGTTGAATTTAAAGTTAAATTTAATGTTGAATCTATTGTTGAATTTAAGGTTAAATTTAAAGTTAGGTTTAAAGTGAAATTTAAAGTTGAATTTAAAGTCAAATTTAAAATTAAATTTAAAGTTGAATCTATTGTTGAATTTAAAGTTAAATTTAAATTTGATTTAAATTTAAAGTTGAATTTAAAGTTAAATTAAGTGTTTGATTAAAGGTTAAACTTAAAGTTGATTTTTAAGTTGAATTTAAAGCTTAATTTAAAGTTAAATTAATAGTTGAATTTTAAGCTGAATGTAAAGTTAAATTTAAAGTTAAATGTAAAGTTCAATTTAAAGTTGAATTAAAGGTTGAATTTAAAATAAAATTTTAAGCTGAATTTAAAGTTAGATTTAAAGTTAAATTTACAGTTTAATTTAAATTTGAAATTAAGGTTAAATTTAAAGTTAAATTTAAAGCTGAATTTAAAGTTAAATTTACAGTTGAATTTAAAGTTGAACTTAAAGTTTAATCTAAAGTCAGATTTAAAGTTAAAGATAAAGTTGAATTTTAAGTTAAATTTACAGTTGAATTTAAAGTTAAATTTAAAGATAATTTTAAAGTTGAATGGTAAGTTAAATTAAAAGTTGAATTTAAAGTTGAATTAAAAGTTGAATTTAAAATAAAATTTAAAGTTGAATTTAAAGTTAAACCTAGTTTTAAAATGAAAGTTGAATTTAAAATTGAATTTAAGGTTGAAGTTAAAGTTGAATTTAAAGTTGAATTTAAAGTTAAATTTAAAGTTGAATTTGAAGCTTAATTTAAAGTTGAATTTAAGGTTAAATTTAAAGTTGAGTTTAAAGTTAAATCTAAAATTTAATTTTAAGTTAGATTTAAAGTTAAATTTTAAGTTGAATTTAAAGTTGAATTTAAAGTCAGATTTAAAGTTAAATTTAAAGTTAAATTTAAAGTTAAATTTAAAGCTAAATTTAAAGTCAAATTTTTAGTTGAATTTAAAATCAGATTTAAAGTTAAATTTGAATTTAAATTTGAATTTAAAGCTAAATTTAAAGTTAAACTTAAAGTTGAATTTAAAGTTAAATTTAAAGTTGAATTTAAAGTAAAATTAAAAGTTGAATTTAAAGTTAAATTTAAAATTGAATTTAAAGTAAAATTAAAAGTTGAATTTAAAGTTAAATTTAAAGTTTAAATTTGAAGTTATATTTAAAGTTGAACTGAAAGTTGAATTTAAAGCTGAATTCAACTTTTAATTCAAGTTTAAATTCAACTTTAAATTTAACTTTAAGTTTTACTTTAAATTCAACTTTAAACTTAACTTTAAATTCAACTTTAAATTCAACTTTAAATTTATCTTGAAATTCAACTTTAATTTCAACTTTAAACTCAACTTTCAATTTATTTTTAAATTTAACTTTAAATCAAACTTTTAATTTAAATTTAAGTTCAACTTTAAATTCAATTTTAAATTTAACTTTAAATTTAACCTTAAATCTAGCTAACAATTCAACTTTGAATTTAACTTTAAATTCAACTTTAAATTAAACTTTAAATCTGACTTTAAATTTAACTTTAAATTAAACTTTAAAATTAACTAATCGAAAAACAAATTTACACATATATAAAACAATCAGAGACCAATTGATCAAAGACCAATCAATCCTTAGATACAACTTTTAATCTACTGCTAGAGACTGTTCTGCATGCTTTAGAAACAGCCCGCTGAAGTACGACGCAGCCATGGTGAGAGGACCCTTATCATGGTAGCGTCTCTGGCTTTTCTACGAATATCTGGAAAGCTATGACAAAAGACGGTTGCTATCTGGTAGTACAATGGGCCGTTACTTAGGTCTTTTAACTTTAACCGAGTAAAGATTTTGAATATTTACAAATCTGCATTTTTATTTTATATATTATTAATTTTATTTTTATTGAATGCTTTAAAACGCTATTAATAAAGTATTTTAAGCGCTAATATTTTCTTCACACTAACGAAATTTATCAACTTGAAGAATTTTCTTCAAATGGTTATTGTATACTGAAACAGTTGGGCTAACGTGTTTTTTTTTCAAATTGACAAAATTTTCTTAAAACTGAAGAAATTTCATGACGATTCCAATCGTTCGCTTTATTTTTATCAAATTGAATAAATTCCATTGAATGGAATATTTTTTTTTTCTTTAAATTCAAGAAATTAATCCTAATAGCCCTGTTCTTACTGTACAATTTGCTGGACAGACTTCGTTTGATGGAAGTTGGATGGTCGGATGTATTTTGCGTTCACACTTTTATCAAGCTTGTCGTCCAACTTTATGTCACGTACGCTTCCACTCCGTCCAACTTCTAAGTTTTCAAAAATACTTGAATTTTTAAACACTTATAAGATCCACATTGGCATGATGTGAATTTTATATTTCTAAGCCAATGTAAACATTAGTAATGCTTAGAAAAATGTTTTTGCCATGGTTTGTTGGCATCAATTTAAATAAATTTTTCTAAGCATTACTAATGTTTACATTGGTTTAGAAACATAAAATTCACATCATCCCAATGTTGTGGATTTTATAAGTGTCGGTAGAATCCGACCAAAAATTTTCCTAGAAGGGTACGGCAGCATCTAACTGATTTTCATTTTTAAATTCAACTTTAAATTTAACTTTAAATTTAACTTTAAATTCAAATTTAAATTCAACTTTAAACTCAACTTTAAATTTAATTTTAAATCTAATTTTGAATTTAACTTTAAATCAAACATTAAATTTAGATTTAAATTCAAATTTAGATTCAACTTTAAGTTTAACTTTAAATTTAACTCACAATTCAACTTTAAATTTAACTTTAAATTCAACTTTAAATTTAACTTTTAATCAAACTTTAAATTTAACTTTAAATTGAACTTTAAATTCAACTTTAAATTTAACTTTAAATTCAACTTTAAATTTAGCTTTAAATTCAACTTTAAATTCAGGGTTAAATTCAACTTTAAATTTAACTTAAAATTCGACTTTAAATCTAAGTTAAATTTAACTTTAAATTAAACTTCAAATTAAACTTTAAATTCAACTTTAAATCTTACTTTGAATTCCACTTTGAATTTAACTTTAAATTCAACTTTAAATTTACCTTTAAATTCAACTTTAAATTCAAGTTTAAATTCAACTTTAAATTCAAGTTTAAATTCAACTTTAAATTTAGTTTTGAATTCGACTTTAAATCTAAGTTGAAATTTAACTTAAAGTTTAACAATAAATTCAACTTTAAATTCAACTTTAAATTCAACTTTAAATTTCAACTTTTAATTTAACTTTAAATTAAGCTTTAAATTCAACTTAAAATTCAACTTTAAATTCAACTTTAAACTCATTTTTAAATTTAACTTTAAATATAACTTTAAATTTAACTTTAAATCTAACTTTAAATCAAACATTAAACTTTAAATTCAACTCTAAATTAAGCTTTAAATTTAAATTACAATTCATTTTTAAATTTAACTTTAAATTCAACTTTAAATTTCAACTTCAAATTTAACTTTAAAATCAACTTTAAACTTAACTTTAAATTTAACTTTAAATCTAATTTTAAATTAAACTTTAAATTTAGCTTTACTTCAAACATTAAATTAAACTTTAAATTCAATTCAATTAAAGTTGAATTTAAAGTTGAATTTATAGTTAAATTTAAAGTTGAATTGTAACTTAAATTTAAAGTTAGATTTAAAGTCCAATTTAAAGTTAAATTTAAAGTTGAATTTAAACCTGAATTTAAAGTTGAATTTAAAGTTAAATTTAAAGTTGAATTTAAAGTTGAATTTAAAGCTAAATTTAAAGTTTATTTAAAGTTGAATTTAAAGTTGAGTTTTAAGTTGAATTTAAAGTTAAATTTAATGTTGAATCTATTGTTGAATTTAAGGTTAAATTTAAAGTTAGGTTTAAAGTGAAATTTAAAGTTGAATTTAAAGTCAAATTTAAAATTAAATTTAAAGTTGAATCTATTGTTGAATTTAAAGTTAAATTTAAATTTGATTTAAATTTAAAGTTGAATTTAAAGTTAAATTAAGTGTTTGATTTAAGGTTAAATTTAAAGTTTATTTTTAAGTTGAATTTAAAGCTTAATTTGAAGTTAAATCAATAGTTGAATTTTAAGCTGAATGTAAAGTTAAATTTAAAGTTAAATTTAAAGTTCAATTTAAATTTGAAATTAAGGTTAAATTTAAAGTTAAATTTAAAGCTGAATTTAAAGTTAAATTTACAGTTGAATTTAAAGTTGAACTTAAAGTTTAATCTAAAGTCAGATTTAAAGTTAAAGATAAAGTTGAATTTTAAGTTAAATTTACAGTTGAATTTAAAGTTAAATTTAAAGATAAATTTAAAGTTGAATGGTAAGTTAAATTAAAAGTTGAATTAAAAGTTGAATTTAAAATAAAATTTTAAGTTTAGTTTAAAGTTAAATTTAAAGTTGAATTTAAAGTTAAATTTAAAGTTGAATTTAAAGTTAAACCTAGTTTTAAAATAAAAGTTGAATTTAAAATTGAATTTAAAGTTGAAGTTAAAGTTGAATTTAAAGTTGAATTTAAAGTTAAATTTAAAGTTAAATTTACAGTTTAATTTAAATTTGAAATTAAGGTTAAATTTAAAGTTAAATTTAAAGCTGAATTTAAAGTTAAATTTAAAGTTAAATTTACAGTTGAACTTAAAGTTTAATCTAAAGTCAGATTTAAAGTTAAAGATAAAGTTGAATTTTAAGTTAAATTTACAGTTGAATTTAAAGTTAAATTTAAAGATAAATTTAAAGTTGAATGGTAAGTTAAATTAAAAGTTGAATTAAAAGTTGAATTTAAAATAAAATTTTAAGTTTAGTTTAAAGTTAAATTTAAAGTTGAATTTAAAGTTAAATTTAAAGTTGAATTTAAAGTTAAACCTAGTTTTAAAATAAAAGTTGAATTTAAAATTGAATTTAAAGTTGAAGTTAAAGTTGAATTTAAAGTTGAATTTAAAGTTAAATTTAAAGTTGAATTTGAAGCTTAATTTAAAGTGAATTTAAGGTTAAATTTAAAGTTGAGTTTAAAGTTAAATCTTAAATTTAATTTTAAGTTAGATTTAAAGTTAAATTTTAAGTTGAATTTAAAGTTGAATTTAAAGTCAGATTTAAAGTTAAATTTAAAGTTAAATTTAAAGTTAAATTTAAAGCTAAATTTAAAGTCAAATTTTTAGTTGAATTTAAAGTCAGACTTAAAGTTAAATTTGAATTTAAATTTGAATTTAAAGCTAAATTTAAAGTTAAACTTAAAGTTGAATTTAAAGTTAAATTTAAAGTTGAATTTAAAGTTAAATTTAAAGTTGAATTCAAAGTTGAATTTCAATTTAAATTTAAAATTAAATATTAAGTTGAATTAAAATAAAATTTAGAGTTTAATTTAAAACTAAATTTACAGTTAAATTTAAAGTTAAATTTACAGTTAAATTTTAAGTTTAATTTACAGTTAAATTTAAAGTTAAATTTTAAGTTGAATCTCAAGTTGAATTTAAAATTAAATTTAAAGTAGAATTTAAACTTGAATTTAAATTGAAATTTGATGTTGAATTTAAACTTATATTTAAAGTTGAGTTTAAAGTTAAATTTAAAATTGAATTTAAAGTAAAATTAAAAGTTGAATTTAAAGTTAAATTTAAAGTTTAAATTTGAAGTTATATTTAAAGTTGAACTGAAAGTTGAATTTAAAGCTGAATTCAACTTTTAATTCAAGTTTAAATTCAACTTTAAATTTAACTTTAAGTTTTACTTTAAATTCAACTTTAAACTTAACTTTAAATTCAACTTTAAATTCAACTTTAAATTTATCTTGAAATTCAACTTTAATTTCAACTTTAAACTCAACTTTCAATTTATTTTTAAGTTTAACTTTAAATCAAACTTTTAATTTAAATTTAAGTTCAACTTTAAATTCAATTTTAAATTTAACTTTAAATTTAACCTTAAATCTAGCTAACAATTCAACTTTGAATTTAACTTTAAATTCAATTTTAAATTAAACTTTAAATCTGACTTTAAATTTAACTTTAAATTAAACTTTAAAATTAACTAATCGAAAAACAAATTTACACATATATAAAACAATCAGAGACCAATTGATCAAAGACCAATCAATCCTTAGATACAACTTTTAATCTACTGCTAGAGACTGTTCTGCATGCTTTAGAAACAGCCCGCTGAAGTACGACGCAGCCATGGTGAGAGGACCCTTATCATGGTAGCGTCTCTGGCTTTTCTACGAATATCTGGAAAGCTATGACAAAAGACGGTTGCTATCTGGTAGTACAATGGGCCGTTACTTAGGTCTTTTAACTTTAACCGAGTAAAGATTTTGAATATTTACAAATCTGCATTTTTATTTTATATATTATTAATTTTATTTTTATTGAATGCTTTAAAACGCTATTAATAAAGTATTTTAAGCTCTAATATTTTCTTCACACTAACGAAATTTATCAACTTGAAGAATTTTCTTCAAATGGTTATTGTATACTGAAACAGTTGGGCTAACGTGTTTTTTTTTTCAAATTGACAAAATTTTCTTAAAACTGAAGAAATTTCATGACGATTCCAATCGTTCGATTTATTTTTATCAAATTGAATAAATTCCATTGAATGGAATATTTTTTTTTTCTTTAAATTCAAGAAATTAATCCTAATAGCCCTGTTCTTACTGTACAATTTGCTGGACAGACTTCGTTTGATGGAAGTTGGATGGTCGGATGTATTTTGCGTTCACACTTTTATCAAGCTTGTCGTCCAACTTTATGTCACGTACGCTTCCACTCCGTCCAACTTCTAAGTTTTCAAAAATACTTGAATTTTTAAACACTTATAAGATCCACATTGGCATGATGTGAATTTTATATTTCTAAGCCAATGTAAACATTAGTAATGCTTAGAAAAATGTTTTTGCCATGGTTTGTTGGCATCAATTTAAATAAATTTTTCTAAGCATTACTAATGTTTACATTGGTTTAGAAACATAAAATTCACATCATCCCAATGTTGTGGATTTTATAAGTGTCCTTAGAATCCGACCAAAAATTTTCCTAGAAGGGTACGGCAGCATCTAACTAATTTTCATTTTTAAATTCAACTTTAAATTTAACTTTAAATTTAACTTTAAATTCAAATTTAAATTCAACTTTAAACTCAACTTTAAATTTAATTTTAAATCTAATTTTGAATTTAACTTTAAATCAAACATTAAATTTAGATTTAAATTCAAATTTAGATTCAACTTCAAGTTTAACTTTAAATTTAACTCACAATTCAACTTTAAATTTAACTTTAAATTCAACTTTAAATTTAACTTTTAATCAAACTTTAAATTTAACTTTAAATTGAACTTTAAATTCAACTTTAAATTTAACTTTAAATTCAACTTTAAATTTAGCTTTAAATTCAACTTTAAATTCAGGGTTAAATTCAACTTTAAATTTAACTTAAAATTCGACTTTAAATCTAAGTTAAATTTAACTTTAAATTAAACTTTAAATTTAACTTTAAATTCAACTTTAAATCTTACTTTGAATTCAACGTTAATTTAACTTTAAATTCAACTTTAAATTTAACTTTAAATTTTACTTTGAATTCAACTTTGAATTTAACTTTAAATTCAACTTTAAATTTACCTTTAAATTCAACTTTAAATTCAAGCTTAAATTCAACTTTAAATTTAACTTTGAATTCGACTTTAAATCTAAGTTGAAATTTAACTTAAAGTTTAACAATAAATTCAACTTTAAATTCAACTTTAAATTTCAACTTTTAATTTAACTTTAAATTAAGCTTTAAATTCAACTTTAAATTCAACTTTAAATTCAACTTTAAACTCATTTTTAAATTTAACTTTAAATATAACTTTAAATTTAACTTTAAATCTAACTTTAAATCAAACATTAAACTTTAAATTCAACTTTAAATTAAACTTTAAATTTAAATTACAATTCATTTTTAAATTTAACTTTAAATTCAACTTTCAATTTCAACTTTAAAATCAACTTTAAACTAAACTTTAAATTTAACTTTAAATCTAGTTTTAAATTAAACTTTAAATTTATCTTTACTTCAAACATTAAATTAAACTTTAAATTCAATTCAATTAAAGTTGAATTTAAAGTTGAATTTATAGTTAAATTTAAAGTTGAATTGTAACTTAAATTTAAAGTTAGATTTAAAGTCGAATTTAAAGTTAAATTTAAAGTTGAATTTAAACCTGAATTTAAAGTTGAATTTAAAGTTAAGTTTAAAGTTGAATTTAAAGTTGAATTTAAAGCTAAATTTAAAGTTTATTTTAAAGTTGAATTTAAAGTTGAGTTTTAAGTTGAATTTAAAGTTAAATTTAATGTTGAATCTATTGTTGAATTTAAGGTTAAATTTAAAGTTAGGTTTAAAGTGAAATTTAAAGTTGAATTTAAAGTCAAATTTAAAATTAAATTTAAAGTTGAATCTATTGTTGAATTTAAAGTTAAATTTAAATTTGATTTAAATTTAAAGTTGAATTTAAAGTTAAATTAAGTGTTTGATTAAAGGTTAAACTTAAAGTTGATTTTTAAGTTGAATTTAAAGCTTAATTTAAAGTTAAATTAATAGTTGAATTTTAAGCTGAATGTAAAGTTAAATTTAAAGTTAAATGTAAAGTTCAATTTAAAGTTGAATTAAAGGTTGAATTTAAAATAAAATTTTAAGTTGAATTTAAAGTTAGATTTAAAGTTAAATTTACAGTTTAATTTAAATTTGAAATTAAGGTTAAATTTAAAGTTAAATTTAAAGCTGAATTTAAAGTTAAATTTACAGTTGAATTTAAAGTTGAACTTAAAGTTTAATCTAAAGTCAGATTTAAAGTTAAAGATAAAGTTGAATTTTAAGTTAAATTTACAGTTGAATTTAAAGTTAAATTTAAAGATAATTTTAAAGTTGAATGGTAAGTTAAATTAAAAGTTGAATTTAAAGTTGAATTAAAAGTTGAATTTAAAATAAAATTTAAAGTTGAATTTAAAGTTAAACCTAGTTTTAAAATGAAAGTTGAATTTAAAATTGAATTTAAGGTTGAAGTTAAAGTTGAATTTAAAGTTGAATTTAAAGTTAAATTTAAAGTTGAATTTGAAGCTTAATTTAAAGTTGAATTTAAGGTTAAATTTAAAGTTGAGTTTAAAGTTAAATCTAAAATTTAATTTTAAGTTAGATTTAAAGTTAAATTTTAAGTTGAATTTAAAGTTGAATTTAAAGTCAGATTTAAAGTTAAATTTAAAGTTAAATTTAAAGTTAAATTTAAAGCTAAATTTAAAGTCAAATTTTTAGTTGAATTTAAAATCAGATTTAAAGTTAAATTTGAATTTAAATTTGAATTTAAAGCTAAATTTAAAGTTAAACTTAAAGTTGAATTTAAAGTTAAATTTAAAGTTGAATTTAAAGTAAAATTAAAAGTTGAATTTAAAGTTAAATTTAAAATTGAATTTAAAGTAAAATTAAAAGTTGAATTTAAAGTTAAATTTAAAGTTTAAATTTGAAGTTATATTTAAAGTTGAACTGAAAGTTGAATTTAAAGCTGAATTCAACTTTTAATTCAAGTTTAAATTCAACTTTAAATTTAACTTTAAGTTTTACTTTAAATTCAACTTTAAACTTAACTTTAAATTCAACTTTAAATTCAACTTTAAATTTATCTTGAAATTCAACTTTAATTTCAACTTTAAACTCAACTTTCAATTTATTTTTAAATTTAACTTTAAATCAAACTTTTAATTTAAATTTAAGTTCAACTTTAAATTCAATTTTAAATTTAACTTTAAATTTAACCTTAAATCTAGCTAACAATTCAACTTTGAATTTAACTTTAAATTCAACTTTAAATTAAACTTTAAATCTGACTTTAAATTTAACTTTAAATTAAACTTTAAAATTAACTAATCGAAAAACAAATTTACACATATATAAAACAATCAGAGACCAATTGATCAAAGACCAATCAATCCTTAGATACAACTTTTAATCTACTGCTAGAGACTGTTCTGCATGCTTTAGAAACAGCCCGCTGAAGTACGACGCAGCCATGGTGAGAGGACCCTTATCATGGTAGCGTCTCTGGCTTTTCTACGAATATCTGGAAAGCTATGACAAAAGACGGTTGCTATCTGGTAGTACAATGGGCCGTTACTTAGGTCTTTTAACTTTAACCGAGTAAAGATTTTGAATATTTACAAATCTGCATTTTTATTTTATATATTATTAATTTTATTTTTATTGAATGCTTTAAAACGCTATTAATAAAGTATTTTAAGCGCTAATATTTTCTTCACACTAACGAAATTTATCAACTTGAAGAATTTTCTTCAAATGGTTATTGTATACTGAAACAGTTGGGCTAACGTGTTTTTTTTTCAAATTGACAAAATTTTCTTAAAACTGAAGAAATTTCATGACGATTCCAATCGTTCGCTTTATTTTTATCAAATTGAATAAATTCCATTGAATGGAATATTTTTTTTTTCTTTAAATTCAAGAAATTAATCCTAATAGCCCTGTTCTTACTGTACAATTTGCTGGACAGACTTCGTTTGATGGAAGTTGGATGGTCGGATGTATTTTGCGTTCACACTTTTATCAAGCTTGTCGTCCAACTTTATGTCACGTACGCTTCCACTCCGTCCAACTTCTAAGTTTTCAAAAATACTTGAATTTTTAAACACTTATAAGATCCACATTGGCATGATGTGAATTTTATATTTCTAAGCCAATGTAAACATTAGTAATGCTTAGAAAAATGTTTTTGCCATGGTTTGTTGGCATCAATTTAAATAAATTTTTCTAAGCATTACTAATGTTTACATTGGTTTAGAAACATAAAATTCACATCATCCCAATGTTGTGGATTTTATAAGTGTCGGTAGAATCCGACCAAAAATTTTCCTAGAAGGGTACGGCAGCATCTAACTGATTTTCATTTTTAAATTCAACTTTAAATTTAACTTTAAATTTAACTTTAAATTCAAATTTAAATTCAACTTTAAACTCAACTTTAAATTTAATTTTAAATCTAATTTTGAATTTAACTTTAAATCAAACATTAAATTTAGATTTAAATTCAAATTTAGATTCAACTTTAAGTTTAACTTTAAATTTAACTCACAATTCAACTTTAAATTTAACTTTAAATTCAACTTTAAATTTAACTTTTAATCAAACTTTAAATTTAACTTTAAATTGAACTTTAAATTCAACTTTAAATTTAACTTTAAATTCAACTTTAAATTTAGCTTTAAATTCAACTTTAAATTCAGGGTTAAATTCAACTTTAAATTTAACTTAAAATTCGACTTTAAATCTAAGTTAAATTTAACTTTAAATTAAACTTCAAATTAAACTTTAAATTCAACTTTAAATCTTACTTTGAATTCCACTTTGAATTTAACTTTAAATTCAACTTTAAATTTACCTTTAAATTCAACTTTAAATTCAAGTTTAAATTCAACTTTAAATTCAAGTTTAAATTCAACTTTAAATTTAGTTTTGAATTCGACTTTAAATCTAAGTTGAAATTTAACTTAAAGTTTAACAATAAATTCAACTTTAAATTCAACTTTAAATTCAACTTTAAATTTCAACTTTTAATTTAACTTTAAATTAAGCTTTAAATTCAACTTAAAATTCAACTTTAAATTCAACTTTAAACTCATTTTTAAATTTAACTTTAAATATAACTTTAAATTTAACTTTAAATCTAACTTTAAATCAAACATTAAACTTTAAATTCAACTCTAAATTAAGCTTTAAATTTAAATTACAATTCATTTTTAAATTTAACTTTAAATTCAACTTTAAATTTCAACTTCAAATTTAACTTTAAAATCAACTTTAAACTTAACTTTAAATTTAACTTTAAATCTAATTTTAAATTAAACTTTAAATTTAGCTTTACTTCAAACATTAAATTAAACTTTAAATTCAATTCAATTAAAGTTGAATTTAAAGTTGAATTTATAGTTAAATTTAAAGTTGAATTGTAACTTAAATTTAAAGTTAGATTTAAAGTCCAATTTAAAGTTAAATTTAAAGTTGAATTTAAACCTGAATTTAAAGTTGAATTTAAAGTTAAATTTAAAGTTGAATTTAAAGTTGAATTTAAAGCTAAATTTAAAGTTTATTTTAAAGTTGAATTTAAAGTTGAGTTTTAAGTTGAATTTAAAGTTAAATTTAATGTTGAATCTATTGTTGAATTTAAGGTTAAATTTAAAGTTAGGTTTAAAGTGAAATTTAAAGTTGAATTTAAAGTCAAATTTAAAATTAAATTTAAAGTTGAATCTATTGTTGAATTTAAAGTTAAATTTAAATTTGATTTAAATTTAAAGTTGAATTTAAAGTTAAATTAAGTGTTTGATTTAAGGTTAAATTTAAAGTTTATTTTTAAGTTGAATTTAAAGCTTAATTTGAAGTTAAATCAATAGTTGAATTTTAAGCTGAATGTAAAGTTAAATTTAAAGTTAAATTTAAAGTTCAATTTAAATTTGAAATTAAGGTTAAATTTAAAGTTAAATTTAAAGCTGAATTTAAAGTTAAATTTACAGTTGAATTTAAAGTTGAACTTAAAGTTTAATCTAAAGTCAGATTTAAAGTTAAAGATAAAGTTGAATTTTAAGTTAAATTTACAGTTGAATTTAAAGTTAAATTTAAAGATAAATTTAAAGTTGAATGGTAAGTTAAATTAAAAGTTGAATTAAAAGTTGAATTTAAAATAAAATTTTAAGTTTAGTTTAAAGTTAAATTTAAAGTTGAATTTAAAGTTAAATTTAAAGTTGAATTTAAAGTTAAACCTAGTTTTAAAATAAAAGTTGAATTTAAAATTGAATTTAAAGTTGAAGTTAAAGTTGAATTTAAAGTTGAATTTAAAGTTAAATTTAAAGTTAAATTTACAGTTTAATTTAAATTTGAAATTAAGGTTAAATTTAAAGTTAAATTTAAAGCTGAATTTAAAGTTAAATTTAAAGTTAAATTTACAGTTGAACTTAAAGTTTAATCTAAAGTCAGATTTAAAGTTAAAGATAAAGTTGAATTTTAAGTTAAATTTACAGTTGAATTTAAAGTTAAATTTAAAGATAAATTTAAAGTTGAATGGTAAGTTAAATTAAAAGTTGAATTAAAAGTTGAATTTAAAATAAAATTTTAAGTTTAGTTTAAAGTTAAATTTAAAGTTGAATTTAAAGTTAAATTTAAAGTTGAATTTAAAGTTAAACCTAGTTTTAAAATAAAAGTTGAATTTAAAATTGAATTTAAAGTTGAAGTTAAAGTTGAATTTAAAGTTGAATTTAAAGTTAAATTTAAAGTTGAATTTGAAGCTTAATTTAAAGTGAATTTAAGGTTAAATTTAAAGTTGAGTTTAAAGTTAAATCTTAAATTTAATTTTAAGTTAGATTTAAAGTTAAATTTTAAGTTGAATTTAAAGTTGAATTTAAAGTCAGATTTAAAGTTAAATTTAAAGTTAAATTTAAAGTTAAATTTAAAGCTAAATTTAAAGTCAAATTTTTAGTTGAATTTAAAGTCAGACTTAAAGTTAAATTTGAATTTAAATTTGAATTTAAAGCTAAATTTAAAGTTAAACTTAAAGTTGAATTTAAAGTTAAATTTAAAGTTGAATTTAAAGTTAAATTTAAAGTTGAATTCAAAGTTGAATTTCAATTTAAATTTAAAATTAAATATTAAGTTGAATTAAAATAAAATTTAGAGTTTAATTTAAAACTAAATTTACAGTTAAATTTAAAGTTAAATTTACAGTTAAATTTTAAGTTTAATTTACAGTTAAATTTAAAGTTAAATTTTAAGTTGAATCTCAAGTTGAATTTAAAATTAAATTTAAAGTAGAATTTAAACTTGAATTTAAATTGAAATTTGATGTTGAATTTAAACTTATATTTAAAGTTGAGTTTAAAGTTAAATTTAAAATTGAATTTAAAGTAAAATTAAAAGTTGAATTTAAAGTTAAATTTAAAGTTTAAATTTGAAGTTATATTTAAAGTTGAACTGAAAGTTGAATTTAAAGCTGAATTCAACTTTTAATTCAAGTTTAAATTCAACTTTAAATTTAACTTTAAGTTTTACTTTAAATTCAACTTTAAACTTAACTTTAAATTCAACTTTAAATTCAACTTTAAATTTATCTTGAAATTCAACTTTAATTTCAACTTTAAACTCAACTTTCAATTTATTTTTAAGTTTAACTTTAAATCAAACTTTTAATTTAAATTTAAGTTCAACTTTAAATTCAATTTTAAATTTAACTTTAAATTTAACCTTAAATCTAGCTAACAATTCAACTTTGAATTTAACTTTAAATTCAATTTTAAATTAAACTTTAAATCTGACTTTAAATTTAACTTTAAATTAAACTTTAAAATTAACTAATCGAAAAACAAATTTACACATATATAAAACAATCAGAGACCAATTGATCAAAGACCAATCAATCCTTAGATACAACTTTTAATCTACTGCTAGAGACTGTTCTGCATGCTTTAGAAACAGCCCGCTGAAGTACGACGCAGCCATGGTGAGAGGACCCTTATCATGGTAGCGTCTCTGGCTTTTCTACGAATATCTGGAAAGCTATGACAAAAGACGGTTGCTATCTGGTAGTACAATGGGCCGTTACTTAGGTCTTTTAACTTTAACCGAGTAAAGATTTTGAATATTTACAAATCTGCATTTTTATTTTATATATTATTAATTTTATTTTTATTGAATGCTTTAAAACGCTATTAATAAAGTATTTTAAGCTCTAATATTTTCTTCACACTAACGAAATTTATCAACTTGAAGAATTTTCTTCAAATGGTTATTGTATACTGAAACAGTTGGGCTAACGGCTAACGTGTTTTTTTTTTCAAATTGACAAAATTTTCTTAAAACTGAAGAAATTTCATGACGATTCCAATCGTTCGCTTTATTTTTATCAAATTGAATAAATTCCATTGAATGGAATATTTTTTTTTTTTCTTTAAATTCAAGAAATTAATCCTAATAGCCCTGTTCTTACTGTACAATTTGCTGGACAGACTTCGTTTGATGGAAGTTGGATGGTCGGATGTATTTTGCGTTCACACTTTTATCAAGCTTGTCGTCCAACTTTATGTCACGTACGCTTCCACTCCGTCCAACTTCTAAGTTTTGAAAAATACTTGAATTTTTAAACACTTATAAGATCCACATTGGCATGATGTGAATTTTATATTTCTAAGCCAATGTAAACATTAGTAATGCTTAGAAAAATGTTTTTGCCATGGTTTGTTGGCATCAATTTAAATAAATTTTTCTAAGCATTACTAATGTTTACATTGGTTTAGAAACATAAAATTCACATCATCCCAATGTTGTGGATTTTATAAGTGTCGGTAGAATCCGACCAAAAATTTTCCTAGAAGGGTACGGCAGCATCTAACTGATTTTCATTTTTAAATTCAACTTTAAATTTAACTTTAAATTTAACTTTAAATTCAAATTTAAATTCAACTTTAAACTCAACTTTAAATTTAATTTTAAATCTAATTTTGAATTTAACTTTAAATCAAACATTAAATTTAGATTTAAATTCAAATTTAGATTCAACTTCAAGTTTAACTTTAAATTTAACTCACAATTCAACCTTAAATTTAACTTTAAATTCAACTTTAAATTTAACTTTTAATCAAACTTTAAATTTAACTTTAAATTGAACTTTAAATTCAACTTTAAAAACTTTAAATTCAACTTTAAATTTAGCTTTAAATTCAACTTTAAATTCAGGGTTAAATTCAACTTTAAATTTAACTTAAAATTCGACTTTAAATCTAAGTTAAATTTAACTTTAAATTAAACTTTAAATTTAACTTTAAATTCAACTTTAAATCTTACTTTGAATTCAACGTTAATTTAACTTTAAATTCAACTTTAAATTTAACTTTAAATTTTACTTTGAATTCAACTTTGAATTTAACTTTAAATTCAACTTTAAATTAACCTTTAAATTCAACTTTAAATTCAAGTTTAAATTCAACTTTAAATTTAACTTTGAATTCGACTTTAAATCTAAGTTGAAATTTAACTTAAAGTTTAACAATAAATTCAACTTTAAATTCAACTTTAAATTCAACTTTTAATTTAACTTTAAATTAAGCTTTAAATTCAACTTTAAATTCAACTTTAAATTCAACTTTAAACTCATTTTTAAATTTAACTTTAAATATAACTTTAAATTTAACTTTAAATCTAACTTTAAATCAAACATTAAACTTTAAATTCAACTTTAAATTAAACTTTAAATTTAAATTACAATTCATTTTTAAATTTAACTTTAAATTCAACTTTAAATTTCAACTTTAAAATCAACTTTAAACTAAACTTTAAATTTAACTTTAAATCTAGTTTTAAATTAAACTTTAAATTTATCTTTACTTCAAACATTAAATTAAACTTTAAATTCAATTCAATTAAAGTTGAATTAAAGGTTGAATTTAAAATAAAATTTTAAGCTGAATTTAAAGTTAAATTTAAAGTTAAATTTACAGTTGAACTTAAAGTTTAATCTAAAGTCAGATTTAAAGTTAAAGATAAAGTTGAATTTTAAGTTAAATTTACAGTTGAATTTAAAGTTAAATTTAAAGATAAATTTAAAGTTGAATGGTAAGTTAAATTAAAAGTTGAATTTAAAGTTGAATTAAAAGTTGAATTTAAAATAAAATTTAAAGTTGAATTTAAAGTTAAACCTAGTTTTAAAATAAAAGTTGAATTTAAGATTGAATTTAAAGTTGAAGTTAAAGTTGAATTTAAAGTTGAATTTAAAGTTAAATTTAAAGTTGAATTTGAAGCTTAATTTAAAGTTGAATTTAAGGTTAAATTTAAAGTTGAGTTTAAAGTTAAATCTAAAATTTAATTTTAAGTTAGATTTAAAGTTAAATTTTAAGTTGAATTTAAAGTTGAATTTAAAGTCAGATTTAAAGTTAAATTTAAAGTTAAATTTAAAGTTAAATTTAAAGCTAAATTTAAAGTCAAATTTTTAGTTGAATTTAAAATCAGATTTAAAGTTTAATTTGAATTTAAATTTGAATTTAAAGCTAAATTTAAAGTTAAACTTAAAGTTGAATTTAAAGTTAAATTTAAAGTTGAATTCAAAGTTGAATTTAAAGCTGAATCTAAAGTTAAATATAAAGTTGAATTCAAAGTTGAATTTCAATTTAAATTTAAAATTAAATATTAAGTTGAATTAAAATAAAATTTAGAGTTTAATTTAAAACTAAATTTACAGTTAAATTTAAAGTTAAATTTACAGTTAAATTTTAAGTTAAATTTACAGTTAAATTTAAAGTTAAATTTTAAGTTGAATCTAAAGTTGAATTTAAAATTAAATTTAAAGTAGAATTTAAACTTGAATTTAAATTGAAATTTGATGTTGAATTTAAACTTATATTTAAAGTTGAGTTTAAAGTTAAATTTAAAATTGAATTCAAAGTAAAATTAAAAGTTGAATTTAAAGTTAAATTTAAAGTTTAAATTTGAAGTTCTATTTAAAGTTGAACTGAAAGTTGAATTTAAAGCTGAATTCAACTTTTAATTCAAGTTTAAATTCAACTTTAAATTTAACTTTAAGTTTTACTTTAAATTCAACTTTAAATCTAACTTTAAATTCAACTTTAAATTAAACTTTAAATTTAACTTTAAAATTAACTAATCGAAAAACAAATTTACACATATATAAAACAATCAGAGACCAATTGATCAAAGACCAATCAATCCTTAGATACAACTTTTAATCTACTGCTAGAGACTGTTCTGCATGCTCTAGAAACAGCCCGCTGAAGTACGACGCAGCCATGGTGAGAGGACCCTTATCATGGTAGCGTCTCTGGCTTTTCTACGAATATCTGGAAAGCTATGACAAAAGACGGTTGCTATCTGGTAGTACAATGGGCCGCTACTTAGGTCTTTTAACTTTAACCGAGTAAAGATTTTGAATATTTACAAATCTGCATTTTTATTTTATATATTATTAATTTAATTTTTATTGAATGCTTTAAAACACTATTAATAAAGTATTTTAAGCTCTAATATTTTCTTCACACTAACGAAATTTATCAACTTGAAGAATTTTCTTCAAATGGGGGGAGAGTACGATAACTTTGGCGACAAAAAATAATAACGGTTTCTGATAGAGGGGTTCAATACAAGCATTTTTTACTATGGGAGGGGGGGGTCTATCTCCCCCCGTTTAGGCGGTAGGGGCAATTTTATAAAAATTGACTGAAAATCTAAAAAAAAATATTGTAGAACAACGGGAAAACTTACAGAAACAATTTATAATTTTTATGAAAGTCAGAAACTTGCACTTTATAATAAATTTTAAATAAAGTGGTTTTAATTTATGGTTTTTGAAATAACTGACTTCAAAGTCAAAATTTACGAAAAAAAATTTTAAAAAATCACTTTGAGTATTATGTTTCTCGTGATTCCAAATGCCAATAAAAAAAATTTTGATGTAGTTAGTTGCTTCAATAAATTTTTTATCAAACGATATAAATTACTTTTTTCTATGTCTTATAGTTTTTGAGATAATTGAAAAATAGTAAAACTATATTTCTTTTTTAAAATCAAAAAATTTTCTAATTTTAAAAGAAACTTTTCATATAAAAAATTTGCACCCCAAAGCTTATGAGCAGCTTAACCCTGCGGAAAAAGGGTTAAAATAATGAGCCCCGCGAAGCGGGCCATGCGGAAAGCTGTTGCATACGGAAATTAATTGCTATTTTCATAGTTAGCATGAGCAGCTTAACCCTGCGGAAAAAAGGGTTAAAATAATGAGTCCCCGCGAAGCGGGCCATGCGGAAAGCTGTTGCATACGGAAATTAATTGCTATTTTCATATTTAGCATGAGCAGCTTAACCCTGCGGAAAAAGGGTTGAAATAATGAGCCCCGCGAAGCGGGCCATGCGGAAAGCTGTTGCATACGGAAATTAATTGCTATTTTCATATTTAGCATGAGCAGCTTAACCCTGCAGAAAAAAGGGTTAAAATAATGAGTCCCCGCGAAGCGGGCCATGCGGAAAGCTGTTGCATACGGAAATTAATTGCTATTTTCATATTTAGCATGAGCAGCTTAACCCTGCGGGAAAAGGGTTAAAATAATGAGCCCCCGCGAAGCGGGCCATGCGGAAAGTTGTTGCATACCGAAATTAATTGCACATAAGTACCTGTCTTATGAATTTTTATACTTTCACTAGTCTATTTCCTAACATTATTGTAAATTCGTACGTATTTCCATAATTTTTTGAAAATAATGCATACTTCAATAGTTTTACTATTTTTCAATTATCTCAAAAACTATAAGACATAGAAAAAAGTAATTTATATCGTTTGATAAAAAATTTATTGAAGCAACTAACTACATCTAATTTTTTTTTATTGGCATTTGTAATCACGAGAAACATAGTACTCAAAGTGATTTTCTAAAAATTTTTTTCGTAAATTTTGACTTTGAAGTCAGTTATTTCAAAAACCATAAATTAAAACCACTTCATTTAAAATTTATTATAAAGTGCAAGTTTCTGGCTTTCATAAAAATATAAATTGTATCTGTTAGTTTTCCCGTTGTTCTACAATATTTTTTTTTAGATTTTAAGTCAATTTTTATAAAATTGCCCCTACTGCCTAAACGGGGGGAGATAGACCCCCCCCCCCCCCCCTCCCATAGTAAAAAATGCTTGTATTGAACCCCTCCACCAAAAACCGTTATTATTTTTTGTCGCCAAAGTTATCGTACTCGTGCCTCAAATGGTTATTGTATACTGAAACAGTTGGGCTAACGGGTTTTTTTTTTCAAATTGACAAAATTTTCTTAAAACTGAAGAAATTTCATGACGATTCCAATCGTTCGCTTTATTTTTATCAAATTGAATAAATTCCATTGAATGGAATATTTTTTTTTTCTTTAAATTCAAGAAATTAATCCTAAAAGCCCTGTTCTTACTGTACAATTTGCTGGACAGACTTCGTTTGATGGAAGTTGGATGGTCGGATGTATTTTGCGTTCACACTTTTATCAAGCCATAAAGTTGGACGACAACCAACTTTATGTCACGTACGCTTCCACTCCGTCCAACTTCTAAGTTTTCAAAAATACTTGAATTTTTAAACACTTATAAGATCCACATTGGCATGATGTGAATTTTATATTTCTAAGCCAATGTAAACATTAGTAATGCTTAGAAAAATGTTTTTGCCATGGTTTGTTGGCATCAATTTAAATAAATTTTTCTAAACATTACTAATGTTTACATTGGTTTAGAAACATAAAATTCACATCATCCCAATGTTGTGGATTTTATAAGTGTCGGTAGAATCCGACCAAAAATTTTCCTAGAAGGGTACGGCAGCATCTAACTGATGAGCCCACTGTCGTACCTATGCGAAACGCCAATTTTTGGAGTTGAGGTCAAGTGATCTCTAGATCCTCCATGCCTTTACCGAATTTGGTTCAGTGTAAGTGCCCGGTCTTGTTGCAGTTCCAACATCTTGCTAGTCCACTCCGCTGGTTTTTTTGTATTTCAGCTTTTTGGCACGAGCATTCACCGACCATGGCCTCTCTTAGTCGATGTACTCCATGAGAAGCCTGTTCTGCTGCTTCAATTGTCAACTGTAAACTGACCAAAACGACTGTCCGTCGAATGTTGGTGGTTGTATTTTTCTTTGCTTTAGATAATCTCCAAAAGTTTTTCGTAGCTCCAATTTCCGCATCTGGTCTAGTTCCTTAGCCATGTTTTTGATTCGTTTCTCCAAAGTGGCAAGCTGACTTTCGCATTGACTCTCAATCTTGGAAAATCGTTTATCAACACATTGAATGCGTTAGAAAAACACATACATATACATTTCTCTCAATGCTGCCCAATTTATTTTCTAGAATGTTTTTCTGACCTTCCAAAACATTCTGTTGCGCCTCGAGTCTTTCGAGAATATTCTGTTGTTCCTTCTTTTGTTCATTTCGTTGTGCTTCAAGCTGTTCCAGAACGTTCTGCTGCTCCTTCTTTTGTTCGTTTCGTTGTGCTTCAAGTTGTTCCAGAACATTCTGCTGTTCCTTCTTTTGCTCGTTTCGCTGCTCTTCAATCAGCTTCTTTTGCTCGTTTTGTTGTGCTTCAAGTTGTTCCAGAATATTCTGCTGTTCTTTCTTTTGCTCGTTTAGTTGTTCTAACAAAAGTTTCATCATACTAGAAAAATCTACACTTTCACTTACTTCCTCTTCCTCCACTTCTGTTTCAAAACCAAAAGTATTTAAGTTTTCCCCTTGCTGTTCCAAATAGTTGCGCAAGCGCAGGACGAGCTCATTTTTCGATCCCGCTCTAAAAAGATTTCGCTTACCTAACTCACTTTTAAGCTCAATGCAGTTGAGCTCTTGTAACAACTTACCCATTTTACTAGTCAACTCGTTTTTTGTGTTTTCGGTTGAACTTTTCCGATTAGGAAATTGGTATTAAATGTTGGGATTGCATTACAATACAATATATATCGTCTCAATTGGTCTATGTCCATTTTTTTCGAAAATGAACTAATGATGCAATTTTACTAAATTGGGTATGCTCTTTCTGAAATCGGCTCTGAATCTGAAATCGGTTTTCACATATCTCTTATAGTTTTTCAGATAATGTACACCCACTTTGTTCTAAGAGCCAAATTTTTCATGCTAAGTTAATTCCAAACTGATCTAAGAGACATAATTGTATGAAAGAGAATAATTTTGCATACACATTCAGACAGTCATTTTGTTCTTAGCGTCAAGGAATTTTTTATTGATAATTGGACTTAGAACAATACATGAAGAAAAGAGTAAAACAGATTAACTGCAAACTGCAAGCCCATATGACTAATCGTTCTAAATCCATATTTTTGTTCTAAGTCCACGTTTTATTTTCAGTAGAATGCATACTTGTATGGTGGCTTGTTCTATGTCCATTTTTGGGTTATTTGCTTTCTAGATTATTTAAAAATAGTGGGAAAAAAATTATAGGGATTTTATTATTAGTTTTAGAAAAAAAATGGCAAGAGAACAAAAAAAAATTACATGAGGATGAAATGAGCTAAAAAATGTGACTATAATTCACTTTAAAGACAAAAAATCGTCTCCTGTAAAATTCTGTTTTTGTGACTTAGACCAATTGAGCTTTCCGCTGACGATATATACTCGGCTTCAGTGCTAGACGTTGTCACAATTCTTTGTTTCTGGGACCTTCAATGGATAGCTCCACCAGGAAAACGTATCCAAACAAATTGGAATAGGGCATTTACGATGTATATAATGTCTGGTCTGCTGAATTTGAAAAGTACAACAGACGTCCAATGAGCTGCCTGCAGGTGGTTTTGTCCACAGCTGTTCTTTCTTCTTCTATATCCGCCTCCGTTTGAAGTTTTGTGCCAGCATGCGAAAGAAATCGTGATGGTTTCGTCTAAATTGTAGGATTTTATCAAACTGTTAATATAGCCGGTTTGTTTGATCTTGAATGCTACATCTTTATTTGTCATTTCAAGGCCTACACACAGTTTATGTTCTCCAAGGTTTCGAATGTCAAGCTCTCCTGATAATTTCTCGCAGACTGAAGATTGTTCCTTGGTATCATTTGTTGCTAGTATCAGGTCATCGATATAGACGGCTATTTATGTTATAATTTTTTCATCTACCTTCTAATAGATCATCTCAACATTGGTTCTTGTGTGGAGATCAGCAGTTGAGTGGTGCCAAGGTAGATTTAGCATCATTTTCAATAGCTTGTTTTGACTAACTTGCAGTTTTTTTATATGACTATGCGTGGCATTTTTCCAAACAGGGCAGCCATACAAAAGAATGGCCTGAGATACAACTTTTAAAATTATTATTTTGTTTTCCTGCGAAAGTGAAGACTTTCTGTTAATAAAGGAGAAGAGGAGGTTGGTTGCTTTCTTGACTTTTTTGATTATTTCAGTAATATGGCAGTTAAAAGCTAGTTTTGGGTCTAAATAGAAGCCAAGGTATTTAACTTGGGTTTCCCAAGAAACCGGAATACCAAGGATTTGAAGTTGATTTCCCAGCAATAAAACAAGCTTTTCTTTTTCTCGTAAAAAAGATGCCTTGTATCTTTTCAGCATTGAGTTTTATTTTCCATCGGTTATAATAGTCCTCTAATACTCTTATCGCATTACTTAGATTTGTCTCAATGCTGTGTCGTCAGCAAAAATTGCTGCTTCACAGCCAAAGTCAAAACGCATCTATTCTGAAGCACTGTTTTTAACATAAACCATAAAAAATCTACTTGACAAGAAATTTTGTACAATTTTGCACAGGTAAGAAGGAATATTGAGTAAAATCATTTTATAAATAAGGCCATTATGCCACACTGAATCGAATGCTTTTTCAATATCTAATAAGATCATTCCTGTTGACATGCCTGGGTCTCTATTTTGTTTGATCAAGTTGCATATTCGAAGCACCTGATACGAAGTACTATGATTATGATGCTTCCTAAAGCCAAATTGTACATTTGGATATAAATTATTGTCCGTAGCTATCTTTAGCAGTTTCTCTTTTATTATTTTTTCATAGACTTTGCTGATATTGCTGAGTAAGCTAATTGGCCTATAAGTGTCAGTCCTAACAGAATTCTTACCCGCTTTGAGAATTGGTATGACCTTACCTGTTTTCCAGTCCAGGCAGTAGGAAAGTATTGCAATCTCAAACATGCATTCAGTAGGAATGTCAGAAAAATTATTAAAAGTCTCGGCAACATTTTTAAATAGAGATTTTTAATTTGGTCAGACCCTTGGGATTTCCTTGTTTTAAGCGTAGAAATGATTTCAGCTACTTCTTCCTGAGTTACTAAAATATTTTGAGGTGTTTCACTGACTATTTGGTTAAAGTTTCGTATAGCTGTATTTGCTAATTGATCTGTTGACATATTGCCCAAATTTTGTGATACCGAATTAGTGGAGGACCGTAAGCTTTTTACCTAGGAATCCAGGGCCAGTCCATGGATTTTCATGAAATTTTCAGAAATGTGTTTTGCATGGCGTATAGAAAAAAGTTAAAAAATAAAATTTCACCGCTCTCAATTTTTTAATTATTTTTAAAATTAATTATTAACTTTTAGAATTTTATTTTATTTATTTAGGGTATTTTAGATAAGGTTTTCCAAAGCGTAAAGATGAATAGGTTTGGTTAAGACAAAAAAAATTTGTATGAGAGGGGGGTCTATATCCCTCCGTGTAGGCGCGAGGGGCAATTTTATATGAAATTTACTTCATTTTTTAAAAAACTATTAAAAATCAACTAAGCCACTTACTTTCTCATACTTTAGTGTTTTTGAAAGCTATTGCTTTGTTTTTTAATAAAAATTTTAATTTGAGTTCACTTAATGAAAAGTTTTGGAGAAATCAATCCTCAAAGTCAAAATTTTGAAAAAAGAAAATATTTTTTTCTTAATTAATTTTTTTTTTCATTATTTTGCCCCACAAAGGGCCATTTTTTCTTTTCATGTTCAATGCTTTTATTAATATTTACTCAGAGCAAAAAACCGAACACAAAAATTTTTCTTGGTTTAAGAGAAATTAAAAAAAAAACGAAAGATACTTTTTTCCAGAAAACCAAACGTCGTTAATTTCCCGCTAATTGAACTTTTTTCCTTGAAGTGAAATATGAAATGTGTCTTAAATAGCATATAAAACACAGCTAAAAAAAAAATTTTTGTATGATCTTAATTTTGATATAAATTATAAATAATTATTAAAATTTTAGAGTTATATTTTAATTATATTAGTTTTAAGTTAAATTTTAAGACTAAGACCTATTTCAAAACTTGAAATTTCATCTCAAAGGACAGCACATATACTAATTTGTGCTCTAAATGCTGTTTCCTCTCAAACGAGTTGATGGAACCGAAAAAATGTGGTTTTTTGCCAAATTTTGAATTTTCAACCATTCAAAGAGACTTAAATCAGTAAAATTAACGGCTCGAAGTTTTTTTTTAGATGGGGAGCATGCTGATGTGTAGTTCTTTCTTTTTTATAAGAATTGATGCATCCCTTATTGATATATGTTTGTTTGCATACTGAACGCACGTAGAAAAATTCGCGAGTATTTATTTGGCAAAAAACCATATTTATTTGGATGCATCAACACGTTTGACCAGAAATAGCATCTAGAGCACACATCAGTATATGTGGTGTCATTTGAGACCAATTTATATGTCTAAGTTTTAAAATTTAACTTAAAACTAATGTAATTAAAATATAACTCTAAAATTTTACTAATTATTTATAATTTATATCAAAATCAAGATCATACAAAATTTTTTTTTTAACTTTGTTTTATATGCTATTTAAGACACATTTCATATTTCACTTCAAGGAAAAAAGTTCAATTAGCGGGAAATTAACGACATTTTGTTTTCTGGAAAAAAGTATCTTTCGTTTTTTTTTTTAATTTCTCTTAAACCAAGAGTGTTCGGTTTTTTGCTCTGAGTAAATATTAATAAAAGCATTGAACATGAAAAAAAATGGCCCTTTGTGGGGCAAAATTATGAAAAAAAAAAATTTATTAAGAAAAAAATATTTTCTTTTTTCAAAATTTTGACTTTGAGGATTGATTTCTCCAAAATTTTTCATTAAGTGAACTCAAATTAAAATTTTTATTAAAGAACAAAGCAATAGCTTTCAAAAACACTAAAGTATGAGAAAGTAAGTGGCTTAGTTGATTTCTAATAGTTTTTTAAAAAATTAAGTAAATTTCATATAAAATTGCCCCTCGCGCCTACACGGAGGGTTATAGACCCCTCCCCCTCTCATAAATATTTTTTTTGTCTTAACCAAACCTATCCATCCTTACGCTTTGGAAAACCTTATCTAAAGTACCCTAAAAAAATAAAATAAAATTCTAAAAGTTGATAATTAATTTTAAAAATAATTAAAAAATTGAGAGCGGTGAAATTTTATTTTTTAACTTTTTTCTATACGCCATCCAAAACACATTTCCGAAAATTTCATGAACATCCATGGACTGGCCTTGGATTCCTAGGTTTTGCCTTTTTTATGTCTAACGGTCCTCCACTAAATGATTTTGAGAGAAGTTAAGTGCGAGTGCATTAGCTTTTTCCAAATCTGTAAAGTGGATTCTTGAGTCGGTTTTTAAGAAAGGTATTTGTCTGTGTTTGTTTTTTATAATTTTGACAATATTCCAGAATGGTTTGGCGTTTTTATCAAGTGAACGTAGTTTATGACTCCAATCCTGGTTTCTTTTGCTTAATAATTCACTAGATATAAGTCTATTTAGGTACGAAACATTTTCTCTATAAATAGGTTGACGATATCTTTGCCAGTTTCTTCTTTGAATGTTTCTAATTTTGATGAGTTCTATGATATAACACGAAATATTTGAGGAAAAGGGTTTTCTGATAGCTTTTGGGACAGAACGATCGACTGATGATAAGATTTCTTGAGTGAAGTTATCCATAATATTGTCGACATCATTTTTATTATTTACGCTTTCCAGGTCCATAGTAACATTACGAAGTTTCGTTTCCAAAATTGACCTAAATCGTGTTCAGTTTGCATTTTTAAAGTTTTGGTAATATTGTTCTGTTTTACTTCCTGACTAGAACTGGGTAGTGATCAGAACTAAGTTCATTTAAAGTGATAGGTGAAGTGATAAGACAACAGTTATGAGCTTGACGAAAAATGTCCATTGATCAGAGAAACATTGCAATTCGCGGGAATTTTTATTTTTACACCACACATCCATACTCCTCTGGAAAAATTTTTTCCGTTTCGCTTTTATCTTCATTATTCAATCGTGAGTATAAAGCCAAACGAACATAATTTGCCTTCGGATAACACGGGCTTGATGTTGGTGAACAAAAAAATGTGCGCACAAATTTTGTTGAGATTTTCTTAGTATCGGACGAATATTTACAATCATGAGGCACTTTTCTTGGCAAAAGTCACTTACATAAAATTTTCTATCGTACGGTTATCAGGAAACGAACAAATTTTTTGTTCTATAAATGCAAAATTCACGCAATGAAGAAAATGATTATGTTAAGATCTGGTATTTTGAATACTTGGATTCATTTTTACATTTATAAACTTATTTGAAATCTGGAATATAAAGCAATTTGCTGCCTTTTCGAAACACTTCGAAAAAATTATAATTATGCATACATATGGTCTTTTAATTCCATTTTTTTCTAAACTGTAACGACCGCTTTTGCAAGTGATGATTTGATGAAGGTATGAATGAATGTAAGTTTTCACTGAACAAGGGTTATTTTCCGTCAAGCTCTTAACTATTTTTATTTTTTATTTTATTTTTTGTCAGATTGCGCATTGTGTTGCTCTAATAAAACTGTATAATGTTTCATGGTCAACTATTAAAAAAAATATGGCCTCATGACACTTTAGATTAGTCTATTGATTATGTCGTAAAAAAATGCATATAAAGGAACTCGACATTGAATGGACTTTTATTGCATGAATCGATTAATGGGTTAATTTTAGAGAAAAAAAAGTGCTATTAAATTAGAGGGTGCGAATCGGAGATATTGGTTCTAAACCATTTTCATTCGTTTTTTCAATATTATCTCGAGAACGAAGCAAAATTTTGATGCAATTCCACAGACGTTTTTTGTAGAAAAATATGGCTTTACGACGCTTTAACAAAGCGTCATTAGACCATTATGTTCAAATATGGCCTTAAGTCACAATTGAAAGTGTCATAGCGCCATATGTTCGAATATGGCCTTATGTCGTATGGCCTATGCCTTATGTCACAGCACAAAATATCTTTCAGGTCGACGTGCTTGTAAAGGTAATTTTCACCTTCACCCTATATAATTTAAAAAAAAAATTTCAAAATTATGGCAGGGCACCGATATAAGATCCACAATCGTGTGCCCATTCTTCCATAGATTTTAACTCGAGCAAGGAAAAACTGTTTTTGATATTTTATATTCCATAGATGTATATATATATTTTTTCGTGCTTCTTTCTTTTTGTTTTTTATGCTTTATAATTCTTTTATTCCTACTGTTTAATAAAGATATTTTGATAATAAATTTTTCTTACAATTAACTTAGCCTGATTAAAAGTTGCATTTAGAAATTAAATTTTCTATTCAACTTTTTACTCTCTCACTGGCTTTTAATTTACAAGAAATATTCCCAGAAGCTTAAACTATACATGTTTGTTTTTAATCGAAATTATTTTATATATAATGTGTATACCGCGTAGGGTTAAAAATAATTATATTATTTTTTCTTGAATAAGACTCGTGTGCTCGAAACCAAAATTGTAAATTATTTATTCAAATTTCAAAAACATTTATCCCCTAAAAACTACATATGTAGGAATTTGTTTGTTTTACTACGTAGATTTAACATCAATATGTTTTATTTGTACAAATATCTTTTGATTTTTTTTTTTTCCTTATAAGAGTTTATTTTGTAATATAAAGTTAGTAGTCTTCTTTTTATGTCATTCGTGCGCATTTAATGTTTAATTTTTTGTCGATTGCTTTTAAATGCATGTTGAGTATTTAAAACTTTGTTTAAAACAAGAAATAAAACAAAATATAAATTATTTTATTGTAATGGTTTCATAAGAAGCCCATGTCAAGGGCAGTGTAAAGCGCTCTAATGTCACTGTGACTTGATATCCGCCAGAATGGAAAGTTCATAGCTTTTGCTGCAGCCTCTTCTTCGGCGCCATCGCCAATCACAACGTAGGTACTTTTTCGACCGAATCTGGTCACTATTCGTTCGTAACAGGTTTCTTGTCCTGCAAATGAGAAGACCGGTTTTAAAAATTTTATTTGAAATAAAAACGAATTTAACTTACCGATCTTATGTGCGCTATAGATGTTCTCTATTGAGAATATTTGTCCCAGACCGAAGAGAAGGACCTTTGCAAGTGCAGGTGCTAGCTGAGTTGATGTCACCAGGACGTTGACACAATTTTCACGTTGGGATATCATATTCAAGCATTTAGTGGCTAAGCTTGCCCAATTGTCCGTTGCCATCTCTATGTCGGATCGAATTTGCAGCCATGTATCACGTTTTGGTTGCCCCAGAAGGCCTCCCACACTGAAATTAAATAATTGTTTTTCAATAATTACTTGAACATGAACTTTACATCTTAAATTTGTGCGAAGGCTTTCAAAATAAGGCCAGCGTATATAGTTTATTTAAAACGTCAAGTAAAAGAATCTATAGTTCTTCTTACAATCACTCGACTTATACAATCCGGTGTTCAATGTCATTTTCCAAAAATAAAATCCGGAGTGAATTGACGGATATTGAGATAAACTCTCCAATTAAATCCAAAACATTTTCCAAAAATCGATTTGGAGTGAAGTTTGGGAGTGATTTTTTCACTTCTGTTTCTATTTCGGGGCAAAGGACCAAACACTGAATGTGAGGATCTGTAGATTGGAATATCCAAAATCCACAAAAGATGACAATTGGCGTCAGTTTATACGTCAGGATTCCAAGATTGGTAAGAACAACAACATGAATCCTAAACCTCACCACCATATTGGCCCTAAACAAACGGCGAAGTATGAAACGTGAACCGTTCTATTTTAAAAAGACTTCAAATCGCACACAACAATGGGTCTAATTATAAGAAAAGAATTCAGAAATGTTTGCTTATGTACAATGTAAACAATGTAACACCACATGGGACTACAGGACAAACGCCATCAGAACTTCCTTAAAACAGGATGATCAGAGACAAAATTACTTCTGTTCAGGATATATTGATGCCAAAACTATAGACTATGGTTCAAAAGATTTAAACATTATTGGCAAGGAGAAGTGATATCAAAGTTGGAGACATTCAGTCGTAATCCCATTCCAAAGTATGTCTAACTTTGGACAGCTCTTAGAATAGTGTCCAACTCCAAATCGTATTTATAAACACTTTCATCGCTGTCTAAGCAATGTCTAACTTTAGACACCGAAATTGGTCGCCTAAACTGTGTCTAAAGTGACATTTGATACAACAAAAAAGAATTTTGTTGAAAATGTTATAAAACACTTTTGAGAGTGTTAAAATCAAAAAAATTAAGTAGTTTGAGGTGCAAAAATACTACTTTCAATAATTTCATGTATAAATTGCATAAATTCCATCATTTTATGAGGTCTAGTTCAAGTCCTACGCAACACTCTTTTAGTTGTTGTACTCGTTTATCAAAACACAAACAATGGCGACTGTTTCACAGCAGACAACTTGATAGCAGAGTGAAAGTGATTTGCTACATGGCCCTCATAAGGCCAATGATTGTCTATGGGTGCCCTGTGTGGTTCAATGTTACAGCGTCTCAAATGGAAAAGATTTGGGTGTTTGAGAGACAGTGTCTGCGTACCTGTCTCGGATTGCACAGAACACCAGAGTCAGAGTACAGAAAATATTATCCTAATGAGGTCCTTTACAACAGGGCTCAAATAAACAGGATCGACAACTTAATTATAAAACTGACTCGTGGTCACACGGTAAGAGCGATGACCTCGACCAATGGCCTGATTTTTAGGGCTTATTACCCCAAAAGAGAGTATTTGGAAAGAACACGCTTCAGTGGATTTGTCCCACCGGAGGCTTTCCTCTATTTTGATATGGAAGGGCTGATTCAGGATAGGTTGGCGGTTCCGCTAATCTACCACGTCTGCCGTAAGTCCGTGGAACGGCGGCTCCTTTACAACCGAGACGTCACCGCAGTAGGCGGAGACGCTGAAGAGCTCCTTCAGTTCAGTAGGGCGGTCTCAGATCGCGATCGTCGTGACGTTGTTAAAATGTCAAATTTGTTCTGGTGTCTGAGCACGAAACTCAAATTGATATTGATAGCGAGTCGCCAATGGCTGGCTTACACAGGTTTAGCGTGTAAGTCTTAGGGTATAGGGGGTGGGCACAGTGGCAAAAAAAAAAAAAAAAAAAAAAAAAAAAAAAAAAAAAAAAAAAAAAAAAAAAAAAGTACAAAAATCAAAAAAAAAAAAAAAATCATAAAACATAAAAATTCCAAAAAATACGAAACAGAAAACAAAAAAAAGCTACTGTGGCTGCTCTAGGTTTAAGTAGATTTAAATAGATTTAAGTAGTTTTAATAAAAATCAAAAAAAAAATATGATCCAGCAAACTAAGTTTTTCGTTTTTAAATTTTCTTAGTTTTTCACCATAGTTCTAGTTTGTAAATCCGTAAGTTATCGTTAGGCCGAAAGGCATTAGAATTAAGATATTGAGTAATTTAGAGTACCCGCTTAGGGTCAGTAAGTTAGTTAAGTTGTTATGTAAGCTAGTTTTATACATTTTTGCTAGCTCATAAGTAGATTTAAGAAAAAGAAATAAAAATGAATTAAAACTGACACAAACAATGGTACTACACGGATACATCACGAACGCCACCATTTAGTTTTTCGTTCAAAGTTGACAGTTTGAGGGGTTATATAGACAACTGTTAGAATGTATATAAATACGAAATTGGTAAGGCTTATCCATATCCAGCTCTTTAGACACCGTCTAGCTGGACAGTTGTCTAAAGATGTTCTAAGCAAATTTTATAAATACTACTGAATGTGTTTATTCGCAACATGGTATCGCAAAATAAACCGACACCAACTTTTATATTAACTGAATTCGAGGTTATTGAGAGATGCCTAATGAAGTAACTGTTAAAATGAACGATGGAAAAATCGTAAGACGCAAATAAGTCATGTTAAAAAAATATCAAGATTTTTCCACTTCAAGCCCACAGCCGGAATTAAAATTGAAAGTAAAGAAAATAGAAGGGGTGTGGAGACCTGTTCCTTATAGATAATACTTGACACCAGCACTTTGTAGAGTAACTTATATTCATAGAAGGATTTGTCTGTCCAAATATATACATTAGGGTGGTCCTTAGAAAAACATTGGGGACGCTCCCCAGATTGGTTCTAAATCAAGGAAAAAAATGACCTAATTTTTTCATATTTTTATTCCTAACCCTTCCTGACCCTATTTCATTAAAACGACTACTTTCAATTATTTTTACTCTGTTATTCAATTTCGGTTAAGTGGAAGTGCATAGAAAAAAGAAAAAAATTGCAGGTAATGGTATAACCTATTGAAAATTACACTTTCAAAACGTTGCGAGTATCAAATATATTAGGAAGAATCTCATTTAATTCAGGTTATTGAAAACGATGGAGAGATCATAAAAAAAAATAATCCATGCCGAAATGTTGTTTACTTTTCGCGTATTGAGCGGAATAAGAAATCTGCCTCTTTGTTTATAAATATAATAAAGTTTAAGTAATGATCGAAGTTTTTTCGAATCTCCACGCAGCTGTAGAGTTTTCAAAGACGCCTTATTTGATCCCAATTGTTTATCGATTTTTGTTAATAACAAATGAAATGATAAATAAAAAAAATTTAATTTTATGTTAGGTCATTAAAATTGCCGTAGATATCTTTGAAAAAAATAATCCATGTCAAAATGTTGCTTACTTTTTGCGAATTGAGCGAAATAAGAAATCAGCCTTTTGTTTATTAACTATAGAGTATAAACAAATGATCTAATGATCTTGATTAGTTCAAAAGTGACAGCTGGTATACTGTTTCTATAGCATAAATTCAAAAAAAAAAATTCTTATCAAAATAGGGTCAGGAAGGGTAAGAGATAAAAATATGAAAAAATTAGGGAATTTCTTTTTTTTTCAATTATTTAGAATCGATTTAGGGGGCGTCGTACTAAATTTTCGCAAAAAAGCAAATACGGACCACCCTAATATACATATACTGATTTTTTTAATAAAGCATTACTATGAATATTACATTCCCAGTAAGCAGAAGTATTTTAGTTGCTATACATACATAAACAAACCTTCAACTGACTGCTTGTCAAAAGCAAACCACAGTTTCTATTTAATATCTCTCAGCTCTAAAAGCTCGCTTATACATAGTTAATAAAATTTCTTTGATAATTTTTAAAATTCAATTGAACGATTTTTATTCTTGCTTAAGCATTTACATGAAAGAAGAAATCTAGCAAGTTTACCACTACAAACGCAATCACTCAAAATCTGACAATTTCGCTTAGACAAATTCCAAAAGTCGACGAAAAAGGAGCGAAAATAATTTTGGAGAACGTCATAAAAAACAAATTTGTCACACAGTCACATAGTGACATACAACTATAAAGTAAATATATATTTGGGTACGACAAACTCTAAGGGCCTCCGCAGACTATACAAGCTCTTACTTTGCCGATAGTTTGACTGGGCTCTTGATCATCATGTTGATGAAGACATTATAACTGTCAGATATCGACCGATAAATAAGTTTTTAGCTATTGGCCTGCGCACTCACTACCAACCCGGCTATTCAATAGGTGAAATATGCGCGCTAAAAACCTAACCATAGGTCAAACAAAAACCTGCTATAAGCTTTAATGCGACAGGGATTAGCGCATTTCACTCAGCCATTGCTATGAGGGGGCCTCCAATTTTCTGCCGGCAACAAACGGCTGTACGGTGGTACCCGTGGCGTAATGGTTAGCATGTCCACCTGCTAACCCAGAGGTTCGAGGTTCGAATCCCAGCAGAGGCAAAATGCAAAAATGTTTTTCCACGGGTATCGCCTTTCGCGAGGAATTGGCAAGTCCTCCGTTAGTAAATTCATTGCCATGAAAAGCGCATTCTCAATTAGCCGTTCGGAACCGGCGAAAAATTGTAGGTCCCCTCCATTCCCTCACAAGGCATGGTTGGGAGAAATGCGCTAGGCCCAGGGGCTCCTCGCTCTGTTGCGCCACCCTATTTATTTTATTTATTTAACAAACGGCTATGTGAAATAGCATTCTATAGCTGTGTTCTTCACAGATTTCCGATAACTTTCCTATGATTTGTGAGGACGAAAAAAAATTGAATCTAAATAATACTAAGTTATAAGTACTGCTCAAAGGCTCTCCCAAACCAAAAAGGTTTTACAGTCGTGACAAAAAAATTTTTTTTGTTACGACAACCTCGAATGTATGAAATCTCGGTCTCGTCTACCTTCACGATTAAAATACTCTGCGGTATTTTGAAATTTAGTTAGGTAATATACCTACTTAGGTTTTGTATATACAATACAGGGTATTCCTGATTCGAAAGAGCGGTCCTTAAATGGTGAAGTAGAATCGGGAGAGTTCATAGTGTTACTATAGGTTATAATGGTGGGTACTTAAACACAATCTGAGAGCTAAACTGCTTGCTGCCGCAACTATGAAATGCTTTGGTTTGCAGGTGAGCCTTTTAAGGTTAAAATAAAAATAGACGAATACTCACTTTCCCCGGTACGTATTATACATTTCCTTTATCTTCCTATAGCGAAAGGCCAGCTTCCGCATCCAGTCGACTCCACCTCTTACACCAGTGGGTAGGCATAAGTTAGGTGGCGCTCCCGCTGGAGTACCAGTGTGGAAGCCATCCGTCGCAAAGTTGTAGTTACTCAAGTCTTGTCCATTGTCATCGGAAGATACATCATCAATGTGCACTTGATCACATTCTTCGATTTCATTAAAAAAGAAATGCGTGTCGGCCATATTGAATACCATCTCCTCCATCCGAAATGCTATGGTCATTAATGTACTATGATCTTTGGTATACCGATTTGCATAAGATCCTGATAATAGAGTATGAAAGATTATGATAGTCTCGTCGAGATCCCAAATGAATACACGTTCTGGCGGCTTCACACTGTCAGCGTTTGGTGTCTCCGAAGTTGTACTTCTTGTGGGACTTGGTTGGGCATGCCGCCGACCGCGTGCTCGCCCAGTTCCGGTTTTACCAGTTGGTGGAGTAGTTTTGGGCATTGGAGCGTTTGGAGATATGGGCAGTGGTGAATGTGGTGAATGGGCATGTGTTAGAATTGGTGTTGAGGAGTGACCATCTGAAGGACTCTCTGATAGGTTAGATGCAGCTACATGAAATCCATGGCTGGCGCTGGATCCTGGTGAACTGACTGCATATGGAGAGTAGTTGGCTGCCGCTGCATGGTTATAGTAGTTGCTGTATTGATCATTATAGTATCCACTATAATCCTGCTGGGCAGCGGTACCAAACTGTGGGAAATTGTTGTAACTATATGTGGGATACAGTTGCGACGCGGTGTTGTTGTTCGCTGCCGCTGCCGCATAGCTGGAAGAAAGGTAAGCATTGGGAGAGGCGATTTTCGTAGACGCTCGAGATGTGTATGGCGAACCATATGTGGGATAAAAAGGTGGGGTGTATTGCTGCATGCTGTTGTAGTAATTGTAATACTCTTGCTTCGGTTCGTATGCACTGTTTGAAGTTGACGAATTACCCGACTGAACGCCACCAGAACTTCCGCTTCCGTCAAGACGAAAATCAGCTGTGCTTGGATTTGAACAGAACAACGAGGCAGTACTTTCTGACAAATGACTACTTCCAGGTGGTGGCAATAGGCCACTAGAACCCACAGCGTCCAGGCCGGGACTACGATTTTCAGATTTCACAGTTGTGCTGATGTTCGATTCGGCGGCAGCAGCAGCTAGCCAATGGGACATGCCCAGGTCAGAGTGTGTGACTCGGCCTTGCACCGCCGACGATGGCGAGGCAGACGTGAGATTCAAACTTGTCGTGTGCAATGATAGACTTGATGACGTAGCATCACCCGAATTCGATGACAAATGCAACCCACTGCTACTACCGTTTGTTCCTAGAGGGGAACTTGAACTATTTGATACATGAGTGGTAGGTATATGAGATGAGGTCTCGTGTCCAAGATTGTGCGCTACAGCCAGCAATTGCTGCTGCTGCTGATGATGTGGATGCGATGATGGTAGGATAGTCGATGACAGAGGACTTGATTGCGCAAAGATGGGCAGTGCAGTCGCTGACAGCGCCAATGTAGATGATGAGTGCACTAAACTGGATGAAGACCCGCTGCAGCTATTGTTGTTAGTGTTATTCAACGCTGATGCTTGCAAGCTCTGTGGCAGCGCTAAAGGGCTGCATTGGCCAGGGTTAATGGAAGAAGGACCGTTGCATTGCCTGAAAATAAAAAATAAAAAGATTCGTTTTAACCTCAAGTAGAAAATGAAGCATGAAATGAAACAAGACTGGCATCTACGAAGCCGCATTTCTACCGCTAACTAATGCGTAATTTGCTCCGACACTCTCTTATACTTTGTATTAATTTGTAGGAGTTTGTATGTCAGATGCAGATCAGTAAAATCTCTTTGTTCCTGTGCAGTTAAAAAAATTTAATCTTCCTCTACGATATTGGACATTCCACGACCAAAAACCAAATAAGAACACCCTTCTGATATCCGCTTCAAATTTAAACGACAAATCTGCCAACCTTCTAAAATGTGCCAAAGAAACTAAATGAATGAACTCTCTGCATCTAACCGCTTCACAAAGGCACAACCATACCATTGGTAGTGTACCTCTACCTACCTTCTTCCTTATGGCTTACAAGACTCCATCTACATTCACATTGTCTAATGCCTCTCCATTAGAATATTGAAAAGGCATAAGACGAGTATACAAACATTTTTGTCCATAAAGAGCTCACCATAGAGAAGTTAACCTGCAAACGAAAATAAATCCACCAGAAATTACCAGTAGCACCAATACCAGTACCAGTATACATTCCTACCTAAGCAATCGAATTTTCAGAAATGTTCAAGAGCTAAGTGAAGAATAACCAATAAACTGACACAAAATCGAGTCAAATGGACGCACTATAATCGGATGAAGTCAAGTGCACTCGATCAAAAGGAAAAACGACAACATTTAGAGCTGAATACAGATTTTAACCAACAAAATATAAATAAAAAAAAAAACAACTGTGACCCATGTGTTCAGCAAATGTTGCAACAGGTTTGTCCCAAAAATTTAGTTTCAAGTGTGCCATTTCAAATTCACTTTATTGTTTTTTTTTGTAGGTATTTCTGTCTCTAACACTCTAGACTCTAATCCCAATTCACAGAGAAGCAAGCAATATGCCTTTTGTCGCTTTCAAATGATGTTCATATCTGTCAGATGAAATAAGGAATAAGGACGTGAGCAAAACCAAAACAAAATAAAATGTTGTCCACTTCCCTTGAGATCTTGGTTTGACATACTTCTTGGGAAACTTCTGGATGGATGAAACTTTTTCTAACGGTGAGATCAATTTTGATTTCTAGTTGAAGATTGTCTGTTTTTATTATTCAAGTTGAAGGGTTGTCTTCGTTGAAAGAGTTTGAAATATTTATCAGTAATCACTTTGGTTACTAGAAGGCTTGTAATGCACTGACAAAGGAATGAGCTAAAGTTATCTCAAGGCTTAGTACTTATGTTTTTAAATACATTTCTTTGCTACTCAACTGACAAGCGCAAAATATAACCAAAATTGCAGAGAGGGGTTCCTAAAGAGAAAAGCAAACTTTGGAAAAGTCTTTCCAATTAACTAGTCTAGTGCTAGTCATACAATAAACAGTACCTAAGAGATAAAAGTAAACATAAAGAGTATACAATTCTTTTTGGATTATTTAATGACGAGACCAAAAGAACATAACCTGTTTATCTACAATATATTATAATATGTGTGACGTATGGTTTTCAATCTGGCAAAACATTTGTCGGAGTTGGTCTTTTTGACATCGTGGAAGAATGGAAGCCACACGACCACTGGCTAATCGCTGTTGATGTCGATTTTTACATAGTAATTTCGACTTTACAATTTTTCGAGTTATTTATAAATACATATGTGAGTTACCTCCAAGATCGGGTGGTTTGACACCATTGAACTATTTCTTGTTTGGTTGAATGAAGTAGCTTATCTACACAAATAAACCCCAGACAATTGAAGCATTGGAAAAGAATATTCGGTGCGTTAATACGGCCCCATATAATGCAAAAAGTGGTTGAAAATTGGGCCTCTCGACTGGAATTTGTGCCAGCCAGCCACGGCGCGGCGGTCATTTAGAATCACTTTTAAAAGATAATGACAAACTATTTTCTTTATATAATATGTAATTTTTGGCCTTTAAGTTAAATTATATGCGTTTTACTTTGTTTTGAAAACTACACGTCTAAAAAAACAATAACCTTTGTGACGCACTTGAGAACCGGGGCTAATGACAGTAAAGTAGGAGTAGGTGCTAGGGGAGCAGTGGAAAGTTAAGTTGTGATTTTAAATGAAGAGAGTAGGTTAGGCTAGTAGGCAGGTGACGGTTGTCTGAAAGTTTAAAGCTTCTCATTCCTTCCTGTGGGAATGAATAGCATTTGAACTGTGAATGAATTTTGAAATCGGCCAAGCAGTTTCTAGGTTCCTGTGTATGTTCCCGTTTCCGTGGGAATATACATACACCTTTCCTTTGGATCACTTTATATGTATATAAAAAAAACCGCATTAAAATTCGTTACGTAGTTTTAAGGATTTAAGAACACATAGGGCCAGACAGCGGAGACATTGTTTTGTAAGATAAGGATAAACCAAACTGTCTGTGTTTGCGCCTGTGTATTACAAAGCTTAAGTTTAAAGCGAGCGTGACTTATTTGAAGTGAAGCGATTTTTTTTAAAGTTCGAAGAAACTAAAAGACGACACAAAATACTCATAAATAGTACTCGGGATGCGAGAGAATGAGGAAGAATACAAAATCTTTTCTTTCTCTTTGTTCATGCCTTCATAGTCGCCTTGTCTTTTCAGAAGTTTAAAACTGAATGACCTTTTCAAGAACTATCGGAAATCTAAGCAAATATAAATAAATGTTTGAATATTTCATGCAAATGTTAACCGCGGCTGCACTTCAAATGGTCCATCTAGTTAGCCCAATTTTCTTACATTTCGGCCGATGTCTCACAAATTAATACTTCAATTGGTCAATTGTTAAGCGTGAATTGCAGCATATGGCACCATCACGCTAAAACCATATGTCATGAAAGTCAAACAAAAGTTTTTTGTCATACATTATCGATCACTATTCACAAATTTTGTCACAATAGCCCAAAGATCTGCCTCAGTAGATCGATTAATGGAAAATGCGCGCGACGAACTTTCTTGGCAGAGCACATCATGATCACCGTATTCAATAATTTGCAAGCGTTGTTCATTTGTAAGGCAGCGTTTCCATTTGCAAGTTAACTCGCGGAAGTCTTGCAGAACTTTCTTACAGTAGCGTTTACACGGCTTTATGAATTCTTGTAATTTCTTTTGCAATAAATGTCACAATTTATTGCAGAGGTATCTACACTGGAGAGTCATTAATGTCGCAAAAAATTTGGTTTAAAATTGTGAAGTCATGACGAGAATACGACAACGTTTAGGAGCTGCAATTACAATTTTACACAACACTAATCGACTTTTCATTTAGCAAATGAAATCATTTTCGTACGCATAGACACGATTTTTAAACACACACGACACTGCATATGTTCGTCGTACATACATAATGTACATACATATGAAATGAAGTTCAAAAATATTAAACACTTCAAAAAGAATATTTTAAATTTTATTTTCTCCCAAAATATTACCACCGAAAAACACATTTTACTACAATGGAATCGTTGGGATGAATGACGCGGAATTGGTGAAAGCAACTTATAAGCAGTGCCAAAAAATATGAAATCGATAATATTCCGTGTTAAACGTATAACGCTTTCATGTTTGCAAATCGCATAAGAAGTTTCACTTCAAAAATGTTTCTTGGTTTAAGAGAAATTAAAAAAAACGAAAGGTAGGTACTTTTTTCCAGAAAACAAAATGTCGTTAATTTCCCGCTAATTGAACTTTATTCCCGGAAGTGAAATATGAAATGTGTTTTAAATAGCATATAAAAAAAAGCTAAAAAAAATTTCATGTGATCTTAATTTTAATACAAACTAGCAAACCCGGCGACCTCCGTTTCGCCACCAGATGGCTTCTCATGGTAACTATAAACCTCACGGAGCCCTAAACCTTTCCAACGAATGCAAAACCGTGGAAATCGGTTCGTGCGTTCTGGGGTTATAGCGTCAGGAAGGAAAACCCGACTTATTTTTATATTATAGACTAGCAAACCCGGTGAACTCCGTTTCGCCACCAAATGGCTTCTCACGGTAACTATGAACCTCACGGAGCCCGAGACCTTTCCAACGAATGCAAAACCGTGGAAAAAGTACCTTTCGTTTTCTTTTTTTATTAATTTTAATCTCTTAAGCCAAGAAAAATTTTTGGTTCGGTTTGTTGCTTTAGAGTAAATATTAATAAAAGCATTGAATATGAAAAGAAAATATTGACCTCAATGGGGCAAAATTATGTAAAAAAAAATTTATTAAGAAAAAAATATTTTCTTTTTTAAAAATTTTGACTTTGAAACTTTTCATTAAGTGAAATCAAATTAAAATTTTTATTAAAGAATAAAGCAGTAGCTTTCAAAAACACAAAAGTATGAGAAAGTAAGCTTAGTTGATTTTAAATATTTTTTTTTTAAATTGAGTAAATTTCATATAAAATTGCCCCTCGCGCCCCACGGAGGTATATAGATTATAGACCACCTTGCCACACTATTTTTTTTTTTTGTCTTGACCAAACCTATCTATCCTGAGCTTTTGCAAAACCGTATCTAAAACACCCTAAATAAATAAAAGAAAATTCTAAAAGTTAATAATTAATTTTTAAAATATTTAAAAAACTGAGAGCGGTGAAAGTTTTTTTTAACTTTTTTCTATACGCCATTTAAAATATATTTCCGAAAATTTCATGAAAATCCATGGACTGGCCCTGGATTCCTAGGTAAAAAGCTTACGGCCCTCCACTACAATTGATTTAGGAATTTCAGCGAAATTGTTCTCATTGGCTTTCATTTGTTTTGCATCTAGTCACTATAATTCATTATTTATTTTTTACGGCCTGCAGTTTACTGAGAAATTGAAATACCTACCTATAACTAAAATTCAAATAGTTTTCTCCCTTTCACAAAACGCCCTAGTAAAACGAAATCGAAAATATCAGAATAGCCATCTAATTGATTCGAACGTACGGCCAAATACAATAAAAATCACATCCGCAATGAATGTTTGTTTTCGTTTTATTGATTCTTTATTTACTGTGGTCGTTAAATACTTTTTTTTTTCAATGTCTGCGCCCGCCGGCCGCCCGTAGGGTTGATCATGATGAGCAAATGGTCACATTTTGACTTGTTATTGATTTTGAAGATTCCCCATTGGAAAGAGTTGCTTTGAAAATCATTAATTGCTTTGTAATGGCCATCCGCCAATATGGGTTTATGTTTTCTTAAATTCATTTCATAGATAATTTAACAACCACTTGTTGCTAAGAGATTTCCTATATGAATGTTCCCACAGACTGAGACACAAAACTGTTTATAATAATCACCAGTTCTTGAGCCAAAAATAGACCTGAAGCATGTGCCCAGAGGAAAATGACATAGGCGCACACTTTCCCATTCATGTATCTTTCATAAAAAGTAGGTCCACAGTTCAAAACTTAACACATGTTCAAACGAACAGCAAAAATTTGGATTCCTGTATGTGTTATTTACGCCCCGATAAAGGTCCTAGTAGGTACTACCATAATCATTTTTTTCCTCTTCTAAACTAACACGTTTGAAGAGGTTAATCTGTTTAGGATTTGCTCTTGTTGGCCCTTGAAAAGGGAGGATTTAAATTTTTTTTTCTCAAATAAATCAAAGAACGGACTTAGGAATGACACTTGCTTTGTCACAATTTCCAAGAAAATTTCTCTCAGCGACGATATTGTCCTCGTTAGACAGGCACCGCACAACATGTGGATGTCCTTGTCATTTGCTTGCATCCAACGGCTTCTCACACCCGATTAATAAGGTGACTGCATGTGAACAAATTAAATCCAATAAAACTACAAAATTTAGAAGTAAAAAGGTAGGTATAATGTTTAATGTATGTAGGTGTATTTCCAACTGGGAACTGATTTACCATTGTGCGTAGCGTGTTAAGATAGGCACATTGGGTATGCGCATCGACACGGGACAAAATTGTAATTGTGTGGTTATGTGTGAGATCATGTGTGTGAATGGCTGGGATTATTTTGGTGTCAAATCAAAGTAAATATTTGTGTTGGAGCATTCGAGAAATTAAATTTCATGTGACTTTATGAATTTTCTTTTTGATTTATTTCTACCCAAAGGCGCTATGCGTCATTTCCAGTTGGGCTATCCCATAACACGGGTTATTGCTACTCTCCACGAAGCAATGGGACACTCAATTAAAAGTCATAAAACTATTAGGTTACAACATAGAAGAGAGAAGAAGGCTTTACATTATTTGTTTAATTTTTCATTTGTTCGTATGGATAATTAAGTGATTTGTCTGGAACTCATGTTTTACTGCGATACGATAGGGAGGGGGAGGTTAGAGAAAGAGTTGAACGAAGCTAGATTTATATCAAGTAGGTGTTGGATTGAGGTGTCTTGATTTTTTTTAAGGCAAACAATTTTTGGTTAAATTATGATGTCAATTTAGTGAGCAGAAGAAGGTTTTGTGTTAAGTAAAATGATAGCTTCATTCAGAAGTTGAATTTGACTAATTTTTCAACGTTGTTTGTTCTCTGCTGCTTTCAAGAGAATCGAGAGGAACATATGGCATCGGTGCCTATAGCCTATCCTACCAGCTGAATGTGAGGGTGTAATGTAAATAGAAGAGTTGGAAGTGGTTGGTGGAGGAGAAATGAAAAATTAAAATTAAAATAAATGAAAAATAAAATTATTTGTGCGATCAGTGAATTGAGTAACCCATATGTACCTACATGTTTTCGTTTTTACAGGATTTGAAAGAGATTTTAAACATCTAGGTACCTGCCCTTATTAGAAGTTTAACTCAGTGCGAGCATTTAGTAAAATAAGTTCAAGTAGGAAACACACTGATGCTAAAGGATTCTTAACTTTTGTCTATCTATCTATATCTATCTATTCTAAACTCTCGTAATGCGGACGAAGGTATTCTTAAGGTAAGACTGATGAGCAGGCTTGTCAGTCGTGGTGATTTGTCGCCAAACTGTAGATTTTTAGTTTCGTTTGGCGACACGAGTAGGTACCTATCCGTTTTACGATTTACCTCGAAAATTTTTTGAGACTGGCGATTTTTATTTTTCTAATATATTTTTTTTTATTTTTGTCCCGTACTCACATCTTAATGTAATTTTTAGGTTAGTTTTTTGTCTAATTTTCCTTAGTTACTATTGAAGTGTAATAGAAGAAAAGTGAGCTGTTCTAGAACGGTTTGAGGCAGAAAAGATCAGCTTTTGGTGTTGAAATAGAAATTTTCTACTATTCTTTATCTTTTCTGAAAGTTTTTGTGCTATGCGCAACATTAAGTTTGGTGAAAACTGCAAGTTTTTTTTCGGTTGAGGTCATACCTATTTGTTGTGAACTTTTGTTCATGTTGTTTTTTTTTTTTTTTTTTTGTAGGTATGAGTGTTTCGACATGCAGTGGTGGTCCAGTATAACGAATGCCGATATATATAACGAATGATCGACATTACGAACTCTTTTTCAAGTCCATTAGGCATTCTATAGGGTAAGCGCACTAGATAGATAGATAGATAGATAGATCTAGATAAAATAATTTCATTTTTTTGAAAAAATAGTTATAAGAACAAAATAATGCTGGTTTACAAAATTAATTAGGACAATAACTTATTAAAGTTGTCTTTCTGGTTAAAAAATGTCAAGATTTAAATTATGACTTAGCTTGAATTTAAAGTTTGATTCAGTTCAATTATATTTGTTTACAATTAAGTTTCGATAGTAAATTTAAGTAACATTTGCCGTTCAGTATATTCAGAAATTCTGTATGATCAATCGTTTCAGCTCCCAGATATATTCTGCGGTAAATTTTGAAAATAGGACAAATACTAACGAGGTGGTAGGTGTTCTCCGTAGAATCAAGGTTACACATCGTGCAAAGTCCGACAGTATCGTTGCGAAACGCCCTTGTATTCAAATTCAGTAACTCGCATCGTGCTTTTAATATAAGGCTTGTCATTTCTCGTGAATTTGAATCATCAAAGTAATTGGGTACATCTGTGATAAGTTACAGTATTCGTCATGGAATTGAGATAGAAGAGCACAGTCGGTAAACGACTTCCATAGCTTAAGCTTTTCCAAAAGGGTGTTGTGAACATATTTCCATTCGTGGTTGTCGGCATTGACGGTGAAAGTCATTCCGTTTTCTTGGAAAAGGTTTGACCATTCTTGGGCCCAATAAATATTTTTTTGAAGTACTGCCACAGTGAGTAAACGGGCAATCTACTACGAGGAAGACATAAAGTTTTTCGTATGTATCCGAAATGAGCATTCAGTGTTGTGACAAATGCTTGTACTGGTTTGTTATTTTAATTTCAGCTTCGTTAAAGTACCATATTTCGCCGGCAGCTCTACGACCTCCATTCCTAAATATAACAATCTCAGACTTGTCTAGATTTACGAGATTCCATTTTTGGCAATAGGTGCTGAGCTTATTGATGATAGTTTGCAGCTTGTTGGCACTGTCAGCTAAGAGCGCAATGTCATCGGCATACAAAAGAACGTTTATTACAAGTCCTTCCAAAAATATTCCGATGGGAAGTTCAGAGTGTAGGTCAATTAAAAACAGGATAAGCAATAACGCACTTAATACACATCCTTGTTTAACACCTTTGCTCGTGCTGAAGAAATTTGATGCATTATGTCCATCCCAAACTGCTGCGACTGTATCCTGGTAGAGAAGTTTCATAATGGAAATCATTTTTGACGGATATACCTAAAGCAGCTAGTTTGTGAAACAGGCCTTGACGGTTGATGCTGTCGAAGGCCGCTTTCAAATCTACAAACCATGCATACAGTTTTTTTCTGACTTAATTGTATTTGAATCAGGCATGAAAGATTGTAGATCTGATCAAAGGTACTGTAGTTGTTTCGATAGGCGGCTTGGTATTCGTTGAGTATATTATTGTTTTCAATCCAGGTTGTTAGGCAGTTGAGGATTAAAGTGGTGAATAACTTATAGAGAGAAGCTAAAAACGAAAGTCCTCGGTAGTTGGATACAATATTTGCATCACCCTTTTCGAAAAGTGGGTAAATAATTGATTTATTGAAAGAGGAAGGTAACGTTTCAGTTTCCAAAATTACGTTGAAAAAAGCATGTGCCTCGGTAATAAAATTGTCACTAGCATATTTTTAAAATTCATAAGGTATACCATCTACCCGGAGCTTTGTTATCCTTTACAGAAGTTGTAACCAAATTGAGTTCCTGTAGTTCAAATAAGTATCAAGTTCGGCGATAAAAAGAGAAGGTGTTTCTTGGATAAACACAGTATTTTGTGTACCATCATAATTTAGAGCTTTATCAAAATGGGACATGAAATCGATAGCCGTGATTTGAGGTACAGTCCTTTGCTGAGTTGATACTAGAAAGTTGGCTTGCAATACTTTGATAGTACAAACGTTGTTTGCTTCACAATTGCTTTTTCTGCATGCATCGAGGTTGAATTTTCTATAAATCCTAAGTAGTTTAAGCGATGCTTTCCCACTCATGTGGCAATCAATGTCAAACCACGGTTTCTTTTTTTCGTACTTTGTATTACCTGAACTAGAACTACCATGCGCTTTGTAGAAACATTTCTTTAAGGCTAGGCATCGTGACTCAATATCGTTATTTGGAATAATATTTTTAATATTAATAGCATGAGTTTTTTGGAAGTATTCAGCACTTCTATTGTTTGACCATTTGAGCCTGGGAAGAAGGTATGATATGAAAAGGTGTTATGAAAATTCTGAAATTTAAGCTGGTATGTAGTTTCAATGCTTTTACAAAATCCAAATAAGCACCCTCCACCAGCTCTGCCGAAGTTTTGAGTTTTTATTACAGGAACCCAAAATAATTTATAGTATTTAAATTTCATAATTTTGTGTATGCTCTGATAAGACAAATGTTTCATATAAAAAGAAAATATCAAATTGACAAACATATTTGAAAAAATGTTTACTGACAAGACCAGCTATGTCATACGATAATACCTGACAGACTTTCAATTGCTAAATTTGATTGTTTGTTAGGTTATGTCTTTCGATTGTTGCTTGTTTGAATGGGTGTCAAGTACTACAGAGTACAGAGTAATTAGAATGCGTTCCTAAATGTTGTTGGAGAAATACTCTGTCACTTTCATTAAAAGCTCTTACTACACCATCTTGTTGCATTTGAACCGCCTACGTCCACCTGCAGTAAGAGTCCAGCGTTTCATTTTGATCCGCAAGTTTCTGTCACTTTTTAGAAGACCTCTTTTAATTTGACGAAGGTGATATTTCTAATTGATATTTTCTTATCTATTTTCTTATATTTCTACTTTTTCCCCATCCATCAACTTTTCAATCTCCTCCCTCAGACTTTGTTTTCTTCTTGCAGGTCCGTGACGTCGATTTTGATGTTGTTTATGTCCTCTTTAGTAGCAATTTCAATTATTTTCTGGTTTAAGAGTTTGTCTTCTTCGGCAATTAGAATAGCCATTGAAAAGTTTTCAGCCATTTAGGACGTGGTGCAGCTTTTCTTCAAAGAATTAGAAGTTCCTGGTTCGGGTGAAGTTTCTCCAAAGCTAGGAGTCACTGTTTTTTCAAATTTCAACTACTTATTCGAACGATCTGTTGGTTTGAGTATTTGCTACTTGAATTATGTATTTGCTAAGGTGGTGAAATAGCAATTACACAAAAAAAGAGAGAGCTTTAATTATACAAAGATCAAACACACAGTAATTTATTTAAATAGTGATTTCGGGAGAAGTGAGGGCAGAAGGGCTCTTAAGAAATCCGTACGAAAGCAGGGGAACAGCTTTTCGATCTTGTTATTGCTTTGTTAATACTCAGAGTAATATTTTTGTTGTACTTTTAAGCGAGTAACGACAGAGACAGCTGATCATCACCTTCACTGACTCGAATAAGCTTTGGTTTCACCACACCACAATCAAACTAAATATATATTTTCGTTTAAATTTCTTTATATTTTTCACTCTTTTCCCTTTTTTATATTGTTGCCACACTTCACGAAATGAAGGTCTTATTTGTTACAATGTTTTGTATCTTTAAACTGGCTGTTAAACTGACCAAAAAATGAGTTTAATACGGAGAGATCTTAAAACACTTCCACACACCAAGCTATGCAGGATGACCACTAAACGCACTAATATCCGGTGTTAGTATCCGGACACATTGACCTGTTTTTGCGATTAATAAATAAATCATATAAAAAAATCTACAAACGTCAACAAACATGGGTCCTTCAGTGTGTCCTATACATGCATGCAAGGTTTCAGATACTCGAAATGCGTATTTTAAGAACAACGCGTCATTTTAATGTTTAAGGTTTGAAGGTGCGGTCGCGTTGTCGATTTGTGTAAAAAAAAAAATAGTGCGAAAAGTTTTTAGTAGTAGGCAATTGAACAAGTAATAATTAATTTATTGTAATCGAAAGTCATTGGTTTCGTTGGAAATATGATTAACTAAAACAATTTGCAAAAAAAACAAATTTAATAAAATCTTTGACATTATTTGTGGTGTCCGGACACTAAAACCAAAATTTAAGATGTTTTTCAGTATCCGGACATGCTGTCTGGATACTAAAAATTGTGCGTTTATCATATATTTTCAGTATCCGGACAGGGCTTGTCTCTTAAAATGATTGTGTCCGGATACTAATACAAAAGCGTCCGGATACTAAGTTTTGGTGTCCGGATACTAACGAAAATGTAACTTTTCTGAATTGTTTTTTTTATTAATTTTGACAATGATTTCTTTGCAATTTACTTCAACGCTGTATTAATCAGAAGTGTTTATATTTTTACCCGTGGTACCCGTGGCGTGATGGTTAGCAGGTCCATCTAGGTTCGAATCCCAGCAGAGGCAAAAATATTTTTTCCACGGTTATCGCCTTTCGCGAGGAATTGGCAAGTCCTCCGTTAGTAAATTCATTGACGTGAAAAGCGCTTTTTCAATTAGCCGTTCGAAACCGGCAGAAAATTGTAGGTCCCCTCCATTCCCTCACAAGGCATGGTTGTGAGAAATGCGCTAGGCCCAGGGGCTTCTCGCTCTGTTGCGCCACCCTACCTACTACGTTTATATTTTTACAATCGATAAAAGTTTCCGCGATAGCATTTATGGTTACAAAATGAGTTGCGGTCAAAGTCTAGAAAAAAAAAGTTAAGAGTTCGGATACTAGTGCGTTTACCCTACAATAATGAACTGAATAAAATTATTCCGTATTCAAACCGCAACCTTAAAACATGTCTTTTTCTGATCGCTACCATTTTCCCTTTTTGTCGCTGAAGTATCTTTGGTTGGCATTTAACGTGAAAATTTCAAATCAAATTTTTAACCTAATACTTAAAAATCTTGCTAAATTTTCAATGAGAATGACGGAAAAAGAAAAATTGTGTGATTTTGTTTGGCTTTTATAATAGTTGTCAAATATTTTTGCTTGTGAAACTTTTTTAGAGTGGCAATTTCTTCAAAACTTCAAAACCAGACAACCCTGCTGTCGCCGATGAGTATTCCTATTGAAGCGTGTGTTGCGTCTAAATTACTTTAGTTGAGGAATGCAAGTGTTTATCGAAAGTCAATCGATATTTCAATTGAACTATCACCTGTCGGCTTTAAGGCTCTGTTAAAATTTTATCAAATAAGCACAAAGATGTTTGAGAAGTGCATGACCAAAAACGGGTAATGCAGCAAAAATATGTTCAAAAGAGTAATTCTTCTATAAGGAATTATATTTCAGTTTGTATTTTTCATGTCATCTTCAAGGCCGCAGGTTTTACAAATTTGCGATGCCAAGAATCTTTGAAACGTCTCGGGAAAACTTCATTTAATGACAAATTATTAGGAATTAGGAAGCAGAAACACCAATAAAGTATCCGGAAAGCATTACTCATAGGAATCAGGTGAAATTTAATCAAAATAGAGAAGGAAAAAAAAAACATTAGAAAAGTGAGGAAGAATCAAAAAGTTTAGAATGAAAGAAAGAAAAAAAAGAACACAGGAAAAAAAAGGCTACTGTTGATACTACCGCACATTACCCACGAAAGTTCAGAATGGAGACCTGGCACACTGCGGCCACACTGCGGCCACGGCTTAGATCGCTGGTGTAGTTGGTTGTTGTCTCCAAAAATGAACCTCACCTCGCATCAAAGCACATAGGTACTGTGCTTAACCCTTAACTAAAGTCGTGGGTCCAGTGGACCCACACACAATCTATAAATGTGTATAGAAAACGGCACAGTCACCGCAGCTCTCTCAACTTCTCAGTACCTTCCTACAGTAAGCCAATGTATGTGTAGTGAGAAGGACGCATTTAGCTCGCTTCTCCTTAGGTGTGTTTTGGCGTGTACATGGGTCCGCTGGACCCACAACTTAACTTACGTTACTTTTTTTCGGCTATTTATTTTATTTATTGTTTCAGTTTATTGTAATGTTTCAGCTGATTTATAATTGCAAATCAAAGAAGTTTTTCTGCATATCCCGAAAACATGTTGGAGCAACAGCTGTTTATGGAATTTAGCAACGAAGAAAAGGAAATTGATCTTAATTCTAGCAATTATTCGGAAAAACGATTTCTCTGCCGGCAGTGACGACGATTTGGTATTCAGACTCAGAATTGTCTTCTGAATAGTCAGACAATGGCTAAGATGACGAAAGAAACAAAAGAAAAGGTGCTATTTGTGTCTGGCAAATAAAAAATCGAAGACGGTACATTTGTGTGCTAAGTGCAAGCTGCCCATTTGTATGGCCTGTTCGAAAAAACTATGTTTTTCAAGTTTTTAGCTTGTCTGACTTTGACCATTGTCAAAATTTTTTCAGAAACTGATTTTAATTTTTTGAATTTACAGTTTTGAAGAATTGGTTTTAAAATTGCCAAAAAATCTATTGATGGATTTTTAACTTTGTTTTTAGTATTTAATTTTAAATTTTTTTAAACACACTACTTTTAAACTATATAAGTTGAGACTGCTTGGCGAAAGTGCAAATTTGAAGTACAAATGATAGCCCCTGTGTTTGGTTTCTTAAAAACTTGTTTGTTATTGTTCAAGTATGAAGTTTGATAAAAAAAATTTATAAAATATATTATACTTTTTTTTTATTGACATTTAAAACGGCTTGGGTCCACTGGACCCACGACTTAAGAAGCGTAGGAAATAATCACGACTTAAGTTAAGGGTTAACAAACATAAAATTTCTGGATAATGTCAATTCTGTCCTATATCTTAACTTAATTCAAACCTATCTTTGTCGAAGAACCATGCCCAAATCGATACTAATAAAAGCAAAAAAACGAAATATGTTTAGCTTGAAAAAGTATGAATAGTTGGGTTGCAAGATATTGAAAACAAAATGAAACCCAAATGAATTTGCGGTTTAACTAAAAAATAGTCTTTTTCATTTGCATTCTCTAATGTTTAGCACGCAAAGAATAGTCCTATGTGGAGCTTAAACGGTTTTGTAAGGTCCATAAGTCCAGGTCACAATTTGTTTTTGACAATATTAGTTGCAGTCACTTGAAAATCCTGACTGCGCTTAGCATTAACAAGCTTTTTTAGGTTGAAAGTGTGACATTTTATGTCAGTATGTGTAACAAAACAAAGTTCATTCACGTTGAAATTATGATTTGTCAAAAAAAAAAAAAAACTAGGTTTTCCGTTCGCAACAAATCACGGAATCACCACACATCAATATCATATCATTTGAAGAAAGAAAAAAAAGAGTAGATGTCTATTGACACCTCGTTCGTAACCTCATCCTAGCAAAAACCTTGTGCTACGGTTTAACATTCAGGACGAGTTGAAGATTTCAACGACCAAACCTGCTGTTAGCTGATAAAAGGCAGCTTTCAGATCCAAACATTTATTTACTGACTATTTCTATATTAAATTACCTGCTTCTTTCATTAGAATCCGAATGCTCAGTCTTGGGACGTTTAACCTGCAAATAAACAAATAAAAAAAATAAGGAATTTCAACACATGTTTTTTTAAACGAATATAATCAACAAGAATATCACGCTCCAGAGACATGATTTAAATTTGTACAAGGAAAAGTCACATAAAGCTTCATCTTCAGTGTCGTTTCTCTAATAATATTTGTTTGACAAAATCAGCTCAATTCCAACCTTGTTACCGACCATAACTGAGACTCATATTTCGATAAACACTTTGCAGCCAGACAGATATAACGTGTAAAACCTATTCGACGATTTCAAAAGTATTTACTTTGGTTGGTATACCTATGTACGTATAAGCAAACAAACATATTATGTACATCATCTTCTGTGCGATTTTACGGGAAAAAAATGTGCAAAAGTGCTTACTTATCAGGAAGAGGACGACTGAGTATACGAAATCGCCAACAGAATAGGCGTGTGAAAAAACCAAATTCAATGAGTTGCAATTATGCTGAGGAGCCACCACAGACCACACTTAAAAGTATACATATTATGTTTGTTATTTTAAAGCACTTTTTGATGACCAGCTTCAGAATGCGGGTTTATGTAAATCGACTTGTTAATTTGTAAACTTAAATGTTTTTAGGGCGCATTGATTGTTAATTGGTTTGTGTATTTGAATTTTTTAAGATCAATGTTCGTGTGTGGCTGGTAAAGGTTTATGGGTTGTTCACGGGTAATATTCGGTGTTGGTTGGTTTGATGGCAAAATTTACATAAGACATAAATATTCAATGGGCACATCAGTGGACTTTCGGGTTATTATCACCGGTAGTAGATCACGTTATCGTGTTTTATTTGTTGTTTACAAGTTCAGTAAGACTTAAAAATGTGCCCACGTATATTTAAGTAAGTGTTTATGTCAAAGTGTTCTTTAAAAGTAATCATAAAATGAGATGGGAGGTAGAAAAAATAGTTGAAACGACCCTACATGCCGGGCAATCGGCAATTAATTAAAAAAGACTTTAATTACGACAGTATAGGTGCCTTTAGGGAAGAAACAAGTCAACATAGGTTTTTCTAAAAAAATTTGACGCACATCGAAACTTTCGTCACATCTGACTGTGAAATGTGAGTTCAGGAAATAATTTCTATTACACCGAATAAAGCCTTGTAGGTACTGACTTTCTCGTTAAGTGAACGCCTCACAGTGGAGAAAGTGAATTTTTGACATTTGTCACACATTATTTTTACTTGGTCTTTTGGTCTTGAATATCGGTACCTTCCATACAACCTAATTGATAATACCTACTAATTTTTTTCTCGAAAATAGCTCCAACTGCATATTTCAATTAGATTTTGTGTTAAGGATTAGTTTTAGGTTGTCTCTGTTATGATATGAAAAATATTTTTGGAAAAAGTCAAAAGACGGTATACCTCCCATAGCACCGTTTCTTAAAAACCGATTTTCTCGTTGACGGCTGACACGATTTCGACGAAATATTAGGGCGAATTCCTAAACGCAAGTCTTGCACAAATTATGCAAAGCACACAGTTCCTAAATGCCGACGAAAAAATCCCTTCGAAGCAGAATGTCCCAAAACATATCAGATTGCTTTTTTTCCCGCAATTGCAAGTGAATTTGTGCAGCTATCAAAAAACACTTGCATACTTTTAATTGCATTGCAAATTTTATTTGTGATTATTTTTGCTTAGCATTTGACTTGCTCAGCAAGACCTGCGTTTAGGAATTCGCCCTTATATTTAAGTTAAGATGTCCTAGGTAGTTCAAGAAAGATTGCATATAAATTTATGTATGTTTTTTTTTTTTTTTTTTTGAGATACCTACTTCAAAAATTTGTCTTTAATTTTTTTCTAATTTTTTATCGAAACAACTTCTAGTAAGATCTTAAGCTTTGCATACTTGACATTATAAAACTAGTTTTTAGGAAAAGTGAAAAACCGAAATCCGTTTTTTGTAACTGGTCGAACGATATTGATTAAATCTTCACCGTTTATATTTAATAGCAACTGCAAAAATTGGCGTTTTTATATTTTCGCTAAAAGCTTTTATTTAGTTTGATTTTTTTTTTCAATATTCTATGTGTTTTTTTCAATTCTCATAATTATTGTGTAATTGGCAAACCCTGTACCACCAAATCATAAATAAAACAAAGTCACCGTCTCTGTCCCTCTGTCCCTATATCTATTATGTATGCCCTATGTCCTTTGTATGCTTAGATTTTTAAGACTACGCAACGGATTTTGATGCGTAGTCTTAACGAATAAAGTGATTCAAGAGGAAGGTTTATGTGTATAATACATGCATATTATAGTGGAGAAAAGCCGAGAAATTTAAAGATTTGTAATGCAATGACGTAACAAACAAATTTTTCTGCGCATACCTTGCAAACGCTGGCTTAACCTTACGAGATAGATCAAAACTATGTACTATGGAATTGTATATCTTAAAGAGATGAATAAAAAAGTCCGCGGCAGCATAGATGTTTTTCTCCTAAGGATAACCCATAGTAACCATTTTATCTTTTACATATTACAAAAAAAATATTGGTTATTTACCAAGCTATTTTTATCGATGCATTATCATTCCTTATCCAATTAAATACATAAGATACGTTGTGTATTTCTTGTAGATCAAAATTGCCCTTTACAGCATGTGATTTACATAAATATTTTCGAAGATATTACAGATTTAAAATGAATATTCCAAAGAGAGCAGGAAATCTTCATGGTATAGGGAAAGAGGAATTGTTTTACTCCAAATTTAAATGTTCACAGTTTTTCTGTAGTGTATTTAGTATCAGCAAGCCGAAGCCAGGGCGGGTCGCTAGTATATTAATATTATGAAGAGCGAATACTAAAACCATGCACTCAACCTTCAGATTTTGATTTCGTATTAATCACACAATCGCAGGTTCGTGCGACCCATTCGTGCTCTTTTTTTTTTGTAATCAAAATTTCAGAGCTTCACTTCGTGTGTATGAATAAGAATATGAATAAGATTCCCGTACATTTGGGACGTGAATTGGGTTCACGGCTCGTGATCGAAAACTTTTCACTTTGGTTTCCACACGGATTCTCGGATAGTTCACGAGTGAACGAAAACGACGGGTTCACGACATGGTCCACAGGTGATTACTAGGCTTTAAAGTATTGAACTGTTGTTATGCACTTTGAAATAAATCCCAACCACTTGGCAGAATTTCCGATTCACTGACTATTCACTCGCCAAGAGCCTTAGACCCAGCAGTTTAACCTCCTTCCTGCTTAAAACTCTGGATAGATAGTTTCGTTGACAATTCTATAGCTTTGATAGCATCATGTGCAAATCTGGCAAAGAACATGGTGTGGACGAATCATAAGCATTGTAGGTTAAAGCAATGCATATTTCGATTAAATTTTGTGTTAAGTAGGTATTAGTTTTAGGCTGTCTCTCTTATGATATAAAAAATATTTTCGGAAAAAGTCAGAAGACAATACCTCCCATAGTACCGTTTCTTAAAAACCGATTTTCTCACTAAAGGCTGACACGATTTCGACGAAATTTTAAAGTGAAGAAGGGCTTTCCACAAGGTGGTGTTCTATCGCCTCTTTTGTGGAGAATGCTGATCTCCAAGTATATGCCGGCGACCGACTCGACGTCACGTTCACTCTGCTGCTCCAAGCTGTTTTTTTTTTTTTTTTTTGCGTGTTGGAAACAACCTCTAAGTCAATCCTTCTAAATGGACAACATGCTTTTTTTTGGTACAAACGTGTCGAGTCGAACACTGCTTAAGCATTACCAGGCTTTTGACAATGTTAGAAAGACTTCTTTTGTTTTTGGAACAAGCTCATGCTTAAATAGGTTTTTGCCTCGTTCACCGAACTTTAGAAAAAAATATGTTTTGGCCCGACTAGGGCCTTTTCCAGCTGCTTTCGATGCATTGCTCAATCTTCCTCCCCTTGATACCTATACATTTCGCCGGGATGTACTTTCAAAACAATTTCCCAATTAAGAGATGTGGTCTCTGGCACAAATCGGACTGGATCTTTCAGTTTTCATTTTTCATTTTATTAATTACAAGTATCTTTTACAATGGACTTTGAAGCCTTTAAGTTAGCAAAAGTTAAGTACAGTGGTGTTCCAATATAACAAATGCCGATATAACGAATGATCGATATTACGAACACTTTTTTCAAGTCCATTAGGTATTCTATATAACGAACAAGTAACGAATTTCAGACAAAATAGCACTGAAAACTCTAAAGTTTTAGTTCTAAAAAGTTTACGGGAAGAAGCATTCAAAAATAACACTCAACCCCCCAAAAAACAAATGCATATTAACGATTCTTTTCTTAAATTTTACAATTGAGTCTATTTACCTAAAGATGTGTATGACAAAAACGTTTCGATACAACGAATTTTCGATATAACGAATTGACTCTGGACATTATATCGTTCGGTATACTGGACCACCATCCACCACTGTAAATAGTTACTATACATTATTAATTTACATTACCTAATTATATGCATGAAACATTTAGTAATATTAAGCCAGAAAAGAATTTTGATAAGGAATGTTAAGCTTTGTAGGTGATCTTTGACTACCTGGCAAACAGTATATCTTTTGAATATCGTCCATAAAGGATATGCAGTATACGATGATCTCAAAGCTCAAATCGAGTCAAAAATACAAAGTCAATTTTACGTCGGTTCAGAGCCGGTTCACTCTATAATCTGAACCCAAGAAAGGATTATTATTGGATCTTCACGGATGAAATACAATTGCACACCTCATAACGTCATACGCGTTCGTCTTCCGAGCGGAAGCAACATTTTTGCTATCTGCAGTAGCAGAAAAGAAAAGACTTTGGAAAGTTTGTTGGCGTTGCAACGGCCACTACTCTTTTGCTAAACATTTAAATGCTCTAGGCTTGAGCGATACTGATCTCTATAAATCCTGAGGAGAAGACACCGCATTTTCTGTAATCAGATTATAGATACTTGGCGTAGACATGGTATAAGAGCTGGTAACATAGGCTATCATTTCTTCTGGTTTTTTTACGAACATCTAAAAAGCTATAGCAATAAAAGTTGTTTTTTGGTTATATAATGAACCAGTATTTAGGTCTGGGTTCGTCAGTTATATTATTTTAAAAACCTCCGACAAAAAAAAACTTGTTAGGTCAACTCCCTCAGCGCAAAGTATTGAATAAACGCCTATGGGACAAGTTGTGAGAAAAAGTCCTTCTATGGCTTATGTAGCGCCAAATTACTATTTATACCGCCTCACCCACGAAATATCATTTTTACTACACTACTCCCAAAAATTAAGGAATACTTAAGAAATTCCAAATGTTAGGGTAATTTTCAACTAGAGATAACTCAAAACAAAACAAAAAATTTAAAAAAAAGGAATTTGTAGCCCTGAGTACCTATCTAATTTTCATATCTGAAAAGTCAATTTTGAAAATTTTTGCTCGTCCTATTGACTTCAAAATAATTTTTTTTTTTTTGTATAAATGATTCATTTAGGAAATTTAATAAACTCTAATTTGAGCTTAAGTTGAGCTCAGTACTATGATTTTTTGCGGAGTCATCGTCTAAAATAAAAAATAAATAGGGTGGCGCAACAGAGCGAGGAGCCCCTGGGCCTAGCGCATTTCTCACAACCATGCCTCGTGAGGGAATGGAAGGGACCTACAATTTCTCCCGGTTCCGAACGGCTAATCGAGAAAGCGCTTTTCATGGCAATGAATACTAACGGAGGACTTGCCAATTCCTTGCGAAAGGCGATACCCGCGGAAAAAACATTTGTGCCTCTGTTGGGATTCGAACTCGAACCTCTGGATTAACAGGCAGACATGCTATCCATCACACCACGGTTACCACAAGTTATTGTCTATTAAGGTATAAAAGTCCATTTAAATCAATTATTTGGCAACTCTAAAGGGATAAAAGCTGCAGTTTTTAGTGCTTTTTTAATAAGATGCGAATTCATAAACAGCAGCAAAATAACACGCTCCGCGTAAGTCTCATGAAAAAATGTCAAACCAAGCCTTTTTCATATTCAAAAATGAGTCAGTCACATGTTAGTTTATTTACCACAAAATAATTGATCGAGATCTGACAAAAAAAAAACTAAACTTAAATGAAAAGAAAACAGCGCTCCTGTGGGGTTTACTGCCGTATTTGGTTCAACAGCAACTCCACCACCATAAGTCGTTAAATTTAATGGATTTCCATTGAAATTGGCATGCAAATTAGTCACACGTCTTAATGTTTTGGTCGTGAGCGCATGCTTAGCTTCCAATGCGCCAGCGCTCGATCTCACCACCATCTTTCTGTGGTTAGTTAGAGCCAGGCACTTTAAAAATGCATTATTCTTTCTTTAATTGCAATTCTTGGCATCGCGTCGAGCAAATGATCAACATTTAGACTCTAGATGGGAGAAAATCTATGTTCAGTGGTTATCCTCATTAAGTTGAACTTCATTCATTCATTCTTTGTGTAGGTTGTATAATTTTTACGTCTTTTTCTGTTGTTTTATAGGTTTTTCGGATAAATCGCAAGGGGTCATTTAATATTTTCAACATATACCATCAGACATACCCAATTAATATTTCTTCACTTTTCCATACTTCGTACACCAAAAAAAAGTGTTGCACTAAACCAACAATTTGCATAAACAAACTCCAATAATATCCGCTATTACGCATTCCTTATTTGAAAAAATTTCAATAAGAAAATCCCTAGTGGAAGAACAACTTTTAATTTATCACGTCATCTCAAGTGACAGAGTCACGAAAGAATACCTTCTCTATACCCTTCCCTAATGTCAATAGTTGGAGTTGTGATCTTCTGCAGAGGATTTTCTGGATGCCTATAAAGCCAAACTCTGGATCAGATAAGATCAATGAAACGGGTAAAGGTGAAGCTGCAACAGCAGTGAAAAATGTGGCTTCTTATCGAAATTAGTTACAGCAGGCGCGCATCAAGCGCACATACGACGATGAACTCTGGTTGGCTGCGTGTTTTATTTTTCGATGGTAGATACATACAAATATACGCTGGTAGTTTCCGTTGATCACTTGTAGAGGGTGACACTTTATTGTATCGTTCCTTGGTGTTTTATTATCTTTGTTGTTTTCCCTTTTTTTTTGTCACAAAGTTACACACAGTTATGTAGATACAGAGATTGCTATAGGTTTTTATAGATGTCAATGATGTTGGTTGGTTTCTTATAAAATAATTACCACAAGATCTATGGAATGATCAGTTATTGGAAATTTATGAGAATCTCCTTTTGGTTTAGTATGTTGGAATAATAAGTCTTCCTCAGATCGGCTTACGGAGATCAGGATCAGCGCCGAGCTCCGAGGTGATAAATTCCTTGTGACAGAAAGATGTTTCGGGCTTATCAATTTGATGTGTTTAGAGGCGCAAGTTAATAAAATGTAGAAAAAGAGTGTTTGTATTCTTAAAATAGAAGAGAGCATGATGAATGACATTTGTGTGACTTTTTTTTACGTTTTATGTTTTTACAATTAGCTACTATAATGAGAACGAATATTTTGTAGTGACCCCCCTCAAGTTGTTAATGATGACTTTTAGTGGTTAATTTTTTTATTCTTCAGGTGCTGTCAATATTCAGACTTCCAATTGTTCGATACAAACCTTAACTATTGAGACTTGATAATTTTTTTGTTAGCTAAAGTCCTAAGGTACTAGGTATAGGTACTTTCCATACAATGTTTTGGCTATATTAAATTCTTCGCTGCCAAACAGTTACCTACGTTGAAAATAACTTTGCTGTAGTAAAATTCCCGAGGACTTTGCCCAACTCTTGCAAAAAACGATTACTTCCAAAGAGTAATATGGCATCATACTGGGACTTGAGGAAATAGCTTTTAAGTACTTGACTGATTGAAGTTTCAAACTGGAAGAAATGATGACTAGTATCCTATCGCTATCATCCTTGCGGTAAAGCTACTTGGAATGGTGTTGATCATTACGAGATCTAGTGATCGGCGTCGGCGTTTGATGCCTCTTAAAAAGATGATCCAAGGAAAGTTGTGGAATAATGTCAGTGCAAAGATATGCTCCCCAAAGTGGATAAGAGCAGTGGCGAAAATAGGCATTTTGGCTAGATTTTTACAATCAACTTAAATATGCCCCAAAAGGAGAGTTTTTGTTTGTTGACGGAGATTTAAACGGATAAATTGAGAATACAAACGAGACCTGTCATGAAGATAAAAAGATACGGCACCGGAACTTCAAACAACTTAAGATTCCCAAGTTGGTGTTTGATTACAATTTCCAAGTAACTTTCTTCTTGAAAGAAGCTTGGGAGAACCGTATACTCTCTTAGATAATGAACTACGCTTCTACACAGACGGATCTAAAACCTGTGATGAAAGTGGAATTTTCTCAAAGGGCTGAATTTAGGTCTTTTCTTCTACCTACCTGACCATTATAGTGTGTTCCAAGCGGAAATACTGGCGTTAAAAGAAGTCCTGTCTTGGCTCAGAGAAAACGTTCCCGTTGTATCCTCCGCAGATATTCGTATCTTCTGAGATTGACAGGCTGCTCCCAAAGCTCTTGACTCTGTCTCAACAAACTCTACTGCGGCCCAAAACTGTAACACGTCTCTAAAGAAGATGTCAGAACAACATTCATCTTTCATGGATGCCGGGTCACAGAAGCATACCAGGCAACTGCATGGCAGACGAACTCGGCAAAAAAAGAACGAATTCTCCTCTTCGACCCGAATGAAAAAAAGGTATACTTATGGCAACATATAAACTATATGAGCAGGGAGTTCCAAAGGCGAATAACATGGACAAAGAATTGACGCTCAGTAATGAGAAATTTGTAGCGAGGTAGTATAAAAGCAAATGACCTTGTTGATTGAGGGAAGTTCAGTTTACTGTATAATTAATCTGGCTGCTTTGTTTGGACGACTTCATGTAGATAGCTAAGTGAGCGAAAACTTATTAGATTGTCGAGACTACAACCAGAAAGAAGAGCAGCAAAAGTGGAAACGTGTTCATAGCGACATAGATTATAGACGTAGCGAGCGATGTTGTTATATGCTGCATTCAATTTGCGGTTTGTGGCAGAATCCAGGTTGCAAAAGACTTCACATCCATATAATAAAATAGGTAGTAAAAGCGTTTGGCAAGGAAAAGTTTAGTTTTTTTAGGGATGCAATTTCGAGTGACTTGGAGAGCCCGGAGGCCTCCATAAACTTTACCAATTGCCTTAACTAGGTGGTCTTTTAATGTGAAGGAGCAATTGAAAACCATTCCAAGTTTACAGCACTGCTAACGTAATTGATAGTTTCGTTTTCAAGAGTCAATGGAAGGACTGAGAAATCAAAGATTTTGTGATAGATAGGAGAGGCTGTTGATTTGGCAAGGATTTAAATAAAGATGGTTTTTCTTATAACAACGTGCAATGAGAAGCAGATTCTCATTCATCAATGCAACAGCATCGTTCTTCTCCCTGAAAGGTCTACTCGTCGGAAGCTGCACATCATCAGCGTAAAGATGAATCAGACAGTGTTTAACAACTTTTAGTGACTCATTTATGTAAAGTGAGAAGAGAGTTGGCCCAAGAATGGATCCCTGTGGCACTCCAGTCGATACATTGAGAAAGATTGATGATTGACCAATGGCCACCACGCGTTGTTGCCTTCCACTGAGATATGAAAGAAACAAGAAGAAAACCCAAAGTAATTACGTGTTTTTTACATAGAAATGAATGGTTAACAATGTCAAAAGCTTTTGAAAAGACTAAAAGCGTTAGAAGTGTCATTTAATCTCTGTCCATTGCTGTTCTTATTTCATCAGTAACAAAAAGCAAAGCAGATTTTAGCTACGCTTTTGTAAAAAAACAGACTTGCATGTAGTCAATAGCTTGTTGATCGATAGATATTGATGAATCTGTTTCAAGTGGTTTTTTCAAACACCTTTGAGAGGAACGGGAGAATAGCAATTGGCCGGTACTACGTCGCAGTACACGTTTGTTTCTTAGGAACAGGGATAATTTTAGCCTTCTTCCATTCTGAAGGAAACTCAGATGTGGTTAGAATGTAATTGAATAGGTGAGTTATGAAAGGAAGTAGGTATATGAGGAAGTAGTAACTTAACTAACTTAGGTTCCATTAGATCGAGCCGGTATCATTGGATTTAATTGATATGATCGCCTCAACTATGTCTTCCTCTCGTATTCTTATGTTACATAGTCAAAAGTTTGTGGGATGGAGGTAAACTTTTTGTTGAGAGCAATATAGTCGATATCATCAGCAAATTTCGTATATCGCTTCCCAATGCCGATTTCACGGAGGTTTTTCCATAACGTTTTTCCTGTAACTAATGGGCCAACTTTGTGTTCGTAATAAAGCCGTTTTGCCATACGATTATGATCACTTGATTACGAAGCTTGCAGTAAGATTTACGGAAGTGCTCCAATTTAAACCGTCTCTATTGACTGTAAGCGGCATCTCGTTTCAGCAGTGATATCGCCATTCAGCCAAGTTGGAGACGTATGTTTGATAAGACGAGTTTTTAAAGAGACGTGAACATCAAAAAGTTGATTGATATTATGCCTAAGGAAACAGATTTGCTCATTACATTTTGCATGCGGTTTAAATCGTGTACCAATTCGAGGGCGTTAAAATTTTTATAGTCTCTATTGAAAAGTTTGTTGATCAACCTGGCAAGCAATATCCAAGCTTAGGAAAATAATATCATACTTTGAAAAACCAGGTGTCAGAAGTTGCGTGTAAAGCATTATCCGACTAACATCGCAAGCAAGGTAAAGATCTAATGGAGAACTAGACTCTTTTGTAAAGTGCGTAGGGGTGGAGTGTTTAACGGGACTTAGATTGAGCGTCTTAAGTGGACTTAGAAAGTATTGAGCCAAGCGGTTATCCAAGAGATTATCTACAGTTAAAATCACCACACAATGAAGAATATGAATAACACCAAGAGACAGTTTCCAAAATCGCAATCAAAGGTAATGTGCTAATGTAATATTATTATGTTAATGTCTGTAGACTGACCCAATCAAAATATTCTCCGAGTTGCATACCTACGACACTCGCAAAAACATATTCTAAAGGACATTCGTCATCGGATTTACATATCAACCTACAACTTATCCCCTCGCGCCACCACCAGAAGTAAACTTTCTATTGGCTCGAAAAAGCTTGAAACCTTTCAAACTATAAAAATCTTCACATATGTACATATATCTGGCTGAAACCAGGTTTCAGCTAGAATTGAACAATCCAAAAGTGATTTAATAGGTACATCGTATTTATTGAGATATCGACATATTCAAGCAGATGTGCTTTGATAAATCTGCAAACACTTGAACGTCGTCGCATATATCATTTAGTTATGTTTATTAAAAATATTTTAAACTTTAAAATTTTTACTTTTCTGTATTCGGAGAATGTGTGAACGAGCACACACAGTGGAATATGAACCTTTTCATAAATTTAATAATGCTATTATCTAATGACCAAGTTAATCGTTCTATAAAAGAGGCCTACTCAGTGATCTTTGCGCATTGGACTTTTTTGCAATATGTTCAAGGCATAGTTCTAAAGGTGAATGGCTTAATATATTAATTAGTTTTGATTCATAACCACTTTTTGTTTTATATATAGGTAATAGGTATGTTGTTCTTTGGCCATCTTTTTTTTTCACTTTTATTCAAATAGGTACCTATCCAATTTAAACCTATAGGTATTATATTAAAGTTTTCTGTTATCACTATCCTTTTTATTATTAAGCGTTATCTGTAATGAAATTATAAATAAATAAGCTAAAAGAGGTATCTACCTATTTAAAGGGAGAGATTTTAACATCACATCAAATTGAGTCATTCATTTTAAGGCGTTGTCTAGTTTGTTAGTAAAAATTACAATTAGATTCTGCCTTCAAACTGGCTTAAGCTTAATTTTAATCACCCAAAACATACCTATAAAGTATTTGCTTTGAAATTCAAGTTAAAGCTTTAGCTTGCACTGTGTATAACAAGGACGAGTGCTTCGCGGAGGAGATCAAAATGATAAAAAACAGTTTTTTTCATGATTGGAATGCTATTTTGGATGGGGTTTTATAGCTGTGAGGCATAAACACTTTGACAATAAGTAGGCAAACAGGTACATTTTTAAATTAACACAGTATCCTTCCACCACCATAGTTTTTGAACCTCTATTGCTGGAAACATACTCCAAAAAAAGAGTTTCGATTCACCTAAGATACCAAATTGTATTTCAGTGGCGAATCTAACACACATACATAGGTACTAATGCAAACTAATAGACAAATCGGTAGATAATATACCTATTCCACATTAAAATTATAAGGTATCGACCGGCTAACGTAGGTAATGCTATGAGAAAATTTCAACAATATCACGAGAGTTTTCGTAAAACTATGTAGGTAGGCAAGGCACATAATATAAAAAAAATTCAAATGAGGAAAACAACATTCATTATACCTTTGGTTCAATCATTTTATCTATTAATCCACATCTCGGTGCAGAGTAACTGTATGGCATTAGAGTGACCATACTCTTTGAGAAGATTTGATAAAGTGTTTACAAATATTTCCTTTGACTTTTTTAATTTAAATGCAATCAATAACGACAACAACAACAGCAAAAAAAATATATTAAGTGAAATTTCTTATAATAACTTACACAAGAAAGGAAAACAAACACTAGTTTTAGAGGGATCAGGTTTTTTTTTTTCTTTTTTCTTTCAATAATTCTTTCGTCTCACAATTTAAAATCACTTGTCACCAAACATTCACTATTCAATTTGATTTGAATATTCAAAAACACACGAAAGAGAATCAGGAATAAAAAATGTAAGATATCCGTCGGTCAATATCATCGATCCAGCGGATTAATTCAAAAAATTCCATTCATCCATCCGCACACGAGAGAAAGAAATTGTATCTATTTTCCACGAATCAACCGATCTGAGACTCTGAATCGAACTGCGGCTCAAACGGTACGGTCTAAGTTGGAAGAGAAGAGATACACACAACAAAACCGACACTGTTGGGAATAAGGGTGTATCGTGTATGATTCTTATTGAATTTTCGCTTGCCCGTTGCCCACAATACATTCTTATAACCGAACCGGATTTTCATACCTCTATGTTTCTGAGTGTGTGAATTGTGAAAACTCGTTTTCTGTTTGGAATTGTGTGCGTGTGTTTGGGTTTGTGTGGGGCAAAAAACATGGGAACGCCCATTTGCCCAATAGCATAACACAATAAATCCACTTTAAGGGACGCACTACATTCACATGCGCCTTGTGTTGTTTAATCCAGTTTCTCGCCCTGCTGCCATCTTTTCAGGTGATAATACTTTCAGATGAAGGTGGGTGGGATGATTTAGGGTCTATTTTCAGCTGCTACAGAAGTGGGGCATTGTTGTGTGGTTGGTGGATGGAACGATCAAGAGGTGTGTGTGTGTTTTGTGTATAAATGGAATAGGTGTAAATTGAGTGTGTTTTTATACGAAATTCACTCAATAATATACACACAAAAATTTGATGCAGTATAAAGGTGTTGTTATGATTTATTAAAAATTGTTTTGCAATTTTGGTTGTTTATGGATATTAAGTTACGAGAGATTTCAATTTTCTAAACATTCATCACAATCATTAGTATTTAAGCTGAGAGGACATGTTTGTTTATGTTTTTCCTGTATCCACAAAAAAGAATATCCTGTTATCTTCTTAAAAGCAGTTAACTTAAAGAAGGGGGGGGTTAGGGTTTAATCACTCAAAAAGTTACATTTTTGTAATTTTTTTAACGACAAAACTAGGTAGTATCTTTTTACTTAAACCAATGGTAGGGTAATGGTACCAATACCCGAACACTTAACGATTCATCAGAAGTAAAAACGCTATCAAAATGTTTCTTTAAAAGAAAACAAGAAAAAGTAAATTTTATGCGAGAGATGAAATATTTTTATATCAAAAAAATATAAATTTATATTAGTGAACGCAGTCGTTTATTTATAAAAAATAAAAACTCCAAAATATTCATTTTCACCAGTTGTCGAACACAAGTTTCCCAATTCCGAACACTTAGTTTCCTGAGTTCCGAACACCAAAACTGAAGACAGTTTTTTAAAGATAATTCATTTTAACTTCAGTTAACTTCAGTTAACTTCATCTTAGACTTATATAAAATATTTTTCTGTTAAAAATAAAAATAAAAACTTAAGTAAATACGGAAAGGAACTTCATGATAACAAAACAACTTAAAAATTACAAAAATATATTGAATATTTTACTGTTAAAAATAAAAATAAAAACATAAATAAATATGAGAACTTTATGACAAAAAAACAGCAGTAATTCACAAAACTTTACATTTTAGTTAAATCCTATAAACTAAATAAATAAAAAAATTTAATAAAAAAAAAATTAGGACCACAATTGGATATAAATCCCTGGTAAGAGCTTCCTCAAACTTTAGAGCAAAAAATTTGGTGCAACCTAAATGGTACCACCACCGGTCGCATGTCACAGCCAATGTTTTTTAATTTGTCATCCTCGACGTCAATATTAAGCTCATCTTCGAATTCGCCACATTTCTGTTTTTGGTTGGATTTTTTCAAATTCTTTGTCGTTTTTACTTTCTTATCCAGTTTCCTTGCCAGTCTCAAGCTCTTTTTTGCCTCAATTTCTTTCTTTCTTTTTCCTTGGCTTCGACTAAATTTTTATGAAAATGCACCTACTATTCACGTAATAGACATTGGCGCTTTTTTTTCGGGAAGAATTTTAATTCCTCTTTCTGTGCATATGGTTTTTGGAAATTTCAAATGCTTGTCAAAAGGCGAACAAGTGCTGCTTTGCGAATTTCGGAGCCTTGAAACTGGCTTTGTTTGTATAGGAGCGGAAGAAGAATTTGAATCTTTTAAAACGTCTATGCGACCTGGTTAAGCATAAGATTTTACATGCTTATCAAAAGTCGAACAAGACTTATTTTTGCAGAGGGATAATTTTAAAAAACTATTAATAGCATATTTAACACAGCAATATACATAATAATAAATAAAATAAGAAATAAATAATAAGAATAATAAAATAGATTTATCTAGTTACCTTTATTTTATTATATTTGCGCAGGGGCCATGCTAATCTTCTCTGTATCGTTCCAATTCTAGTATATGTTCTCATAAATAAATAAATAAATTTATTATATTTGCTTATAGTAGTTTTAAGATTCTAATCTATTGATGTAGATCGTAGATAATAAATAGATAAAAAAAAGTGCTCCTTGGCTAAGAGTTTAAATCTTTTAAGGCATTTTCTAAATTGCCTGGTGAGGCATTCGACAATAACATATCAATATTGAACATTGAAAACAAAAATAATATAAAACTTTTTGATTATTGCTTACGTTACGAGAACAAAAATGTTTAACTACCTATATCATCACAATCTTGAGATGAAATATGACATTGTTCGGACAAAGGAACCAGCGAAAATCGTTGAATCCTTTATCCGAACACTTTGGAATATGGTGTTCGGTTACTGGAACATTTGATAATATCGCCTTTTTGTATATAAAATATGAAAGAGAATACAATTTACTTCAATAATGACTCTTAAAAGAGTAAAACATTTATTTCAACCAGTTGCCTATTTCCGAACAGTAGTGTTCGGGAAAGGAAATTCGCGAAATTTGGTTTCCTTTAGCCGAACAGTTCAAAACAGTAAGGAAATAAAACAAATTTCGAAATCAATTTTAGAAAAACTGCTTGTCTTTATCAACATATAAAACTATTTAAATCAATTTACATGATGATTTAGCACAAATAAACACTATTTTCTCTGACCACTTTGACTAAAAAATTTTTTGTTTACACTTGCTCTTCTTCGCACATCAGATACTTGCAGAGAATCGACGGCTGTTTGAAAGGGAATTCGTTAGTGTATAAGTGAGATGTCGCATATAATGAATAAGGGAAAGGTTAGACATTCATTTTCTATCGTTTTTTTACTCATAGCAAGAAAAATAACGTTATTTTAACGTATTTTAGGCAAAAGTGTTCGACTACTGGAGCTGTTCGGAAATAGGTACCTCTACCCTACCTACCTACTTTGAAAAATAATGTTACAAGAATAGACACCTTCCTACTGTGCGAAAACTTCAATTCAATTCAATTCACAAAGAAACTTTAAAAAACACGGCAAACAACAACTGTTCTGAAACGTCTCAAAAAAAAATGTAGAGTTACGGTGCACCTCATAACTCGGCACTGGGTCAACCGAAATCAAAACTATTTTCTTAGATAACATACCTAATATAACATTGAGAGGTATTGAAAACGTGAGTTGTAGGAATAATACTTTAAAGATATCAGCTACAAATAGCGAACTCAGGTCTTCAATTTTGCTGCGATCGATTTGAAATGTTGGTAGGTACAATATTCTTGCGACTTTGCGCATTAATTTAATTTTTTTTTTAAGAAATGCATTAACCCTACTATTCGCTTAATGAAATTAATATCATTTGTAAGAGGTAGGCACTAGGCACACGGACCTAACTTTACGGAAGTATTCGACGTCAAAGTCGAAGAAGTTAGGGAGGTAGTTAAGAACTCCAAAAAAGGCAAAGCGATTGGGCCAGGCCATATGAGTTTTGGAAAAATATGGGAGACATCCGGGAGCCAAACTTATCAGAGGTGACAGTTTGCCTAATCAATGAAGGGAAAGTTTTCTTCTTCCAATGTACAAGGGAAAGGGAGATACCAGAAGCTGTGACACTATGAAGATCGTTGAGCGGGTTTTGGAAAGCCGACTGCGGAAAATAATAAGGCTGTCTGATGACCAATGCGGGTTTGTCGCGGGTAAGTCAACTACAGACAACAGACGCAATCCAAAGTATAAGGATCATTATGGAAAAAGACCGAGATGCCTTAGAGGATTTGCATATTGTGTTGGTTGACTTCGAAAAAGCATTCGATCGACAACCACGAGATCTGATATGGGTGGCCCTCAGACACCGAGGAGTTCCTGAAGCCTATGTGCGAATAATTATGGACATGTACCAGGAAGCATTTACAAAAGTGAGATGCCCAGCTGGAGTCACCGAAGAATTCCAAATAACATTAGGTGGACATCAGGGAAGTATCTTGAGTCCACTTCTCTTTATTGCTGTTCTGGATTATTTGCTCGAAGGAAAAGTAACGGACAATAAAGTACACAACAACTATTCTTTGCTGACGATGGAGCCATCATAAGCGAGGATCCTACATCCCTGCAACGAGCACTTGACGTTTGGATTGATGTTCTGGAAGGAAATGGGTACCGTATTAGCGCTAAAAAGACTGAATACCTGTGCTGCCATTTTTCTGATCCAGACAAGCCTATTCCAGACATTTATTTGAATGGAAATGTGCTTCCCAAGTGTGAAAAGTTTAAGTATCTGGGATCTATGATCAATAGTGAAGCAACTTGTGATGACGACATCAATCATCGAGTAAGCGTAGGGTGGATGAAGTGGCGAGAAAACTCCGCTATCTTCTGTGATCGAAAAATGCCCCCTAAGCTGAAGGGAAGACTCTACACAGCAGTTGTCCGTCCAGCTCTGACATACGGTTCACAATGTTGGACAATGTACAAAAAGTATGAGAGCAAATTGACGGCAGCCGAAATGAAGATGCTTCGGATGACAGCAGGAGTAACAAAGCTTGATCGAATTAGAAGTACTAGGATCCGTGGAAGCCTTCATGTCAAAAGTACCATCTTGGACAAAATTCTGCACGACCGGCTCAGTTGGTATTGTCATATTCAAAGGAGAGATCCGCAGAACCCCGTCCAAAAAGCAATATCGTACAACGTTTCAACAAATTCGCGACGAAAAAGAAAAGGCAGGCCAAAACACTCCTGGTACAAGCAAATGCAAAAACAGCAGCATTTGGTTGCCTCAGATATGGAACAATCCAAAACCGGGAGGCTTGCCGACGCTTTCTGTGGTCAAGGTCAGGCGGAATACTAGTGTGAAGCAGAAAAGTGGGAGAGTTGTGATCGCTTCAAGATCACTACTCGTAACGCCGGAAATGAAAAAGAAGAAGAAGAAGAAGGCACTAGGCACACGGAACATGAATCTAAATAGGTATTAATTCCCAACTTGATTTGAAAAAGGATTGAATCACTTAACTTCGGTCGTCTTCAGTGTCGGCTATATAAAGAAAAGTGTCCTTTTTTAACAAATATATAACTGGGATTCTCTGTTCATTATATTCAATGTAGTATACAATTTTGTTTTCAGAGGCAAAAAGCAAATTGCATGATAAAGAAGGCCAACGTTTCTTAAATGTGGTTTCGTGAAACCTTCTGGTTATAGTTGAGATAATCGACGTGTTTCTTTTATTAATAAAAGATTAAATAATTTTTAAACAATTAAACATTTTCTATATTTTCTTCAAATATACTAACATTTCGGAAGCAATGCTTTAATCTTCAGTGAAATTTATGTAAACAAAATCAAATTACCTATTTGTTAAAAATAAAATATCAATAAAAGCAAAAATGTGTCTATGTAGATAAAATTACGATTGTTTTGAGTCTATTGAACTATTTTTGGAATATTGGATCTCTTTCATTTTTATCTTTTAAATCTTTAAGAATAGGTCTGCTTTTTTGTCATATGTATTTACTCTTTTCTGTAATCCTTGCGTCGAATTGAACAAATTCCTAATTTTTGAAGATGCTTAATTTTTGGTTATTCCACTGCAATCGTTCTCAAGGACATTATGTTTGTTCAAAATTAGTTTGAGCATTTTTTTAGTTTTTTTTTTTTTCATTCCTTTCATTACTTATTCAATTTAAAGTTGTATAACTTAGTAATTTCCGATTAAGTCTGCGTGCAGCGATATCAACAATTCAGTTGTCCATTAAATTTGTTTATATCTTTAATTTTTTGAATTTCTTATTCTTCTGGCCACAGACAAGGGAATATTTGAAGCTCTAAAATCAAAGAGTGAAACACCTGACATCTTATGTTCGAACGAATGCACACATGCACAGTGGTTCCACCGTAGGCCAAAATTCAAAAAAATCATTTCAACGGTTATAATAAAAACCCATTTTAAAAAGCTGAGAACATCCTTAGGTCATAAAAAATGAAAACCTATGCCGTTAACAATTTAATTTCGAAGTTACAACATTGCAAACACATGACATTTGAATTTTAGTGCTCCAAATGTTAGTATAAGACTTCATTTGTTGGCTTTGACGTTTTCTTATCTCTTTGTGGAGCTGTTTTTTTGCTGTGGATATATTATTGGAGGGTAAAACCTCCACTTTTTTTTGAGAATCAGTGTTACACTCAATATAAACGTTTATAAATTGGACTTAAAAAAAAAAAAATTGAACATCTTAATGTTTTTTGGCTTAAACTTTTAACTGTTACGCCCCGCAACACCGCAAAACACAAAGTTATATATTGCAAGAAAGGTTATTAAATGCACTATTTAGTGCGGCCTAAGAAATTTATTATTTTTTCAACAATAACCTTGAGTAACTTCTGAAGGAAGTACTTTACTAAAAAATATTAAAACACCTTTTTTGTAGAGCATTAAATTTTCTCTAAGAAACATGTTTGCAATTTATCGTATATTCATTTGTTCGTTAATTAAAAAAATTCAAAGTAAAAGAGCAAAATCAAAAATACATACCAGTTTCTCAAGCTTGGTACCCGTGGTACCCGTGGCGTGATGGTTAGCATGTCCACCTGTTAACCCAGAGGTTGGAGGTTCAAACCCCAGCAGATGTTTTTCCACGGGTATCACCTTTCGCGAGGAGTCAAGTCCTCTGTTAGTACAGTACATTCATTGCCTTGAAAAGCGCTTTCTCAATTAACCGTTCGGAACCGGCAGAAAATTGTAGGTCCCCTCCATTCCCTCACAAGGTATGGTTGTGAGAAATGTGCTAGGCCCAGGGGCTCCTCGCTCTGTTGCGCCACCCTATTTATTTATTTATTTATTTCTCAAGCTTGATTAGGTACTTGGAAACGGTTCGCCTGACAAAAATTTTCAAAATTACCTTTTTTGAAGGAAATCTTTTTTCCTGCAAAAATACGTGTCGTTAAATTTTTTGGCTCAAATTAGTGCAACAGTTTTGACTCTAAAATAAGGTAAGGTCTAAGGAATAGGAAACACCATTGATAGATCTCTAAAACTGGTGCCTATATGTAGTACGTTTCAAAGTTAGTTTTTGAAAAATTTATACGTATACCTAACGATGTACATATATGCATAAACCTATATTTTGTACACAAAACGCATTTTGAAAAAAGTCTTATTGAAAAAAAAAAAATTAATTTGAATACTTGCATATAGGTGTTTCTGTGTTTTGCTGAGTTTAAAATTTACACAATATAGAACGAGCATACTGTAATGTGTAATAAGTTATGTAAACATATTTTTAAATAAACAAATTATATTTCGATAAGCGTAAAAAACATACAGGATTTTTCTAGTCCCAAAAGCTAAATTGAAGTAAACTGATCTTGAACCTTTTTACCGCACTTATCTCAAGACATTGAGATACATCAAAACTGAGGTGCAGTGCAATAACACCCGCGGCAATAACCCCTGCAGGGGTTATTTCCCAAACGAAAAGGAAATAGCCCCTGCAGGGGTTATTTCCTTTTTAATGTGGCAATAAAAACCGTAGGACTTATTGCCTTTTACCTGTGGGGATTATTTCCAATTTCAAATGGAAATAAAGCCCACCATAGAAAACCTAATAGAACAAAACAAATTTTACAAAATAACCATATTCGCTTTATTTTAAGAAACCAAAGAAAACCATTGAAAATATTTTTTTGCATTAGTGAAATAAAAAAATTCGCTCGAATTTTTTAATTTCACTAATGCAAAAAAAAAGTCCTGCTGTTAAATTTATATTGGTATATTTTTGTTAATTGCAGGACTACTTTTTTGCATTAGTAAAATTAAAAAAATTGAAAATAAGAAAATAAATAATCGTCATTCGCGCAGCGGAAAATTTTTTTTGCCCCAGAGAGAATCAATTTGGGGTGTGAAAATAAAAAAATTTGCGCGAATTTTTTTATTTTCACACCCCAAATTGATTCTCTCTGGGGCAAAAAAAAATTTCCGCTGCGCGAATGACGATTATTTTTTTTTCTTATTTTCAATTTTTTAATTTTACTAATGCAAAAAAGTAGTCCTGCGGTTAAGTTTGTATTGGTGTATTGTTGTTCTTGTCAAAAGAATTTGGTGCGTAAACTTTAAGATTTCATTTCAAAAAAATTTTGAAAAATAAGAACAATATCTACTCTTTTTTGTTTGTACTTACATGACCAAGGTAGCCAATATGAATTATAAGCTTTTTATAACAATTTTTTAATGGAGAGTTAAAGCTTAACCCATGTGTGGGGCTTGTTGCCAATTCAAATTGGCAATTACACCTGCAGGTGTAAATGCCTTTTTGTTGCAGGGGTTATTACCACATTAAAAAGGAAATAACCCCTGCAGGGGCTATTTCCTTTTCGTTTGGGAAATAACCCCTGCAGGGGTTATTGCCGCGGGTGTTATTGCACTGCACCCAAAACTGATGGCAGTTTCGTAATCAGAGAACCCAAATCATATTAGGAAAAATAATTTTTATATGTTATCAAGTGAGTAGGTAATTATGGCCACCTTTGTTCGAGAGTATGGAATAGAGCGAATCTACCTACATCTCAGAGTATTCGATGTTTTTCGAAATTTTTCCTATTCCTATCAATTTATAAAAACCCAGAAAATTTGGTTTGCCTTCAATTTCTTCTTCATAAGTATATTCTATTGATGAGTAGGTACTTGGTTTTATTAAGTTGTTGAAATGAATTTAATTTTTTTGATATTTCGAACCAATTTTTGTTCATTCACAGTTTTGTAAGAGATACAAACTCATTTTTTAAGGTTCCAGATTTCCTTCTTCCGTTCCCGTGGGAATATGGGGATAAAACACAGTCTATGTTACTGAGGGATACTGTAACATCCTAATGCAAGAAAAAACTTTTGAATTCTGTCCGGTAGCTTCCAAGTTTTCGTTCCTTTTCCCGTTCCGTGGAAATATGGGCACCAAGCCTTGACAAGAACCATCCCTGTACTGAATTATATTTACCCTTAAAAATTTCATAATAATACGTTGGGTGGCTTAGAAGTCTATACCGAACAAGCAATATACCTTCTCCCTTCATTGAGGTAGTAGGTGCAATTTAATAAAAATTGACCCGTAGTTTTTTTTTAAATTATTTAAAATTATCTAAGCCACTGACTACGATAAACAAAATTTTTTTCGGAGGTAGGTAATATTTTTTTCTATAATTTACATTTTAAATTTTTTTTTTTTGCAAATAAAATTTTTACTAAATTTTTTTGGTAAGAGTCACTTTTCTGAAATTATTTTAATAGGTATTGCCATTTGCATTTTAATAATTAATAATTTGTATCCACAGGAACATTACAAAGTGTTTCCGTGCCATTGAGACCAAAGAAATGACCGGAGTGCCGAGAATATTGCTTGTGCTGATGAGGCTTCAGTTGCAGAAAGCCCAAATGTGTCTCTAGTCTCTCACACGTCGTTCTCAAGCGTTGTGGCGAATTTTGCGAAAAGATCTTGGCCTGCATCCTTTCAAGATTAAATTGACGCAATAACTGAAACCGCTTGACCGTCAGAAGCGTCGTATGTTCGTGAATTGGGCTGACCAACAACTTGAAAATGATTCGGATTTTCATCGAAAAATCATCTTCAGCGATCAGGCTCATTTCTGGCTTAAGGAATATCATATATTTCTTCGTCACCCATGTGAGTTTCTGTTAAAATTAATACATTCATAGTTTTAACGATAGTGTCTATAGAACTTGTAACTGCGCTCGTAAAATTTGACAATAAAATGAAAAAAAAAGACAACGCATTAATTTTAGAAACGAAATTAATTAATAATAATATTAATCGTTTTTAAGCTATTTTCAAGCAACCGTTTCAATTCCATCGATAAATCATCGCGATAAGTTGTTGATCTCTTTTAATTTGTTGTAAAGTTCGAATCATCGACCAGTGAATGAATGAAATTTCCACCTTCACTCATCCAGCCACTTTTCATTGTAATGGTAGTAAAATATTTGGTGCTTTTTACTTCTGCGTTGCATACATTTTTCTGTTTCTTCAATTCCTTTCTTTCTTCACAGTAATTCTCCGAGTCGGTTAGTACAATTACTATGTAATGATGCTATTGCATGCTTTAAAGTCATTAAGCAACATCAAAATTAACGTGTCTCTTGGCAAACAAAAAAAAAAAAAAAAAAGAATTTGGTGTAAGGAGTGGTTTTTTCATTTTTACTTCATGAAAATTGACATCTGTTTGAGCAAAATTCGACACAAACCATTCAAAGATGTTTGTGCAAAACACGGAATTTTTTCAAACCATTTGTGCAAATATACAACACTACACACAATTCAAACAGTTTGCACAAATATTTTAACAACAACAAAATGCATCTGTTTTTGCAAAAGGTTTGCGTAGTGTATAGACTAGACCGGTTCAAAAAAAGTGACTTTTTTCTTTTTCTCGATGCACATCGATTTTTACCTTCGAGTAGGTGTAAAAACAAGCCTGTTAAAATTTGAGCTCCAAAAATTAATATTTATAGGTCGCTCATCGCAGATTTCCATTTCCCATACAAATTGTATGGAAAAAAAAACATATAATTTTTGGAATTTTATATTTCGGTCTAGAAGCAAAGTGCCGAGATGAGCGATACATATTCTTATAGAAAATTTGTTGTTCTACAAAAAAGGTTTCTTACCATTTTTCAACAAATTCACTCCTTCAAAAGTTATACAGGGTTAAAGTTTGAACAAATATTTTTATTTCTTGATATCAGACAAAATGTTAAAATGTATCACTTAAAATCATAAAATCATTCGCTTATGACATATATTTTTATAGAAAATTAATTGTTCTACAAAAAAGGTGTTTTATCATTTTTCGACAAATTCACTCCTTCAAAAGTTATTCAAGGTTAATTAAATAATTAATTAATAAATTAATTTTTTCAGAAATCAAGAAAAAAAACTTAAATTTACTCTAAATTAAACTTTAACCTTGAATAACTTTTGAAGGAATGAATTAGTCGGAAAATGATAAAACACCTTTTTTGTAGAACAATTAATTTTCTATAAAAATATATGTCATAAGCGAATGATTTTATGATTTTAAGTGATACATTTTAACATTTTGTCTGATATCAAGAAATAAAAATATTTGTTCAAACTTTAACCCTGTATAACTTTTGAAGGAGTGAATTTGTTGAAAAATGGTAAGAAACCTTTTTTGTAGAACAACAAATTTTCTATAAGAATATGTATCGCTCATCTCGGCACTTTGCTTCTAGACCGAAATATAAAATTCCAAAAATTATATGTTTTTTTTTCCATACAATTTGTATGGGAAATGGAAATCTGCGATGAGCGACCTATAAATATTAATTTTTGGAGCTCAAATTTTAACAGGCTTGTTTTTACACCTACTCGAAGGTAAAAATCGATGTGCATCGAGAAAAAGAAAAAAGTCACTTTTTTTGAACCGGTCTAGTATAGACCCTATTACACACAGTACGATATAATATCTTATTAACTAGTGACAAGCTTAATATAAACATAAGCTAAGTAAAATAATGTACGTAATGTAAGATAATCTCGGTTTTCATCGATATTGCCCAAGCTCTGCGATGAGGAGATTAACCTGTCGTCCAGCCCACACATCTTCTTAACATAGTATAAAATATAGTCGCTTTCTCTGTCCCTTTGTCCCTATGTATGCTTAGATTTTTCAATCAACGCAACGGATTTTGATGCGGTTTTTTTTAATGAATAGAGTGATTCAAGAGGAAGGTTTATATGTATAATACATGCATATTATAGCAGAGAAAAGCCAAGAAATTTAAAGTTTTGTTTGTCATAACAAACATATTATTTTACTATAAAAAAAATTATTTACTTTTACTTTTACTTCAATTTTATAATTTTCGAAATCGGTTTGAAACTCGCACGAATAGCAAACTATTTCTTAAAGCATCGTAGTTTATGTTGAAAAGAATAGGTATCTTTTGTTTTTGTTTCTGAATGGTAAGTATTCAGATATTTTTTACTGCGGCACATACTATTAATATGCCAATTTGTGCATAGGTATAGGCAGGGCCGGATTTAGATTTGTGCCGCCCTGGGGCAATGAAGAAAATGCCGCCCTATGACTTCAATTTTATTTTAATAGTTTTAATATCTTATTTTTTAAGAATTAGAATAACTAATTGATTGCAGGAAATTTGTTATGTATTATATATCATTTATAATACATTATGTTTTATTTATATTTATTCTTTATTTACTCATATATTATATTATTTACTGTATACTATAGGAATATAAAAAATGTTTGTATTTTTCTTAGATCTTAGAACGACTTTTATTAGTATTGCATTATTTTTTTCACATGCAAACTCGCTTAACTTTTTGAATTGCAAAGTGGTCGATTAAATCTCCACAATCTAAACGTTGAAGCACATCTGATTCTATGCAGCTATTTCTATTTGCACCCATTGTAGAACGTAAGTAATTTTTAACTCGTTTTAAACAAGAAAACGATCGTTCTGCGCTACAGTTTGTTACGGCTAAAGCTATACATATTCGATAAGCGATTTCTACGTTTGGAAACTCAGTGTAAAGGTCGTTTGAATACAAAAGTTTCAAAAGACCAGATGGTGAATTTTTTGCAATCTTTTTCGGTGCAATGAGCATGGAAGTGCACAAATTCGTCTTCTAGTGAGGACTCAAGATTTAGATAATATATTTCTCTTAAACGTTTAGCTCGTTTACGAATTTCCCTGTTATCTAAATCACCAAATTCAATGATGACCGAGAATTTTTCTTGAATTTACGCTGTACATCTTTTACGCAATTCAGATCCCAGATTGTCAAGAATCTCGACCTGTCTAGAGCTGTCTCTACCTGACAGCTGCAAATCTCTATCTCGTGTGACATCAGCATGTGATTTTCTCTTTCTTTGTCGGGAACTGTTATTTTATAATCTTGAATTTCTGAAATTTTTATATAACTTTTTCATAGATTTCAAATTCACTTCGCAGTTTTGGAGAGGGTAACTATGTCAATGTGAGTGACTCCAGTTACACTGTCAGACAAAATAAAGTGCATATGCACTTGACTCGTTTTAAAAATGCAGAGAATAAACAATGAGAAAGATTTATCACTCTATTTCATGTTCCTACGTTATATTTTATCATCTTTCATCAAACCTTTAAAAGTAGTCCGTTATTTTTGACCTCTATTAAACATGAACTGCATTAATTTTCAACCAAATGACATTGAGCTTGGACAAAATAAAGTGCAATTTTTTAATACCGTTGCAAAGTATAGCTAATAATAATTAAAAATAAAAACATAAGCCAAAATTTGTCAACAGATGAGGTTATCTTATGCCCGTTTGCAAAAATTTTGCTTCAAGTTGAATTTTATTTTCATAAGCTTTGACATGGAACAACTCTCACTTGAGTTAAAAGAATTTTTAGTCTCGGACCGTGACGTGGGTTGACCTTTCGTAAACTTGGAGAAAAATATGGTGTGTCAATTTCTGGAATCAAGAAGGTTTATTTGAACTTCATTGAACGGGGATCTGCTGCCAGTTTTAGAAGTCAAAGTGGAAGGAAGAGGAAAAACAACACCACCTGGTGACCGGAGAATCACAATAGAGGCCAGAAAAAACCATTATCCATAGCTAGAAACATTAAAGAAGACCTACAATTAGACGTAAGACAAAGAACAGCCCAAAGGTGACTTAATGAAAGTGGGCTACGAAACTATTTGGCAAAGAGAAAACTTTTGCTACGCCAAATAATTATAAAAAAAGACTTGCTTTTGCAAAAAAGTATTTAACAAAACCGTAATCGTTTTGGGAAAGCATAATTAGGCTTTATGAGTCTAAATTTGAGTTAACAAATTCCAAATCAAGGAAAAGAGTTTGGTGCAAGCCCAAGGAAAGACTCAACCAAAGATGCATTAAAAAAATTGTCAAACATAGTGGTGGGTCTATTATGGTTTGGGGATGTTTTTCCTTTGGTGGCGTTAGAAAAATTGTTAAAATTGACACCAAAATGACGAGTCTCATTACGTCAACATTATTGGAGAAAACTTAGCTTTTTCGGCATCAAAAATATCGCTGTACAAATACATTTTCCAGCAAGATAATGATCCGAAGCATACTTGCAAAGTGGCAAAGCAGTTTTTATTCACAAAACAACGTGGAATTATTGGAATGGCCACCTCAATCCCAAGATCTCAATCCGATAGAGCATCTTTGGTCCATATTAGATAAAAGAATTCCGTTAGATGGTCGACGAAATATACGATCTTTTTGGGAAAGCCTCCAATTTGAATGTGAGAGGATTCCATTTGAAATTTTGGTGGAATCTGGTTCGCAGCGTACCAAAGCGACTTGCAGCTGTTATTCAAAATAAAGGGAGAGCCAGCAGTTACTGATTTCCTATGAAAATATTTGTTTTTTTGTTGATATTTTGAATTTGCACTTTATTTTGTCTTCTCTTTTTTTATGATTTATTGCAATACATATTTCTTGTTATTTTAATTTTCGTTATATTTTGTTTATGAATACTGATATGTTTGTAAAAGAACTTAAATAAATTAAATCAAATGACTTTTTAAAGTAAAGTTCATGAAAACAATACAAAATAAAATGAGTTAGTATCTTAATTCCGGTTTGCACTTTATTTTGTCCGACAGTGTATCTGTCGATTGCAAATAATCGAAGTACTGGCGAAAATTTGGAAAGGTTTGGTATGGAGCTCGGTCCTGGGCAGGTAACTGTGGATAATCTGCCCAAGAATGTTGAAAATGAAGCATGCAAGGGCGTGTCTTCCTGGACTCTGTTGCCTTGTGCCAGCAGTTGTCACGAATTTATAACTTGTAAAGATGGAAATGGCTATTCAGCAACGACTTTGATCAAAGCATGATAATCATCGATTACATCAGCGATGCTACAGTAAATTTTTTGCAATCTTAAGCTTACAACATTAAATCTTGAGAGTAAGAAATGCCTAAGTATCTGCTGTTTCAAGTCGTTCCAACTGAAATGGAATACCTTTAGCTTCTTGCCGTGTAATTGCTTAAGTGCTTGAACCGCTCCATAAAGAGCTGACCATCTGGTTGCTGAAAAAGATTTTAACGCAATTCTTTTTTCAGTATGAGACTGTAAGGCTATGTCCTAATTGGAGTTGCATCGCGCGATTGAACGATGAACTTCGGTCGGTCGCGTTGCTTGTTGGTAGTGCTACCACAATGAGTGTCCTAATACCAGTCGCAAGATGCTCATAAGATCGCGCGACCAGGCTGCATAATTGGCATCGCGACACTATCTTCTAAATTATATATAAAAAAAAAACGTCTAATAAAATATATAAAAGCTGGTTGTGATTTGGCAAGTTCCACCATTTGTACCCAGAGCTGCGAAGCCAACAAGATATTTTTTACCAATACACATACCTACATAAATAAAATTCACACAAATTTCACATAAATTTCACTAGTGAAATTGTCTTCTAATTCCATTTTCAATTGCTATTTGCTAAGAGCAACGCGACGAAAATCAAATTGGTTGATTTGAAGCAACCAGACTACTTTTCGTAGTGTCGGTCGCTCGAGTATACACTTTTAATATGAAAAGCTTTAATCATAAAGCTTGAACGATCATGAAACAAACATTTGCGACCGTGCTACCCCATCGCGCGATCGCTTTCCTGTGTTAATAAGGACACACAATAGGGTTATTTTTGTTTGATATTTTGATCGTCCGATGCAGCGCCCGTCGCTCGTTGTTCAGTCGCGCGATGGCTGCCAATTAGGACATTGGGTAAGACTTCCCAGCGATGCGTCGATGCAGTAAAGAAGTTGTATTATGTTTGTAGTGTATTATAGAATGACGCCGATTCTGGGGCGCATTCTACTGCTTGAATTAGTTAGGTAATTATATTGAAAATTTTTATAAATTTTGCCGCCCTAGAAAATTTGCCGCCCTGGGCACTAGCCCCGACTGCCCCTAGTGTAAATCCACCACTGGGTATAGGTAATCATACATATAGAACTGAGAAAATTTTGTAAGTCTGGAAGACGTCGTCGTTCGAACATAGGTCGTAGTACAGTGGATGCCAACTGAATGGTTAATATTCAGATATTTTGAGGAAAAACATTTTTAATCAATCTGCTTTTAAAAAAAGTGAGATCTACCGGAAAATTGCGTTAGCTGTTGCGTCATCGGGTATTGCCGCTACTCTTTTGGAAGGAGGCCGAACCGCACACTCTACATTCAAGCTCCCGCTGAAAATCGCCACCGATGATAATAACAGCGTCTGTAATGTTTCTTAACAGAGCAATACAGGAAAATTAATGCGTGACTGCTCATTAATAGTCTGGGACGAAGCTACCATGTCAAACAAGACGTCTGTGAAAGCACTGGATAGGACAATGTGCGATTTGCGCAACAAAAATTCACCTATGGGTGGATGTATAATTCTGTTCTCAGGAGATTTCCGTCAAATCCTAACAGTTGTGACTCAAAGAACACGTGCTGACGAAATAAATGCTTCCCTAAAAAGATCAAACCTTTGGTCACATGTCAGCAAACTAGAGTTTAAATCTAATATGAGGGTTTCGTCATCTTCACATGAGAACAGGCTTTTTCCAGAGATGCTGCTAAAAGTTGGCAATGGAGAGTTAACACAAAGTGAGGGAAGGATTAACCTAGAAAACCATTGTGTTTTGATAGACAACATCCAAGAGTTAGTCAACAATGTCTATCCTGACATTGATGACATAAGTTCAGAGACAATATCTTGGTTTAAAGAAAGAGCGATTCTGTCACCAGCTAACGAACAAGTAGATAAGGTAAATAACTTGATTCTTTCAAAGATTGATGCGCCGACGAAAATATACTACTCGGTTTATACTGTTCTTGATTTGGAAGAAGCTGTTCATTTTCCTACATAATTTCTAAACGCTTTGAACCCATCAGGACTCCCTCTACACAAAATGGTGTTGAAAGTAGGTTGTCCTGTTATTTTATTAAAAAACCAGAATTCACCTAAACTTTGCAATGGCACGCGTTTGCTGATAAAAGCACTGAAAACTGTCATAATAGAGTGCACAATACTCACAGGATGCGGTACCTGAGAAGATGTATTGATTCCCCGAATCCCTCTGATACCATCGGATTTACCATTTCAATTTAAACGCTTACAATTTCCGGTGAAGACATCTTTTGGAATGACCATTAATAAATCGCAGGGTCAAACCTTTAACGTTGACTGTTTTTCACATGGCCAACTGTATGTCGCTCTATGAGTAACTTCCAGAGAAAATATGTTTTTATTGTCTAATGACAAGAAAGCTGTGAACGTTGTATATAAAGACATTCTGTAATATGTTGCAAAAATAAAATGAATAATTAAAAATGTAAAAAGTAAATAATTTAGAATGTTGTGTATTTAGTATCAGCATTGTACCCGTGTAAAGCCGGGGCGGGTCGCTAGTTTACTATATTTCAACTTTTGATTAAAATCACACTTCTTGGTTTAAAATGTCACTAAGTTATTTAAATCGGTTTGTCTACAGGTACTTCCATTCTTGAGCTTTCCAATTCACATTTGGAGAAACATATACCCCACTGATAAATAGCATAAGACAGTCATATCCCCACAGCAACTAAAGTAGACGATTTCTTCTTTGTTTGAACTACGAAGTAAGCACAAGACAAACAAAAACCTTGAATTGAGTTGCTTTCCTCTCAAAATACACACGTCTGTTGGAATTAATGTGTCTTTTCCTTGGATCCTTATCATATCAGTTGAATCAGCCGGTTAAATAATTTCATCCACACCTAGCCTTCTGCGGTTCATATAGCACAAAAAAAAAATTCAAGCAGAACACACACTGGCTCTAGGCGTCAGAAGTCGTCGCCCGTTGAGCTGTATAAAAAAGTCATTAGAAAAGAATCTTTGGTAAAACATCTTAACAGACACAAAGTACACAACATAATTTTTCAATTTTATTGAAACTGTCAAGCCATCAATAGCGTTGACAAATTATGAATAAATTAAGAAACATTGTTGATTGGTATTTTAAAAATATCCAATTCTCTAAGCTGAGGGGAAACTCTCTGCAGGCCAGTTCCTTAATCGGGAGCATTTATCAAAACTTTTTATTGGCTTCAAGCTATTTCATTTACACTTCAAACTCATATAAAACAACAAATAAAGAAAAACTCTAAATATAGAAGCGATTAGCATAAGATCAGCACGAGCTCTCAACCGATACAAATTTCATATACGTATACCTATGTAATGTCTTCGGATAGGTGCTCGGCCTAAACATTTTTATTTTTACCATAAAGTCCTACTCTCATGTATTTTTTCTCGTATCTTGTTTCAGCCAAAGCAATAAATTACAGGTGGCAATGGCGAATTGAATTTGATAGCAACAACTCAATTTGATGAGGGACCAAACAATAACTGATGTAAAGACAGCGACACGCATATATTTTTGTTTTTGGCTTGTTTTAGGAAAATCAATTTTAATTGGTACCTTATGTTTGAACACATGTTTAAAAATTTTCTTGCAGAGATTTTCCTAATTTATTATCAAATATTGAAATGAAAGTGTGTACTTCTGGCCAGTAGCAGTATGTAGGTAGGTACATGTCGTTAGTTACCAGCATGTTTTTTCATTAAACTTCGTTTGTGCATTGAGATGTGCTTTTTTTCTCTAGAGAAGAGATATACTGATCGGGTTCAGAGGCGTTGAAAGAAAACATGTATAAGGCTTCGGTTTCATAATTTTTTTGGGGTTTGGCAGATCAACAGTCAAAACTTGGCGAGAAGATAAAAAAGTCCGAGTATCTATTGGGCGTCTTACTGTATCTAAGGAGTTTCTATGCTCCCATTGTGAGCTTAGAAATTAGATATTATTTGTTTCACTCGGGCTGACCGACACTTCTCACTGCTCGACGATTTTACTATATTTTGATCGAACAGTTAGTATACGAGGGCGGTTTGATAAGTCCGTGACTTTTTGAATGGCAAATAAACATTTTATTTTTCTATACATAATAGCCTTTTAGCTCGATACATTTAGTTCAGCGTTTTTCAAATTTTTTTTATTCCCTCCAAATAATAGGTTTTCTCAAGGCTCTCAAAATACTCGTTTTTTTCGGTAATGACTTCTTCATTCGACTCAAATGTCCTACCACCAAGCCATTTCGTTAGGTTTGGAAACAGATAATAGTCGCAGGGGGCTAAATCTGGAGAATATGGTCGATGGGCAGTTAGTATCTCAATTCGTGGATTTTGGCCATCGTGACTAGACAAGTGTGCACACGTGCATTGTCTTGATGAAACAGCACTTTTTTCTTCGCCAAATGCGGCCGTTTTTGCTTCAAATCAACGTCGAATCTGACCAAAAGCTTTGAATAATATTCGCCGGCGATCGTTTTACCTTTCTCGAAATAATCGATGTGAATGACACCGCGTGCATCCCAAAAAACTGTGGCCAAGACCTTGTTGGCTGACAGACTCTGTTTGGCCTTCTTTGGTCCACGTTCACCCCAAGAAACCCACTGTTTCGATTGTTCCTTGGTCTATGGCGTGTTGTGATGGATCCATCTTTCGTCCACAGTAACAAAACGGCGCAAAAATTCGTCCAGACTACGGGCGAACATCGTTAAGCTAAACACTCTTTTGAAGTGGTTACACGGTTGCGCTTTTGGTCGAGTGTGAGCGTTTTCTCATGTCCAAATATTCGTGTAAAATATGATTTACCGGTTCAGTTGAGACACCTACAGCATGAGTCAACTCACTCACTTTCATTCTCCGATCATACAATATCATTTCATGGATTTTATCGACGATTTCCGGCGTGATCACTTCTTTTTGGCGGAACGGAACGGAACTCTGTAAACCACTTCTTTACCATTGAAATTGATGGTGCCGAGTCCCCGTAGTATTTATCAAGCCTTTCCTTATTTTCAGTGATGGACTTTTTACGTAAAAAGTAATGTTTAATGACCACACGAAACTCCGTTTTTTCCATTTTCGTAAAAATTCACGGGGTTGTCTGCTCTGAATGGCTATCAAACGCCAACGGCATGACGTAGCTCGCTCAAAATTGACAGTATGTAGCCTACTAATAGATTACAGCTGACGGTAGCATAGTTGCATTTGGAGTAACTGCGTGAGAAATTCAAAAAGTCACTGACTTATCAAACCGCCCTCGTATAATATGTACAATTCGCTTAGTTCTAGTTATTATTATTAATGTGGTAGCACAGAGGGTACCAAACTCTTTTACATTGAGCTTATTAGCAAATACATATTAATTGTTGCTGTGATTTTAGTAGTTTCGTCGACTGTCGTTTTCTCCACTCGGATTGTTGTCACTGTGTTTTGGACACTTCTCTTATTGTAAAGTGTGACTCATAGAATTATCTGTTCTTACTGCCTGTGAATTTTACGCAGTGAATGAAAAATATAGTGTGGCATCTTCAGAATGTGTATTCGATGTGTTATGTACCTAGTACCTAGTGTTGTTCCTTGCATGGTACCTGATGTACGAGTAGGCTAATTTGATTTGCAACTTCGTCGGTATACCATTTGAAGAGATAATCAGCTTAGTAGAATATCAAAATATGTTTCCATTAGTATTAAGATTTGCACAGAATCTAACGCCTGAAAATACTGCAAGATATTGAATGAATAGGGGAGAAGAGAAAGGCAAAAAATTTAGAGGTAAAGTCAAGAAATTTTTCCAAATCCATTGTTCGACACATACCTAAACTAAATTTCGAAAATTTTTCGTCAGGCGGTTTCCTTAAGATAACTCGAAACAATAAGAAAAAAAATTTGAACTCATCAGGTCCAAAGACTAGACACATAGACCAGCAATTTGGATTTTTGGCACGTATTTTCTAAAAAAAAACTACTTTAAAAATTCATCTGCAAACTAAAAACTCCTATATGTGTACGAAAAATAAAAGGGATATTTCAAAATTTTTATTAACTAAAATTTCCCAACATAATTTTTAAGTGGACTTAAAACAAGTCCACATTCGTTCGACCACTTCAATATCGCATTCAAATCTTCGTTGATGTTGCTTACACAGTTTTCTATTAGACCTAACGGTGAGCTTTGGAAATACTGGACATTATCGGCAAACATATGTACATCCCCGACAATGTACTACTAGATCTCACACCCCTAGATATCTTCAGCAAACAAGTCGCAGCTAGCTCAGCTACTCGACTCAGAGAAGATAAAACCTTGAAAGGAACCATCTCTGGTTTGAACTATGTTTACCCTGAAAATCTCATAAGAAACCAGTCTATAACGGACATAAATACAAACATACATACATCCTATTTTATATATGTATATAGATTTATTTTTTGATGCAGTCGGCAAATTCTGAAGACTAGTCGGCATTTCATTAAAATTCACCCCCCCATGGCTTGGAGCCTCGCTACGCCCCTGGAAACGAGCATCAACAAAATTGATACCTGTTGACCTGCCTGATGACGCCGCGCATTGAGGTTTTTTTTCGCAAAAACTAAGAATTTTTTTTTCCAATATGGTTTTCAAGGAATTGATAAAGAAATTCATATTGAGGCTCAACAGAAAAACCTTCAAAATTTCACTGTTATCTTAAAAACATATAGGTACATAACATATCAATCTGCAGCCTATGTCTCGAAAATGATCACAGTGGACCACTAATCAAATCGGCCACACTAACATTCTAGATAACTTTAGATTCTTACCGAATCGATCCGACTACACCACCCCCAATAATTTTGACAATAATTTCCAAGTAACCATACCTTCAAGAGAAGCTTGGGAAAATGGCACTTTTTGAAAAATGAAGCAATACACTTTTACACCGATGGTTAAAAACCAGCAAAGTTGTGTAAAGTGGAATCTACCAAGCAGAAATTCTGGCGATTAAGGAGGCGCTATCTTGGCTCAAAGAAAACGTCATATCCTCCACGGATATTCGAATCTTCTCAGACAGCCCAGCTGCCCTTAAATCTCTTGCCTCTGTCTATACAAAATCCATCACGGTCCAAAATTGTCAGATGTCTCTGAGGGAGATGTCAAATCAGTTTAACATTCACCTTTCATGGGTGCCAGGGCACAGGGTCATACCAGGCAACTGTATGGCAGACGAATTAGCCAAAAAGGGCACGACCACTTCCCTACGCTCAGAATGGAACAACAAAGGTGTACCTATCGCTACATGTAAACTCCTACTTAGACAAGACGCTTCAAGGATAACAAACACTAGATGGACTGAGAGTAACAAACAAAGAGTAACAACTGAGAGTAACCAAACAAGTTTGGCCGTGTGTAGACTCAAAATGCTCGAATAGTTTGTTAGCCCTGAACCGCCTGTATCTATATGTTCTACCATAGGTGTTTTTACGGGACACTGTCTAATAGGGAGACACGCCAAAAGACTTGGTGTGTTTTCCAATGATTTCTGCAGAACCTGCATGGACGAGGAGGAGGAAGAATCCGTTCAACACCTTCTTTGCTCATGCCCTGCACTACTTCATAGGAGGAAAACTCATCTCGGTGAATTCTTCTTCGATGATACTAGCGACTTAGCTTACATAGACCCTAAAAGTCTTTCGAAATACATTAAGAGTTCCGCGTGGTTCGACTAGCAGGTGATCAACCGGCTCAAGATTTAGTCGATGTGAATAACGAGGTAAGACAAAACTGTCGGGGTTCCATACAAGACCTCTCAAGGAGAGCAACAAAAATTTCTTTTTTTTTTTGTTTCTTTATATCAACAGCATACAACGGAGACCATATTGCACTACAGTGCTCTAACAGTGACCGGACCAATGAACAATATATAGCTTTAACGATATAGGGATCACTAAATTTTTTGGATCTTCGCTTGATGATCCTCTGTGGCTGCATGATAATCAAGCATTCGCTTTCTAAGGCGATAAAGCGCTGGACATTCTGTTATGGTGTGCAAAGTTGTTTCTTCATTTTCGAGACATAGGCTGCAGATTGATATGTTATGTACCTATATGTTTTTTAAGATAACAGTGAAATTTTGAAGGTTTTTCTGTTGAGCCTCAATATGAATTTCTTTATCAATTCCTTGAAAACCATATTGGAAAAAAAAATTCTTAGTTTTTGCGAAAAAAAACCTCAATGCGCGGCGTCATCAGGCAGGTCAACAGGTATCAATTTTGTTGATGCTCGTTTGTCGTTTCGTTTTTCTGAAGCAATTGAACACTGTACTAATATTTGAGTGAAGATATTTACATGTCCAAAAAAGTAGTGACAAAATAAATTGTCAAACAGCAGTGAACAGAAGGCCAAAAGAAATAGGAGTAGCAACTTGGAAATAAAGTTTGATATACTGATTTGATATTAGAGAGAGCACAGTAAGATGTAAAGTGTCATCATCAATTAAATCGTATCAATTAGAAGTAGGTACCCATTATATTCCTATTCCCTCAAATATTTATGCTTCTCTGCTGGCAGTTCCTTTTTAAAATAATAATAACAGTTAGTTGTTAAAATAATAACAGTAAAAGAAAACTACATTATAATTGCGAGACAGCTCTTTTTGACAACAGCTGTGATATTCCATCGCTAATTTCTTTATTTGGTTTTTTTTTATGTAAGCTTAACATGACACATTCTCCAAAGGGTAAAAGACATTTGTGTAATCAAAATTCTTTCTTCCCACACAATACCTGCACGAAACAAAATAAATTTTTCATTCGAGTGCAAGAATTTTATTGTTTCCCTTTCTGGGTCACTCTTAATGAGTCAGATCACGCCGCCGCCGCGCCCGCCGTCACGACAATCGAAAAACATTTCAACCGTCTAAAATACCGATTGAGTGTTGCAAAAATCGCGATGATTGCATATTTAACACTATCACCCATGTAAGCAGTATGTACAGATATAGCCTGCTAGTTTGTTGCCCCCCTTCTAACAGGCGCGATGGGATTGATATTTTTTGTTTTAAATATTTGCATGGGTTAGATATAAATGTAAGTACATTCCAACTACTCCTCTACGAATCATGTGTGATGGATATTGAGTGAATCAGCAATTTTACATTTGCTGCCACCCAACGAACAGCCGACAAACAACGAAAAATCAATCTTCTGGAACAACCGCGAAGTAATTACACGGAACTGTATTTTTATCGTTTGATCGAGATACGAAAAGCAGCTTCAAATTATGTTAATCTAACTCTATGTATACATGTAGAAGATTCAGATGGTGGTCAGTTTATTTTCAGTCGGTAGCGGCAATTGTAATCAAAGGAACGTGCTAAACGGACCACTACAGACTGCTGCGCTACATATGCAGTAATAAGAGGCAACATAAACGACGTCATGTGCCGAGCGTAGTGTCGGTCGGTCGTCGTCGTCGCCGTCGTCTTCTCAATATTTAAAAAAAAAAGTGTTTCGTTTTTTCTCAAATGCCAACAACGAACATGGTGGTATCATGCAAACTCAACAAATCAGCAAGCTCTTATGATCTTGAAACACAAAAGAAAGCGAAGGCAACAACACAGCCAAAGATACCAAATAGCTGGACATTGTAGAATTTTTGCTCGCGCGAATACCAACGTGCGCTAAATTTATGGCAAAAAGATAAGGCACTGAACGACAGAGTGTTTCGATTTGAATATTGCTCCTTCTTTAGCACTGGAATCTCATCATCACAATTATAAACTGCTGAGCCAAGATCGTTTGGATGCTTCTTTCGTTGGCTGTTATGGCATTTAATAATGTTTTGACTGAGGCAATCCGGAAGCTTAAACAAATAATCGCAAGAAACAAAGAATCTTGTTAAAAGACAATGCTTCGTGGACTCAAGGCTGCAGTGTGTTTTGATTTGAAAGCCACTGGGCACAAACAAACTTGTCTGTGTTTTGGCTACTGGTTTATCGCCTTTATTGTTTACCCATAATGAAATTTTATCACAGGGTTACTTGCGTGGTTTCCTAAAGCGCCCTACAGACGATCAATGTTACTTGACAAGTATTATTGAGGTTTTCTCTTATCTCTTATTAGTAAAATTGATGAACAATCGCCACCACACGTTCAATGAAAATTGACAATTTTTCCTTCCGTAGTTTCCTAATCGCACTACACAACGACACGAGTGACAGTGAAACTTGATGAAAACCAAATCAGATTTGATGATCTTCCATGTTTTAATTTTACTTGACAGTAACATTGAAGAGCCTACAAACGATCAATTTTACTTGAACAGAAACTCCTTCAAGTAATATGTATTGTCAAGTAACATTGATCGTCTGTAGGGCACTTCATGGCTCTTACAACAAAGGAGATGGCTCATTCTTCTATAGAGCCTGGGCCCAGGGCGTACACCTATGAGACTAGTACCAAATGAAAGCTTAAGTTCAGCCCAATCTATCTGCCAAAATATATATGAATTTCGTCTTGGTGATTTTGAGATTTTGGACTTGAGATTAAGCGCCGGAAATGGGAAAAATCTGACATTTATGCAAATAAGTAGGTACGTATATCTCGAAAAGTATAGCACGTAGGATAATGATTCATTCATTCCATATTTCGAAATGCCTTATATTTTGAAAAAACAGACCTAAAACTTGTTTGAAAAGAAACATTTTATGTCTCGAAAAAATCAGTGATGACCTATATATTTTTTTGCACCACTGTAATCCATATTTGATAACCTTTGATTGGATATATAATTACGCTACGTTTGCATCGCTATTCAGCAAGATGTAAGTTAGATACACTTTTCTACTTACATGCCTAGATTTGATTCGCCCTCGCAGCAAAAAGTTATTGTTGCCTATAAGACTTTGATGAGCAGTAGAGGTAATTCGCATCCGATCTTCGCAGACTTCGATTGTATAGGTTCTCTAGTCTTTTAAATGTGGACCACAGTATGATCGAGCCTGGTTAATTTGGTAATTCCCCCATGATATGATATCGAAGTTCGACGAAGTTCTTGAATAGTGAGTTGTGGAAAATTACTTAAATTCGGGATATTTCCATCGATGCGGCTGAACATGGCTCTGGTTCTGTTAAGATTATTTTCTCTTAGAAAAGCACCTAAATAATCAGGAGTATTCAAACGATTTAAAGCCAGTTCTAGCAGAAATTTCGCATCAGCACTGTCTTCAATGGTTGGATGAAACGTATTAAGAAGTGCAGCTGCAACTTTGAAGTCGTCCATCAAATGAACAGCAGTTAGATTGAAAAAATCTTGTCGAAACAAATAATTTAAAATCCCTTTTAAATCGTCCGTTCACCACTTCAACGACCCATCTGACCATAGTTACACACCTGGATCTATTAGCCTGCTCTGTGGTAAGTTGAAAGTTACCTTCAGCAACGGATTCAGGCATGTAAGCCTTATATCCTTGAGATTCAAGATGTGGGATTGCGTCATTGAATCCACTGTCCAAAATTAAAACATCATTTTGTCTAAAATATTGCCTGAACGTTCCATAATCGCCGCTGAAAAGATGTTTCATTATGTTAGCATCAGAAACAGTTGCAGTTGGAGCATAAAGCCCTATAACGTCCAGGATATACCCATCACAGCATGTGATCCCAAAATGCTTGAAAGGTTTCTGGAAGCTTCAGTTTGTACTTTTTTGAAGCTACACATGTGTTCCGTTCCGTTGTAAATGACTATAGATTGACGATCATTTTCATTTAAATTGATGTTTCCAAACATTCCGTTAGGAATAAGTAAGAAGTTATATGCTGAAAACCCAAGTTCAATGGCACAAAAAAATCCATCAATATGCTGTGAATTATTTGCTTTTGTGTCACTACATTATTTACTCACAAGCCAATAATCAGTTATCAATGAACAAGGCCTAACGGTCCGAGGACTTGTAACATTATGGAGTATGTTGAAGCTTGGTACCCAGCCAAAAGCTTTTTAAGACTTGTTTTTGGATGGCATTTTGATAGATCTTAACGAAGATTAGTTTTTTTTTTTGTAGCATTAATATGTATCCTGTTTTTATGCTTGGTAAAAAAAGAGTTAAATGAAAAAATGCATTTGCTGTGGAATATATTTTTTTGCGTAATTATATATATATATCCAATTAAAGGTTATCAAATAAGGATTACAGTGGTGCAAAAAAATATATAGGTCATCACTGATTTTTTCGAGACACTGGCTGTCAAACGTCAACGAAAATGTTTCTTTTCAAACAAGTTTTAGGTTTGTCTTTTCAAAATATAAGGAATTTCAAAAAATGGTTTTTATATGTCAATACTGATAATAGAGACCTAATCTTAAACTAAATTTTTTGTAGAAATAACAACCCTTAAGACTAAATTTAAGTCAAGCTTCCAAAAGTTTAGGGTTACCAGATTTTGAATTTTAAGTGGTGTTCAAATTTTCTTCCCGAAACAAAGTTTTGACTTTGAGGTCATTTTTTTTCAGAAAATGCCTGTTAAACATAGAGTTTCTTTATTATTACAGATGAACGAACAATAATAAAAAAAACTCATCAATAAGTATACTCCAAACCCATACATTTTATGATACTTGAAAAAATACAAAACAGGTAAAATAAAAAAAAAAAAATAAAAATAAATGTTTACCTTTGAGGTTTGTTTGAATAAAACAATAATATGGGCAATTTTAGTAGTTTTTTTTTATTTATTTTAAACAAATACAATTATAACAAATGCTCAAAGTGCCCTCCTTCGTTTTGAATGCATACCAGAGCCCGTTTTTAAATTTCATTAAAGTAGAAAATCGGCTCATTTTAATGACGAAACTAAAAACTGAACGACACCACACGGACTAAAGAATAGGCAAATTTTATTCAAGGCCAGATGTTATTCAAGTAGGTATCTGGGAAATAGTGGGTCTTAGAGAAAAAACATAAAGACCATTTTTATAGAGAATTTCAAGATCTACAACTTTGCTCCAACGTTCTTTTCGGTAAAACTTACCGTTTTCGAGAAAAATACAAAAACCTAAAATTTTGACCTTTGACCCCGAATAAAAAAGTTAGCACACATGGGATTGATGGGGACTTTTGACACTTTATTTTTTGTGGTAAACTTAAGGCCTCTACGAAAATTTGGCTCTGTCGGAATTTTCTTTATTTGACCACTATTTTTATGTATAAATTGACCGGACTAATAGTTGAACTCATTTTCTAATTTTATTGGAACGAAGTTTTGGACGGAAGTTCCTTATAGCCCTGTTCACATTGTACAATTAGTTGGACAGACTTCGTTTGATGGAAGTTGGATGGTCTGATGTAGTTTGCGTTCACACTTATCAAGCTTGTCGTCCAACTTTATGTCACATACTCTTCCACTCCGTCCAACTTCTAAATTTTCAAAAAATTTTGAAAACCATCTAACAAGTTGGACAAGCGGTCGTCTGAAGGGTTCACACTATCAAGCATTGGTCGTTCAAGTCCAAGTCTGTCAAACTTATTGTACAGTGTGACCAGGGCTTATGGCACTTATTTTCAAAATAAAAAAAAAACGACATAAGGAATCTGTGTTTCATTTTGTGTTTGTACAATCAAAAATAGAATCCCATATCACAAAAAAAGACCTACTAGAGAGAAGAGGGATGAATTTAACAAAATTTTTACTTTCCAAAATTTGCCGCAACAATTTTTTTAGCTGCTGGACAACAACAAACAATAAGAAGAAGAACAATTGCGAATTCTTGAAGGCAGAAGCACATTTTTGGGATAAAACTATGGCCAGATGGCATACCGAAAACAGATAGTAGAGGAGAATCGACAGATAGCAGACGACAGACGAAAGACGACGTGGTTCAGAAAATGCCACGCATTCATTGCATATCACATCGATATGACCCAATTATCCTTTCTTCATGCCCTTCCTTAAAGGGCATTGAATCTGTTTTGCTTGATTGTTCAGAACTAGCAACGACTTGGTTTTTTTCTTCTATTATCTCCTGCGAATTTGCTAGCCTTCATTAAAATACATACTTCATCAAATTTCCGATTTTCCTTCAAAACCCCCAGGCAAAAAAAAATTTATTCTATTAAGTATAATTTTCAGACATACCACCTTTTTACTTGTGATTATTTGTACAATCAGCATGTTTTGAAATTGTGCAGAAAAAAATTTGAGATAACAATTCAATATGACATTACAATGATAAGGAATACGAAAATAGTGGTTTAGCCGCTTGACCGTTTTCTGCAAACTTCACAACTAGGGTCTGTGGGGAAGCTAACATAGGAGTTTTTGGAATTGGGTCTTCTTCTACCTTCTGTCTTCTGCCTTCTGTCTTGTCTTCTGTCTTCTGTCTTCTGTCTTTTGTCTTCTGCCTTCTGTCTTCTGTCTTCTGTCTTCTGTCTTCTATCTCCTGTCTTCTGTCTTCTGTCTTCTGTCTTCTGTCTTCTGTCTCCTATCTTCTGTCTTCTGTCTTCTGTTTTCTGTCTTCTGGCTTCTGTGTTCTGTCTTCTTTATTTTGACTTCTGTTTTGTGTCGTCTATCTTTTGTTTCCTATCTTCTGGTCATCTGCTGTTCTCGGTCATCTGTCTTCACCCATCTGCCATTTGGTTATTACCTAAAGACAACAATGAGCTTTTACCTATAAGATTTTTTATTTGTTGGATTTTGTATTGTTTGTTTGAGTTTTGCAGCATAGAATTTTTATGAATTTTATTAATGAAATATCCCTTTTCTCTTTCGCTACCCGTGCAGTGTCGGGTTAGAATAGCACTGCAGATCCCGGGGCTTACACGACTGGAGATCACCGGTGTAGTAAAGGGGAAATCAAACTCATTAAATGGAGCATGCATGTGTCGAAAAGGATGAAAGGAAAATTTTTGAAAAATTTTGAGCATTATGGAAGTAATGTTCGGGTCAGAGCTATACGGATTCCGGGGGCTAGCAAAGTAATGCGACGAGTTGGACGAAAATTTAGAGTCGCGAGTTGGAACGTTGGAAGTATGACTGGTAGAAGTCTCGAACTCGAAGAGATGATGAGAAGGAGGCGAGTGGACATCTTGTGTGTTCAGGAAACGAAATGGCGAAACACAGCAAACAAAGCCCGTTTCTTAGATGCAAAGACCAAGGCTTACAAGATGTTCTACTATGGAACGGAACAAGGTAGGAACGGAGTCGGTATCAGCGTGTTGACCATTTTGAAGTCCAGTGACCGTTTGATGTCTCTTAAATTGGTGATGGAAGGAAAGGTCTGGAATATAATCAGTGCATATGCTCCCCAAATAGGGTATGAGCTGGAGGAAAAAGATGCATTCTGGCTTGATTTTCATAACCTACTTATTTGTTTGTTGGAGGAGATTTGAATGGACATGTCGGGAAGACAAACGAGGATTATGAAGACTGCCATGGAGGTTTGGGATTCAGCACCAGGAACACTCCTGGTGAAGATATTCTTAATATGTGCAAGTCATTCGGTCTAATCGTACTAAATACCATGTTCATCAAACAAGACCGACACCTTGTCACTAACAGCACTGGAGGAAGTGAAACCCAGATTGATTACCATTTGGTAACCAATTACATGAAATCTCGGGTGAAAGACTGCAAAGTGATACTAGGAGAAGCTGCCGCTCAACAACACCGTCTTCTTTTAACAGAATTTTTTACGGATGCGGTGAAGGAAGTCAAACAAAAAAAAGGCTCCTAGGAGAATCAAGTGGTACAATCTGGAGAAAACCAAGTGACAGCAATTCATTTCGTATATGCAAAGTCAGCTGTGAAATACCATCGACGCAGTTTCAAATGCAATCACGGCACAAAATATGTGGGATCGCCTACAACGAACCTGCTTAGAGAGAGCCAAATCACTGTTAGGAGTCTCAAAAGGACACCACCAACAAGCTAAAGAAACCTGGTGGTGGGAGGAAGAAGCTAAAGCAGTGATTAGAAAGAAAAAAGCAGCTTTCCAAGCTTGGTCGAAGTGCCCCTCAAGAAATACAAATGAAAAAGCGCGTTTCAAAATGGAATACAAGAGCTGCAGAAAAGAAGCGAAGAAAAATTGCGCCCAACTTCAAGCAAAAAGCACGGAGGGCCTGTATCGAGAGCTGGAAAAGATTTCTGCCCCAGTTGCTGAAGCAAATCAGGTGATCCAAGAGCTAAGACAAAGCAACTTGAATAAGGGAGCAACCATTTTCAAAATAGCCGCTCAGAGAAGGAGAAATGCGCAGGAGATTCGTTCGCCGAAGTTCATCAATGATGGTCAAGGACTGCTACTTGTGGATGACGACAAAATTCTTCACAGGTGGCGACAGTATTGTGATGATCTTTTGAATGAACAGTTTCCTCGGCGCCACTTTCCAACAGCTGCACCTTACTTTACGGAAGTATCCGACGTCACAGTCGAAGAAGTTAGGGAGGCAGTTAAGAACTCCAAAAAAGGCAAAGCGATTGGGCCAGACGAGGTACCATATGAGTTTTGGAAAAATATGGGAGACATCGGGTTGAGATGGCTCACGATTCTCATCTTCATGGAGATACCAGAAGCTGTGACACTATGAAGATCGTTGAGCGGGTTTTGGATAGCCGACTGCGGAAAATAATAAGGCTGTCTGATGACCAATGCGGGTTTGTCGCGGGTAAGTCAACTACAGACACAATCCAAAGTATAAGGATCATTATGGAAAAACACCGAGATGCCTTAGAGGATTTGCATATTGTGCTGGGTTGACTTCGAAAAAGCATTCGATCGACAACCACGAGATCTGATATGGGTGGCCCTCAGACACCGAGGAGTTCCTGAAGCCTATGTGCGAATAATTATGGACATGTACCAGGAAGCAGTTACAAAAGTGAGATGACCAGCTGGAGTCACCGAAGAATTCCAAATAACAGTAGGTGGACATCAGGGAAGTGTCTTGAGTCCACTGCTCTTTATTGCTGTTCTGGATTATTTGCTCGAAGGAAAAGTAACGGACAATAAAGTACAACTATTAGTCTTTGCTGACGATGGAGCCATCATAAGCGAGGATCCTACATCCCTGCAACGAGCACTTGACGTTTGGATTGATGTTCTGGAAGGAAATGGGTACCGTATTAGCGCTAAAAAGACTGAATACCTGTGCTGCCCTTTTTCTGATCCAGACAGGCCTCTTCCTCTTCCAGACATTTATTTGAATGGAAATGTGCTTCCCAAGTGTGAAAAGTATAAATATCTGGGATCTATGATCAATAGTGAAGCAACTTGTGATGACGACATCAATCATCGAGTAAGCGTAGGGTGGATGAAGTGGCGAGAAAACTCCGCTATCTTCTGTGATCGAGAAATGCCCCCTAAGGTGAAGGGAAGACTCTACACAGCAGTTGTCCGTCCAGCTCTGACATACGGTTCACAATGTTGGACAATGTACAAAAAGTATGAGAGCAAATTGACGGCAGCCGAAATGAAGATGCTTCGGATGACAGCAGGAGTAACAAAGCTTGATCGAATTAGAAGTACTAGGATCCGTGGAAGCCTTCATGTCAAAAGTACCATCTTGGACAAAATTCTGCACGACCGGCTCAGTTGGTATTGTCATATTCAAAGGAGAGATCCGCAGAACCCCGTCCAAAAAGCAATATCGTACAACGTTTCAACAAATTCGCGACGAAAAAGAAAAGGCAGGCCAAAACACTCCTGGTACAAGCAAATGCAAAAAGAGCAGCATTTGGTTGGCCTCAGACATGGAACAATCCAAAAACCGGGAGGCTTGCCGACGCTTTCTGAGGTCAACGCGGTGTACCCCACAGGCTTCACTAGTGTGAAGCAGAAAAGTGGGAGAGTTGTGATCGCTTCAAGATCACTACTCGTAACGCCGGAAACGAAAAAGAAGAATCACTTTTCTCTTTCGTAAGTTTTCTTACGAATTTAAACATATACTCGATTTTAGCGACACAAAAGACATTGGATTTCCATATCGATCCTTCAAAAAGAGAATATTTTGATTGCCTTATTTGATATTTTTCTGCTTCGTGTCTAACAAATAGCCGAATTCACTTCAATCACTCTTAGCTCGGTTTCGCACAGCTTCTTATCTTCCTATTTATGTTATTAAATTATGAAGATTTCTTCACTGTATACGCAACCATTCCTTACCAACCTCACTTACTTGTGACTTTATGCAACGAATGGTCATGGCCAAACGTCCATCCAACATAAAGGGTGTGTTCCATGAAATGTTCTTCAGAGAAAAAGCTGATCGTTAAATAAACTCTTAACACTCGGGACTCGGGAGGTCCACGAAGATCAAATCGATCGTAAATCTAAACGTGTCTCATTTCTCGCCAGTCGTTGGCATTTTCAGAGTTTCACTCCCGCGTTTAAGCACGCATCCAGCCCAGAGTTGGGGCTCATGCGACCGATACGGCCGGCGCGGCGGCTGCCAGTTTTTCTATCCATGCTGCTTCTTTGGCATGAAGATAGCGTCTACTTCCAGAACTCCAGTCTGTCTGTAATGACAACGATGACGACGTCGAGGTCTGTTTTCTATATACATATATGAACATATACATCAGAGTCAGAGGCTTTGCGCAAAAATTCTTACTCTTCTAGACTGGTTTTTATTTGAGTAGCGTTCATGCATTGCATACACATACATACATAAGGGTAAGGGGTAGAGAGTCTCGTCGATTGGTGTCATCGGACATGACAACGACAACACAGAGCAAGCAGGCACCAGCCAAGATCGAAGCATTAAGATTCCGGTCAATGCGCGTTCCAATGTTCAAACGCTCACAGGAAGGAATGCAAACATTTGTACAAAATCTTTTTACATTTTATGTGCTGCTGACCGAGGTACAAGAAAAAACATGGACAGTGTACACGCTATGTTGGCGCACCACACCAAAACAGTGTAAATCTTAGGGTTTGGTATAGCCTAACTGGGCGAATTGGCCATCATAATAATAATTTAGAGATGGCAGAGCTTTCTAATCTCTTCTGATAGTTTAACATTAATTTGTAGTCAAGGCATAAGCGTGAATCATTATTGTTTAAGTTGCATTTAATTTTATTTTATTTTAACAACTGTCACATAATCAAGAGTGAAATTTTGTCATATTTAAACTTCAAAGCGATGTCAGCCGATGCCGTTAATTGGTGTGTCCGTTACACTAATAATCCTGAAATGTCTTTCCCGATTCCAAACACATTTGAAATCGGTGTTCAGATTGCGATGTCATAATTTTCTGACATCTTGGAAATGTCTCCATTATTTGCCACTGTAACCGACAAGACGCCTGACGCAAGTTCAGTCGTCTTTTGATTTGTTTTCTCAGGAAACCACACAAAATTGTTTTAAAACACTTTTTACAATTTGTATGACTTTTGTTTTTACTGAGAAAAAACTACATATGTGCATACATAGATGCAATCGAATATATGGAAAAGAACTTTTCTCTGATGCAAAACATTTCGGTTTGACAGACACGGTGACGGATGCTCTTGTGTAGCGCGTCACTTGTTTGGTAGAAAGCAGCTATGACTAATGTCGGGTATCTTCGGGTGCGGTGAGTTTTCTTTGATTTCATCAATGAAGTCATCACATTAGTTACAAAGATTGTTTAAAGATTCAAGCACTTGCAGCAGCTGTTGTTTTGCTGCTGTAGTGTAGGTCAGGCATTTTTCTCATAATTTGGTTGCCCTTCGTCGTGAAGAAAGTGAATGACATGAAGAGGTTTCAGCTTAGGATGTTGCACACTTTTGACACAGGAATTGAAAAGAATGTACATGAGTTGAAGTGTGCTGTTCGACTTGGCTTCTTTTGAATAGTGTAGATGACGGCAGTGTGCAGTGATACTTGGATAGACAACCGGAGATTATTCTTTTCCTGGAGAGATATTCTTCGTACTTTTGTGCAGAGGTTAGAAGACAACAAGAACGGAGTCTTAATTTTTTAATATTTTTTTTCATTATCATGGTACATACATACTTTATTTGATCATTATTAGATTTTCTTTTACATGTTTTTCATTTGGTACATTTAAGCATGGCTTTAGCCATATTTTCAAAAAGGAAAAAATAAATATTAAAAGCAGTGTAACAAACATATAATTTTTTTTATCTTTTGCAATTTTTGTGAGGGTTGAGTTTCTTTTGATTCGATAAAATATAGGTAAGCAAAAACATCTTCATTCTTTTGTATATTGCTATCAACTCGGAATGCGTGCTAGCAAAATACTCGAGGTTAAAATTAAAAAAAAAAATTTGTGGAAAACAAAAATATGTTTCAAAAATTCCTTTTTTGGCGAGGTGAAATCTGAAGTGTTGATTACATTTGAGGTTGTGGTCATAGCTGACAAATCCGGCAAAATTAAAGTTGTGTAAGTAATTTTCGTTAAGTTGTTTGTGGGCAGCTTGTGGACAAATGCCTCCATGGCCAGAGATTGCCAACTTGGTAACTAGTTATCGATGGATTTGTTTAAGTTCAAGTAGTGTTTTGTAACAAAACAATAATGCCTAATCGCAATATTAGTTTGCAACAGAAGTATCCATTTATAAGACAAAGGAAAGATGATACCGCAGACGTTACATGTGAAAAATGTCGTACAGATTCTAGTGCTGGACATGGTGGTGCAGGTGATATAGAAAAACATTTAAAATCAGAAAAACATAGACTTGCCGATCAAGCCGCATAACTTTTGTAAGAAAACCGAGTCGCCGACTTCTGAGGATTTGGATTGAGCTGTAGCTGGGGGTGGATCACACCGTGCTATAATCACAGTTTTTGGCTCAAATGACTGTTCTTCTTCTTTAATTCTAGCATGTTTTGAGCAAAAATTTAGATGTGCACCTACAAAGTTTCAAGCAGTTGTGGAAAATGTGCTCTCAACCATGGCAACTGAAGATTTAAAAGAGCATTTACGTAAACCCAATTGCTAAACTTTATTAACGTATGCTTCAAATCATGGCTCCATCAAATCATTCCCAGTTTTAATTCGGAAGGTGTGAAATTTAAGGTTTTAGAGTTTCGGGAGCAGCCAGGCGAAACATCGGATATTAGTGTACTTATTGTATTATTATTGTATTGAAGGAAGTATTGTCTTTTAATGACTTAAATAAAAAAATTGTTACGTTTTGTGGAGATAACACGAGCTGCAACTTCGTGGGGAAAAAATAGGGGAGGAAATAATAATGTTTACTCAGAGTTGAACCAACCACTCGGCAGACAGATTATTGGGATTGGATGTGGAGCCCACATAGTCCACAACGCGATCAAAACTGCCGCTGATTGTCTTCCTGTGGATTTCGAGTGTATTATAGTAAAAAATTACTCATTTCTACATCTACAGCGTTCGAGTAGAAACTTTGAAAGAGTTTTGTACTACTACCGAGACAGAGTATCACAAGCTGCTGGGCTATAGTAAAAAAAAAATGGATTACGTTAATGCCTGCGAGAGAGTTTTCAAAATGTTTCAGCCTTTGAAAAACTATTTTCAGAGTATCGACAAATGCCCAAATATTTTAAAGACGTTTTTCGATAATCCCAGCTCAGAATTGTGGTTATATTTTTGGCAAGCACAAGCAGCGACCTTTCATGAAGTTGTTTTGAAAATCGAAGCGCTATAGAGTCTGCCAAGGAAATTAATCGTCTCCGAGATAACCTAACACTAAAAGAGAATACAATTTTCCTTCCTCACATGGTCCGTAGCCTGATGGTAAAATTACAAGAAAGAGCAGAAGAAAAACCAGCAGTAAGCCAGAACGTAAAAGCTACGGCAGCTAAGTTTTATAAAACAGCAAGGAATACTTGGACCAGTGCCAGTGGTGTCAATTTAGTACAGAACTAGAAGTGTTTGAATGGGCAAATTTAACAAAAGTGCCTACATGGGAATTAAGAGGTACCTACATAAAGTGGTTGATTTACTAATCACGCAAGGATTTATTAGCAGAAGATGCGAAAGTCTTTGACGGGTTTTCACTTATTTTAAACTTTGTGACAGATGAAAACATTTCTGGCTGGAATACCGAGAATTTTTCAACTGAAAATCGTTGGGATGATTTATTCCAGCACATTCGTGCCAATAATCTAACTTTAACTTAAATTTTTCTACAATTATTGAGTACGTTATGTGTCTGCCTGGAAGTAACGCACCTGTGGAAAAAGTTTTTTCTCAAATTAACAAAGGTTTGGACAAGTGATAAAACACAATTTAGTGTCTCAGTAATGAAAGCTAGTTTGATTACAAAGATAAATATAAATAAACCATGTACTAGACTTTACTCTTTTCTAAAAACAAGACTCGATATTTTAAAATAAATTTGTTCAGCTGATAAATATAAAAATACAAACTAGAATCCACGCCACTACTTATTTGCTTTGATTATTTAAAAATAATAATTATAATAAAAAACCTTGTAAGACACTAGCAGCATTTTTTTATTACATAATTCCGAAGATGTCCCGCTTTGACAAAAAAAAAAAAAAAATGGTAACGTTAGTCATAACTCATAAGATCCATTCCATAATGACTAGGTTGGTACGCCTTATCTTCTTCAATATTGGGCAAACACGTTTTCTTCTGTATTGTATAGAGTGCACCGAAATGCGATATCCTCACGATATGTGGTATATTATTTAGCTTGAGAAGTTCTCCTCTCGCTCGAATTACCGTTGAGATTTAAGCTGTACTTATGTCACTTTCCATTGGACGAAAAGAACCGTCCAGGAGTGTCCAGAAGTATTCTCAAATCGTTCCATTGGTGCAAAAAGATCGCTTCTCATGATTCTGAGGAGTGACAGCCGCTTCTCGATTTGAAGTGAGAATCGACTCAGAAGCACTAACACATGTTACTCAAATGTCAAAACGAAAACTTTCTTCAAGGAATATTTTTTAAGAGCCATATGGCACTTTCCATTGGACGAAAAGAACCGTCCAGGAGCGTCCAGAAGCATTCTCAAACCGTTCCATTGGTGCAAAAAGATCGCTTCTGATGATTCTGAGGAGTTACAGCCGCTTCTCGATTTGAAATGAGAATCGACTCAAGAAGCACTCACACATGTTACTCAAATGTCAAAAAGAAAATTTTCTTCAAGGAATATTTTTTAAGAGCCATAGGTGTTTCACTCACACAAAGGCAATTACGTTAAACTGAGTAGAAACAATTTTGGGTGTTCCAAAATGACAGCTATGTCATCCAAAAACAGTGAAAATATCAAAAGGGCTTAGAAGATCTCCCTGTCTATTCCAAACCACGTTTTAAACACTTTACTTACTTTCATTTGGTAAATTAATATCGACAAATTTTAAATGGATCCATACAGAGTCAAAAAAGTAATTCAATACTCTATGATTTTGATGAGTTTTATAGTTGAGATTATCCACGTGTTTCATATCTAATAAATGAAAGATTAGTAAATTTTTCTAAAGTTAAAATAATTTTAATAGATTTCCTCAAATGCACATTACGGAGTCAAGGCTTTCATAAAACTCACCGACCGACGGTGAAAGCATTGATTTATTAAACTGTTAGTTCAATAGACCATCGCAGTACTGAACCACCAACTTCGCAAAAATTTGTCATCACCCACAAGAAGCTGTCCTTGAGCATCGTTATAATGTTATTCGGTGAACAAATCTCCAGAACATTTCTCATTCTTTGAGCGGCTACTTCAACATTGTTGTTCCCTCATTCAAGCTATTTTGTCGTATTTCTTAAATAGATTGATTTGCATCAGCAGTCTAGGCAGAAACACCCTCCAGCTCCCGATTTCCGATTCCGTCCGTTTTCTTTTGTTTGGAATTGAGGCACTTCTTCGTCGCTCCTGTCTCGCAGCTTCTGTATTCGAATTACAGGTAAGCTTTTTCATCTTTAAATTTTGAGGAAATTTTTGATTCTATTTGCCCTGTTCACATTGTACAATTAGTTGGACAGACTTGGGCTTGAATTCCCAATGCTTGATAGCTTGAACCCTCAGACGACCGCTTGTCCAACTTGTTGGATGATTTTCAAATATTTTTGAAAACTTAGAAGTTGGATGGAGCGGAGGAACATATGACATAAAGTTGGACGACAAGCTTGATAGTCTGAACGCTAACTACATCCGATCATCCAACATCTGTCAAACGATGTCTGTCCAACTAATTATATAGTGTGTACTCACTACTCGGCTATTCTCAAAACCGATTACTTAGATTGCTAAGTAATTTCAAATCATTTACTTCTTTCTAACTTGGCGAGTTAGTAGTGTATATACTATTCGGGAAGGAAGGAAGATTGGTGTCAAATTGGCAGCGTCCAAGTGCGGCAACTTACAGTACACGTCAATAGTCCTTAATATACCTCTTTGCGGTAATCATCACTTGGTACTGGTCTCACCAACTGGGGCGGGGGTGACTTGCTAAACTAATAAGTGCGAGTGTTGGCAAGCGACGAAGAAAAATAGATCTGACAACTCGGGTAGTCAGTTCTATTTTTCTCAATGGTTTTCCACAGCTTATTGTCTATTGATTATGTCATTTCTCAAGGAACTCGAAAAAGGACGGATTTTTATTGCATGAATTGATCAATGGCCTAATTTTGGATAAAGAACCGAAAATGTTATTAAATTAGAGGGTGCAAATCGGATATATGGGTTCTAAACCATCTTCATTAATTTTTCCAATATAACGCGAAAACGAAGCAAAATTTTGATGCAATTCCAGACGTTTTGGAAAATTTTGATTTTTTTTAGTCGTGAATTTTAACGTTTTGGATAGAATACTTTTTTTGGCAATTATTTAGAAGGTGTTTTTCGATGGGAAAATTTGCTCTCTACAAAAAACGCCTGGAATTGCATCAAAATTTTGCTTCGTTTTCGAGTTATATTGAAAAAACAAGTGAAAAAGGTTTATACATATCTCCGATTTGCACCCTCTAATTTTATAGCACTTTCGGTTTTTTCTCTAAAATTAGCCCATTAATCGATTCATGCAATAAAAATAAAAAATTTTGAGTTCCCTTATATGCCCTTTTTTGCGAACAATCAATAGAATGTCTAAGCGGATGAATTCGACTGGCAGAATCAAGGGTGGACTTCAGCAGTGAAAAGTAGTAAATACTGAATGTGCTAGTAGGTACTGTATCCATCTAAATAATACTTCGTACTTGTGTTTCCAGATTTATGATCTAATCATGCTTATTCCAGACATTTACCTAAATAGAAACATGCTATCCAAGTGTGAAAAGTTTAAATGTATGGGATCTGAGTTCAATTTGAGAAATCTTATCGAAGAATTACCTTCTTACTTAGATGCACATAAGATTAGTTGGAGGAACACACGATAGGAAAAGGCATTGCCAGTCTCTTGCGATTGTAGATTATTTGCAACGTCATATCGTGTCACAGCGTTAACGTTGGTTCGCACGAGTCGTGAACGGGATATTCTCATTCATACAATAAAGTAGTGGCCCGAGTGCAAGTTGGCAGTTCGGAAAGTTCGGACATTTATCACACTGAAATAGTGTCTTGCGTCAATCGCAGCATGGTCAACCTGGTTGACGGTTGATTGTTGTGGGGATCGCCATATACCTGCGTGTATTACTAACAACAAGGTTAAGGCTCGCAGCCTTAGTCCGTTTTCGGAGGTTTTGTCATGCAGGCTATGCTTACCGATAGTACTTCCAAAGATGTCCTCCTTCCGTAGAACGATTTTCACGTCATGTCTAGGGCACTGCTAATACCTATGTTTCTTTGAGGAGCTCGTAGAAACAATCTTTGAAAATCTTATATTTCTCTTCTTCTGGGCGTAGGCACTATCAGGGTAACGTTTATATGGAGATGGTCATAATACACTTTTTTACTGGATTTTGGCTGATAATCTTATTCCTGAGTCTACCAGTAATGACAAGTCCACACCTAAATAAGCATTGTTTCTGCTGTCTGTAAAAATTTTTGTCTTTTTTATGCCCGGCCCATTCCATTGCACTTCTTGGATGGCAGTAACGTCTACTAATTCTCGGGCTGAACGTTATTCGTCAAGATATCTTTCTTCCATTAGCAAAGTGGTCCAGGTGGACCCCCAGGGGTCCACGGGAGACTTGCTGGGGGTCTACGTAGGCGTGAACAAAAAATGGGGGTTCATAAGATGTTAATGGGGGTCCACGAAAATTTATCTACTTTTGATAGTAAAAAAAAATGTTAGCATAGTTTTTATAAGGGCCTACTGCCTACATTGTTTTAAGTACCTAACTAATGAGATAATATTTTAATAAGACAAGCGACTGTTACTTGTCCAAGCTTGCGTATTCGATATTACGTACAATTTCGTGTACAGACATGCAAAGCGCTATCCTTGTTCAGACATGAACTTGATCACCACTATAAATATAAATACTTGATGCCAAAGGCGAACTCATTCATTTGTTTTCGGAATTTCGAAAAAAGGTGTGAGAAAATTTATATTATCAGTTTTTACTAGTGCCGGAGAAAAGTAACTACCTTTTTTTATATGGTAGTTAAGTATATTTTTTACGTGTACTAATCGTTTGATCACAACTGCTCGTATAAATAGGTAACTTAGTAACTTACAGATATTTTGATTGTCCTCTTTCGATTTGAAAACAAACACAGCACTTTTTATTCAATTGATTTTTTCACGAGAGAAGCACTGCCTCTCTCAAAAAAGGCCGAATAAGCAATATTTGGCAGCAATTAATTTTTTTAATTTTCTTGCAAATAACCACTAATTTTATAAAACAGTAATTTCACAATCATTTTAAATTGATTTTGAAGTAACTATTTTATCAAAACTATTCCTTTTTGGAAGAGTGGGGCTTGAGCTTCGATACCAGTCTGTCCCGTTTTAGCAATGAAGCCGCAGAAAAAAAATACGCAAATACACGGAGCTCGTGAACTCTTTGATTTGATGAAATGTTAGTTATCGTTTTTATGGACAATTTTGGGATTTCGACTTTTATTTTTTCCTACACAAATATGATCAGTATTCGATACTCAGTACACCAATTTGTCTTAGCGGTTTATTAGTTGGTTCCTTTACAAGCCGTAATTCTATTTCCACGTGCTGACAAAGGCTGCGGTGTGATACCTATAATAATAGAATGTATTGATGAGGATAACCATACCTACAGTCAACATTTAAGTGTCCTGCATGATGACTTCAAAACCAGGTTTGAAGATATGCTAACGATGGATATACCACCATGGATCACAAATCCATTTGATGAAACGGAAAAGGCCAATGTTGTATTACAAGAGGAGCTGCTCGAGCTAAACACCAATGAGGAGCTGAAGGTGAAATTTAGAAAAGGCTACCAAACATTGTGGCTGCAAGCAGAAATACCCGAAAAATATCCTGGACTGTGAGAAATTGCAAAGAAATTTTGAATAGCTTTTCCCTCGTCATACCTTGCGAAAGGAGTTTTAGTGCCGTTGAAAACCTCTTAACAAAAAAAGAAGCAAATTAATCACCACAGAGCGGGGGATTTGCGGTTATTGCTCACAAAAATAAAGCCAAACATTGATCGTTTGCTGACACTCCATCAAATGACCTGAACCTATATTACCTTTTTAATTTTATTTTGTAATTCTATTCTTTTAATAAATTAAGTGTTATAAAATACAACATTTTTCGTTTTTATTTTACCTATCGGACTAAAGGGACAGATCTCAGAAGCGATACAATTTTTATTTTTTGTTGACTTTAAGAATGTGATAGAAATGTAGCAGCAGGGGGTCCACCGAAACCAGTAAAATTTTGAAAGTGGTCCACGAGAAAAATAAGTTTGGAAACTACTGCATTAGTAGATGGGGAAATCTTTGTCTTTTTTTTTTTTTTGCTTCGGTCGTCAACATTGAAATAATAATTATTTTTTTCAAAGCATGTTGGTTGTTTCGCAGCCATACAGATTTTACGAGGTTGGGTAGTTAGCCCCATGCATAACCCTCATGGTGGGGGAAAACCGTTTTTTATTATTAACTCGCACATCAGGGAGTTATGACTACCCTTATAATGTTATAGAACACAGTGGTGAGAGCATTTAGGGAAATAGGAGAGGATTTGAAAGGAGACACCGATGCATGTTGCTTTTCAATAATGCAGCGAAAAAAGAGTTAGGTATAGCATTCCACATTCGGGTGGTGCGACTAAAATATGAATCTCTATACTTAACTGTACGTCCGAAAATGGGTTCAAGGTGAAACTGATGAGCATTCCTAGCGAGGCGGGTGTTGCAGCTAAATTGTTTCAGCGGAGGAATGCAGCTGGTTATTTCACTAGAGAACTGTTTGTAGAAAAAAGCGATAAAAGAGACAGAGACAGGTAACGTTTCGACGATGTTCAAGAGAACCAATCGATTCTACGATTGAACGATCACCAATCAATCTCAACGCTCTGTTTTTTACCCTATATAGTATATCAAGTATGCGTAAAGATGTTTGAGGAGCACCTGACCAGATAATATAAGAATTATACTCTAGTTTTGGGCGGATGAAGGCTTTGAAATAAATCCTCTTGGACATCGAGGCCGTAGAGTCCGGTATCAGTACCAGTACCCTGCTGCAGGGGTGTGAGAGCAGTCATCGGCTCTCCATTGGCTCATCCGCTCATCAATTTGATGCAGAGAAGACTCTACTATATGAACACTTCTTCCACCCTACTGTGATTGATGTCGTCATTATAATTGATTTACTTCAATATCATAAGCGTTTTCTCGCTCAGCCGCAGCCGGTCCAAATTGGCATTAATAATACATGGGAAGCATAAATTCCGTTCAAATGCGAGCATATGCCTAAATGTTTTTATTTATTTTAACATTCCAAAAGTTTGATTGATATTGAGATAAATGCAAATATTGTTATGCTTTCTTAGGTTCCTACGTTCCTTTTTTTCTCTTCTACTTCATGTCATTCTAATAGCAACCGAGTTATGAGTCTCGCAATACAGTGCCATCATTGCAATCAGATCAAAGTAAAATATCGTCGATATTTTTAGCACAATTAATATCAATAAAATTCAGAATTTCTCTTCCCTGTCAATATACACGAGGTAAGGTTTAAAAATCAATTTGATTTTTACTCACATAAGAGTCAAAGGTTGAGCCATTGTGTCCTCATTACGTTGACCCAGGATCTTTTGGTTCGTTGAATAAAAGGACATTTTTCTCCCAAAAATCAAAATCACACATCTAATTGTCCCTATACAAAATTTTTCTAAAGAAAATCTTGAAATTCAAGAAATCACAAGATGAACCTTTTTCTTTACTTCAGGCAGAAAGGGTTGTGAAAAATAAACATCTGCATGTCACACCAACTTTGCTTGCTTGTGTTCATTTGCAGTTTATTTTAGTTTTTTCAATGCAAATCCTTGAAAATTTAGTGTAAGCAATGGGAGAAGAGTTTTTTATTATAAGTTTCAATACAGACTTGTTTATCTCAGAAAGTAGGTACAAAGCAAAGGGCCGTTAATACTGATTCGCCGATTGAACTTCAATGTATGATTGACTCATTGTTTAGCTACTGCTTATTATGGGGATTAAAAGTGAATCTAAACAAATCCAAAATTTTGGTGTTCAGGAAGGGTACAAGAATTTCGAACAACCTTAGATGGAACTATGGTTCCAATCCGATTGATGTAGTTAATGATTACAAGTATCTAGGGGTAACCCTCAATTATAACCTATCTTTTAATAAACATTTAGATTTAAAGCTCTCAATGTCTAAAAGCGCAATTATGTTAACATGGCCGAAATATATTCATCACCCTAATATCAATTTCTCCAATAAGCTAAAAATTTTTGATACCGCAGCTAGGTCGATTATGCTTTACGGTGCACAAATTTGGGGATCAAAGAAATTCGACCAAGTTGAAAGACTTTTCCGATTTTTTATGAAAAAGATGTTAAATCTGCCTAGCAACACCCCAAATTATATGCTGCATTTGGAAACTGGCCTGAAAACCCAATACCTCCGAACACTATCCCTACACTTTGACTATATCAATAAAGTACTGGAATTTCCTAGAAACAGATTGCCACGTAAACTAGCTCAAGAGACAATCGCTCTTAAAACTTTTTGGGTCGTAGACTGGTTAAATTTGGGTCAAATGCTTGATATTGATATAGATCTGTCTATGGCTTCCTTCCGGAGCCTACATAAAAATATTTTGACGGCTCTTGAAACTAAAGAACATGAAAACCATATTTCCGATGCTAGTAGCTCTCAATTTCATGATGTGTATCCTCACCTTAATTATGAAATAACGCCATACTTCACCAATGAAAACTCCGCCCACCTAGTCAGTTTAATTTTTAAAGCAAGAGGTGGTCTATTAAATATAAATGCAAGAGCATTCAAAAAAGATACAGTTGGTATTTGTACAATATGTAACCTGGATGAAGTTGAAAATGTACATCACCTAATTGGTAAATGCCCAATTTATAATAATATCAGAATTTCTTGTTTTAATAAAGAATCATTGTCGATAGAAGAACTATACGCCGAGCTAAATGGAAACAACTTCTTATCCCTTTACAATTATTTAGTAAATTGTCTTAAATACAGGAATATGTTAATAAATGAATATTTTTAAATAATAAATATGTACAAGTGCATTATATATTACAGTCAGGTGCTGATGTAAGATTTGTGATATTAAATTTAACTGAATAAAGAGAAATCTGTATAAAAGGTTATAGTAGCATAATGTCATAATTGATAAATTAAAACTTTGTCTCTTTATCAATGCTATTTTATATAAATTGTGAATTATATGCTAATATGCTGCTGTAATACTAAATTGAATATTTTGTGAAAGAAAAATAATTAATTATTGATGTGATTTTTTGAGATTTATTTTTGATTGCGATACCAATCTGACAGACAACAACATGTGTTATGTCATAATATTGTATTATTACATTATTAAGATTTTTGCTAAAATTTGTTTATTATTATTATATGAAATTTAAATAAAAATCTTTTCTAATCTAAAATCTAAATCTACTGATTAACCAAAAATAAGCTCTCTATCAATGGATCTCAAATCTCATTCTTTCGGTAAGGTTGTTATAGAAACCCCCAATTAAAATCATCGAACTGGAAAGAACACGCTTCAGTCAATTACCTTAGAGCCGCGCTGGTAGTGAACTCACGGCTGTCTATGAGTATCTAAGCAGAGCCCTTTCAATAATAACCACCTGAATAGCACGTGTCCATGTTGTAACTATAATAATTAAAATGATTACACACATAACCATTGATAGATAGAGGTGAAACAAACAAGATTACTTACGGTCCGCAACAGCAAATCTGCGTGACGGAGTGTAATGTTCATTATTCCCATTTGTAACCCAAACCCATTCTCTGTTTTTTGTACATAATCATGAATTTAATTTGGCGTTATTATTCCCCTTTTCATCCTTCCTAATTGAATAACTTCCGCTACCGCACCACAGCATCACAAATCATATGTTCCAGGGTAAATCTCTCGAGTATAAACAACAAGTCAAACTTCATATAATTCTTTCCATGCGATAGCGAAGGGGGTGGAATTCGTTTTTAAATCAACAAGAAATACTTTGTAACGTTCATTCACATTGACGTCACAAGAGGGTGGATTTTTAGGACTAACACTTTAATAAATTCAATCATATCGCGTATAAAGTTGTTTATCTGGTCCTGTAGATCAGCGTCACATAATAAATGGGTACTCATTATTATGAAGAATATCATCATCCCCCTCAAAGAGGGTATGTCGCATTCGAGTCGTTTGGAAAAACTGCTCATACTCATCGTCAGCCTCAGCCGGAAGACCCTTGGGACCAAATTAATGCTTGGAAGTGGCTTTTTATCACTTTCGAGTATAATCATTTCACTTGAAATTTCACCATTGTGGTGCAAAAGGGACTTGTTTTGTCCCCGAAATACCCAAAGAGGGTTTTATCTCCGTAGTGTATCGAATCCAATTAGGGTCTGTGTATGTGCGTAACATTTGAAAGACCGCATCTAAAACTTTTAAATTTAATTTGTTGTCGTGTTTGTGGAGAGATAAGATTTCAATCGACCATATATGAACGGGGTATTTTTTTGTAAAAAAGGTTACATTTTTTTTTTTGTGCGACGATTGCTCAATAAATTTTAATTTCATTTGATGGAAGAAGTATTGTTTTTTTTTCTCAATGGAATCAAATGTTTTTTTTTATTTTTATTTTTGCTGAGCAGGTAAAGTGCTTACTTTCTTGCAACTTTCCCATCGAAACACTCATTTCGTTTCGAACTACTTCCGCAATTTATGAAGTAGGTAGAGGTAGTTAGGTATCTAGACCTACTTGCTTTTGGGTGTTCATGCAACGAACCAGAACGTCTTGGTTCATCTTAATGATGACACAATGACCTATAGTGTGATTAATCAAGAGGTTAGTTAAAAATGTATACGCCTCAATAATTATTACTGTGGAAAATTTTTCTTTAGATTTATTCTACAGGTAAAAACTGTCAAGGTGTCTTGCAACTAATTTCCCCAAAACCAAAATCAAAGAGATCCCAAGGAACAATAAAATGGAACTCTCGAACTCAATACCCTGAAAAATTGTCAAGTTCTTCATTCAAGAACTTAAAGGAAGCCAAAGATGAAGAAAAACAACGAAAGACTCTCAAAAAGGCACATAAAGTTGCAAGGCAAAAACCCGCCTCTTAGTGCAATCGCAGGATCCCGCATAAGCTTGAGCTTATCTCAGGAACAATAATGAAGCCAATCCATATTGCTTTATTGTACTGATATTTTTTTAAGTCATAAAAAATGGGAAGATCAAAAATGGAAATATATATATCTAAAAATACATCATCTTTTTATCGATATTTTAAGGCCGCGTTTGACAGACAGTATTTACAGAGACGAGCAGTACAGTGTACACTGTACAGAGTCATGTATAGTTTTGGCATCCCTGATGAAAAACTCGTTCAACGCACGATGACTTTAGAAATATACTAAGTACGAGTATACTAATGTTATATACTTGAAAAGATTGTACAAAACTTAAGCGTCTCACAAAAGTCTGTATACAATTACTCGCCTACGCAGACGATATTAATGTAATAGTAAGAAGGAAAGTGATGTCATAGGTACTTTTACGAGCAGAAAACAGAAGTGGCAAAAATGGGTTTGATGCTTGATGGGGGTAAAACGAAGTATATGTTGTCATCAAACAGGGACACCGACCATCGACGAATTGGACAAAACCTCACAATAGACAGATATAACTTCGAGGTACCTATACATAGCTCTAGCCCTCATCTACCTAGGACCCGTCATAGACACGGAAAATAACATCAATGCGGAGATCAAATAATGGAGAATAACTCTTGCCAACCGCTGATTCTTTGGGTTAAGACAATTGAAAAACCAAACCCTCTCTAGAAAAACCAAGATTACCACTTATAAGACCTTCAGCATCCCAATTCTGCCTTACGTTGCGAAAGACTGGACCTTATGGCAAGCGTATTAGGATGAGGAAGCCCTCACTAGGAAACGTGATCTTTCGTCCCGTATACAGGGTGCGACAAAAGTATGGAAACCCCTGGAAATATGGCAGAATATGCGTTAAAAAAAAAAATCAAAGACCCTATATCCGACGTATTTTTCGACGAGGAATCCGATGGTAACCTTGAATTTGACCTTGAACGTAACCTTGAAGCCCCAGTGACCCAAAAATCGATTTTTCAAATGGAAACCCCCATTTTTTATTGCAGATTTGGAAAGAGCGCAAAATTTTATGAAAAAACATGTATTTTATTTTATTTTGCGCTCTTTCCAAATCTGCAATAAAAAAATGACAGATAAAAAAAATCAGATAAATTTGAAGGTCTTTTAACTGCTAGCAGGAGTGGCAGAGGGTATTGTCCTACATTTACTTTTTATATATTACTACAGCAGATCCGTCCACGCTTTCTGTTATTAGATAGATAGATAAGATTTTTATTAATCATAAGGTTTAGAGATAACATACAATATTTATAACACATTTAATCGTTTGAGCATGGCATTCGCCGTCTGCCAGATTGACAATGCACTTAAACTCTACACATATATGTTTTATAATATTACAAGTTTTAATTTGAAAGTTCAAGGATTGCTTTAATTAAGGATTAAGTATTCAATTTGTAATGGTTTTCCAATAAGAGTGATATGATTTATTTTTTTTTTTGTTAAATACACTTGTTGTTAAGGAAATTCAAATATTTTTTATTTAATGTGCAGTTCAATCAATCAATAACATTAAAGAATAATTAACTATCTCTTAAGATAAAATGGTCACGAAACTTATCATAATGAATTGAAGTTCCGTTATGCGACTTCACGTTTTCTGTGGGCTTAAGTATGAAAAATATTGGAATTCAAAATGTTACTGTTACTTTAACTATTCTTTATTGTTTAAAGAAGTATGAACATTGTTGATCAAACATATTGGTGATAGTTCAACAGTGTATTTGGTATTTCAATCACAAACGTGATGGTTTTTGTAATTTCAGCCTTAATTGTTAGTTAAATATGTTTGTTGTTGATCAAGTATGAAATTAACAATCACGTTGTTGGTTAAAAATTAGAAAATATTCAAATCAACTACGAACATACTTAATCTAAACATTTTTATGATACTTACCTGAAAAAAAATTGATCACGGCAGCATACTTGATTTGAAAATGCGTTCTTATTTGAATTCATCACGAAACTTGGTTAATTTCACAACTTTAGATGAATTGTTGATTAACAATGAAACATGTTTAAATCAACCAAGGTTTTTTCTTTCGGTGTTCTGCATCAATAAATTCGATGAACCCAATTTTTGAGCACCTTTTCCATTAAATCAAGCTGTATATCATTTATGGAACGTTCAATATTGACTTGTAAAGCTTTAAGAGAATCTGGTTTATTTTGAGAGACCAATGACTTCAAATAACCAAACAAGAAAGAGTCTCTAAACTTTTCTCACAATAATTCAATTGTTACATTTGCTGTGTGGCACCTAGCCACGTCTTGTTGAAAATAAATGTTGTCATTATCAACTTCTTCCAATTTCGGCAATAAAGAGATGGTTATCATAACATCCATCTATACCATTGACAGTAATGGTTAAATGGTATTACCAGCTTCATTTTGAAAGAAGTACGTATCGATGATTCCACCAGCTCAAAAGCCACACCAAACTGTCAATTTAGGTGAATTTAATGGTTTACATGAATATTGTGTGAATTTTCATCGCACCAGAATCGACAGTTTTGTTTATTTACCGCACTAGTCAAATGAAAGTGACCCTCACCGGAAAAAACGATTTTCTTAAAAAAAACGTTATCGTTTTCAAGTTGTTCCCAGGCAAAATCAGAAAATTCACGACGTTTACGGTGGTCCAAAGGTGAAATTGTAAACACTTCTTAATGCAATAAAAAACAAATCGTGACATACTACAAATTGCCGAAAAGCCACTGCAAAATCATATCACACCTATTGGAAAATCTTTATTTGTTTATTCGTATGTACCTATGTTTTTTTTTCAGCTAAGTACTAGTTTCGAAAATTACAATTTTTAAATCTGTTCCTATACACTAGAGCAACTTTAAGGAATTCATACAGCACTTCAACATTCATTTGGTTTAACAAGAATATGCAATAACTTTCTTTTAAATATGCTTTTTCTCATTTCTCGCAAAACCGGACAGATTCCCATGAAATCGATGATGTCTTCACTAGGGGCGGTCAAAAAATCGATTATAACTCGACGGAAAATTGAGTTGCTAGACACCTTAAAAAAATTCTCACCAAGCTTTAGTTGTAATAGGAAGATCCTCCGCATCACAGTTTTGTATTTTTTGAACAGAAAATTGTTCCAAAAGAATTTTTTAGGAAATTTAGTGTTCTACAAAAAAGGTTTCTTATATTTTTTCCGTAAACCTCATCATTTGAAAGTTATTAAGGATTTGATTTTGATTATTTTAAGACAAATTTCATTTTTGTTTATGACTTTTATAACTCGACAATAAATAACTTTTATAAAATGCGCAATACAAATTTTTGTTGGAAATTAACTGCTCTAAAAAATGGTTTCTTATGTTTTGGCGATTAAATTAACTGTTCAAAAGATATTCATCATCAAGGTTTCATGTGTACGGATTTTGCAAGTTTTTGTTTAGATATACTTTTTTATAAGATCGTACAATAAAGGCCATAAAAAAATGCATATTTTAAGATTTTTTTGCGTTCGCTTATTCAAAAATTTACGTATAATAAAAAAGTATTTTAGTGAAAATTAAACTCCGGTCATTGCAATTTGCCAATAGTTCATCTATTTACCCTCGACCTTTGGCAGTTTTATCCCTATTCCCAACCTACAATAACTTTTTGCGTTCGCTTATTCAAAAATTTACGTATAATAAAAAAGTATTTTAGTGAAAATTAAACTCCGGAGGCGCCTCGAAAAAAAAATTGAATTGCGGTGTGGACGATAACTCAAAATCTACTAGACCAATCGCTTGAAAATTGTGCGCAGTATACCTGTTCACATAATTCATTAGGTATTGTCGAGAGCTTTTTCGATTTTTTAATAACTTTTAACTTTTTAACATAAAATAAACCGATTTTTTTAACGCTCCCAAGTGCTACAAGTATAATCGAAAAATTGAAACGTCATTACCCTGAAAAACATCCCCTTTAACGAATGCATTTTGATTTTTTTATTTGAGATTTTTTTTTTTTTATTATTTACGCGCACTTCAAAGGGTTATGACTGCCTTTATAATGTTAAGAACACAGTGCGGGTGTTAGAAAATAAGGAAAGAGTAAGAAAGGAGATGCCGATGCACATCACTCTTGAATTTCTGTAAATTATATTGCGTGGGGAAAATTGAGTTGGGTAAAGCATTCCTCATCCGTGTGGAGCGGCTAAAAAATGAATCTCTATAATTAACTGTACGACCGAAGTTGGGCTGAAGGGAGAACTGTTGAGCATTCCTTGCGAGGCGGGTATTGCGGCTAAATTGTTTCAGGGGAGGAATGCAACTAGCTATTTCACTAGAGCACTGTTTGTAAAAGAAGCGATAAAAAAGAGTGAGGCAAGTAACATTTCGACGATGTTCGAGAGAATCAATCGATTGTACAATTAAACTATCACCTATCAGTCTCAACGCTCTGTTTTGCAAGCGCAAAGATGTTTGAGAAGCTCCTGAATAGATATGAGTGTTATACTCTAGTTTAGGGCCGATGTAGGCCTTATAGATTGTAGCCAGATCAGAGGGGGTGAAAAATTCTCTGTATCGCTTTAGGAAATTTAAGCACTTTGCATCATTTTTGGCGACTTCAAATATGTGGTCATTCCAACGAAGGTATTCATTTACACACATACCAAGTACTGACAGCTTTTCGGTTTCTTGGATGCAGGTAATTCATGGATAATGGTAATGAGGAGGATGTTTAGCTTAAACGACAAATGACAACATTGAGTTTTCGAAGCATTGAATTCTACTCGGTTTTTTAAACCCTATGTAACAATGTTGTCAAAGTCAGAATTCAATGAGCTTATCATACGCATTCGTAAACCGTTCCATTTCCACGTCCGAAGAGCAGGGACGTGAATTTGGAAACGAATATGAAAAGCTGAGGATTGAGTCGTCAGCAAAACAGTTGAGAGGATTAGAAGTTTCAGACAAGAGATCATTTATAAAAATAAGGAAGAGAGTCGGAGACAAAACGGAGCCCTGGGGCACACTAGCATTTATAAAGTGGGTATCAGACTTGGAACCATCCAACACAACTTGGATTTGAAAGGTAATTTCAAATCCAACGAAGAAGAGACACATCGATACCAAAAGCACGCATTTTCGATAAAAGAGCTTGATGACAAACTCTGTCAAATGCTTTAGATAATATCAGATGATTCTGTTGTGAGTTATGCTGCACATGCACACCGTAAACCATTTTTTTTTTCGAGGCAATTCAAAAATTTGGGAGAATGTTGTTCAAATGTTAATTTGTTATACGTAAATTTTTCGATAAACGAACACTACCCGTTACGCCAAAAAATATCTTAAAAATATGCCTTTTTTTCGGCCGAATTAACTCTTCCCCTCCCTTATTCATTCAAGTCAGACGATCGTAATTCAAAATAAAAATCAAAAAAAATCATTAAAACGTTTCAATTCACCACAACGTTTTTGGTGTAAGTCCCACGGTTTAGAGACTCGTTACCTATAGGTACTTTTCAACCATCTGTCCCCTTTAACCCTTTTACTTTCAACTTTCTTTAAGATGCTCAGCTCAAACGTTTCCTTTTTTTTCTTAATTAAATTTCAAAATGTGGCACTTTTAATTTTGATTTGATGCAACCCTTTTCTTTTTTCCGCAAAATATCTTAGAAAAATTCGAATATTATCTCTTTTATTTGGATGAGGTCATTGCAATTTGCCAAAGTTCATCTATTTACCCTCGACCTTTGGCAGATTTATCCCTATTCCCAACCGTCAATAACTTCATAGCTCGACCAACCCTCTGGTCTGAATTCGATGTGCATTTTGCAGTCCAAGTCTTAAATGTGCAATGTCGTTCCTTGGGAAAGGGACATAAAACAGAAATTGTAGTGTGTTAAAATATGGCTTCGTCTATACCTACAAAAATGGCTAAAGTGAAAAAAAAGTATCACATTTCAACTATGCAGTGCAATTTTTCATCAACCAGGCCTGGAACTGATTTTTTTTTATAATCCGATTTTTCTTAAAATGAACAACTGCACACATGAAATCCCTCTGTACCCTACGAATGCGAATTTTCTATCAGATGGATGCTACCTATATATCCTGATTTATCTATACAACGTCGACCCATTTAAGTGTAACGATCCGTCAATAAAGTGAAGAGAAATATTTTTTATTGAAATTCGATCTACTCTATAAATTGATTTACCTTTGAAGGAGTGGCTGTGTAGACTAAGAGGTGCTACTGATGGATGTAGTTAGCTGGTGCATGAGCGAATCGAATGTTTCTTCTCACAATTGTGATGAGATGAACTTTTTTTAACATTATGCAGTGCAACTTCGAAGTGCCATTGAATTGTTAGTAGGTATATAGTTTAATCGTATCTCGTGCATGACTCTCCAGCCGAAGGAACTTAATACATTTTCGAAAGATCGATTACACATTTTGAACTAGTTTTTGGTGTGTGTTCAGGGTTGCACTCAATAATTTGTACTATTGGAAGAAGAACGGAGTATCTATTACGGTCTTTTGTGTGTCCATTGATATGCCATCAGTGAGAATTGGCATTTGGTTGATCTGAATTTCTTTGAAAATGGGTTGAAACATCTGTGGTGGATAGGAAATAACAGAAATTAAAAATTACTCATTATTATACTTCGTTCACTATACATTAGTCTTCATTTCTGGAATTTTGTGATTTTTTGCTCAAAATGCGATGAATGATAATTGGATTTATTTTTGATGTTTAGGATAATCAAACAGATAAATTGAGTCCTTACCGCCAATTTATCGTAAGCGACAAAAAGAAGGTAGACATATTTTTTTGTTTTTTTTCCGGAGCTAATAAACGAGGCGAGGTAATTTTTAGTGTTTAGTTATGGTTTTTTTTAGATAGATAAATGTTTGTTTATTTCTTAAAAATCCTTATTTAACAATACAAAATTTTTTTAAACATTTTATAGTTTATAAAGAAATATTATGTGACAAAGATATTTTTGTAGAAATAGTGTTATTGTCACATTTGACTTATAATATTAAATGTTATACAATTCAAAAATATTGATAAACGGGTGGGTTGACCCTCGGTAGTAAACAAATGAAAAAATGAAAAAAAGGAAAATTATAAAATTTAAGTGAAGATTTTTTTTTTTTTTTTAGTTACATAAACACAAAATTTCACCAAAATCAGTGGGAATGATTTAACAATACTTCAATATTAACTAAATCGACAGAAAAAAGCCATGTTCTTAAAAGTCTTAAAAACTTAAAACTAGATGCTTGAGCTGTGATGGAGGGTGGAAGTTCATATTGAATAAACGACATGAAACAACACTGTAAAAGTTACGGATGGCTGTTGTACGAAAAGCCGGTATAGGAACTTGGTTCAAAAAATTTGCCCGCAAGCTATGGCTAGCAATTTGTCTAAAATTGAGACGACCCGATCTAACAAAGAAAACCATTAAAACTTTATAGCAGTACAAATCTCGAACTGGTTTTTATGTGCATCTAAATGGTCAGACTAGTCAGATTTTCGTTGTTTTTAGCTTTTTGGGCGTTTACGATACATTTGGTGGTCCCTAATTACCTGTCCTAGATCAAATTTTTGGCGTTTACGATAAAACAAAAAAAGGTAAAAATAGTATTTTTGTGAAAATTTATCATAACTAGTTTCACCAAGTGGTCGAATTTCTACCACTAAATCTATACCCTCTTTTTAACAAAAATTAAGAAATATACAAGTGTATTGTGGTTGCTTTTTGCATGTCCCTTCTAACGCAATTTTACCTGAATCAATTTTAACAAATCCGCAAAAAATTTATTCATCTTTCAGAAAATATAAATTTTATGCGGTTACGTCATCGTTAACTGTGGTAAATTGGTACGACAAAAAACCATTCGCCTATTAGTACATAGATTTATTTTTTGTAACAGAAAAGAAAAATTTATTTGCTGTATGTAAGTAACAAAAACACAATATTCTTATTTCTGTTTAATTTCATTTAAAATGTCTTTGATAGCAGCAGTAAAATTTAAAGAAAGGCACTCGTCGTGGTACCGTTCAGGAATTGTCTATTTTTCACAAAGTCCTTTGAAATCAAAATACTTTGCTCGGGATATTTTTAACTCGCTTTCATAGCAAAGGCTAGGATGTTGATGGCAATAACGTGCCTTTGAAATGCGATTTGACCTTGGACGGGATATGTCATACTTTTTCACCTCACAGTCATCCGAAAATTAATATTTAAGTACAATGAGGGGACTGTTTTTTTCAAAGGATGCTGATCCAAGTGTTTTAAAATTTATATCTACCACATTTAGAAGGAAAAATTGACAACGAAAGTTTTTTCCAATCATTAAAATCAGCATAATTCAGATAGAATGGTGTTGGTGTTTGAATTTGAAATCATTGTTGGCCATTCGGAAGGGGCCCAAACTGCCTTGCGAATAGTTATGGCTTACGCTTTTGCTATGAGGAGTATTTAAAACTTTTTGTAAGCTTGTACAGAGAAAAGATGAATCTGTCTTACTTTTTTCTTGATCTGAGAGGAATATTTTTTTTGTTGATATTTCTTTATCACTTATAAGGTAGTTCCAGAACTTTTTGTTCTTTTTTCTCGGTGGTCGTATGTCTGTCACAAAATGTGCATTTGTCTTTTTTAGGTAAGTGGAACCCTATATGGTTATCATTCTTGAACTTAAATCGAAACACTCTGCGATATTACTAAGTCGATGTTCATACTGGTCGATTTGTTGAAGCAACAAATCGACCAAAATGTTCACATTGTTCAACGAATCGACCGCAAGCTAATACCGACAAATTGGTGTAACAGAGAAGGAGAACAAGAAAACAATCGCATTTATTCGCACGAAGCTTCAACAAATCGACCAATGTGAACTTCGTCTAAGGAATTTAAATTTTCTGTTTCCAATTTTTGGCAATATCACTACATAGGGCACGAGTACGATAACTTTGGCGACAAAAAATAATAACGGTTTTTGGTGGAGGGGTTCAATACAAGCATTTTTTACTATGGGAGGGGGGTCTATCTCTCTCCGTTTAGGCGGTAGGGGCAATTCTATAAAAATTGACTACAAATCTAAAAAAACATATTGCAGAACAACGGGAAAACTTACATATACGAAAGTACCAAAAATCTGCATTTTATAATTAATTTTGAATGAAGTGGTTTAAATTTATAGTTTTTGAAATGACTGACTTCAAAGTCAAAATTTAAGAAAAAATATTTTAAAAAATCGCTTTGAGTATAATGTTTCTCAGGATTACAAATGCCAATAGAAAAATAATAGATGTAGTTAATTGCTTAAATAAATTTTTTATCAAATGCTGTAAACTACTTTTTTCTATGTCTCATAGTTTTTGAGATAATTGGAAAATAGTAAGACATTTCAAAAACTGTAAATTAAAACCACTTTATTCAAAATTTATTATAAAGTGCAGATTTCTCGCTTTCATAAAAAGTATACATAATTTGTATATGTAAATTTTCACGTTGTTCTACAATATTTTTTTTAGATTTGTAGTCAATTTTTATAAAATTTGACCCTACCGCCTAAACGGATAGAGATAGACCCCCCTCCCATAGTAAAAAATGCTTGTATTGAACCCCTCCACCAAAAACCGTTATTATTTTTTGTCGCCAATGTTATTGTACTCTCCCCCTACATAGTATAAAACAAAGTCGCTTTCTCTGCCCCTATGTCCCTATGTATGCTTAGAAACTACGCAACGGATTTTGATGCGGTGTTTTTTTTTCAATGAATAGAGTGATTCAAGAGGAAGGTTTATATGTACAATACATGCATATTATAGTAGAGAAAAGCCGAGAAATTTAAAGATTTGTAATGTGATGTCGTAACGAACATATTTTTCTGCGCTTACATTGCAGACGCTGGTTAAACCTTACGAGATAGATCAAATTTATCTACAGAATTGTATATCTTAAAAAGATGAATAAAAAAGTCCGTGACAGCAAAAGTTTGTCTTCTAAGGATAGCCCACAGTTACCATTTTTATCTTTTACGTATTACAAAAAATCCCAGCTGAGGCACAAATGTTTTTTCACGGGTAACGCCTTTCGCGAGGAATTGGTAAGTCCTGCGTTAGTAAGTTCATTGCCATGAAAAGCGCTTTCTCAATAAGCCGTTGGGAACCGGTAGAAAGTTATAGTTCCCCTTTCATTCCCTCACAAGACATGGTTCTTTTGCTAGGTCCAGGGGCTCCTCGCTCTGTTACGCCACCCTATTTACTTATTTATATTACAAAAAAAAAACATGGGTTATTTACCAAGCTATTTTAAACGATACAGTATCATTCCTTATCCAATTAAATACATTAGATACGTTGTGCATTTCATGTAGATCAAAATTGCCCTTTACAGCATGTCATTTAAAGGAATATTTTCGAAGATATTACAGATTTAAGAAATGCGTGGTAAAAATGTAAAAAGTAAATAAGTAAAAGTGTTGTGTATGAATATTCCAAAGATAGCAGGAAATCTTCATGCTATAGGGAAAGGGGAATCGTTTTACACCAAATTTTAATGTTCACAGATTTCCTGTAGTGTATTTAGTATATCAGCATTGTACCCGTTCGAAGCAGGGGCGCGGGCGGGTCGCTAGTATTTTATAAAGGGTAGAAACATTGGAAAATTGTTGGGACAGGTATAGTTTATTACTTTTGTTTCGACAGTAATAAGATGGTACCGCTAGGAGTTTTTCAATAAAAGACTTAAAAAATGACAATTTTGATCTGCGAGGTCTTGATATCGGCAACACGTTTTCGAACACTTCTTTAAGAACTTTTTTTTCTGAGCATATCGAACAGTCTTTTGGGAAATATCAAAAGTTTTTAGTAAAAACTAAAAATAAACTTATTTTTACAATTATTGCCATGACACTTTTTGTTTGTGGCAACATCAATCCATGTCGTTTGCGATGATTTTGCTGTTAACCAGAGTGTTTGTATGTCGCTTACGATAAATTTTGTTTTCTCGGCAATTCAGTATTTCAAAGCTTTAATGTAAAACTAATGATATAGAATGACGCGTTACTGAATAAACTATCGAACTGCATCATTAACTCAATTTCGTAAAAAAATTTCGCTAACCATAAATTGGCGGTTAGGGCTCGAAATGTGAGCACACTCAAATTCTCACCACATGCCATACCTGAACTTGAAGATCAGAAATCGTGTGTACAGTGGTGGTCCAGTACTTATATCGAACGATATAATGTCCAGAGTCAATTCGTTATATCAAAAATTCGTTGTATCGAAACTTTTTTGTCATATAAATCTTTAGGTAAATAGATTCAGTTCGTACTCAAATTTAAGAAAAGAATCGTTAATATGCATTTGTTTTTTCGGTAGTTGAATATTATTGTTGAATGCCTCTTCCCGTAAGCTTTTTAGAAATAGACTTTAGAGTTTTCATTGGCATTTTGTCTGAAATTCGTTATTTGTTCGTTATACAGGGTAATTTGCATGAGGTGCAACAAAAAGATTGGGTGTGTAGGTTGGACCTAGACAAGCAAAAATTCGTAGGGGGGGGGGGGGTCCATTTTCCCCCGTTTAGGCGGGAGAGGCAATTTAAGAAAAAAATCACTTAAAACGGAAAAAAAATTATTTAAAAATAACGGAAATACCTACAGAGTCGTGCTATAGCATTTTGAAAAGCCAAAAACCTATACTTACATTAATTTAAATTTTAAAACAAGTTGTTCAAATGAATGAAAACCTACAATCTTTTACCGATTCCAGACGGCTGATTGAGCAAGCACTTTCAATATGAGGGTTTTCGAAAGGCGGCTTACTTACTTTCTTAGGTGGGCATTACAGTTCGGGGTGAACCTGGGCCTCAACCAATATCCTTCTGTAACAACGTAGATAATATTTCAGTGGTAGCAACTAAGCCCACATCTTCCTTCTTTCTTAAGACTGCAAATATATTTTATTATGTGCTTATGTAACGTAAGACAAATTTTTGTGTTAATGTAGGTATTAGAAACTGCATGTAAAACTGGCCCCCGAATTGAGATTCGCAAAGATGCATATCAACAAATGGAAGATTTTTTCAATTCGAAATCATTTTAAAAAATAATTTTGTATCCCAGTGGAAACCGACAAAAATTAAACAAACGGTAAATGGGCGTATCAGATAACATTCCAGCCCATCGTTCCACTCACATTAGGTTAGGGTAGGTACGCCATACTTAAAAATTGTGAGGTGAAAAGTGGAAAATCCAGTTTTATTCAACACAAATATAAAGTGATGTTTTCCTTCCTCCTTCCTAGATCAACTCTTACCCACACATACCTACATTTACATTCCACACGTTGTCAGCAGTCAGCCCCTCATTCATGGCACACAGTTCCACATTTTGAGTGGAAACTCAATGAGTGAACACATCACATACACATCATGACATCAGTGCTAATTTCATGAAATTTATTAAAATTTTAAAAGGAACTTGTAAAACGAGTGGAGTTGCGATTAAGTTACAATGTTGACATGACATTGAGACTTAAGTGGTATTATCAGCATTAATTTGTGTGTTTTCTTTACTACGCAGCATGATAAAAATGATATTTGACTGAAGCTGCCTTATTATCTCCGACCGTTGCTCATTTATGTGAGAGTTTAGACACATTTGAGTGCTGTTCTTTAAAGGCTAATTCTGCTTTCTTGTTTCAGTAATTAGGTATGTACCTACCTATACATTAAATTTATCTCCTATATCTCTATTTGACACTAAATGAAAATCACTGCGGTAGATAAATGTATGACTACACTGTTGGTTACTTGGGAGGTAAGGAAAAAAAGTGCAATTTGTATTCCAGAAATGGCTAAACTATTGAATATTGTTTGCAAACACTAATCTTAACAATAATTCTGAAAACTCGAAACACTTAACTCCTTAAAAATGAGCAATCGAATATTGCCAAATCACATCCGCATGTGGTTCACTCAAAAGCGACACCAACATAGGATGCCAGAACTAAACAAAAGATTTTTTTAGAAATAGGTTGAGGAAAACCCAACCGAAACAGCACAGCTACAACCTGATTCTGCAAAGCATTCATCTGCAAACACAGTCAAATTGCTCTTTTTTTTAACCCTGCGGCATACTCACGAATAATGGAAGGACGAATTTTCATTCTTTTTAACAAAAGAAAATATTTAACTGAAGCTGCTACTGGTACTGATGACGATGATGATGATGATGACGGCAGGGAACACACATTATGTGGTTTCAAATTACACCAAATCGTCCTCCTTGTGCATACCAGCCGGTAGATATCACAAACAATACAGTGCTAGTGCACATGGCTCTTGCAAGCAGACAGCTAAGTGCTATCTTTGCACAGATTGCTTTTGCGATAGCAATGGTATATGTAGGAAAAATACACATGCTTTCCAAAAAAACAGCGAGCCTCTATCCAAACCGAAACTATACAATGCAAAAAAAATTTGATTTGTGTTTGTAGGTCTGCCTGTTCCTTCAATTGTTTATTTTGGAGTGTAGTGTTTTTATTTGTTATGTCTCATAGATGTTCTGGAAAGTACTGATGATTGTATAAATGGTGACAAATTCGTATCTTCTGTAAGCTACCTTTACCCACATTCAGTATGACCTTTATCTTTCAGAATTAAGACTAAGATGTAAATGGGTTTCCCAAGTGCGAAAGGGTATCTGGGATCAATGATCAATGCTGAAGCAAGTTTTGATGGAGACATCAATAACCGAGTAGGTATACCCGTTAATTGGAGGGTAGACTGTATACTCTTCAGTCTTCACTGTGGTTGCATGCTCAGCACTCACATTCGGCGCACAATGCTGGAAAATGCTGAAATTTACTCTATTTTTTAAAAAATTATCAAAAATCAACTAAGTCACTTACTTTATCATACTTTAGTGTTTTTGAAAGCTATTGCTTTGTTCTGTAATAAAATGTTTAACTTGAGTTCACTTTAAGAAAAGTTTTTGAGAGATCAAGCCTCAAAGTCCAAATTTGGAAAAAAGAAAATATTATTTTCTTAATCAATTTTTTTTTACATAGTTTTAATTTTAAATTTAACTTAAAACTAATATAACTAAAAGATAACTCTAAAAGTTTAATAATTATTTATAATTTATATTAAAATTAAGATCACATGAATTTTTTTTCTTTTGTAGTTTTTTTATATATGTTATTTAAACACATTTCATATTTCACTTCCGAGAATAAAATTCAATTAGCGGGAAATTAACGACATTGGAAAAAAGTGCCTTTCGTTTTTTTTTAATTTCTCTCAAACCAAAAGAATTTTTTTGTTCGGTTCTTTTTTTTTGAGTTAAAATTAGAAAAAGCAAAGAAAAACTGGCCTTTAATGGGGCAAAATTAATAAAAAAAAAAATTTATTATGAAAAAAATATTTTCTTTTTTCAAAATTTTGACTTTGAGGCTTGATCTCTCAAAAACTTTTCTTTAACTGAACTTAAATTAAACATTTTATTGAAGAACAAAGCAATAGCTTTCAAAAACATTAAAGTATAAGAAAGTAAGTGGCTTAGTTGAGTTTTAATAATTTTTTAAAAAATTGAGCAAATTTCATTTAAAATTGCCCTTCGCGACTACACGGAGGGATATAGATCTCCCTCCCATAAAATTTTTTTTTTTTGGAAAACCGTATCTAAAAAACCCTACATAAATAAAAGAAAATTCTAAAAGATAATACATAGTTAATTTTAAAAATATTTAAAAAACTTAGAGCAGTGAAATTTTTTTTTTAACTTTTTTCTATACGCCATTCAAAACATATTTCGGAAGATTTCATGAAAATCCATGGACTGGCCCTGGATTCCTAGGTAAAAAGCTTACGCCCCTCCACTAATAAGAGTAGTAGCCAAGCTTCCAGAATTGAAAAAAAAACTGAACCTTATTTGAAAGTATCCTTTGACTAACCGAAAAAAACGCCGTCGAGAAGTCTAGTAGGACTACGTTACCAGATTTTCATCTATTTGCATTCAAATGCAATCCACAATTTTTAACAGCGCTCCCGGGAATATTGTCTTCTGATTTACTAGATTGTTAAGCTTTCAAAACTAGTATTAAATCAACCCTATACTAAAACTAAAACTTGATGAAAAATCATCATTCCTTGCAATAACATGGTTAGTTTCAACTTGGACAGTTTAAAAAACGGTAAATGTTTGCTTTTCTACTCACTTCTAAATTCTTAATTTTTATTGATTTCCAATTCCTTTTTCATTTTAGCGACACTTTCTATCTCCAACCTCATTAATTCTTTTTCTTGTTGCATTCCCTTTCATCTTTTTGGTTTTTTAGCTTAAAAATTTAAGTTTTTACTTATTTCCATTCTTCATATTATAAAATCCAATTTTAACTGTAGCTACAATTATACGAAATAAATTCAAAATAAAGAAAACAATACCAACAAACTGGTGTAACAGAGAAGGAGAACAAGAAAACAGCCGCATTTATGCGCACGAAGCTTCAACAAATCGACCAACGTGAACTTCGTCAGTTAAAACTAATTTTCCTTTAAGGCTTTCGTTGGACGAAAAAACGGATGACTTATATTATTTCTGTAGGGTATTTTATGATCTTTTAGTGTTATTACATCCTTAATTGATCTCCGATGAACGTTTACTCATAAATTTCAGTATGTTTTATAACTCTTAAATGAAGAAATTGAAAAAATAAAGGCATTCATTTTTTAAAAACCTATTTTCGTCTAAAGTGACCGAACAGTTTGAAGCTTTTAGGTGTTGTTTCAAAGACAAAAGGCTGACTCCAATTTTTGTTCAGACTGTTTAAGTTTACTTTTGTGCGCCTTCTATAAATATAAACATTGTATGTGTCTAAAATCAATCTCGGTAATACTCCTCATTGATTTTTTTAGGTTTGGAAGTTGGAACTATGAGATTATAGTAAAGATGTTTGCTTGCACGCTTGATCCTTTTTGAGGATTAAATACATCGTATGTCTGAGTTCTTTTAAACAATGAACCTTAATCCGGATATTTCAACGCTTCCAACACAAAAAAACACCAAAAATATTTTTGTTTTGCCCTTTTGAGTACGAAGAAATACAAAGAAAGTTAAATCCAAAAGTATGCAGCACCTTAACATCCGCTTATAAGAAAGAGTCAAGTCGTCTGGACTTTCTTCTAAATACAGATAAACATTTGTTTTTCCGTTTGTGTCACAAATGTCAGAATACTAAGAACACAAAGGTTCACATCATCATTAGACGTTTTATCAGTTTGTGACATCAAATTCTCTTTTGTATTTACTTTTAAAAGAGCATCCTGATGGACTACCTCTATCAAATACTTTCCTGGACATTTTACCTGGTAGCGAAAGTGAATTGACCTAATTTCTTTTATGATAGAAGAAAATCGTTCCATTATTATGAAGAAGATTAACCTGCGCCTAGCCGGATGACATTTCTGATTTCAATGTCGGATTTATGCTTATTTCTGTGTTTGGACCAAAAATTTGAGCATATTCTGGATGAATTATAATTTTGAATGAAATGAAATGAAAAAACATAAAAGACTTTGCGAGAAATTTGAATGTTGCTTAAGTTCTGTATAGGAGCCTATGATCGCAGCTGAGGGCAAAAAGAAACAAATATCCTATAGAAGGAATGATCTACATAGCTGGATTTAAAAATCCTTCTCAATTTATACTCTTTAACAACTCCTTGACATCCAGTGTGTTTCTAATGTACATAGGTAGAGAGAAGTACAACCAAAACAAAATTGTTTCTAAACACAGTCTCAGTACATCTTAAGAAAAACACGTCCAATATATGACACGAACTACATTTTGTTGAAAAAAGTGTCTTTCCACACGATACTTGCTATACCTATAACTTAGTTTTTCCTTTTTTTTATTGAAGGCAGTTTGAAATTTATTATGACAAATAAAATATCTTTGTCAAATTATTATATGTAAATCCTTTTTTGTTTGCTTCTTTTCTTATCATCAAATTGTCGTGCAGAAAATTGTGTTCAATTCATAGGAAACAACGAAGTTGCTAACATTTTAGTGGAAAACTTTGAAAAATTTATTAAAAATGAAACCCAAATTCATCCCAAGTGGAGACGGTGACAACTGGGAAGTTAGTAGCGTTCTAGACAAAATGTTCAGCACCACCAAATGTATCCAAAATGCTCTGAAACTTGAAAATGCATACGGAAGTATTATGCTGCTCACTTTAATGACCTTGTTTGCTGGTTTCTTGTGCTATTTATGGTGTGATATTGCAAAAGGAAAACGTAACGAAATCCAATTGGATGAAATTGAACCAAAGGTTTTGGCTTCGACAACTTCACTAATATCACTTGCGGACTCGGTGTCTACAATTAACGCAGCAAGAAGGAAGAGTTTGGCTACTGTATTTGAAAATGTATCATAATAAATGCAAAAAAAAAGAAATACACTGTTATTTTTTTTTTTTTAAGTATGTGTAGTTCTGTTCTATGTTCAAATGTTAGCATAAAATACCTATTGGTAACAACTTCCTAGCTAATTTAAATTATGCATGAATTTTCCATTTGGTTTCAGTTTATTTTAGTGTTTAGTATTTTTTGATGTAAATATGTCTGTATATTTGAAAATTATAAATTATTATGTAACACATACAGGTTTAGATTTAGTCGTTGAAGCTAAACATCCCCCATTGCCATTATATATATGAATAGTACCTGCTTCCAAAAAACCGAAAAGCTGTAAGTCCTTGGTAACTTGGTATGTGCGTAAACGAAGATCTTCGCTAAAACGACCACATATTTGAAGTCGCCAAATATGCTGCTAAATAGTTAGGTTTCTGAAGACGATGCAGGAAATTTTTCACCCTTTTTTTTACAGAGTACAAAACAGATCATTGAGATTGATAGGTGATAGTTCAATCGCAAAATCGATTGATTCTCTTTAACACCGTCGAAACGTTACCTAACTATCTCTCTCTTTCTTTTATCGGTTTTTTCACAAACAGTGCTCTTGTTAAATAGCCAGCTGCATTCAGACACAATGAAATTAGACACAATGAAATTAGTTTAGTTTATTTCATCAAGTAGAGATTTATATTCTCATTTAGATTACAAAAAAAAATAATATAGTATATAAGATTCCTCCTCTGAAACAATCTAGCCGCAAAACCCGACTCGCTATAGGAATGCTCATCAGTTTTACCTTGAGCCCAATTCCGGACGTACAGTCAAGTATAGAGAATCATATTTTAGTCGCACCATCTGAATGTGGAATGCTCTACCTGACTCTGTTTATCCCCTACATTACGATTCAAAAGCAACGTGCATCAGTGTCTTCTTACAAATCCTTTCCTATCTCCCTCAATACTTGCACTGTGTTCTTTAACACTATAAGGGTAGTTTTAACCCCTTAATGAGCGCGTTAGTTATAAAAAAAAAAGAGTGAATAAGCATTTAAAATGTTGAAACAATTTATAATTTCTAAACGCACAAATACAATAAGCAAAGATCCTAAAACAAGTCTATAAATACATGCAGGAAAATTTCAAATACTTTAAAGCTTTAAAAATGAAAAGAAACATGTTCTTGTTCATAAACTATTATTATATTATACACTGCCAACCACTAGAATGAGGCCACACATTTTTCAATCAATTTTCGCTTTTTATACCTGGTGGAAGTATTGTACCCGGAAAAGTTTATTGAAAGTTAATAGATACGTATTTTCCCAAAACAAATTCATAAAATTTAAGGGTTAATTCGAAACGACCGTTGGAATTTCCCAAAATCAATTAATAAACTGCTGAAAATAGGTATAAAAAGGTGCTCCACTAGGATGAGGCCACATGCAAATTTTAAGAAAAAACAAAAAAGTGAGTGAAATGTTTACTTTTTATGGTTTAATAATATTTATTAATAACGCCTTTTTACATTAATAATGAGTATGTCCGCCATTTTTGTATATAACCTCTATTAGACAGTTTGGAACAGAATCATACAGTTTTTTTTTAAAATAATCATATGAAATTTGGGCCGAATAGCATCAATTAAGGTGTTCTTGTCTTCAAATTGTCTGCCACCTTCATAAACTTTACGAGATAGCCATGACCAAACGTTTTCAATAATGTTTAAGTCCGGTGAATATGGCGAACATGACAAAAGTTCCACATCTTCTGATTGAATCCAGCTTCTGACAACCCTGATGCTAGTGTGGACTGGGGCATTGTCTTGTTGAAAAATCCAAGTCAGATATCCAAAAATGTTTTTCTTTTTTGGAAATGACCGTTGCAGCAAACATTTGTAGCTGTTTTCGTTCATTGTTGTGGACAAAACTTCCAACTCCAATTCCAATATTCGTGCCATAGTAGGTAATAACTCCCCACACCATTACACCTGATGCACGGCTATGATGTCTTGCCAAAATAAGCTCATCCCTTCTAAAATCATGGAAATAAAAGTTGCAACCATCAGGACCGTCAATATTAAATTTTTTTTCATCCGAAAAGACAACGCGTTTCCATTCACTGCTCCAATCAACATGCTGTCTTGCAAAGTCCATACGATATTGTGTCCTGGCTTCAAAACAGGTTTCTTTTTTAGTTTCCTCCTTTGAATAGTATCAATTTCTTGTATTATTCTTCGAACCGTTGTTATGCTGGCTGAAACTCCGCTTTTAGCCTTTATCATATTCGCTGGTAGAGTGGAATTTGAGGCAGGTCGTAAAATCAACCGATTTTCTCTTGGTGTTTCGGCTTTTCCCGTGCGTCCTTTTTGATTTTTGCCATAGTTTTGTGGATCAACAAGATAATTGTTTACAACTGTCTTGCTCCTGTTAAGTTCCCTTGCTATTTCGCGGCCTGAGAGTCCTATTTCCTTAAAAGCATCTGTTTTTGCTGTTTCTGTCGCTGTCAAAGTCTTTCCGGAACCCATGTGTGCTTCAAACTAAATAAAACGGCTATTTTTAACACTCTCTTAGATATTTTATACAAGAATTCACACAGACGCACTCCTGCACGGAAATATTCGCAATGGTCTCATCCTAGTGGAGCACTTATTTATATGTACTACTAGCTGTGTCCGCGACTTCGTCCGCGTGGAATAGTGACTTTCGGCAGCATTCTTAATTTTTTAGGCTACTTATTTTGCAAATAAGACACATTCATGAGTTTAAGTAAACCATTGTTATATTATTTTATTTAAGTATATGTTTGCACACGACGTTCTTATTTTTTCCATCTTTTGCGAAAAAAAGGTTTTGTGGGATTGATACACGTAATTCTGCCGCATAAAGTTGCCATGAAATTTTTTTCTATACGAACACCGGCAACTTAAGGCGTCTGAGCCTTATTTATAATGACCAATCAGTGGAAATTAAAGGAAAACGGGGAATCAAAACGTTTTGGATTTGTAATAAATTAGTAAGGATGTCCATCTTCCGGTTCTAGACTATCTCTGTACCAAAATTCATATAAATCGGTTCAATAGCTTGGGCGGTAAATATAAACAAAGAAAAACAGACAGACAGAGTTAATTTCAGATTTATAATGTTACTAAAGTCTTCCATTCCCGTGGGAATATGAGGGTCGTTTCCGGAGGATGACTTAAAGTTTATATTACTCGGGAATAGTGTAGTATTCTAATGGTGGACATTTTTTGAAATGGATGCTGTATTTTCCAAGTTCCCGGTCCAATGGGAATACTGGGATAAAACATATTGCATAACATATATGTCCATCCTCTGGTTCCAGACTGTCTCTGTGCCTAAATTCATATAAATAGGTTCAATAGTTTAGGCGGTTAATGGTAACAAAGAGAAATAGACAGACAGATCTAACTTCGTACTTATAATATTAGTAAAGACTCCCGTTCCCGTGGAAACATGATGACTGTTCCCGTAAGGAATATGGGGATGAGTAAAAGTTTATGTTGCTCGGGGATTATAGAGCATTCCAACGGTGGAAGAGTTTTTGAAATCGGTGCTGTAGTGTCAAACTTCCCGTAAACGTTCCTGCTCCCGTGGGAATATAGGAAAAAATATATATAGCCTATGTCCTTCCTCAGGTTCTGAACAATCTGAGAAATTTCATTTAAATGGGTTTATTAGTTTGGGCGGGAGATGGTAACATAGAACGACGGACAGACAGAGCTTCTTTCACACTTATTATATTAGTAAGGACTTCCTTTCCCGTAGGAATATGTAGATGAATTAAAGTTTATGTTACTCAGGGAAAGTGTAGCTTTCTATCGGTGGAAAATTTTTTGAAATCGGTGTTGCAGTTTCTAAGTTCCCGTATACGTTCCCGTTCCCGTGGGAGTAGAGGGATAAACTATAAAGCCTATGTCCTTCCTCAGGTTCTGAACAATCTTTGTTCAAAAATTAATTCTAATCTGTTCATTAGTTTGAGCGGGAGATGGTAACATAGAATGGTGAACAAACAGAGCTAATTTTGCACTTATAATAATAGTGAGGACCGGTTCCCGTGGGAATATTCGAATGAAATACAGCCTATGTCCGTCTGTAAGTTCAGAATAATCTTTGTACAAAATTTCATATAAATCGGTTTGTTAGTTTGGGCGGGAGATGGTAACATAGAACGACGGACAGACAGAGCTTCTTTCACACTTATTATATTAGTAAGGACTCCCGTTCCCGTAGGAATATGTGGATGAATTAAAGTTTATTTTTCTCTGGGATAGTGAAGCATTCTATCGGTGGAAAAATTTTTGAAATCGGGGTTGTAGTTTCTAAGTTCCTGTATACGTTCCTGCTCCCGTGGGAATATAGGGATAAAATGTACAGCCTATGTCCTTTTCAGGTTCTGGACTATCTCTTTACAAAATTCCATTTAAATCAGTTTTGTAGTTTGGGCAGGAGACGTTAACATAGAAATGCGGACAGACAGAGTGACTTTAACATTTATAATATTAGTTAGGATTAGGATTTTCAGTTGTTCATTAATTGATGATGGGAAATTCCAACGGTCGTTTCGAATTAACCCTTTAATTTTATGAATTTGTAACGGGGAAATACCTACCCAATAGCTGGTAATAAACTTTTTCGGGTACAAACCATCCACAAGGTAAAAAAAACGAAAATCGATTGCAAAATGTGTGGCCTCATCCTAGTGGTTGGCAGTGTATAATCTATTCGATCCATTTATACCTAGTTGTAATAGGTACCTGAGTAATTCCATAAGCAAAAAGCATGAATGAAAAATGATCTTCGCGAAACTAGGCAAGTTTGCATAAGAGGCCTCAACAATATATGTATAGCGAATAGCCATTGAATCTAATGTAAGTTAACCAAATAAGTATGAAGACTGTAAATATGTATTCTGTATATTTTTTTTTTTTTTTTAGTAGTAGTAGTAGTAGTAGTGTGTGATTTTATTTAACAAAATTAAAGGTTTTTAGTTTTTTTTTTACAATTTCACAATTATGGCATGGCTTTTGCCGTCAGCCAGAAAAAAAGAGTATAATCTAAACAAATAAATCAATAGTGCAACATTATGTAGCTTTTTAACATTTTCAAGCTATTTTTAAGTTGAATAATTGATAAATAGGCAAATAAGTCTTTGATTCGTTCATAATCTAAGGTAAGGAGTTGTTTTGATTGGTTGTTATACAGAAATAGGATTAAAATGCTTCATTCAGGATTTGGTAGCGGTATCTCAGCGCTGTTTTTACGTAACTGCTTAAAATGTTCCAATCCGATCCATTTAGGATTTCCTTGGCCTCATCTGTAGTTAATATATTTTTTCCCCAGTGTTGTCTTCTAATTGCAGCAAGAATTGGGCACGTTCCTAGGAAGTGGAATACATCTTCTCTAACTCGGTGGTTACAGAGAATACAGTCCGTGTTTTCCTCTGAGCTATATGGGTGATAATTAAGGTGCAGTAACTCTCCTCTCGTTTTGAATACAGTTGAAATAGTCTCTAGGTTGTAGCAATCATCAAAATAATTGTTTGATCCAAGGTTGTGTTGTAGGCACTTGTACATACTTCGAGTCTCGCTCCGGTTCGCCAAAACCGTAAATTTAGAGAAGCTGTCCTGTTCGATCTTAGCTATAGCAGCACATCAAAGCTACGTTTCCAAGTCTCCGTCCCGGTTTCCAGTAACTGTAAATTGTGAGTCCGCTCCCAAGTTGACCACTCAGTAAAGAACTGAGATTTATGGTTGAGTAGATGCCTTGCAATAGTTCCAGGAAGACGATGAGGGGGAAGTTCAGTAACTTTTGAAATATAATTGAGGTACAACTTGAGTGAAAATATATACAACGGCGAAACACCAGTCTCCAGATGCAACATATAAGTAGGCGTGTTTTCCGGGAGCCAGAACATTTTTTTTATAAAGAACCTCAGAAACTTTTCTACTTCTTCGTATTGGAGGAACCCCCAAACCTGGCAAGCATAACACATTATCAACCTCATTACGGCTTCTGTATATTAAATAAGGTAAGAAGGTGCAGCATATGTATTTAAAGTAATATTCTGGATTAGGTATAAGTACATCCTAGAATCTGGCGAGCTTCAAAAAAAAGTGAGCGTATCTGCGGAGGTTGAATACATACCAGGCAATAGAATTGAAATTTATTGGCAGAAAATGTCTTCTCATTGAAAAACCACGACAGGAAGCTAACATTTTCGATACTATACAAGTTATATGATCATTCCAACATGATCTGGTGTTGAAAGTTATACCAAGATTTTTTTATTTGTGAGATAAATTCAACTTGCGCTTCATTCAGGGAATTGGGTGGAATCTCTTCAGGATTGAGCTCGCATTTAAAGATAGGCACTGCTTTAGTTTTTGTAGGGTTCAAAGCTCATCTATTTAGAATATGCCAATTAGCCACAGCGGATAAGAAATCATTGATCTTCGTAATTCCATACACTTCAAACCCTAATGGAGAACTATAATAACTTTGGAAATCTTCGGCGCATATATATGATATTTACAATGTGACAAAACAGACGGTAGATCATTAATAAACATGGAAAATAGAATAGGACCAAGAATTGATCCCTGTGGAACGCCAATTCCTATAGGACGGACAACGGAGTATCGATAACTGATTATTATTGAACACGGCTTACTTGTGACTAGTAAGGTAGGACAGTACTAGTTTAGTATAGGAGTTAGAAAAATCGAACAGAGTTGCAAGCTTACTACATCATAAAATTGATGGGATAACAGTATCAAAGGCTTTAGAAAAGTCAAGTATCGTCAAGTGATTGTTCTTCATAGCCATTCCAATATCAGCCGATACCTTCAACAGAGCTGTTATATGTATATCTGTATCGTGGTCAGAAACGAGATTGAAGACGAAGACGATATGAAAGTTTTTTTGTTTTCAATGTGAGATTTTATCTGACCACTCATTAATGATTTAAGGACTTTTGGCATGTTTGTACAGCCAAACCTTTTCCATCGACGATAGAGGGAGTCTCTTTGTTTCATAACGTTCATAATGGAACTTGACATCTGGGATTGGTTGCGGTCTATTCGAGTATTTAATGGAACATATTTATCGAATAAGTATCGAATGTTGCTATTAAAAGTACTGACTTGCTCATTCCTATCAGGGGTAATATATATGCTTTGCCAGCATAAAATGGTGAACTCATTAAGAAAATTTAACATGTGAACACTCTGAAATTAACGATATTCGAACGAGAGATTTGGTACAGTGTATACATTCACATCTTAAATACAGAAAACAAAAAGGTTGTACGAAAAGCAGGATCAGCGAGTTGTTAGTAATATTTGAAAAGTATTCTCTTAAGTACCGAATAACGAAACGTTACTCGCAAAAAAATGTCGTTACTATTACGATGTCGTTACTTTCGTTGCTTTCGTTACTTACGTTACTCACGTTACTTACGTTACTTTCGTAACTCGGTATTGGTATCTTCATTTCGTATGTTTAGTTACTTTCGGTACTCGGTATCGGTATTGGCATTTCGTATGTTTAGTTACTTTGAGTAGTTTGGTACTCGGGTGGGTAGTCGAGGTGGTATCGATATCAGTACCAGTACCTGTGCCTTGCGTGCCAACTGGGTAATGTGTATAGTGTATTGTATACCTGCTGTGGAGATGAAGGGTGCCACAAACAGGCTAGTTTGTGTGTCTGATTGGGAGACAAATGTATTTCTTTTTTGTATTGTTTTAGGTTTGTACATATATCTTTTTGAATGAGACAATTAAATGGAGCTAAATTTACGTTTGTAATAATGTAGATAAATAAATAAAAATAAATATGGTGGCGCAACAGAGCGAGGAGCCCCTGGGCCTAGCGCATTTCTCACAACAATGCCTTGTGAGGAAATGGATGATAATGTTGATGAAACAACCTTTTTTTCTTATGTGCTGCTGTTACTGTTATGGTTTGTTATGTTATTGGCATTACTTGTATCTTTTATTGTAACTTGCTATATTTAATTTATTTTATCGATTATTCGGGCATTATTGCTGTTTCTGAGCTCTAAAAATGGCTAATTTTTGGTCAGGTCTGTCAAAATAGTTTAACCATGGCATGTTAAGATAACACAATAAAAAAGATGTTTGGAAAATTGCGGAGAACTATTGTTCTATCTTAAATTTTTAAACATTTACGTATTATTATTTTGGCGATAGGTTTTTGGTAAATTATTTAATTTTTTGAATTTGTATGCGAAGTAGAAAATCTGCTTATCAAAAAAAAAAAAAAAAAAATGAATTCTCATGGGTTATGTAATTTTCACTGAATAAAATTTCTGCAACGATGTAAACTGAAAAGTCTTGTTAGTCAATCAAATCGGTATGTGTGGGTAGTTTGCATTTCTAGCAGAAATTTGAGCCTTGTTTTCTATTTCGAACGTAAGGATAAAAAAGTATAAAGCATAGGTATCCAGGGACGGCAGAAGATATGGGGTGGGTGGGGTATAGACCCCACCTAACTTTTCTGAGCATGGGGTGCACCCCACCTTCTGGCCTTGGAAATATACCAATTTTTTTTAGTTAAATGAGGCAAAAAAAATGTTATGAAATTATGAATATTGTTTATACTAATTTTTGCTTGATTGAGACTGACCAAGTGATTTGAATCATTTATTTATCGGTCATAGACTCAACGTTATGCATTATTATTTAGAAAAAGAAGCAGCATGAGAAGCGATCGTTTGAGGAAATAGAGAGGTGCCATGACAGGAACGAGATTCGGAAGTTTTATACCAAAAGGTAAAAATATCCTGCCAGGGTGGCAAACCCCGAACTCAAGCCTGTAAACACCAGCAAAGAAACATAGTTATAGAGTCACAGTCGCTACTGAGGATCTGGAAAGATCATTTCTGCAGACTGCTTAACGGCGATGAGGACAAAAAATTCCGCTGTCAGGCAGATTGCCCCATTCAGCTTGGACGATGATCAAGAATGTCGTCCTCCCGACCTAGAAGAAGTTAAGCTTGCCATATGCAAACTTAAGTCAAATAAGACTGCAGGCAGATGGCCTTGATGCCAAACTTTTCAAGGCAGCTGGAGACCAATTGGAAAGGAGCATGCACCAGCTGATCTGCATGATATGGTCGGAAGAAAGCATGCCCGATGAATGGAACCTCAGTATCGTATGCCCGATCCTAAAGAAAGGAGACCCTCACAATTGCGCCATTTATAGAGGGATAATCCTCCTTAAAGTCGCTTACAAGATCTTGTCTGCTGTAATATGTGAACGCCTGAAACCCCACGTCAACAACTTGATAAGTCCTTATCAATGTGGTTTTAGACCAGAAAAGTCCACAATAGACCAAATTTTCACATAACGGCAGATCTTGGAAAAACCCCGAGAATATAATATCGATATTCACTATCTCTTTATCGATTTCAAGGCCGCGTATGGCAGTATTTACAGAGACGAGCTGTACAGAGCCATGTCTAGTTTCGGCATTCCTGCAAAACTGGTACGACTATGCAGGATGACTTTGGAGAATTCACGCTGCTCCGTCAAGGTCGTTAAAGAACTCACCGAGACATTTGATGTCGAAAAAGGCTTTAGGCAAGGCGACAAACTGTCATGCGGTTTCTTCAACGTCATACTTGAACAGATTGTAAGAAACTCAAACGTCAACACCAGAGGAACAATCCTTCAAAAGTCTGTACGATTACTCGCCTATGCAGACGATATTGACGTAATGGGAAGAAAAAAGCTTAATGTCATAGGTGCTTTTGCGAGTATTGAAACAGAAGCTGCAAAAATGGGTTTGATGGTTAATGAGGGCAAAACGAAGTATATGCTGTCATCAAACAAGGACACAGAACATCGACAAATTGGACAATACGTCACAATAGACAGGCATAACTTCGAGGTAGTACAGGACTTCGTCTACCTAGGATCCGCTGTAGACACGGACAACAACATCAGTGCGGAGATCAAACGGAGAATAACTCTTGCCAGCCGTTGCTTCTTTGAAGAAGGCAATTGAGAAACAAAACCCTCTCTAGAAAATTCAAGGTGACCTTGTGTAAGACCTTGATCATCCCAGTCCTGCTTTACGGCGTGGAAGCATGGACTTTATCGAAAGTGGATGAGGAAACCCTTGGTCGTTTCGAAAGAAAAATACTCCGAATGATCTTTGGTCCCGTATGCGAAGGCAATGTGTGGAGAAGAAGATACAACAACGAGCTGTATGAGCTGTACCGCGACATGGGCATAGCCAGAAGAGTACGCATCGCGAGGCTACGATGGTTGGGCCATGTTGAGCGGATGGACCCAAACGCTCCGGCTCGTCGGGTGTTCGAAAGCACATTGCAGGGAAATCGCGGAAGGGGAAGACCTCGTCTTAGGTGGCGCAATCAAGTGGATGAAGACCTCAGCCGACTTGGAGTGCGAAACTGGAGAGAGCTGGCCCGAAATCGAAGTCGTTATAGAAGGATGTAGGTTGAGGCCCAGGTTCACCCCGAACTGTAATGCCCACCTAAGTAAGTAAGTAAGTAGATATATGTATATATATATATGCACTAGCTGAGCCGCCCGGCGTTGCACGGGTCTGTAGTTTTAAGGTTCCCGTTTTCGTCCCTGTTTCTGTTCCTATGGGATTAAAGGGATGAAATCTTTACTAAGTTACTGAGGAATTATGTGTCATCCTAGTGCTGAAAGAATTTTTGAAATCCTCCAGTAGTTTCTAAGTTCCCGTTCCCAACCCCGTTTCTGTGGGAATATGGCGATCAAACCTTGACAGAAACCATCTCTATGCTAAGCTATGTTAACCCTGGAAATGTCATAAGAATCCGTAGGGTAGCTTAGGAGTCTATTCCGGACATAGATACAAACACACATACATCCTTTTCTATATAAAATTATAAATAGATATAGATATAGATAGATAGATAGATAGATTTATTTACGTGCATGTGTTGCACTTTTCCTGAAGCACCGTGTTATAGACGATATTTTTCGTCTAACTATCAGGCGGGAAAACAAATAACGCAGATGATCTTCCGACTCGTTAGCATGCCATATATGTATAATTTACCATGAGAAAAACATTCAACGATTGACTTTTTGATTTATTTATGCAAGACGGATCGGAAATGCTTCCAGAATATTTCCGGTTATCTTTTTGATTTAAATTACGCAGGAGAATAATAGTTTAACCCATCTTTAATCGAAGATTATGTGGTGGCATTCCGGGTATATTTAGTGAACAACAGTATCGATTGATTTAAAATACATCAGATCGCCTGGTAACAACTGTTGTATCTGAAAGTTAATTTCATCAACATCTACATTTTTAGCTGCCAAAATAGCCCGGTGACTGAGCCAGTTATGATTCAAGTACCTAATTACTCTGTTTATCCGGAAAAATACTCTGAATCAATTCATTTTTTTCCTGAAGAACAGTGCAGAAATTGTCTGGCAGTTTAATGCATTGAGTATTTGGTTGCAGCTCTATTTCACCGTTCCCAACATCTATATTTGTGCTGATAGATCATTTTGCAATCTCACGCTGCCTCTGTCGTTCTTGTACTCGTGTTGCAGCTATGTTTCGTTCTCGTGCTGCTCTTATTCTTCCATTATTCTGTCGCATACGTTCGTCACGTTGTTCTTGACACTCTTGTGCACGAAGCTCTGCTATCCTGACTCTTTGAGCTCCATTTCTTGTGGTGATTTGTTCTGCCGACTGATGCGCTCTTTCAACGCGTTTGCGTCGTGTCTCTTTGCTCCTCTTGTTGTTGAGATAAGATTTTTTGGGTGGCATTCAACTGAAAATAACATTTTAATCGTTACAAAATAAACTGAAAAACATGCTATTATAGCGCATTGAATAGCTGTATATATCTTACCTTAACCACAGCAACGCGTGGCTAATTATACTTACATGTATATAGTTTAATTACAGTATTGAATAACGAAACACCAATTATCAAAAAGCTGTAGTAATTTCGCCTGATTATGTTCACTATAATATAGATTTAATTTGTATTTGATTTATACTAAAGTCAAGCTACACTTAGCCGGCTATACTTACTCCAAAAATAAAAAAGTAAAATTCACTGTATTTCGTTTATTTTAAAATAAATTTAAATTATACTTTAGTCTCAACAACATATGGTTGTTGATACTAAATTAAGATGTAAGCTATCCTATCTTCCAAGTTGGATCAAACTGCACACGGTATCCGAATTTTATTAAAATCGGTTAATTAGTTTAGGAGTCCATCGCGGACAAACATTGTGACACGTAATTATGGTGGTCGATCATAAATTGAGATGCAAGCTATCCTATCTACCAAGTTGGATCAAACTGCACACGGTGTACAAATTTGATTGCAATCGGTTAAGTAGTTTAGGAGTCCATCGCGGACAAACATTGTGACACGTGATTTATATATATTAAGATATATAAAACTACCATACCTTATTTCATTCTATCATGCTCCCCACCTTAAAAAATAGTGTTCTGCCGCCCCTGTAGGTATCTACACCATTTCTTCCTTTAACTAAAGTTATATAATTATATGACAACGCCAGACATATGACTGAATAAAAGCTAATAACTTTTACGCGAAATTTTTCTACAATAATAATATAAATATTTTACCCTTTACAAAAACACAGCTAAATACACTATTTTTTAAGAGATTTCGCCATAAAAAGTACTTTTTTAGGCACTAATATCAGGTTTTCAAAAAGTATCGAAAGAAACGAAAGTAACGACATTTTTATACCGAGTACTCAGATCAAAAGTAACGTATACATACGGGTACTTATTTAATTTTATCGTTACTTTTACAGCTCTACTGACGAGGACTACATCTTACAAAGACGTTGTTCTATTGGGGTTAAAATGAGTAGCTGCTCATTGTGTTAGTGAAAGATAAATTCAAAGCAATCATAGATTCCCTTAGACGAGCACTACTAGAACAATTGAGAAAGTTTATGTAAAAATCACCACACTCTACAATTTTTTGATGTTTGGTCACAGATTTGCTGTATAACTTCAGAAATATCTTAATACATATTGTAGTAGTAGTAGTAAAAGTGTGAGTATTATTTTGAAAATATTACGATTTAATTTGTTTTATAAATATTTAATTAAAAGAAATATATATCTATCATAAACTAATATTAACAGTTAAAATAATCTCAAGTTTTTATTTATATTTTTCTGTTTTTAAAATGCTTCATTTTGGATTTTGTTGCGATATCTTAAGGCGGCTTTCACATAATTGTACAACGAATTCCACTCTTGGCCGTTTAGAGCTTCAACAGCTTCACTCAAAGTTAAGGTAGATTTTCCCCAATAGGCAAGTCTTATTTCTTTCAAAACAGGGCAGATAGCTAAGAAGTGATATGTATTTTCTGTGGTTCTGTGGTTGCATAGGGAACACTCTGTATTTCTCGCTGGGGCATATGGTTGGAAATTTAGACGAAGTAACTCTCCTCTGGTTTTAAAAATGGTAGTGATTGTGTGAATCGAATATCGATCATTGAAATAATTATTGGCACCAAGGTTATGCTGCAAAATTTTGTACATCATTCTAGACTCACTTCGTTGAGCCATCTCAGCATATTGTTCAAAGCTTGTTTCCTCGATCTTTGCCAGCAACACCTCAAAGTTCTTATTCCATTCCTCCAACCCTGTCTCCATCAATTCGACGTTGTACTGAAGTTCTAGCCGTGACCATTCCGCAAAAAATTGGGACTTTCGCTGCAGCAGATTTCTTGCAATTATGTTCGGTAGTCGATGATTTGAGAGAGCTAGTATTTTTCTTACATAATTAAAATGCATTCTGAGTGAGAAAATGTAAAGCGGTGATACTCCAGTCTCCAGATGTAGCATATATGTTGGTGTATTTTCTGGCAATCGGAATATTTTTTTTAGAAAGTACCTTAATAATTTCTCTACTTCATCATATTGTCGAAAACCCCAAATCTGACCAGCATAGCACATAATTGCTCGCATAACCGCTTCAAAAAGTTTGTACTTAGCGCTTGGAGCAACGTTTATTTTTCCCAGGACTCCCTTCCAGTTGCAGTTTATAGCCTTTTTCGAGTCGATGAGTTTACCTTGTAGCTGTTTTTTGAAAGAAAGTTGTGGTGTGATGACTACTCCCAGATATTTGTATACCTTAACTATTTCGAGCGGTTCATTTTCCCAGATCCATTTTTCATCTCCTGCGTATCTGCCTGTTCCATTATGGAAAAACAGTATTTTGGATTTGTTGGTGTTAACCGTGAGGTTCCACACACGACAATAGTCACGCAACTTGTTGATCATCATTTGCATCGTTTGCGGTGACTCCGCTAGTATGACGATATCGTCTGCGTACATAAGTGCTTTGATGTTAACTCCCGCAAAACTAATTCCTCCAGTCAAAGCCGATGATAGGTCATCCAAAAAGAGCGAGAAGAGAAGTGGACTTAGCAGACAGCCTTGTTTAACTCCGGTATTAGTATGAAATCAAGCTGACCTCTCGCTTCCATCCCAAACTGCAGTTGCATTATTTTCATAAAGGCTTTGTATTACCGTTAGTATTTTTGTTGACATTCCAAGACAGCTTAACTTGTAAAAGAGGGCATTCCTATCGATTGAGTCGAAAGCTGCTTTGAAATCAACGAAGAATCCATATAATTTTTTCCCCTTGTCAAGGTAGGACCTGGCAATACAGGTTAATGAAAAAAATATTATCAACTGTGGAATACTCTTTCCTGAAACCGGCTTGAAACTCGCTAAGTAGTTCGTTTTGTTGTACCCAGCTTGTAAGTCTGTCTAGAATGACACCATTGAATATTTTCACTACCGAATTCATAAACGATATTCCACGATAGTTGTTAGGATCGTTAACATCTCCGTTTTTGAATAGTGGTAGTATAATATTTTGACGAAAACTTTCTGGAACTTTTCCTCTATTGAAAATGCAGTTGTATGCCTCAGTTAGTTTTTCAATAAAGTTCACTGTGGCATATTTGAAAAACTCATACGGCACCCGATCCTCTCCAGGAGCTTTGTTCAGATTGCATCGGTGTATAACTTTTAAGACTTCTTGTACAGTGAAGGCACGGTCAAGTTCTTCGTTTTCTATAAAAGGTTTGGCATAAAGAATCAAATTGTTTGAATTTATAGGCTTACTGAGTAAATTTTCGAAATGTTCGGCTAAAACATTCGTACTGATTTTTATTTCTTGAGCAAAAAAGATACCATTGAGGGAACGGGCTATTTTCCAGAACGAACGGCTGTCGTTTACTTCCGATCATTTTTGGCTTAAATAGTTCGAGTATGACTTCTGTTTTTCCTTACAAATCCTTTTGAAATCCTTGTTCGCCTCTTGGTACATTCTTTTTGAAAAGCTTGAATTTGATACCCTCAAGAGTTTCAAAAAGCCGAAAGATTTTTTTCTTGCTGCTTCACAATCTCTGTCAAACCACGGTTCTTTCCATTTCTGGTTTCTGGTAGATTGAAAGGGTTGTGCAGCCTGAGTGATACACGAGACCAGGATATCCGTGGTGAGGTTCGAGTAATGTTGGTTGCTGCAGACTGATTCCATTATGCCGTCTAGGTTTCGTTTATAGCGCTCCAGTTGAGAGTTCTTCCATTGTAATTTGGGTAGCAATTTCATCTCCGCATCATTTATGACCGATTCTTCTTTCAGCATGCAATCGACAGTAAGTGGCATGTGATCTGAATAAATCAACTCTCCGACTTTTAAATCCTCCACACACTCCAACCATCTTCCACGCACAAGACAGTAATCTATAATCGAGGTTCCTCTGATGAACGTGAAATGTCCATCCGGATCGCTTCTAGTTCGTCCATTTAAAAGTGATAGACCGATTGACTCGCACATTTCAATAAATTTGTTCCCGTTTCCGTCAACTTTTGTGTCCATTGCAAATCTTGTGATGTTAAAAGAGCCGGGTATAAACTCTGGCTCTAGTTGCAAAAGCTGGGAGTTGCCTACCCTTGCGTTACAATCTCCGATTACCATCACATTTTCTTGGTGTAATTCAAGAAGAAAGTCGTACAAACTACTAAACTCCTCCATCCATTTATTGCAATTGATATATACAGGAACTATAAATAATTTATCATTCGCTATTGTCAGTTCGATAACAGTTCTGTCCATCTCATTTACAAAGCCACATTTAAACATTTTGTGAAGTGATTTTTTTATTCCGAATAAACATCCTCCACTTGCTCTTCCATGGCTATGCGTTCTAGTTGCCGGAATCCATTTAAGTATAAATTCTGGAAAATATGTCTCATAATGTTCGGTGTCTCGTTCAGTAAATGTTTCGAGTAATAAAAAAATATCGTTATCTCGAATAGTTTCAAAGAATTTTTTAAAAATCAACTTAATTCCTAACCCTGATATATTATATGAAGTAATTTTAAATGAAATTTTACATAAACTAGCATTAACAAAATTTTTAGTGTAAACGTGGCTGACGGCATTATTATTAAAAATGTGTTGGCAGCACTGAACTGCTCGCAGTTTGGGCACCCCTGATGTGCATTTCACCTGGTGTCAATTCATAGCTGTCATCGATCAATTGCTGCAGAAACGTCATTCCACCTTCCTCGTCACACGTCAAAACATTGCTTGGGTTGAACGTTGAAGTTAAATGTTTTTTCTCCAATTTTGATCGTGTCTCCTCGGATGAATGTTTTTATATTTTTGTTTTTAGCCGACTTAATTTTAATTAATTTTCTTCGTCGTTCTCTTGACGCCGCGGGGTAGTCTCTGTGCATTGAAATGCCGGTGTTTCGCAGTCTGACCGTGTTCAGCAGAATTCGGCCTACATCTTCTTTTTCTTTAAGTTCCACAATCACATTTTCGATGTTCGTGTTTCTAGAACGAATGACAAGCGTTGATGTTATTGCTCCTGGATTTTGTGTTTGCAGTAAATCCAAGCACAGAGATTTCGCTTTATTTTCTGCTGAAATACCTGCTTGAGCTGGAAAGTGCAAAACTACGTTTTTTTCATTGGCTTTCTTTGGCAGAAGTTCAACTTGCCGTTCAAGAGAAAAGCACTACGACTCCATTTTCTCAAGTTTATTTTGCAATGAGAGATTGTTTTGTTGCAGTAAACTAATCTCTGTCCCCATCTTTTCCATGTCTGGCTTTTGTGGGCAGATCCTTGAGCTTCTCATCCAGAATTGAGGTCATGGTATCTCCAATTAGCATTTTTAAATCAATAATTTGCATTGAACCTACGGATATATTCGACATTTTTCTATCTGACGCTAACTTTGTTGGTGGAAAATGTTCGGGGGAGGTTTCCGCTTGTTCTCTCTTCGAAAAACTTTGTGTTTTTTTGTTGGTTTCAGCGGTCTTGGGCGGTGTCCGTTGCATATTACTTCGCCGAGTTTTATATATGGTTTTTCTTTTTTCGCGATTTTAACTATCAATTTCTTTCCTTTTGGTTTAAATTTAGTAGAACTCACCTTCAATTGTCAAACTAAAGAGCAATTAGTACTTTTAGACTTTAATTTTAAATAAAAACCACTTAAATATTGATATTTTACTGGAGCTTATAAAAAGGTAACTTGTTTGTATCACTCTCACTCTCTCTCTCTCTCAGAATATATACATAAAAATAAATATATAATAATACATATATAAAAATAAATGTACGGTTGGTTGTGATCGCATCACTTGAGAACGGCTCGACCGAATGAAAGAAAATTTATGTGTTAGCTTAGTTATGGCATTTTTCCTGAATGTCACTTTTGTTCATATAAAATACTAGCTGTGCCCGCGACTTCGTCCGCGTGGAATAGTGACTTTCAGCAGCATTTATAACTTTTTAGGAAATAAAACTTCTAGCCTTAAAAATGGCGGTACATATTTCCAAAAAAAAAACATTCAACCCCTATTTCAACACCTTGTAGCCCTGTTAAAAATACTTTTGAGACCGTAGTTTTTGAATTCCCATTTCCGTTCCCGTGGGAATATAAGGAAGGTATATAGCCTTTATCCTTCCGCATGTTCTAGACCATCTCTGTAGCTAATTTAATAAAATCTGTTTAGCAGTTTGAACGGGAGACATACGAAAAACATACCGACATAGCTACATTCGCATTTTTAATATTAGTAAAGACTCCCGTTCCCGTGGGAATATGGTGACCGTTTTCGTGGGAATATGTGGATAAGTTAAAGTTAATGTTACTCCGGGATTATGGAGCATTCCAACGGTGGATGAATTTTTTAAATCGGTGCTGTAGTGTAAGAGTTCCCGTATACGTTCCTGCTCCCGTGGGAATATAGGAAAAAAATATATAGTCTATGTCTTTCCTCAGGTTCTGAACAATCCTTGTACAAAATTTCATTTAAATCGGTTTATTAGTTTGGGCGGGAGATGGTTACATAGAAAGGTGAACAGACAGAGTTACTTTTGCATTTATAATAATAGTGAGGACCGGTTCCCGTGGGAATATTCGAATGAAATACAGCTGACGTCCGCCCCTAAGATCAGAACAATCCTTGTACAAAATTTCATTTAAATCGGTTTATTAGTTTGGGCGGGAGATGGTAACATAGAACGACGGACAGACAGAGCTCCTTTCACACTTGTTGTATTAGTAAGGACTCCCGTTCCGGTAGGAATATGTGGATGAATTTTTTTAGTATTTTTTAGTATTTTTATTTATTTATTTTATGTTCGGCTTACACTGTAATATATGATATCTTATTTATAGTGTAAGGTAAAATTGTACAGTTGCTACTAAATTTGATAAATTTACATTATTTGAACGTACATAATATTTTCATATATTTAAAGTGAATGTCTAAACATGGCTAAAGTGAATTTTAAGTTGGGTTTTAATTTGTACTGTGCTACCAGTGTTTTTAATTAATTGCGGTAAGGAATTCCGTAAACGTGTTGAATTCACAAAAAACTGACGTTCGGAAGTAAGATTATTAAAGCGGGGGATCAATAAAAGCCGCGATCTGTTAGTATTCAAAAATTGTATTTCCTTAAAAAGTTCAACTGGTTGATGAGATAATAGTATACCCGAAAATACGGTTAATGTTCGAAATTTCAACAGGTTTTCAAACGACATTCCCAAAAGTTTTGATGAAAATTGTGAGATTCTGTCAAAGCGCCTCAATCCATAAACGTATCTTACTGCAGAGTTGAATGCAACGGTTAGTTTTCTTTTACTTTCTTGATCGAGGTCGCAGTAGATTTCACAACCGTAGGTTATTATGGGTATAATAAGTGTTTTTACAAGTAAAGCACGGATTTTTGGTGGAGTGAAATATTGCGAAGTCCAAAGTGTGCGTAGAACACCATAAGTTTTCCCAACAACAGAGTTTACATGGTTAGTCCAAGTCAGATTTCGGTTAAAAATTACGCCCAAATTTTTCGCAGATTGTACATATTCAATTAAAACACTATTCAACACAACAGGAGGGAAATAGGAAAGATCTGTCTTATTTTTTGAAATTACAATACATTTAGATTTAGTTGGGTTGAGTATTAAACCATTTTTGTCTGACCAGTTCGCGATTTCAAGTAGATCTTCATTTATACAAGAGGCAGTGTGCTCAATCAACCCCAATGGACAGCTTACGTATAGTTGGACATCATCAGCATATAAATGAATTGAACAGTTCTTGACAATCGTAGGAAGCTCATTTACATATATGGAGAATAGTAACGGACCTAAAATGGATCCTTGCGGGACGCCACTAGGATTTGGAAGAAAATCGGAGAGCTGCCTTTTAAACTCAACTGCCTGTGTGCGTTCAGTTAAATAAGAGAAAATTAGATTAACTGCATCAATAGAAAACCCATAAAGACAATAGAGCTTTTCACAAAGAATAGAATGGTTAACCAAATCAAAAGCCTTTGAAAAATCTAATAGTACTAAGAATGTAACATTTTCATAGTCAATATTTTTCCTGATATCCTCTGTAACTTTGATTAAGGCTGTTATGCAGCTATTATTCTTTCTGAAACCAGATTGTTTTGGTGTGAATAAATTTCCGCTGTGAAAGAAGCTAACTACTTGTTTTTGAATAATTTTTTCGAAAGCTTTTGATAAAAATGATAATATGGAAATAGGCCTGAACTCATCACATTTTGAATTTTTAGGCACAGGTACAATTTTTGCCTTTTTCCATTGTTTCGGAAACTCGCTAGTATAAATGATTGTGTTGAAAATGTGAGTTATGTATGGTAACAAGACAGGAAGAAGGAGTTTTAGGAACGAAGGATGAATTCCATCCAAACCCATAGCATTTGATTTTATACCGAGTATAGCTTCAACCACATCTTCAGGATAAATTGTTGAGAAGTTAAAAGAATTTGTATTTGATGCAGTTTCTCCATTTAAAGTGGGTGAGACGTAACTGAGATTGTTATGCAAAGTTGAATTTGACACACATTTTTGATTCAGTATATTAGTATCTAAGATATCACTTGAAATATTTGGGGGTTTACCAATGCCCATTTGCTTCAAATATTGCCAGGTTTGTTTAATGTTTTGGGAGCTTTGAAAACGGCTAGAGTATAGGGCAGCTTTAGCGTTTCGAATAGCCAATACCGTTCTATTTCGTAGGGAACGGAAGTTTTGATGAAAACTATCAATTCGAAAGGTTTTCCATCGTTTGAAGGCCAAGTCTCGTTGCTGTATTAGTGATTTGACTTCTCTAGTAAACCAAGGTTTACTTTTGTGACAATTAGTTTTAGTTTTTAACGGAACGTACCTATCAAAAAGTTCTAGTATCTTGCTATTTAGTAAATCTATCTGTTCAGAAGAAGTGGCTTTAAAAAAAATATCATTCCAATTAGAATATATTACGTCAGATTGAAGAGCGACATAGTTAATATTCTTGAAATCTCTATATACATAGGTATCGATTGAAATATTTACATGAAAATCGAATATCATGAAAATAAGGTCATGTTTGGAAAAAACTGGGGCTGACAGCTGATCATAGAAAATTACTTTGCTTTTGAAACTAACAAGAAATAAATCAAGTAATGTGGGTTCGAAGGCAGAGAAATGTGTAGGGGTTGAAGAGTTAACGACATAAAAATTAAGACCAAGAAACTCATCAATGAAAGTATTTTCTTCCAACAAATTGCAGTTGAAATCTCCACACAGGATTGTGTTCGGATATGAAGCAGACATTTGTTCAATAGTATTAAGTAGTGGTAGAATGCATATATTTTTGGAGGGTCTGTATATAGTACCGAGAAGGAGCTTTTCAGTTTCACTGTGTATTTCAACAAATATAAATTCATTTTCACCAAATCCATCTGAAGAAACCTTAAGCTTACACTGTATACCCTCTTTAACATAAATTGCTACTCCTTCGCCTCTGCAACGCTTCCGATCTGATCGAAAGAGCTTATACCCCTTCAGTGCGTATGCTTGACTAGTTTCATCGTCTTTAAACCAAGTTTCGGATATACATATAACATCAACCGTTGAGTTTTCAAAAATATACCGAAATTCATCGATCTTACATGGTAAGCTTTGTGCATTGAGATGACACATCCGAAGACCAGTTCCTTGCTGACCCAACACATTAATCATAGAGCGCGTATTATATTCAGACATAATGTACCAACAAAATAATTAGCACAAGGAGAAACCAATAGCACAGCCAAACAAACAACAAGTGAAAAAGGTTTTAAATTCAAATTAAAATTTTAGTTACAAATGAGAAAAAATTATAAAAGTAAAAATAATAACTATTAAATATTATAAAGAAAAAAGAATCAATAATTTCATTTATATTCACAAAAGTTAATATTTAATTGATCAAGCTGGCATCCCTGTTCAAATCTTCAATGCAGTCGACTGTCTCAGCAGCATCATTACTACGACGTTTTACGTACACCACTCCTCGTGACGTATATACAGATGAAATTTTTTTTTGTTTTATCAGCGTTAAAGCGTGCTTTAGTATGTTGTAGTTAGTTTTCGTTAAAGCCTCGCGCATGTAAAGAGAGCTTGTAGAGTTTATATCAATGTCTTGTAAACAAAGTTCTCTCTTTTTTAGTTTTCGGAACGAAGAGATAGATTTAAGTACAAAATTACGATCATAGGGAGAATGAAACTTAAGGAGAATCGGAGTGTCTTTGGACTCAGTGCGAGTGGCCATGGCCATACGATATATGTTGACCATAGAGCATAGATGGTTGCTTAATTTGCAAAGAGTTGCATAACGAATTAAATATTAATTTTAAGTTTTCGTCGGGTATGTGGGGTACACCAGAAAGAAGTGCATCACAAGCCAGTGTGCGGTTCTCCTGCGTGTTTTGAAGTTTTTTAATCGCTTCGAGTTCGATTTGCACGTTTTCAGACTTTTTATTAGTATGATTTAGACTGAGTTTCACATCTGAAAGTTCATTTTGTAGTGTGGCTATGTCTTTACATTCACTCACAAATTTCAATTCAAGAGCATTTACTCTTGATTGCGTGTTGTCAATAGATTTTTTTAGTTCACTTATTTGGTTGTCAAAGTTGCTCACTATTCTCTTTTCAGATTCATTTATGTGCTTGGCTAGAAGTTTTATTATATAATCACTTTGTTCTTTAAAACGTTGGTCCATCGATTTGGATTCTGTGTTGGTATTTGTATTTGTAGGGGAGGGGGCGATAGAATTCATTTCGACGTTTTTGCGGGAGGTACCAGAACGTGTATGTGACATTTTAATAAAAAGAGAAATCAAAATCACTTTGTAATAATTAAATGTTTAGTTGTCATATATTTTTATTTAATAAATCTGTGCTCAAAAGGCAAAGGCTCTTAAGTCGACTTAAGTGGTTTTAGCTGTTTATCCATTTCTTTTATATTCTGCCCACAAACTATTTTTCTTTTTTACCCTTGTTGATTAATCTTTGAAAACAAGAAAGTTATGACCTTTTGTAAAATGGCTTAAGTTTAATTCGTAGGATTTTGCAAAAGGTAAAACAACTTAAGTAGATTATGATTCATCTTATGTATCAATTTATTTTGTTTATCATAATAATAGGCAGAAATTATTTGGGTAAAATATCTTAAGTTCGATATGAATCAATAAAGTAAAATCGCTTATGTCGACTTAAGATATCTTATATTTTTAAGAATATCTAATATTTTCTTTGCTCATTAAAGTAAAATAGCTTAACTTGACTTAAAACTCAAATCAATTAAATATACGAATTGGAAGAACATCTTAGGATACTTAGTATATGAAAAACTGAAAAAGTTGTTTTTGTAAAAGCACTTAAGTCAAAAAAACATTAAAAAAAGCATTAAATCCTCCACTTATCAAAATCTAGTTTTACTATTTAAATAATTGTGTATATAAAGGCAAGACTACTGAAAACTGTTTCTTCATATCCTTCTTAATTTTTTTTAAACAAATACTGCAAGTTAAAAATCCACTTTCTGAAAAACTATGAAAATAGAGTTAAGAGCTTTTACCTTTTGAGCACAGAAATAATAAAGACGCTTTATCTTTAGCAGTGAACTTTTATTTTAATGAGATAGTGAAACACTCGGTACTAATAAAACAGCGAAAATTAACTTTTATATGCGTTTTAATGCAGAAAAATTTAACAAAGAGAGCCAGACTAAAATACACGTCTACTCTGTAGCAGTCATTACGACATATATATAATGTCTACTTAAGTTAATGTTACACAGGAATAGTGTAGCATTCTAACGGTGGAAGAATTTTTGAAATCGGTGCTGTAGTGTCAAAGTTCCCGTATACGTTCCTGCTCCCGTGGGAATATAGGGAACCGTAGGAATATGGAGATGAATTAGTTCTAATGTTAGTCGGGGATAGTGTAACATTCTAACGGTGAAAGAATTTTTGAAATCGGTGCTGTAGTGTCAAAGTTCCCGTATACGTTCCTGCTCCCGTGGGAATATAGGGAACCGTAGGAATATGGGGATGAATTACTTTTTATGTTACTCGGGGATAATGAAGCATTCTAACAGTGGAACAATTTTTGAAATCGGTGTTGTAGTTTCTAAGTTCCCGTATACGTTCCCGTTCCCGAGGGAATTTAGGGATAAATTGTAGCCTAATTGTTATTCTGATGTATAAGCTATATTATTGGAAAGTTTAATTGAAATCCATCCAGCAGTTTTTGCGTGAAAGAGGAACAAACATACATCCACACATACAAACTTTCACGTTTATAATATTAATAATAGGATATATGTACAAGTGAAACAACAAATAAATGAAACAAATCAATACAAATCTACAATATCGATAATTTATTTAAATAAAAATGTAGGTATGTTTGTTTGTTTGTTTGTCCGATATAGACTTCTACACCGCCCAACGGAATTCAATGAAATTTTTAAGTTAAATACAGTTTAGTCTGGGTATGCTTCTTGTAAAGGTTTGATACCAATATTCTCACGGGAACAGAATTTGGATGTAACTTAGAAAATACGGGAAACAAAGGACGAGACCGGGATCCTTAAGCAATAGACTAGAACTGTCAAAGCTTCGCAAGCATTTATTGTACCGGGAGATAAATGATGGAGAATTGTAAAAATTGTATATTTTTTATTGGACATCCATAGAACCCATTCCGAAAATAGCAGCGTACTGCACAACGAAAAAGACAGCCAAATTTACCGTTTACGATTCCGTCTTATGGGATTTTTCTTTTCGTTTAAAGCCTAGTACGCTGCTGATGCGAAACGGAATTTTTCGTTGATTTCCACGAGCACGACGGAATCGTAAACGAACACTCAACGGAAAATCTTTGTGTAGAGTATAATCAGCTGTTTTGAAAAAGTGACAGTCAAAGCCAAGTCAAAATTGTCACCAGAAGCAACAAAACAAATTAATATTTTTGAAAACAAAATGTGTTGACAAAACTAACTAAGAACCATATCCGGGAACTTCACTTTCAAAAACTGTGCTTAAACATTTGAGTGGGTGAATCCGGTAATAGGTTGACTCGTGTAAAGGTAAGCTCAGGACTATAAAGTGCATTAGCTGAATACTCAACGAATAAAATTTTTTTGTCAACTTTCAGGTATCGGAACAATTGACTGGTCAACAACCAGTGTTTTCAAAGACCGTACGTTCTTTCGGCATCAGACGTAATTTAATCACTGTTCACTGTACAGTTCGTGGCGCTAAGGCCGAAGAGGTTTTCGCTGTAACAAACTTGTCCAGATTCTCACTGCGGGCGATGTCTCTTGCTCCAAACCAGTCATCCAAACTTGATTGGAAAAGCCTCATTACTATAGTAATTTTTTAGAGATCCGCTCTATGAGTCCTGGAAAATGATTTTCTTCAAACTTGTAACTTGGAAATTGCCTTCTAAGAAAGTGTACCTGGCAATTGAATGCATCCACCAGTCATAAATACTTTCTGTGCTAATCGGGGCGAAACATTTAGAAAACGTAATCAATCAATTTCGTAAGGCCAGATTCAGAGCTTCCTATCATATTTGGTTGGAAAAGCAATTCGGTTGCTCGTATATTGACTCCACTCCGACGAGTAGCTATAACATTCACAAGAAATTTTTCCAAGTCCATTTTCACAGCCAATTAAAAACTACCAGCCGTATTTATAATCGCATTTTAAACTCCGCGAAACTTTAAAACACGCTTATTCGTTGATTAAAACAAAAATAATAATTATAAGTAATTATAATCATTTCTCGTCAGTGAATAGGGGCTGATTAGCTTAAACGCAGAAATGCGTGTTTTAAGCGTGTTTTAGCGTTTAAATGTCATTTCATTTTGAGTATTGAGTAGTCATTCAGTGGTTTATTTACATCTTTGAGAATTTTAAAAATAACTAAAATGGAAATGTACTCAAATTACATTAACTTTATAAATAATTTGGATTTAGTAAATGTGTTTTCAATTGGAATGAATATGCATTGTTTTCCTTTTTTGTTTTTAAAAGTTTTCCAGTTGGGAAACGTTCTTGATTTTCCATTTTTGGACAAAAAAACAAGAAATTAAAAAAAAATAATATAGAATATATATATGTATATATATAGAACAACGTACATATATTGTGTGAACTACATTTTTCATCTTCCATAGCTAAGAAAATATAAACCAAAACAAATTTCTGTTTTCAGTTTTAACCATTGAGAAACCAAATTAGAGAGTTTCTTTATGATTTTGACATAAGGTATGATAAACTACAATGGGCGAAAAAAAGGATTATAAATAAGGACTTATTTTTTCACTGATTAAAGTCTTAATAAGCTCCTATTCACTGAATAACTAATATGCGTTTTAAGCGTGTTTTAACGAAATCTAATAAACACGGCTGTACCTGGTACGTTATCAATTTATTTCAAACTTCTGTTTTCTATTTTATAAAATTCTATTGAAATAGATGGCACAGTAAATACACAAAACAAAAAAAAACAATAGAACTGTCAAAATTTCGCAAGCATTTACTGTCCAGGGAGATAAAAGATGGACGGAAAACTGTGTAGAGTTATAAGAATTGTAGTAAAAAGATCTACTACAATTATCCACCTATAAAACCCTTTTCGCAGAGCAGCAGCGTACTGCACGACGAAGAGGTGAGTGAAATTTTTCGTTTACGATTCCGTCCTGTCATTTTTGTATGGGATTTTTCTTTTCGTTTCAGCAGCGTACTAGGCTTAAGCAGCGTACTTAACTTTATAATAAATGCTTGCGAACATTTGACAGCTACATAGTGCTTTTTTTACTTTGAGCAACCACAATAACAATATTTGCAAAATGAACGAACAGTTTTTGGAAGAAGAGGTCGAAGTAGTCAAAAAATGAATACACCAAGAAAAACAAATTATCGTCGAAAAAAGCTTTTGTCGATTCATTTTGTTAAAATAAATTAACCTCTTAATTACTTCTTGTGGAACCTTCACTTGACTTTGATTATTAGTTTTTCAAAGCATCCGATAACACTCTATACATATACTCTCCGCTGTGTTTTCGTTCACGATTTTGTTGAGGCCAACGAAATTCGAATTTCGTTTCGCATCAGTAGCGTAGGTACTAGACTTTGTTTATAGAAGCAAAAGTGACGTTGTGATATGCATAATGATCTATGATGTATGAATTAATTAACTGTCTGTTCAATACTAGCAAAAGCGAAATATTTTCCACATTAGGATCTACTAAGTTCATTTGAGAAAACTTTGTCTTCGAATGTCCAACACAGTTGAAAAGTCATACTGCTGCAACTGCTAATGTCAACAATATTGCCAAGAGGAGGGTGATGGTCATCTATGTATATTATTAATACCTGGACAACATTCAAGGAGTACTAAGTGCGTCAGAAGTAAAGATTAAATCGTAATTTCTATACTTAAGAAGTTTCGAAGCTTCTTTAGTTCATAAAGTTGTAAGTCAATAGAGGTTTCGCTATCGAATAAGATAGCCCTTGTGGAAAAAAAGTATTCACGATCCAATGACTTCAATAAATCTAATTTTTGTTTTATAGATTGCAAAATATGCGTTGCTGTTATATGTAACTTCACTTCACTTTATTCGAAAAGGTCTTAACTGCTAATTAAGAAAAAAGAATCCACCATGGCTGTACTTTAAGGCTTCTTTTCATAGTTCAAACATTGTCTGCATGTTGAATTCCGAGTTTAAAAAACAAAGAAGAAAAAACAGCTCGCCCGCAAATATGATTTCCTGTCACATTATGTATACCTCAACAGTTTGTCTTTCTAAAAAAATAAACTACAGCTTGTATATGTATGTATAAGCCTGCTGATACAAGAGGTCCCTATAAGTAGTAAGCAAAGCCTGAAATTCTTAAAAGAAAAAAGGTAGTGCAATACATGAACGGAACGCAAAGAAGAACAATCGATTATACGACGAGTTGTAAGGAAAAAAAAAAATAGAGAGAACGAAGGTAAACTCCAACACTTTTGGGACTTCTTAACATGAATTTGATAGGCAGTCGACATCGACACACAGAGGGATTTATTTTCAGCTTTTATTTAGCAAATAAATTTTAATTGAATGAGCGTGTTGTCCACTAAGAAGATGCTTTGCCTTCAGTAACAACAAACTTGACCAAAATCCTTTGACAAAAAGAAAAATTTGTGTTCGTTAAAAGCCACAGGCTTTGTCTAGATTCTTTTTTGTTGTATTCCTACTGGGTTTTCATTTGATTTCTTTGAAATTGTGCTCTTCCGAAAAAGGGAATTTTTTTAAAATCATCATGCCCATAAAAGACACTCTTTGATGTTTGACAGCTTCTTCTGTACAAACGCAAAAAAGTAGCTATTCCCCAATGTTTTAGATAAACACAAAGAAATAAAATTAAACATATAAATGGAGTGGCAACACACAGCACGGAGGGGTGTCTAGCATTCCTCTCAACCTCTCAACTAGGGAAGTAAGAACCACTGAGGCTCCAAAACAGCTCATCACGGCAGTGGAACTCGAATCTCGAACTCCCACGAAACAGGCTGTTATGCTAACCAATACATCACATGCAACAGTTTGCAATTTGAAATTGTTGCATATTTGAAAGATCAAATGTGTTTTGCACTAAAATCAAAGCGAAAGCTTCAAACACGAAAAGCTTTTTTTTGATAACTGAACTTAACCACTAAAATTAAAGTAAAAGTGAGTTTCTTCAGAAATGAAAAACTTTTGAAAAAAAATCGTCAAATGCGAAAACCACTGAAATCAAAGGAGAAACGTAATAAAATCGAAATAAAAACGTCATTACTTACGAACAAGTGTTTATAAGTACATATACCGAACAAAGTCAAACTAGAACAACAATTTTGATTAATGGTGTTGTAAATTGTAAACATACATACTTGTTACGTGTACCTATGGTTTACGTTTTGCTTTTGATTCAAATCAATTTTGTTTGGTTCTACTATGTTTTTTGGCTCAGTATTTAATTTCTGTAGTTTTAGTATTCTGCCATTTTGTTTCCTGGATACATAAGGTTTCTTAAAGAATCTTTCTCATCGTCTCTTTCAGTTCGAAACTTCGACATACTTCTAACGTTCCAGCTCTCGACTCTAAAATTTCATCCATTCTGTCACATTTTCCTACTCCCCGGAACTCGTGAGGCTCTGAGCCGAAAATGTCTATGCTCTATCGGTACTGCGCGTGACGGTGGTATTACCTTGCGAGGTAGTGCCTTTAATTTGTCCCTTAATAGGTTTGTTCGTTGGAGCCCTAGAGTCGTCCTGGGGTCGGGTCGCCACAAAATATTTTTTGCGAAACCTAAAGTCACTCTGAATATCAAATTGAGTGTTTTTGGAGCCCTAGGTTTGGCCTAGGTTTTCCCTCAACTCGCCCTAGGTTTTTGCTGTGGCGAGTTGAGGGCTGTCAAATGGCATATATTTTTTTTTAATGACAAAGATGTGTGGCGATTTGTGGGCTAGCGTTCTTTGAGGACTGGAAAGTCATAGGGTTGTCAAGAAAGCCTTGGTCAACCCAGGGGAAAATTCAAATGAACGAACCTAATATTTGCATACTTCGTTTGAGCTCGCCTTGAATTCATGGGAGTTTTTTATTACAATACTTGTATATGTACATCTACAAATACCCCTCATTAAGTAAGTGATTTAAAACTAAAATAAATAAATGGAAATATGGTGGCGCAGCAGAGTTATGAACCCTCAGGGACAGAATCTGCAATTTGAAGCTGATTCCGAATGCATAAGTTGAAATTTTTTTCTATGGCAGTGTGCTATTACTCTCGGAGAACTTGCCAGTTCCTAGCAAAAGGCGGTACCCGTAAAAGAGTTCCTTTTTTCTTGGATGTTTTGAGATTTGAAACCTCTCACGTAGGTGGCAGAAATAATTATATCTAGAGAGATACCTGCAAGAGATACATTCAAGCCCTGCAAAAGAATCAGTTTGTCGACATCTTTTTGTGTCGAAAAGAGCAAACGCACCTTGATCAAAAGCCACTTAAAACAGTGATTTTCGGCTAAGCAAAACTAAGCAAAAGCAAGTTTGGAACTCTTGTTGATGCTTGTGTGCTGCAACCATAAAGCTAAAGACAAACTTACCTGTGAACATATAAAACAAAGAGTATCGACAATATATATAAGTATAGAATACTTTGAGTAATGTTTGGACATTTTGTGACTTCCGTTGAATACATAGTTCAAATGAATTTTGTGTTTAAGAACTCTTTTGAAGACAGAAAAAAATCAAGGAAAAGTTTTCTTCAAATTTCTCCAACTTTTCCTTTAGAAGAAAACCTTTATTTCGCAGAAATGTAATGTGTTTACGGAAAGGATCCTTTTACAAATTTAACAACCAGCATAGTGCACAGGCACACACCCTCTTCCTGTCCTGCGAAAACGTAGTCATGCCGACTGTCTAATTGAATTGAAAACGTACTTTCGTTCCCCCATTTCCATTTCTCTACCTGCTACCTACCTATACATTTTGATTCCAAAACGCTCCTCCAAAAGCAAACAAAACAATCTCCACCAGGACGAGCATTTGCAGGCAGTCAGCAAAAAGCATAACGCGAATGGTGCCTAGGTAACCGTTTTTGATTGCGCGCTTCACTGTGAAACATGAGATCCTTCTTTTACGATACAACAAACAGTACTGGCAGTTCTTAATAGCTATAGCACTCACAGCTCACATGTATTCACTCCATCACAAATACAATTCTCAAGTCTCAACGCCAAAGGGGATTATCCTTGAAGAAAAGAAAATATATCTGATGTTGTCTATTCTGTTTCTGTCTTTTATTCATCCATGGTATGCTGGTTTTTGTAATTAATTCGAGAAGCACAAAGCAGTGTTGGAACAAATATTGCAAAACTTTTATCTCTTGCCTACCAGTCGACCTGTAGAATTTAATCGAGTGACGATCTTAAATTCTAAGTGAATTGGAACACGGATAAGATTGGAATGAGCTGTCAATCAATTTGATGAAAATTAAGAATTCATGAATTAGAAAAATCATGAAAATCTCAACTGAAACACACAACTTTGCCTGTGCGATGATAATTGCAAGTACCTCCTGTCAAAACTGATGAACACCAAAATGCCATTAGGATGATCTCCCACTGTCGTCGCTCTGACAGATTTGCAACAAGAAAGGTGCACACAGTAGCAACAGCAAGGAGGCATGATCCTTCTTCCAGCTCAGTGCGTCATTTTCATTTTAAACCTAGTTGTGGTTTTATTTTGTGAGAAATCGAGTGTATAATCCCAAAAAGGATAATATGCACAGCAGACAAAGTCAAGGATTTGATGGCCAAGGCAGGCCCATGGCACAATAATATGGGTATCAACTGCGCTTCGTATTTTTGGTTTTTTTTATGACAGAGTATGTGGGCGGTCGTTGAAGTTGGATAATTGAACTGAGTGAGGGCCCTTTATCCTTGATAGTGAATATGATCTTAATAATCACAAATGTAAAAACAAATGCCTGCATAACTTTTGTACACTGGTTCTTTGTTATATTTTATTGAATTTTTTTTTTCTAAGGGACGAATTCCATCAGATGGCTTATTTTCATGGAACTAGTGTTTTCTTCCTTATACAAGATGTTTCTCATTGCCAAAGTTTGAATTATTTAAGTGAGAAACTCAATTTAAAGAATCTTTTTGAAATAAGACCAGTCACGGGTGTTGTTTTAGAAGTGTTCTTTTCGATTTATTAATACAATACCTACTTTTCGGAGTTGGTCATTTTGACAGTTGTCTGGTTATCCATTTTACCGTGGAAGAATTGAAGCTGCACGACTACTGGACACTACGTGCGTTCGGTAAATTGTCTCGAAACGAAATGGCTGTTGACACCGATTTGTATATAATTTTAAACCTGTTAATCAATACCGCTGCATTATTTTTTGTAGGGTTTTGTAAAGTCGCTTGTCTACACAATTAAGCCCGAGACGATTGATATTGTAGTAATCTTTGCCGATGTTGATGTAATCATTTACAGAAAACCAATTAATCAACGCCACTGGCAACTGGAATAGTATGAGTATAAGAGAAAACCTAATGCTTGCTATGTCCGAACCTGAAGTTAAACTGGGTTTCATTCCAGGATGGTTTGAGTTAACCAAGTAAAGTGGTGTCCGCATATGAAAAAAATTTTTGAGTTTATCTTTTTGTCTTAAGTTAAAAAGAGACAGACATAAAGTGCGAGCAGAACGTCAACTCTCTCTCTCTCTCCCTAATGCTGCAAGAAGTGTTTGAAAATTGGGCTTCTCGGTTGCAATTTATTCGAATAAGCCGTTAAGGCCACTTTCCTGACATAATTTTTGAAACATAATATGGCAAAGCTTTATAACATTATATGCATTTCCATTTCTCTTAAAAACCACACGCCCAAGAAAACAGCCTCTTTATTACAAACCATCAATTTGAAAAGCAAACGTAGAATTTAAGAGAAGAAAAATAACGACTAATTTAACAATACCGTCCTATTTTGAAAGTTAATGTATTTTTTAATTATCTTATTGAATTAATGCAATCTATAATTTATATGTGCTGGTTTACTCCAAAAAAGCATTCGATTGAAAACCGCTAGATTTAGTATGAGTGGCCCTCACACAACAAACAGGCGTTTGTACGGATCATCAACAAGCGGGTGCGGTGGTGAGAAACCTGGTTAGTATTTGAGTGTTTTCTGCTTGTGAAACGCATACACATAAATTAAATTAAAGATTAATAAATTTTTTTTAACAGTTAAACACATTGCTCTGCCAACAGTATCAATGCTTTTTCGCCTCTTCGGCTTAACTCTGCGATTTGTTGCAAAACAAAGTACCAAATTTGCGCTACATCCTCCTCATATCTAAATATGATATCGTTTACGTCAGGGTTTCCCAAACTATTTTGAGCCACAGACCCCTTTTCCGAAATGAACTGACACCGTAGACCCCCAAAGCCAAATTACTTTAAAAATCCTGTCTCAAGTTTTTTACTTACTTATAGGTACTAAGTACCTAAGCAAGTTTTGCAGTAGCGCAGAAAGAAAATTTTTTGAGATAACAATAAAACATGACATTACGATGATAGCAGGTATGAAATTCAATGAACATGAAGTGTAATTCATAATTTATTAATGCAAGTTTTCAAAAATCGTGCTCTTTATTGAGAACAAATAATAATTCTTGATTTGAAAAATTAATGCGATGGATAAATTTGGTGACTTTCTACCAAATCAAGCTAGATCTGGTTTAATATTGGTAAGCTGCAGCCTTAAGTCTCGTTCGTTGACTTTCAAACGGTTTCTTTTTTTCGTCAAAATATTTGCAACCACACTGAAGCCTTTTTCAACTAAATATGATGATGGAAAAGCGATGAGATATTTTTCAGCAATGTTCCACAATGCAGTATATTGAGTTTCAATGCTGCGCTGCAACCAGAACTTCTGATAGCCTTCGTTGAACTTTAGCTTAAGCTTGTCGTCAGTTTGGATGGTGATCAGCTCTTCTTGCATTATCACATTGGCTTCTTCCATGGCTGTTATACTGTACGGGTTTATTATCCACTCAGGAATTTGTATGTTCAAAAGATCCTCAAACCTTTTGGTAAAATCTTTATTAAGCGCGTCCAAGTGAGTGACATATGATAAAATAACATCGTCTTGAAGGATTTCTGTTGACTTCGACAAATGCGGAAATTGTAAGTATTCTTTTCTGCTTAAATTTTGTTTATAAAGAATCAGTTTTCCCACAAACGCCACAGAGCTTAGCAAATAACCGAGAGTTCAATGAATTGCTTCGAATCTTGTTGACAGCATTTATGACGTATTCCAAAGACTGGTGCAATCAAGGACTCAGATTTTTTGCTACTAAATGTTGTCTGTGAATCACGCAATGAATCACTAGGGGCCCTAGTAAATCAGGCAATTGCCGCTTTAAGTGAGCTATAAAACCACGATGACGACCAACCATAGATGGTGCTCCATCGGTCGCAACAGAAATAATGTTTCTCTATGGAATAGCTTTGTCGGTAAAAAAAAACGTTCCACTGCCTGAAAAATGGATTCTCCTCTGGTATCAGTTTCCAGATAAATGGTAAAAACCAGCTCTTGGCACATATTTTCATCTTTTATATATCGAATGTACCCTAACAACAGAGCTTCCGGGTAGTGTAGACTAGCTCTTGGTCTGCAATAAATTGCATAAAATGTTTTCCACGTCGCGACCAATTTCGTCTATTCGTCTCTGAACGGTGTTATTGCTCAAAGGTATTCTTTTTTATAATATCTTGAGTGGGCTTATGCAAAACATTGCTGAGGACCTCTGTGATGGCTGGTAAAATAAGCTGCTCTCCAATTGTGTGAGGCTTCCCCGACTTCGCTATTAGCAGAGATATATTGTAGGACGCTCTCAAGCCATCAACGTCTTGCATAGAAGATGATGCAAACATCGATGTTATGGACGGCCTTTTCTCTAGTTTTTCCTTAAGTGGTAAAAGGAATTTGTTGAGTTTTTTAAAGGTGCAGCAATACTACTTTTTATTTTTAGAATGGAAAAAGTAACGCAACACTATCTTTAAAGTTTAAAATAAGAAAATGTGTTAGGGGGTCGATTGCAAATCTTGTCGACCCCCATAATCAGATTTCGTTTTTGTCGACCCCGAGAAGCCGATATCGACCCCAAGGCAAGGAATTCCACTTTGGGAATCACTGGTTTACGTGAATGACCTATAAAAACTTTTTAATGATATAACGCTCCCAACTTCAAAGTCACGACTCGAATTTAATTACAGCAACATTTAAAAATAAAATAAAAATAAATTGGGAGCGAGTGGGTCGCACAAATTTTAATTGTGTGCTAATAACAATATCAAAATCTCAAGGCTGAGTACAAGGTTAATTATGAAAATTGAATAAAATCACATAAAATAATGAAATATTCCAAAAGTTTTGATTGAAACCCTAATAACGTTATACAATCAAATTTTGTTGTTGAACTGGCGTTAAATCCGTAAGTAATTATAATAAAATAACGAACACCTTATATTGATTTCATCGAACAAAGACTAACGTTAAACATTTAAACGAAAATTGTTTTCAGAATTAAAGGTTAACATACCTTGTATACAATTTCGAAATACTTTCGAAAACAAAAATAGGGTAAATGAATTAATCGAAAAGTGCGATTACCAGAAATCATAAGTAGGTATCATAAAATGTATGGGTTTTTGAGTGCACTTAGTTATGAGTTTTTTTTTTTATTATTGTCTTGTTCATATGTAAAAAATATAGAAACTATATCAGGCATTTTCTGAAGAAAAAAAATGACCTCAAAGTCAAAACTATAAAAAAAATTAAAAAAAAAATTTAAAAACTTATGAAAATTTGAAAAAATAAAAGCTTGCACATGCTTGTGTGCAATCTTTCGTTAATTAACATTTAATTCGGGCTTAAAAAAAGGACAAAATGGTACAGCTTTTAGACTATTTGCAAAGTTTTCTTTTGCATCATAAAGAAGACAAATAAAAAATAATTTCTAACACAAAATTTCATAAAAATTGTTGAAGCCATTTTCCAGAAAAAAAGTATTATCACATGGGTTGTAAGGCAGGCAGCGTTATTTCAAGACCCAGACACTTCATTTCAAAAATCCCTTTTTAGGTGGCCCTTAGACCCTAACTGAAAATTTTGAAGAAAATTGGCAAAGCTGCTGAGACTGTAGATTTATATACGACCAGGCAGGCAGACAGAATTGCAGGGCCCAACTTTCCCAGTCTTTCAATCGAATATCTCTTAAAATGATTACTTACCCGTTTACTGCCAACATTTGGACAATATTCAAAGAAATTTTAATTTAATTTTTAGTAATCAAAACTGAAATTACCAGACTGGGTGCTGGATCCATTTAAAAATGTCAACACAGCAACTTCATCCGAGCTTGAAGAAGAACTAATAAAACTAGCAACGAACGAAGAAGTTGAATTTTGGAAACAAAAACCTGTAAACTCTACCCCTGATTGTGGTAGATCGTTAAACAATTTTTGATATCATTTCCATCAATGACATGTATACGAACTTGGAAAATCATTCTGTGGAGGACATCTTTAGAGACACAATGGGGAAGCATATAGGCTGAATGGGAGAACCTCAGAAAACTCACACAGCTTAATGGATTTTGAAGCGTAGTTAGATCTTGTTGTTACGTTAGGTTGGATTATGCGCACAGCAGCGAGCGGAAACAGCTCATTCTGATCCCAAGAATCCGTTGCGTTCTTCGGGATAACGGAGCATGATGAGTGGTGGGGCAGATGGGAGGTGGAAGTGTTGGTAACTAGGTGATTGGGGCTGGAAATCCTCACTGAGCCTTGAATGAACTTTACGTAGGTATACTGTTCGTGGGGAGGTTGGATGTCGCCAAGTTCATCAAAGAAATATTCTCCGTGCTTTTTTCCTAGTATGGGCCAAGCTTGAGCACTCGCAGAGGAAGTGAAAAAATAATTCGTCCTTTCCTACCGCTACATAGTGGCATTCTCCTTACAGTGATAGACTCCTATAAATATTCTCTTTTACAATCTTTACATCCAATAGAATAAATTCCTGATAAAGTTGTTAAATTTTATCTTTAAATCCTCCAATCAGATTTTTTGTTTTTTTTTTCGCTGCACTGAAGAGTTGTTTGAAGATTTAACAATTGCACAAAGACGGAAACAGGAATTCAGAAATAATACAACTTTAGATTTTTTTTTATATATATATGATTAACGCGCACATCAAGGGGTTATGACTACCCTTATAATGTTATAGAACACAGTTAGGAAAATAGGAGAGGATTTGAAAGGAGACAGGAGAATCGTAATGCAGGAAAAATACAGAGCCAGGTAAAGCATTCCACATGCGGGTGGTGCGACTGAAATAAGAATCTCTATATTTGACAGTACGTCCGAAGTTAGGCTAAAGGTAAAACTGATGAGCATTCCTAGCAAGGCGGGTGTTGCGGCTAAATTGTTTCAGGGGAGGAATGCAACTGGCTATTTCACTAGAGCACTGTTTGTAAAAAAAGCGATAAAAGAGAGTGAGACAGGTAACGTTTCGACGATGTTCAAGAAAATCAATCAATTTTACGATTGAACTATCACCTATCAATTTAAACGCTCTATTTTGTACCCTATCAAGTAGGCGCAAAAATGTTTGAGAAGCACCTGACCAGATGTGGGAGTTATACTCCGGTTTTGGGCGGATGAAGGCCTTATAAATTGTAGCCAGATCAGAAGGGGTGAAGAACTTCCTGCATCGTCTTAAGAAAGCATTTAGCAGCAGATCTAATAAGGAATGAAAGAAATTAAGATAAGAAATATTCTTAATTTTATTTCTATCCAGAAATAACATCAAAGATAAAGCAAATTTTTAATAAACATAATATCTTTGCGAGCGTGTGCAACGAAATAAAAATATAAAATCTGATTGAAGGATCTTAAGGTAAAATTGAACAATTTTTATTCTATTGGATGCAACGATCGTAGAAAAGAATATATAGGACAAACAAGAAGGCCTATTGTAAAAATATTAAAAGAACATTGTACTCATCTTAAAAATATAATGAAAAAGAAAAGTCAAGCGTTGCAAAACATATGTTAGAAAATGGTCATAGTTTCAGTTTACAAAATTTAAAATCAATGAAAAATGTTAATAGCAATTGTGAATTAGATGCTTTTGAGTCTTTTTATATATTTTTAGATATAAAAACAAAAATAATTTAATGAATAGTGATGATGGACCTATTAAAGATTTATAATTATGTGTCTGAAATGACATGTGTCTGAAAGGATTCTTACAACGCAGCTTGATGATATTGGTATTGACCAACTTATTGTGAGAATAAGCTTTCATTCTAAAGAGAAACTGATTGTTATTGTTAGCTATATATCACCGTATAGTTCTTTCGATGTTTATAATACTCATTTAAACAACTGTTTGCAAATCTTTAATAATTTTAACCATAATCAGCACCTTGTTTACGCTGGTGATTTTAATCTCGGCGATGTGAAATTGGAGTTCGATTACGATGAAATGCAACTTATTTCTTTTAACGTTGTAACTGATGTTGAAGCTCTAGTTGTTAATTTTTTTGGTCAGTATGACTTTGTTCAAATGAACAAATACAAAAACTGTCTGAATCAAATACTAGATTTAGTTTTTGCTGACAAGGAGTTAGTCTTGAATATCGACCTGGCTGATGTTCCTGTTGTTGATAATACAAAACATCATGATGCCTTACATCTAAATATAAAATTTATGCACTTTATGAAGAATTCACTTCATGACAGGGATTTTATTTGCGACTTCAACAATGCAAATTTTGATGCCATGAATGATTTCATTTCTTCTATTCAATGGAATCGCTTTATGGGAATAAATGATCTTGATGAGGCTTATTCAAAGCTTACAGATGTTTTGAAACAAGCTGTTCAATCATTTGTTCCCAAAAAAGCCTTATAAATAATTCTTATCCATCATGGTTTGATAAACGGCTCTTGAAACTAAAAAATAGAAAAAATAAAGCCTTTAAGTTGCATAAAGTAAACAAAAATAATATTTTGTCGCGAACTAATTTAATTTATACAAAAAATTTGTTAAATCTATAGAAGCTAATCTCAAAAGAAAAAGTAAATGCTTTTGGAAGTTTATTAATTCGAAAAAAAAATGTAATGGGTTACCTAAATGCATGAAATTCAGGTAAAACATCTGATAATTTGAAGGATATCTGTAATTTGTTTGCGGATTATTTCAAATCTGTTTATTGCTCAGAAAATATCTACAATTCTAACACCAATCATACTAGTTCTTCATCTGTTTTAGACATTGGTCATCTCGTAGTTACAGAGGATGAAGTTGAAAATTCTCTTAAGGCATTAGTTTCCAGTAGAAACCCTGGTCCAGAAGGTTTTCCTGCAATAGTTTTGAAATTTTGTACGCCCTCACTCACAAAACCATTGACAATGTTATTCAACATGTTTTTAAGTTGTGGCGTTTTTCTTAATGATTGGAAAATCTCTTTTGTCTCGCCTATTTTTAAATCAGGTTCTAAACACAAAATAACGAACTACAGACCCATTTGCAAAATGTCTTCAATTCCAAAAATTTTTGAAAAGATTTTGTACCAAAAATTATTTTTTCATGTTAAAGAAATTATTTCTGTTTATCAACATGGGTTTTTTGCTGGTAGGTCAACTACCACTAATCTGACTATATTGTGTAATGATGTTATAAAGAATTTTGAAGAAGGCGCGAAGGCGTTTGATAAAGTCAATCACAAAGTTTTAATTTGGAAGCTTTCTAACCTAGGTTTTCATTCAGTTTTTCTAAAATGGGTAGAATCCTACTTGGTAGGTCGCATACAATATGTAAAAATTGATAAATATGTGTCCGACACAATTTTTGTTTCGTCAGGCGTTCCTAAAGGAAGCCACCTAGGGTCACTTTTATTTCTTTTGTTTGTTAATGTTCTACCTCTTAACTTTTATAACTCAAAATGTCTTCTATATGCAGATGACTTGAAAATTTATAAAGAAATTAAATGTGAAAATGATTGCTCTTAGCTTCAAGAAGATCTAGAAAGACTTTCAACCTGGTGCAAAACAAATCATTTGTTTCTGAATGTTCCGAATGGTCAAGTACTGTCTTGCAATAGAAAGAACTCCTTAATCTTGTTTGGTTACAACATTGAGAGTGATACGTTAGAAAGAGTTTTAGCAAAAAAAAAGGATCTTGTGGTTATACTAGAACTTAAGCTTCGATTTACTGAACATTTTGACTATACCTATAATAGCCAAAGCTAACTCTATGCTTGGGTTCATCAAAAGAAATTCTAGAGATCTCACTGATCCATATGCATTAAAATCGTTATATGTCTTTCTCGTAAGATCAGTGTTAGAATATTTTTCCGTTGTAGCCATTCAGCTAGAATTGAAAAAGTCCAAAAGCGATTAACTAGGTACGTCATGTTTAAATTAAATTGGAGAATTGAGATGCCGACATATTCAACCAGGTGTGCTTTAATTAGTCTACAAACACTTGAATGTCGTCGCAAATGTTATTCAGTCATGTTTGTCAAAGATATTTTAGACTATCAAATTAACTGTCCACATTTGCTATCACTTTTAAGTTTTTATTTTCCTGTTCGAAGAATTCGGGAACGAACTCTATTTCATATTCCTTTTCATAGATTTAATTATGCTATCAATGAGCCCGTTAATCGTTGTTTAAATGAAGCTAACTCAGTGCCTTTGCATTAGACTTTTTGCATTATGATCAAGGCATAGTTTTAAAAATAAATTGCTTATTATATTAACTTCTTTAAATTCATGACCCCTTTTTGATGGAGTTATATTTTCCTTTTGCCATCTCATTTGCTTTGTATTATTATTGTTAGTATAATTGTTATAATTTTTAATATACATATTTATATTTTTTTTTTTAATCCATGTTATATATTTTTACTTAATGTAATCTGTAATGAAATTTTATAATTTCTGTAGATGAAATAAATAAATAAATAAATAAATAAATAAATAAATAAAGATCCAATATTAAAAATAAAATTTAATAATTAATTTCACAATTGTAAATTTCTTTTCCTATTAACTTTTTCACAAATAATTTGTCCTTTAGATATTGGTAAGTCTAGTTGTTAGTTAACGTTCAGATTGCCCCACAATGAAGCATACATTTTAAAAAGAATAACCAAACACACAACTAGTTCTCGTTTCCTCGTAGACATGAAACATCAACACATCGATCTCAAGAATCAAATCAAGATTGAATTATATTGTTTGTTGTCATGTTTAGGTAAATCTGAAAGGAACTCGCTTATTGTACGTATCTGTTTGCCTTTTTACAATCAGCCATGTCATCATAACTCAGAAGCCTTTTATCTCTTGGAAATTATGAGTTTTTTATTATGGTAATATAAACATTCATCAACAATCAACAGCTATTAAGGGAAGTGATATTGAGCACCAGCCGCCCTCTTGAAGAAAGATGAAGTACCTATACCACGCTTTTGAAAACCAATCGAACTCAATGGCTATCGCACCTTGACTTGCGCGTGAGTGAGCGCCTGGCCTCTTCACGTTGATATCTTTTAAAAATATCTTTCTATTGTCTGATCAAGAGGGTTACTTCTTCAAAGGTGAAATTCCTGCACTTTATCGTGATTCTGTTTCCTTTTAGAAGAATAATGGAATACTTTATTTTGCTTTTGCCACTATGCTGCTGTGGGAATCTATCGTTAGTTCTATTAAGGAATAGTCACGAAGGGTTATCCTTACAAATTTTTGTTTTCAGGTTTTAAAAAAAAATATGAAATGTGTGGTTAGCTATATACAATACATAACTATCTACATTCTACACTACAGTATTGTGAAATGATGGGAGAGTAGGTACACCTAATGGAGTTTAGATGCACGATTTGTATCTTGCAGATAATATAATAGGATTTATTTGAACTGTGAGTAGAGATATTCTCCTCAGGTTAACCTTTTTATTTATACAAAAGATACTTTTTTTAAAGAAAAATAAATCAGAATGCTAAATACTCAAATTTCGGACACAAAAACTTATAGCGAACTCTGTAGATGGGGATTCTTTTGGAATATGATGGAGAGTGGATATATGTACAATATACATATATGCATACATAAACAGGCTTGAGCGCTTTGAATCGAGATTTATTTCAAATTGAGAAATCAGCAGTTATATGTAGTTGGCTGCTGATGGCCTGAACAAATATCGCCTCATGGGTCAGTTGAGCAACATTCATAATCGAGAAGTATTAACTGATACCTTTTGTTACGAGAGCAATACTGAAGACTGTATTTAGTAATAACAATTAATAGCAAAAAATAATGCAGCTGGTGATGTTACAGTAGGTTAAGGATACTGGGTGTAGCTTTATTACAAACAAGACGATGCTATTATAATTAATTGTGCTCTAATCAATAATGGATCTATTGCGATGTGTTAGTGAGCTTTTAATTCGTCCTTTTTGATCTTCTTTGGATCACCCACACACTTTTACTTTTTTTTATTCAAGCGAAGTAACACCCCGAAAATCATACAATATCCTTGAAGGTTGGTAATGGAAGAAGGTTTTATCCCGTCTCAGAGAACCCAAGGCGGATTAACTATAACCGTTTACTACGATTATACACAGGAATGTAGTCGATGGATTATAACGACCAAAGAGTCATTCCAGCGAAACCGACACCGTACGCATACAAAATAAATAACTTTATTTATTTTTAAATCCATATCTGGAGAATAGATCATTATAAATTCTTATGAAATGAAAAGATTACTTAAGTAACATTTAAATAATTCATTAAAGAGCTGATTTAAAGTAAATTAAAAAAAAAAACTTTAAGGCCAAATATTAGGTATTCGTCCCACCCGTCACAAAAGTACTGTCCAACCCGTCACAAGCATTGAGAAGCATATTATTTTTGTTTTACGAGATATTTGCGTAAATTATACTAATATTTAATCTGTACAATATCAGGAGCATAAATTAGATTCTATAACAAAAGTTTCATAGTTTCCTATTGCGAATGGTGTAAGTCAACTCGCAAAAGAGAGCTAATTTGATGTCGTACCCATCCTACTTTTTATACCATCAATTTCTCATAATAATAATGATATTTTCATACCTTTTTCGATGTTACAGAGTATGGAATGACTATTCAAGTATGTGAAAATGTCATATTCAGTACGTAAATCGTTGCCGTTTGACAGAAATGAAGCAAAATATAGGCAAAAAATGAGTATAAATGTCCACCCATCACAATGGAATAACCCCAAACTCAAAATCATTGTTCATTACGCGAAAATTATTTTATAAGTGTGAATTACCACTTATGTAGTGACTTTAAATAACTTCAATGCGTTCAATTGTTTTACTATTAATCATTATCGTAAATAGCAAATCTATACAATTAAAATTGTGACACTTCCAACGGCAGTGTGAAATGTCTTCAAATTTAGTAGATAGCACAACCTAAAAATATATCTTCAAGATGTGTATGTATATCACAGTAAATACAGTTAATTCATGGTATGAAGAAGAGCAAATTATACAAAATCCCCACCTCTTCCCATATTCCACACTTGGGGTCGAATTAACGAACACATTATCAAGTAATAAAGTGACGAAATTATGTGAGTTTGGTATTACATTACAACTCACGTTATCAAGTAACTTAATTCTGTAACTTAACACTTTCTCATCATCGATTGAATGGAATTGAACAGATGGGTAGCCGACAGTTACTAGGCTTATTTCCAATCGTAGAAAGAATAGAATTCTATCAGGAATACATTTTTGACGAATATTCGAGTCTCGGCCTAACCTATTTTCATAGTATGTAGAACTTAAATTTATGATTCGATTGAGCAACTGGCCCTTATATGGCTCTAAAATCGTTGACTTGTATATGGCAATATACAAATACTGCCATATATATATGGCTTTCACACTTGTATGCCATATACATTTCGTGAACTTGTCATATTTATATGCTAGTGTAATACCACCAGGGCGTAGCGAGGTGGGGGTGTGGGGGCACCCCCCCCCCCACGATTTTCCCGAGTCGGCAAATCGAGGAAGCAAAACAAAGTAGATTTGTCGAGTTTAGTCAACTCAACCAAAAAGACACGAATGGAAGTGTTTGCAATAGTCGATATGTGCCCAAAAAAAAGTAACAAGTCGTCAAATTAAGGTAGAAAAACAAAGTAGATTTGCCAACTGCCGAGTCAAGTCGTCTCAACCAAAAAGATACGAATGGAAGCGTTTTTGTCTCAACTCAGCAATTCTATAGCCAAGGGCCTGTTTCAAAGTTAATTTCAACACTACATTTCATACAACATACAACAATTTTAAAATCATAAATCACATACAATTTTTCACATGGTATTCTGATTAGTCTTTTTTGTAATACAATCCTTACAAAGATGCTGCATTTTGCTTTACTTGCATTTTATTCTCAGAATTCAAAGACAATTGCTAATCCAGAATTATTGGTATCGGTGGGTGTTCGTCAGTGGCATAAGATGAAGAATCGGGGTACACAATCGTCGCTGCCTTGTTGGCATAGACCACCGACTTGACGTAGGCCAACAGGAAATAGTCTAACGGCGTCAAATCGCACGACCGAGGCGGCCAAGCGACTGCACCATTTCGTGAGATAACACGTTCTCCAATCTTGGTTTCCAATAAATTGATTGTGACATTCGCTGCGTGACTTGTTGCGCCGTCCTGTTGGAACCAAATGTCGTCCAAGTCCATATCATCCGATTGGGGCCAAAAATATTCGGTCATTATTGAACGGTAGCGATCCAAATTCACAGTAACGTAATGACACCGCCAGCCTATAAACCACACCAAACCGTAATTTTTTCGGGATGCAATGATGACTCATGCAGTACGTGTGAATTGCTGCCTGACCAATACCGCATATTATGTTTATTGACGAAGCCATTCAGCCAGAAATGAGCCTCATTCTAAATTGGACGTAGCGCTCTTAACATTAGACCACCGACTCCGAATTTCGGTAGTAAATGTTAATAATTTCGACTCGTTTTTGGTTCATATATTATATTTTTATCATAAAATGGCACTCTTTAATAAAGAGAAATGTCAAAAGAGAGCAAAGAAATATGGCATCGTTGGCCTGTCGCTCTACTTTTGTAGCGTCCTCGTTGAAAAACCCTTACATCGTATTTTATATTATATAGATTTATTTTTTGATGGAGTCGGCAAATTCTTAAGACTAGTCGGCATTTCATAAAAATTTACCACCCCATGGCCAGGACCCTCGCTACGCCCCTGAATACCACCTTTAGGCTGCGGAACATTGCGAATCAATTAAACTGAGGAAGATCGACAAATTGTACGAGCAGAGCAGAGTGTTACAAACGAGGACGAAGCTACTAACTACCCAACTGATTTTTAAACTTCTTGGATGTGCCTGGCTTACCAATACACATTTTATCACTGAAGGCCAGCTCGGTAGTCATCATGCTTCGAAGTCTCAACCAAAAAGAAAACTGAAGAGTGGTATACGCGACAATGCTCAAAGGAAAATTTAAAGACGAGTTAAGTTCTCATACCGAGGAATCCAATGATCCCAACTTACAATTAACACAACAAGAGAAACAAACAAGAGAGATTACTTTTCATATTCTACAAACAAAAACTCTTTGACAAATAAATTTGGTTTAAGGCATAAAGTAGAGAAATAAAGACGCCCAGTCCAAGACAACAATCTTTTTTGCTCTAATACGTGCTTATTTTTATTATAATCCATTCAAGACCTTATTTGCTGTGCTGAACGTGGGTAAGGATCGGTCCTAGGACCTCTTCTTTTCTGTATATTCATTAATGGTAAACCAAATATAATTGCAAATTGTAATATACACCTTCATGTTGATGATGTAATGATTTACCTATCTAGGGTACCCAGGATCAATTGAAGACTGTGTGGCTAGAGTAAATGAAGATTTAATGAATATCCAAATGTGGTCCGGTTTGAATAAGATATGTTTAAGCCTATCAAAATCTGTCGGCATGGTATGTTCAAGAAGTGAAGTATCCACACTCAGTGTTCCTCCTCTTGACCTTAATGGTGTAACCTTACCATATGTAGAAAAGGTAAAATATCATGGATATACATATGATTAATAATAAAATGACTAGTTGTGATGCTACCTCAGAAACCATAAGGAAAGTATACGGTGGATTACGAAAACTGAGAGCATCCTCAAGCTTACTTCTTCCGGAAATGAAAAAACATCTTGTTAAGACTTTATTACTGCCCCTTTTTTCGTATAATTGTATAGTTTACTCATCCTTAGATTATGAATGTAAGCGTAAAATCAACGTATCGTTCAATGACTGTATTCGCTTTATTCATAACATACCAAGACACGTTAGCGTTGCTCACCATCAGAGGTCTCTATTAAAAATGAGTTTAAATGAATGTTTTGACCAAAGGCTAGTTCTTAAACTCCATGATATTATCCATTATAAATGTCCGGAGTACTTGACTGAACATCTTTCATATTTACAATCACCTAGAGTTCCTAGAGGTTTGAAGCTAATTATGCCGCGATTTAGACACACTGGCGATTATTTTGTTAATGCAATTCGATTGTGGAATGACCTTCCGTATCAATTACAAAGAACTAGTTTTTCGAGGGATTTCGAGGATACTGTTATCACACATGCACAAGTAAACTTAAATTAAAATTACACATACCTAAATCTTTTAATATTATTGTTATATTTTTCTACTTGTGAGAAAACTGGTTTGTAAATAACATGAATATTTATTTGTTAGCTTCATACTTTAATTATATTCTGATACTTATCATAAGATTTAATATTTTGAAGTACTTTGTTAGTCAAAATTAAAAAAAATAAATGAAATGAAATGAAAAATTCTTTTTATAGCCCTGTTGACACTGTACAATTAGTTGGACGGACTTAGGCTTCAACGACCAATGCTTAATAGTGTGAACCCTTCAGACGACCGCTTGTCCAACTTGTTGGATGGTTTTCAAATATTTTTGAAAACTTAGAAGTTGGACGAAGCGGAAGGGTACGTGAGACGTGACATAAAGTTGGACGACAAGCTTAATAAGTGTGATAGCAAAATACATCCGACCATCCAACTTCCATCAAACGAAGTTTGTTCAAATAATTGTACAATGTGAACAGGGCTTATTTGAACTATAGACAAAAATCATAATTTTCCGTTTTATTAGGTTTGTTCGTTGAAGACTTGAGGCCCTAGGGTCGCCATAAAGTGTTTTTGGAAAAATCTTAACTCGCCCTGTGTAAAAAACTGAGTGTTTTGAGCCCTGGTTTTGTCCTTAAGTCACTCTTGCGGAGGTAAATTTAGGTAAGGGCTGCCAAATGGCATGTCGCATGTATGTTCCTCAAATGAAAGGGATGTGTAGTGGTTTCATGGTTTAGCGTTATTTGAGAACCCAAAACCAATGTTTTTCTGACAACTGATAGGGCTGTCAAAAAACTTATTACTCAACAGCAAGTAAAGAATACCAACTCAAAAACAAAATCAACAGGCAATTGCAGATATGTATGTTTTATTGGAAAATCCAATCGTATATACTATTGACTGCTTTGTCAGAATAAAACATCCTTTTTGTAATTTAACGCGACTTTTGAAAGATGAAGGCTACTCATCAACTCGATCATTCATGCGATAATTCGGCCTCTGGATTGCATATTCTATACTGCCTTTTAAGCAATACAGTGCAGTGTGATTTAAATCAGTTTTTCCAAAAAAACTAACGGCACTTTTTTTCTTTTTTAGATATAAAAACCTTAAATAAACATACTTTGTAGTAATCCAGCGTTGCAAAGTTGTTATAACAGGGTACATTATACAACATATTACACCTTCAGCCAACCACCCTTTTAAATCTTCAATTACTTATCCAAAGGAATAACAACCAAAATCGATTTTTGCATGAAATTTGTTCAATTGCGAAATATGTACATAGTTCCCCGTCGGTAAAACGTTAATAAGTCTCTTCGCACGAATTCATTACAAAAAAGCACTGATTAAAAACACATCCGCGAATAATGTCCGAATTACATAATAAAACTTCCGACACAAATAACGCACCACAAGGCTACGGCAAGTTAAAAATATGACCCACATTTGACATTTACACTGCGGATGGGTTCGCTTGTTTTATTATTCCGTTCTGTTTGAAAAATGATCCGTGTATTCTGAAATGCAGCACTCAATTTGTCACCCAGTCGCCAATGTTGACTGGCGTGTCATCAATTAATTCCTCGCTTGTTCAAAGGAACAAGTGTGTCACTACTTTGTTTTCTTTTTTTTTCTTTTTTGATTAATTTAGCTAATACTTATGACATGCACAAAGATTATACACACAAAAAAATCCAGTCTCCATTCTTCGGGGATGAATTAATCATAAAAAAAAATTCTTGCGGTTCGAAAAAATTGAACACCACTGCGGAACAAACACGAAACAATTGAGTACAAACGGCGGAAACTGGTTGGAGTATACCAATGGTTATTTGCATGTGAGTAGTGAGCCTGTCAAGCTTGCCTCCGGGTAGGACAACTCAAAACTTTGTTCAGGCACTTCGTTGCGTATTGCCAGTCGGAAGCGGTCAGCGTCAATTGGCCGTATGTGGGATATCAATACTGAATCTAAATCGTTACTAAAAAGGCATTAGGTAGCGTAGTAGCGTTTACCGTATACGCAACTTCTGCACGATATAGTGACTGGCATGGCAGTCTCATAACTGTCACTTGCTGGCTTTGGATGACAGCGATCTTCCGGTTGCATTTAGCCTTTGGTAGTATTTTCATTTTTTCCTTTTTTTCTTATTAAGGGCGTTGAAGTTTATGGTTGCAGAAGTTGGTTTTTGATTGTATTGTGCGAATCTATGAAGTGCGGTAGTGTTGAGTGTAGGGTTAAGTTTTATCAAACGAAGCGCAAAGCAAAGCACAATGGATAAGAGTAAAATTGAGTGGATTCCATTCATTAAAGTGATTGTTTGTGTGGCCAGGATAGAAATGCGTCGAATTAGATCTGCGCGGTTGTAGTGGAAATTGATTCGGTAAAAATAGAAATTGAATACGAAGTTGATTTGTGATAACGGCAATGGTGTTTAGGTGGTGGATGAAGCCTCTCAACAATAACAATATGATTATTGAAAGTTACTTTCGACACCAGGGGCAAAAAGTTGAATGCCTGCATAGGTATATCCGTTCGAAAATTAAGAAAGTTGAAACAGGTTGTATTACCTACAATGATTGAAATAGTTTGCACTGCTTACCGCTTGTTAGTACTAGATTTTTTCGTTGAAGCAAGTTCAATAAGATTTTATTATGCAACTTTACTTACTCTGTTTAATAACAATTAATTTGAACTAAATTTTTACTAAAAATAAAGTGTTGGCCTTAAAAAACGCTATAATTTATGTTAGTAAGTGGCTTAGTTGATGTAAACATTTTTTTTAATTGAATTTGCACATTGCTTTTAAACTTTTGTGAGTCGTAATGTGGAGGAAAAAGCAGAACTAGGGAAAGCTTAACAAATGCGGGTAGTGCGACTAAAAACTGAATCTCTATACTTAGCTGTATGACAGTTGGGCTCAAGGTTAAACTGATGAGCATTCTTAGCGTGGCGGATGTTGCGGATAAATTTTTTCGGCGGAGGAATGCAGCTAGCTATTTCACTAGTGCACTGTTTGTTAAAAAAAAGTGATAAAAGAGAGTGAGACAGGTAACGTTTTGACGATGTTCAAGCGAATCAACCGATTCTACGACTGAGCTCCGTTTTGTACCTTATGAAGTAGGCGCAATGCTCAAATATGGGAGTTATACTCTAGTTTTGGAAGGATGAAGGCTTTGTAAATTGTAACCAGTTTACAAGGAGAGAAAAATTAAGAGCATCGTCTCAAAAAAAATAAAAAAACACTAAGCACTGCAGTATTTTTCATTCGAAGCGGCCACTGATGTTATTTTCCGTGTCTGTAGCAAAGCCTGGGTAGACGAAGTCCTCTATCACCTCGAAGCTATTTCTGTCAAATGTAACTTTCATGTATTACTGTAAACAAGATCTTACATGCATTGATTATAACTATTGTGAGGATTTCGCATTTTTAGGATTGGACATACCTACGATACGTAGGTTCTGCTCATCGTATTCGCATTCTTTCCTCCGACCAATGCAGACCAGCTGGTGAGTGTTCCTCTCAAGCTGATCTCCTTTCTCCTTGAAAAGCTCGTCCTCATGGAAATCTGCACCTCCAGTTTTATTAGACTTGAGCTTTCATATATAAAGCTTAACTTCTTCTTGGTCTGGTGAACTGCATTTTATGTGATCGTCCAAGTTAAAAGCCTGACAGTGGAATTTGTGCTCCCGTTGTCTGCAAGCATTCTGTAGAAGTGGTCTTTCTAGATTCTCAGTAAGGAGTAGAAACTGCGATTCTATCACTATGTTCACCTGCTTTTCTTTATAGGCTTAAGTTGGAGGTTTGCCTCCGTGGTATATAATCTTTTTATGTCTTGGTAAAACTTTCGAATCTCATTTCTCTCATGGCATCTCTCAAGCCTCTCGTATACTTCTTCTTTTTCTTTTTGAGAGATTGGTGTTCTTTCTTCTCTTCAAATGCGCATTTTCTTATCAGACTCATCAACCAGATTTCGGCTCATAACCTAAAATCATCAATAGGTGCGCTTTTGTCGCTACTCAGCAATCGTATAATCAGTTCAGCAATTCCGTTTACCAATAGAGGCAAGGGTATCGCCTTTCACGAGGAAGTGGGAAGTCCTCCGTTAGTAAATTCATTGACATGAAAAACGCTTTCTCGATCAGCCATTCGGAACCGGCAGAAAATTGTAGGTCCCCTCCATTCCCTCGCAAGGCATGGTTGTGAGAAATTCACTTGGCCTTAGGGCTCCTCATTCTGTCGTGCCGTGAAATAAGGTCGAAGGCAATAAGGTCGAAAACAACAAAGAAAACTATTTTTCTACCTTATTTCACATTGAAAAGGTAAAAATATCTAAAAGAAAAAACGAAAATAACTAGCAAAAATAATAATGCCAAAAGTTGAGAAAATAAAGTCGAAATCCGTTGAGTAATGAAGTCGAATTAGATTTCTGTTGAATAAAGAAGAAAGAAATTATTGGCAATGTCATGCGTTGTGTGTTATCGGTAAAACTAAACTTTAAAATATTTCACTCAAGCTAAAAAATCTAACTCCAACAACTCGCAACTATTTTGGAAATTTTTAGAATTGCCTCTGTATGAATGTTTGATACTCGGATACGATATTATTAAAAAAGAAGCTTTCAACGTGCCCTTTAAAAAATTTTATTAAACCGTTTTCAACATACTTAAATGCAAACCCAACATTTAATACCAGTTTCCTAATCGAAAACGTTCAACCGAAAACACAAGCGGCAACACTAATGTAAGTGTAGAAATATACCAGGAGGAGAAATGTTTGACAGCCAAAATACTGGGGTGTGGAGACCATGTGGAAATTACTGGAAAGTTCTAGATGGAATGTCATTCGATATAAATAGGCCGCCGAGGCAACCAGATGTCAGTTTTGATTATAGAGTGATAAAGTTAAGAGTGAATTTTTTACAAGTGATAGTCAAAAAGTCGAGTTGAGATCGAATAAAGTATATAGATACTGAATAAAAGTGGTAGAATTAAATCGAGGCAACCAGATGTCAGTTTTGATTACAGAGTGATGTTAAGAGTGAATTAATGTGATTATTGGAAGAGTTGAAATCGGATAAAGTAGAAATCGAATAAAAGTGATAGAATTAATTAGAAAAGTAAAGTTTTATTATTGCGAACTAAGCGCACGTTATAATACTTTAAAAATCGATGTCTGAAAAGGATTGTTTTTTTCTTACTATATGCGCACTTCGTCGAATTTATACATTTTTATGTTTTGACTTGTCGTTACCGCTGCAATTAATTTATTACTATTTATAACAATCAAATACGAAGGTGCTGCAAAAATATCTTACCATATTAAAATGAACCGAACAACAAGCTCTTTGGAAGGATTCAATAGCATTTTGTCCCGAAGCTAACGAAAACGGGGAATTTTTCAAGTTTCTGGAAATGCTCCTTGAGCAAGATGCTAATAAGAGTATTAATTTCATCACATCTTTGGGTGGGTGCGGTCAAGTTTATGAACCACAAAAAGAAGAATTCGTAATCGTCACACTTTCATAAATCAAACAATTCATAAATCTGGAACGTTGAAAATTTTCGGGTGAGACAGCTAAATTAATCTTTCCACCGAGCAAAATAGATTTTGGTTAAAAAGCAAATTGAAGATGATAGCTATTTCTGATGTACTTTGTCCGACTACAATATGCACACTAGGAGATAATGGGTTCGTTCATCAAAAGTTAGATTTTCAGATTAACTAACTTTTCTCGGCCTATGATTCGCCAGACGTTGAGTTTTTCAGTTGACAATTCATCAGCTGTTAGTTTTTGCAGATTCAGTTTTTCAGTCAGGAAAAGAAGGCTGAAAATCTAGATTCTGTTAGATTCAGTTTATTGAGCTGTCAGATGCGATACGTGCCATAAAAAAAATTATAGTTGCTAAGTGAAGATGATTTTGTTCTGCGTGATTTTTATTGAAAAAATAGAACTATGCCAATATTTATTTTTTGTAAAATGTTTATTGGTGTAATATTTTAATCTTAAAATCTTCAAATCTGAATTGCTATGAACGCACCCAATGTCCTTGTGGAGATAATGCTGGATCATCAATTCCTAAAGCCTTATTCGGTTCTTGATCATAAGATGTATTTTTTTTTTTCTTATTTATCTGTTTTGATTTTTTTTAATCTTGTGCTAAAAAGAGCCACACACACACACACACACACGAACATTTTCGTATTCAACATTTTCAGCTGATTGATTTCATCTAGATTGTCATTATCGATAAGGATCACCCAAATCAATTGACCAAAAATTTGCCAATACTTTTTTGTTCACCATTCTTTTGTTCGCTCCCAAACAAAAAACAAATATGTCAAAATGCTTATCTTATTTCCAACAATACAAAAACAAAGAAAATGTGTATGTATATTAGTACACCCAAAAAAATTGTGCCAGGCCAGACGACATCATTTCAAAAAAAAAATTGCTCAATTAGCCAAGAAAGTCACTGAATGTTCCAGGATGGATGCATATTTTTAGCTTGAATGGACATCGCCTAAAAAAAAACATCCATGTGCCGGTGAACAGAGGACAGTATGCCAACCTTATGTTGTTCTTGTTATGGTTGCGAATTATGCATGTTGTGTGCGATGTCTCGCCAGTATTATCATCCATGGATGAACCAATAATGATACCGAGAAAATCTCGTGTTGATGATTTTTCTCTTTCTCTATACCTCAGAATAGGGAGTGTATTCAGTCTGTTACGTAGTTAGTGGCGAAAAGAAGTTGTGGGATATGATTTTACAGGTGCTTGTTTTAAAATATTTTTCAATCCATCGTGCAACAGACAGCTTGTATAGTATACCATGTTTATACGGCGGCGGATTTGGAGTTTTATTTTTTTGTTAGCTTAATTATTCTCTAATGCTTAATTTTGTTTCGTATTAATAGGGTAATGCACAATTAGATGACGACACACTGGAGTTCGCTTTTATTCTGTCACTCGTATTTATTGAACTGTGCCCTTCTTCGTATTATGGAGAGTATCCTTAAATTTTTGGAAAAATAAAAAAATCTTCACCGTTATGGTTGACTAAAAAGGAATTAGTTTCTAATGACTAAACATGCCAAAGAATTCGGTGTCATGATGGCAGTGAGTTCTATCAATATATATACATATTTGTGAACTTGTTCTAAATTCTTCTTTTGAACTGTCAATTATCGAAAAAGGTTTGCCTTGAGTTATGATCACAAATTAAAGAGCAGATAAAGGGAAACCCGTAAATTTTCTTGCCTCACAATTTTTATTTGTTTACATTGCTGCTTTCGCAACAGGAAATCTTTTTTTTCTTCTTTTAATTCTGGTGTTACCAGCATCGGCATCTCGAACACGTCACAGCTCTTCAACTTTTTTCAAGTCAACTAGATCAACATGCAACATGCTTTTACTATGGTTTGCATCTATTGTAGACGCGTACCCGTTAAAAAACCATTTTGTTAATCGGATAGCCTTATTGCTTTTCGTAGTAGCTATAGGTACCCGATACAATCTTCAAAGTGTGAATAGTGATTGCAATTTCGTGTATTTAAAAATGTTGGTTAACATCTGTAACGTCTCCCGATTACCGAAGTGTATGTATGCATGTGTTTGTGGATTAAGTCTCACGCTTGCGGTTAAGGCCCCGGCCCATAGAACGCGGTGCGTGCGTGCGGCACCGCTTCCAACTGACAGCTCGATTAAATACACACGTTCTTATGAGAGGTGACCCATAAGCACCGCGAGCAACGCGCCGAACGCGCCGAGTAGCCGAACTTCTATTTTGCCGCGGCTCTCAGGCGGTGACAGAAGAGAGACATGCGCAGTCACAACCAATTTGAAGTTTTCTCTTATATGGAAAAAGTGACAATGGGCGCGTTCAATAACATATCGGATAGCCTGTCTCGGATAGCCATATCTTAGATACCTTTTTGAACGATCGACAACAGACAATAGCTGTGAAATATTAAAATTCGACTTTTGAAAACAGAAAAACATTCAAAATATCATTGCTAGACGATTATAACTTATTTTTTTCGATTTCCCACACGTAAACAACAACAACAAGCTATCCGGATACGATTTTTGAACGCCCCCATTTTGACTAAATTTATCTGTCAAAACACCGCAACGGATTCTATGGGTCACCCCTATCAGTTGCGCGCGGCAAAACCCACCGCATCAGTTGCCGCGCCGCTTCTACCGCACGCACCGCGTTCTATGGGCCGGGGCCTTTACAGCAGCCACATTGTAGTCTGTACGACGCCGGCCGACGGCGACGGGTACTTCGTTAATACTAAAAATTATTTCAAAAACGCACTAAAGTAAATATAAGTAAATAAACTTTTTTTAAAGAAATGTTAAGATTTCCTTTCTCTTTCAAAAATACTCTGGAACTTACCATTTAATTCACTTTATTTCCACATTTGCTCCGAAATTCAATGACTGAGGTTCGAACACTGTTTTGTACAACAGCAGGCTGTAGGTATAAGAATGAAGCATGCCTTTCTCTTCAACTATTTTCAACAATTTTTTTGATCATAATTTTTTTCACCGAAAACTTCACAGATAAATGACTTACTTAGCAACGTCTGTAATACCTAGTCTAAGATTTACAGTAAACTCTAAAATCTCTACTAGGCAACGGCAACTCAATGGGCCCAGGAAACGAAAATGTGTAAATACACCGCTGAGTAGAGGATGCAGTTGAAGTAAGTGCATAGATCAGAACAGACGAAAAACTGCAATTCCAAGATCGCAAATGGTGGCGCGTAAGACTGGGCCTAGACCAGTGGCTTAGCAAATGGGGCGGGGGGGGGGGGTACCCAAAAGCTACCAGTATATGTAGTATGGCGTTATAGATCGTAGAAGACGCAATTGACCTTGGTATAAAAATATCGGAGAAATAAGACACTCCAACAAAAAGAAGAATTCGTCGTAGAAAGCGAATGGCTGGTAAAATGAAAACTGTTGCAGGACTTTCTCTGAGCGCTGAACTATGGAAAGACATGTTCGAGTGCCTTGATCAATTCATCACTGAACTTCGAACAAAAACAAAAGTTGAAGTTGATAATGGGAACTTGATCATATATTAAATTTGTGAGAAATTTTTGTTTTTTGGGCTTTTTATGATCCTTAGGTTGGATGCGATTAATATTTGAATAAAACTAATCCATCTTGGTTTTACCCTACGTTTCGCCGGTTGTTTTCCAGCTTCTTCAGGGGATTTATTTAGTATTTTATATTAAAAAAACATAATTGAAAATTTGCACAAAATGTGCGAAACAAGTAAAGTATGAACAACACTAATATCACAATATTTAACAACTAGTGTATGGCAACAATGAAGTTGTACAGCCAAATACTTTACTTTTAGCAAACATTAATGATTTGAAAATAGCTGTTTCAAAATTCGCTATAGTGCTTATGATGAGGTGTCAGAGTCAGAACTTCTCTCAGAGATACCAAAGTTGAGAAGTCATTTAAAAGTGGTTAAAATCTTTTAGTTATAATAACTGGTTATCTTTAGATTTTATGAAATCCATCCTTGAATGGGACTTTTGCAGATTTTCTTCCAAATCTCATTATCGCATTAAAAATCTTTATGATAATATGTTTGTCAGTTGCGTCATATGAAAGGAGTTTTAGTAAGCTTAAATTAATTAATAGGAGAATTTCATTTATTTAACTGTTTTACATTCTGGGGGTGACACCATAATTGCCGCCTCAGGTGCCACCCATCACCCATGCTAGTGGCCGACGGATATGCTATCCATCACACCACGGGTGCCACTTCCTATACCATGAAGATTTCCTGCTATCTTTGGAATATTCATACACAACATTTTTATCTATTTACTTTTTACATTTTTACATCGCAGTTCTTAAATCTGTAATATCTTCGAAAATAATCATTTAAATCACTTGGTGTAAAGGGCAATTTTGATCTACATGAAATACAAAACGTATCTAATGTATTCAATTGGATGAGGAATAATACTGTATCGTTTGAAATAGCTTGGTAAATGACCCATATTTTCTTAGTAATATGTAAGAGATAAAAATTGTTACTGTGTGTTATCCTTAGGAGATAAACATATGCTTTTGCGGACTTTTTTATTCATCTTTTTAAGATATAGAATTCCGTAATGTATAAATTTGATCCATCTCAAAGTTTAGCCAGCGTTTGCAATGTAAGCGCAGAAGAATATGTTTGTCAAGACATCATATTACAAATCTTTAAATTTCTTAGCTTTTCTCTACTATAATATGCATGTATTGTACATATAAACCTTTCTCTTGAATCACTCTATTATTTAAAAAAAACCGCATCAAAAGCCGTTGCGTAGTTTTAAAAATCTGAACATAAATAGGGACATAGGGTCAGAGAAAGCGACTTTGTTTTATACTATGTAGATTAATTGTAAATTAAAGTTCTCATTACTCAAGGCCGTAGCCAGCGGGTGATCACACGGGTTTTTATTTTTAGCACAGTTTAATTATTTATTATTTTCATAATTTCTGATTTTGGTTTTAGCCGAAGTAGTACGACAAAATTTTCGATGAATTTAGTAAGGTAACTCTGACAATTTTTAAATACAACCCCAATCGAAACTCAGTCACAGGCTGCCGGGTAGCTTTAGATTCGATTCCACATGATGTGTGTTCATCATATCTAAACAACTCAAGGAAATTTAGTATACCCAATAGATAGTTTTATTGTAGTTCCAAATGAACAAATGGTGTCCTTGTATGCATGAGTTTTCAACTTCGTTTATATGCTTCAATTATTTGCAACATTTTATCCGGTTCATTCCATCTCATGATAACTCTTTTTCAAGAGCAATAGGCAAAAAGCAACCGCAACCCTCTTTTGATTCATTCATTCACAAGCATGAAAATTCAATATGCCCTTTTCCAGCATATTCAAAAGTTATGTATGAATTTGATCATAAGTTTTCTCGTAAGCGAGAAATTCTGATGTTAAGAAGCAGTTCTGTAGGAGGTACCAATTTAAGATATAAGTCTTATAAAATCCATTCTTACCAAAAGATAGACTTTTTTATCTAAATCGTCAAGGCCTTTTTTAGAAAAATTAGATTTAAACAAACCTAAACAAAACACGAAGCTTGTGTCCGAAGATGGACATTGGACAGAGTCCAAAACGCGTCGCCAATTATACTAACAAAAACTAATTTGTGAAATTACGCACAATAGCTTGAATAAGAAAATCTAAAAAATTTTGTTGGTTTTTTTTAATTATAAATAATTTTATAGTTTTTATATATATTTTAACAAACCGTTTTATGACATAATCCTACAAAGGTACCATGGTTTAGAGCCAAATTCAAATTTCAGCAACGCCTAGTACGAGTAGTACTAAATAAACCCTATAACCCAAGTTTGCAAATCGATCCATTCACTTTAGCTGCACATTTGCAAACAGGCAAAAGGACGAACCAAGTTTTCCAATCCTTTTTTTCTACTTCTCTGCATCGTAATGTCTATGCAATTGTAATCTCAATTATTTTTTTTATTTTTGCACCAATCCATAAAGTGCCTTACATGTACCTTCATTAGGGTGTGTCATTTTTGGGCTACTTTTTTAATTTAAACAAAGAGGAGGCTTAATACTTTCAGGAAGATATAAAATGAAGCCTCTTAAAATTTGAGCTTTTAATATTAACATTAAGTGGTGTCTGTTTTTAACTTTCAGTTTTCCATTTCAGTAACATAATTTTTTTTTTTATTTTTTCTTATTTTTGTAGCTTGACGTTTGAGAATTGTAAAATGAACTGACAAGTTATTTTATTAGGAAATTGAATGCTCTACAGAATAGCTCTTATTTATTTTTTTCATAGTATGAGCCGTTCTGAAGATATTCAAACTCTGAGTTGGAAATGTGTGAAATTATGACTTTTATTTTATTAAATTCATACTGATGACCTTTTTTTATGACTTACATATTGTTTTCAAGAACAAATAACTATTTTTGTGTAAAAAGAAAATAACACTTACATCTCAATTTTTAATTTTTTTTTTTTTCATTAAATTTTCTACTAACATAACTTGTCAGTTTATTTTTACAATGCTCAAATGTCGAGCTAAAAAAAATGAAAAAAAAAATATTTTCTGTTATTCAAATGGAAAATTGAAAGTAGAGAACAGGCACCACTTAATGTTAATATTAAGATCATAATTGTCAAGAGGCTTCTTTTTATACCTTCCTAAAAGTATTAAGCATATTTATTTGTCTATAAAATAGAAATTGCACAAAAATAACACACCCTAACCTACATAGTATAGTATAAAAATTCCTATTAAAATATTCGTGTTTGATCGATTTTCGGCTAAAATGAGCTGTATTAATTTTATTTATTTTTTTACATCTACGATTTAGAAAGGTACACACTGACTGGTGTATTAAATAAATATGTATAACCACCCTTCAGTAGAAAACCGAAATTTGTTCAACCGGGCCAGAAATATCTGTAATGCTCATATACAAAAGGCCAAATTTTTGCATGACCAAAAAGTAAGGCAAAAAATACTGTTGTGTCCAAAAGGAAGCAAAAACTTTTGGTCTTTTGTTAAGCACGTTAAGAACTCGACCACGTCATCGGTCCCAACGCTCGTTTTAAATGACTCTCCGTATGTCAGCTCCATCGATAAAGCCAATTTGCTGGCAGATCAATTTGCTGCTAACTCGACTCTTCCTGATAGCACATTGGCCCCACCTGAGCTTGAGACAGTAAATTCTGCTATGAAGCAGATATTTTTTCGAACTCGCTCGGTAGCGAGAGTCCTCAAAGATCTCAATATACATAAATCCGCTGGTCCAGATGGAATCCCCGCCGTTATTCTGAAGAGGTGTTCTTCTACGCTGGCAAAACCACTGCGTAAACTTTTGCATCTTTCCTATTCTGCTGGGATTTTTCCGAGCAGATAGAAAACTGCATTTGTCCAGCCGGTTCCTAAAAAAGGCGAATCTTCCTCCCCTTCCAATTACCGTCCAATTGCACTAACGTCCCTTCTTTCCAAGGTCATGGAAACATTGATAAACCGTCAACTTATGAAATATCTTGAAGAACGAAAGCTTCTTAATGACCGTCAGTACGGCTTTCGTAGCAAACGGTCCACTGGTGATTTGATGGCTTATCTCACCGAAAAGTGGAACCAATCTTTACATTGTTTTGGAGAAAGTAAGATTATTGCGCTTGATATTTCTAAAACATTTGATAGATTTTGGCATCTGGCTCTTTAATCGAAAATGGGTGCTTTTGGTATCGATGAGTCTCTTCTTCGTTGGATTAGAAATTACCTCCCCGACCGTTCAATACAAGTTGTATTGGATGGCTTTAAATCTGATACCCATTTTATAAACGCTGGTGTGCCCCAGGGCTCCGTTTTGTCTCCGACTCTCTTCTTCATTTTCATAAACGAACTCTTGTCTGAAGCTTCTAATCCGCTTAACTGTTTTGCCGACGACTCGACCCTCAGCTTTTCTTATTCGTTTCTGAATTCACGCCCCTGCTCTTCGGATGTGGAATTGGAACGGTTGCGTATGATAAGCTCATTGAATTCAGACCTTGACAGCATTGTTTAATAGGGTCTTAAAAACCGAGTAGAATTCAAAGCCTCAAAAACTCTATGCTGTCTCTTGTCGTTGAAGCTTAACACTCCCCCATTGCCATTATCCATGAATGGTACCTGCATCCAAGAAACCGAAAAGCTGTCCGTACTTGGTATGTGTGTAAACGATGATCTTCGTTGGAATGACCACATATTTGAAGTCGCCAAAAACGCTGCTAAATGCTAAGTTTCTTAAGACGATGAAGTTCTTCACCCCTTCTGCTCTGGCTACAATTTATAAGGCCTTCATCCGCCCAAGACTGGAGTATAACTCCCATATCTGGTCAGGTGCTCCTCAAACATCTCTGCGCCTACTTGATAGGGTACAAAACAGAGCGTTGAGATTGATTGGTTATAGTTCAATTGTAGAATCGATTGATTCTCTTGAACATCGTCGAAACGTTACCTGTCTTTGTCTCTTTTATCGCTTTTTCTACAAATAGTGCTCTAGTGAAATAGCCAGTTGCATTCCTCCCCTGAACCAATTTAGCCGCAACACCCGCCTCGCTAGGAATGTTCATCAGTTTTACCTTGAGCCCAACTTCGAGCGTACAGTCAAGTATAGAGATTCTTATTTTAGTTGCACCACCCGAATGTGGAATGCTTTACCTGGCTCTGTGACTTCTATTTCGGGCGAGCTCTCTCCAGTTTCGCACTCCAAGTCCGTTGGGTCTTCATCCACTTGATTGCGCCACCTAAGACGAGGTCTTCCCCTTCCGCGATTTCCCTGCAATGTGCTTTCGAACACCCGACGAGCCGGAGCGTTTGGGTCCATCCGCTCAACGTGGCCCAACCATCGTAGCCTCGCGATGCGTACTCTTCTGGCTATGCCCATGTCGCGGTACAGCTCATACAGCTCGTTGTTGTATCTTCTTCTCCACACATTGCCTTCGCATACGGGACCAAATATCATTCGGAGAATTTTTCTTTCGAAACGACCAAGGGTTTCCTCATCCGCTTTCGATAAGGTCCATGCTTCCGCACCGTAAAGCAGGACTGGGATGATTAAGGTCTTATATAAGGTTACCTTGGTTTTTCTGGAGAGGGTTTTGTTTCTCAATTGCCTTCTTAACCCAAAGAAGCAACGGTTGGCAAGAGTTATTCTCCGTTTGATCTCCGCACTGATGTTGTTGTCCGTGTCTACAGCGGATCCTAGGTAGACGAAGTCCTGTACTACCCCGAAGTTATGTCTGTCTATTGTGACGTTTTGTCCAATTCGTCGATGTTCTGTGTCCTTATTTAATGACAGCATATACTTTGTTTTGCCCTCATTAACATAATGTGCATCGGTGTCTCCTATTAAATCCTCTCCTATTTTCCTAAATGCTCGCACTGTGTTTAACAACATTATAAGGGTATTCATAACCCCTTGATGTGCGCGTTAATTATAAAAAAAAAAATATTTCCTATACTTTTTAATTCCGTCACTTCATTTCAGTTGCCTAAGCTGTCAAAATGTGGATACCGTTTAAATTTTTTTGTATTAAGTTTTCATTTTAAAAGCAGGTACCCGTGGTGTGATGGATAGCATGTCCGCCTGTTAATCCAGAGGTTCGCGGTTCGAATCCCAACAGAGGCAAAAATATTTTTTCCACGGGTGGAATTGGCAAGTCCTCCGTTGGTATTCAATGCCATGAAAAGCGCTTTATCAATTAGCCGTTCGTAACCGGAAGAAAATTGTAGGTCCCCTACATTCCCTCACAAAGCATGGTTGTGAGAAATGCGCTAGGCCCTGGGGCTCCTCACTCTGTTGCGCCACCCTATTTATTTATTTATTTTTCATTTTAAAGTTTGCAGCAAAGGAGTGGAGTCCCTAAATTTATTTTTCAACTATTATGGACAGTTTTTGTCGCTCGAGCTTTCTAATAAATGGTTTTTTTAAAGACAAAGTAGCATAGATTCTTTTATTATTTAACAAGCATATAAATAGCATCGGAAACAAGAATTATGTGAAATTAAATTTTAGAAACTATTTAATTTTACACTTTCAAAATTCTCCACCGCACTATTTCGTTTTAGCTAATGTGATGTGAAAAAGTGAAATAAAGTGAAATAAATCGTGTATTCTTTAGATTAATTCAATATGTACACAAAATTCCACATTTGTCCATTCTTCAACTTAATCTTTTATTTAAAAGTTAATGTTTTCTACAAACTACTATTTTATTAGTTTCCTGAAATCTGCCTACACACTATACGCTCCAACCATTTCAGTTTGTTACTAATTGTATATCAAACTGCAACCAAAATACAAATGATATAACTTTTATTTGAAGTCTATTCAAAACTGCCACATCTCTGCAATAACTTGTTGGTGTAATAAATGTGTCATTGCAAAGGACGGCAAATTTTACTTAAGCCCGATGTAACGCAAAGCTGTTTCGGGTCCTGGTTACAATAAGTCAGCCAATGTCTGTAAAAACGTCAGAATGTAAAACACTTCCCTCGCTTCTCTAAGCTACAAATCCCATTTCCGTTTTACACTATACTATGTGTACATGTTCATGATTGCCAGTCCACTATAGCAGTCTCTCGCAAAACTGGATCGATACTATTAAGTAGCTTAGCAGCTATGGTGGTCTGCAGATATCTTCAACAAATGAGATGAAAATCCGTCATCTTTGGTTAGTCCCACCAATCGATTCATAAATCGGGCAGCCGACGTAGGTTGGTACACGGTCTCGCAAAATTTATGCAGTTTGCGCCAGTCCATGTTTTTTTTATGAGTCTCAAAGTCGAACTTGGTCGCGACCATCACGAAGTTAGTATTTGTCATCCTCTTTCTTTGTTACCAACAGGTAGAGCTTATACAAGGTAAACAGCTTTTTGATGAAAAATAAAACTTCGCTGTAAAATTCTTTTTTTCGCAGTCACCTTACGCAAGATTCTTGTCTTTGTATGGTTGCTCTCCAGCTCCACAAAAGAGGGCTCTGAGTTTAATTCTTCTCTTTGCTTGATTTAAATTTATGAATGAAATGTAATTTCCGGATGCCCACCTGAATCGGGCTACAAAGTAAAAAAAAAAAAAAATTAAACTAAATTAAGTGAATATAATTTTTATGATAGAAAGTGAAGATGACGTAGATGTCTGCAAAAATTTTTAATCGAAGTGGAGAATGGGTTCCTTGGAAGAGGGTGTATCCTTAATTTTTGATGAGTGTTATTGCGCATGTTTTGAGTAATCCCTGGTAAATTGAAAAAAGGGAAACATAAAACCCAATCCGGTTTGACGTTGCCACCCACGATACATACTCGTAAGGAAAAAGTGGAATCATTGTGAGTAAATGGAGTTTCAAAATGGCAGTTCAAACATTGAGTTGAGTGGGAAAAAGTCATATAATAAGGTTCTTAGAGTGAATTTATACCATATGTATATGTATCTATATATGTTTTTTCTTCGTTTCTGCCTCTTAACCCGTAACTTTTTCAGAATTAACATTAAGCTTGCTGAACTTATTTTTGACTTTGAAGCTTGAAGTGTTCGCCTTAAATTTTTGAAACTATTTGTGCTACTAACTATCTGTGCCCGTGACTTCGTCCACGTGGAATATTTACTTTCGGCAGCGTTTTTAATTTCTTATGCCAGTTATTTTGCAAATAAAACACAACCATTAGAACATTTAAGTGAAATAGTTAGGTATTATTGTTTCATTTCATTACACTACACGACGTTCTTAGTTTTTCCATCTTTTGCTAAAAAATTAAGGTTTCGCAGATTTGATAAAACGACGTGAGCAGGCCATACAGATATGCCACAACAACTTTAAGCGTCTGTCCTTAAGCTTTGTTGATACTTATATATAAAGTGAGGGTTTCGTGGGAAACATTTTCTCCTCTTACCATTCCCATCATGATTAAAGCCTTTATATTGCTGGGCCTTAGATTTGTAATTTGTAACGGTGTACCTTTAAATAGCTATGGCGAGTTCAGATTTCTCAGTGATAGGACTGGAACATCAGCTGAGATCTGAGAAACTCTTAACGGTATTTCTAACCCTGCGGCTACACGACCAAGATATGGCAAGCCATCAGCTCACATATGTACAATGTACATATTCTTTTAAGTTCCTGTCCGTGATTCGGATGTGACGTAGGCGACTTACAATTTGCCAGGCAATTGGCTTTCAAATAGTTTTTTTTATTATTTATTTTCAAAAAATCCCAAACAAAAACACATTAGAAGAAAGCATTTGCTTTAGGAACGGTTTTTGTTTTCGTTTTTCAATTAATTTTTTGGGTGTCAATTTAATGGCTACTCAAATTGCTTCTCAGCTGGCTTCAAATGTTCCAACTAACTTGCTCAGTGTGCATTGTCTACTAATAGATATTCAACAGCATCCTCATCCAAGTCTGACAATATTTGTAGGTTCATATGGTTATCTATCTCACTAGTCGGTGCCAGCCATTTGCGATTGCCCATATTTATTTCAAGATCAAGATAAACGTTTCATTTAAGTTCATCTGTGATATCGAAAATTCGACAGAAATCAAGTCACAGTGAAAGTCTTTTTGAAAACGGTTCAGTAGTTTCTAGGTTCTCTTTTACGATCCCGGTTCCAGTGGGGATATAGGGATGAATTATAGCCTATATCCTTTCCCAGGCTCTTGAGTCTAGATCATCTCTGTACCAAATTTCATTTAAGAGACGATGAGGGTTCAGTCATCAGCAAAACAATTAAGAGGATTAGAAGTTTCAGACATCATCAAGATAAGGAAGAGAGTCGGAGACAGAACGGAGCCCTTGGGCACACCAGCATTCATAAGGTGAGTATAGGACTTAAGGCTATCCAATACAAAGCTCCAAAAAGGTGGTTTCTACTTTCTAGTCCAACTAATAAAAGACTGATTTATACCACGAATTTTAAACTAAAAATGGAAGCATAGCTTCCCAAATGATCATTAATTTGACGAAAATAAAAAAGTAGTATAAAACTTAGTATTGTTTTCAGTGTTAAAAACTCACCCAATGTTTTAGTTGCGGAAGGTATTATTAGATTGAAAAAAAAAAAGGTGTTCTGATGAGAAATGTTGCAACATAATGCGTCTGTGTTAAAGAGACATAGCTTTCGGAGTTCCACATAATAAAAATTATTGAATGATTTTGGAACTACTGATCATATTAAACGGTTTGGAAATGAAGGATCAGGGAATTGTTTAAGACCGTTTACGATGAGTATATTTGCTAGATGGGTAATCAAGTCCCAAAACATAATGAAGACGATATAAAAAAAACGCAAAGGCAAAATATTTTCAATATATAATTATATATTTTTTTACAGATTAACTCTGTTTTAATATTGTTAATGGCCTTAGAATGCACTTCTGTTCAATCGAACCTTAAGGTTCATAAGGTTCAATTGATGTCGTTTTTAAAAATTCATACAATCGTGCGCAGGTGTGGTTACATTTGGCAAAAACTTCCTATAAAAATTGATAACTCTCAGAAACGATTGCACTTCTTTTAAACAAGTGGGGTTCTGAATCTCTTGAATCGGTTTTATCGTTTCTGGGCAAGTTTTCAAAACCGATTTGTCTATAACGCATGACCTAAGTATTTAATGGACTTACTTAGCTTTAAGCAGAATACCTACTCTAAACCTTGCTTGCCTTTTCGACATGCAATTTCTTATTTGGAACTTTGATCAAAACATCATGAAGGAACACCACTACACCCTTAATACCCATCAACAAGGTATCCATAATTTTTTGAAACACCGCCGGTGCAGATGCTTAACCATAAACAACTAGTCGTGTATAACGATAAAGCCCTTTGGTTGTGGATATTGTTGTTAATTTAGTGAATTCCTCACCTCCATGCAGTCGTGCGAATGATTTCTAATTCGAAGAAGAGGGTATTCATCAATCAATAATTGAGTGTTGACAGTTATTTTGAAATCCCGTAAATCCGCACTTCACCCGATTTTTTTAATTTCGGAACAATTGGAGTTCTCCACTCACTGAAACGAACAGGTTCTAATACGCCTAAATCAACCAGCTTAGCTATTTCATTTCCCGTTTTTTCTTTCAATACTACTGGCAATTTTGGTGGCTTGAACAACTTTGGGGTGCAATCACGTTTTACATGCAAAGCAATTAAGCTTTTGTTAAATCAACCCAATCAATCAAACAATTTACTAAAATTTGAGGTGATTTCATGCCCTTCAAGAGCAATTACATTTTTTACGTATATGTACCTATTTAAGGTTCGCAAAGGAGATGGCTCATTTTTCTATGGAGCCTGGGCCCAATGCTATGAGACTAGTACTGAATGAAAGCTTACGTTCAGCCCAATCTATCTGCCAAATACATATTTTTGAATTTCGTCTCCAGAAACTGTAGGCTTAAGGTGACCACTGAAAGCTGTACTTATCACTCCGAACGATGCCGTTTTTAATTGGGTGAATCAAATTATTAACCAACTAGCTGTGCCCGCGACTTCGTCCGCGTGGAATAGTGACTTTCGGCAGCATTCTTAATTTCTTAGGCTACTTATTTTGCAAATAAGACACGTTCATACGTTTTAGTAAGCTATTGTTACATTATTTTATTTAAGTATATGTTTGCTCTCTAAAGTACTGGAGAGTTCTAGGTAACGCTACTTCGGTGGCCTTAGGCTCAATGAAAGGAAAATCCCTATATGCACCTCCTCGCGGTAGAGAGCGGGTAACGCTAACGCACAAGGGGACCGAACAGCTGCCGGAATAAGTAGCCGACCCAGCTTTGCTGGACGGGGCACTGACTTGTCCCTGGGTTGAAGAAAATCTCCCTAAAGGCGGAGGAACTGCAGTTTGCGGTCAACGGCATGGAAGTCTGGTGGCGGATGAGCTTTTTAAGAAGGCCAACGGTAGCAGCAAGTAGCGTCTGTATCCCAGAGTGGGCGGCTACAAAAGGCGTCTGTTTTCCCATAGTGGGCGGCCTCAATTGGTTATGTATTCGACCATACAAAGGGCGGGTGTGCCTGTCGAATCTGAGCTTATGTATGTTATTAATCGTATCTCGGAAAACACCATGGTGGAAAGGTATATGCTATTACATGAAATATGACAACAACTGGAAACGAGTCCCCAAGAGGTAACCATTTTATGGAGAATCCTTCTACAGCTTCGGCTGCAGTAAACCGCACATCGGATTTGGGGGTGCGGCATCTTTCATGCAACAGCGTCAATCAAGACGCCATAATAATAAATGAATCGTCAACAAATAGTAGAAGTCTTTCAAGAAATGCAATGGGTGCTTTTGGCTATCGTATACGTACAAAAATCGGAGCATGGAACGTTCGATCCTTGTATGGCGAAGGAAGATACGAACAGCTAGAGCGCGAAATGCTTCGTCTTAAGATCTGTATCCTGGGCATAAGTGAAACAAAGTGGAGAGGAAGAGCTGAATATAGATCTGACACTGGACAAACGAGAATGCTGTATTCCGGAGAGGATGAAAGAGAGGGTGGCCAAAGGCTGCATGGTGTTGGAATTATGTTAAACGAAGTAGCTAGGCGCAGTCTTATTTCCTGGGCGCCAATATCTGAAAGAATAATGACTGCAAGGTTCCGTTCAAAAATTCGCAACATCACAATCGTTCAGTGTTACGCCCCTACAAATGAAGCGGCCGAAGAAGACAAAACCGCGTTCTACTCTCACCTTAACTCGGTTTACAGTAGTGTTCCGAGAAGCGACATCATAATCGTCATGGGAGACCTCAACGCTCAAGCCGGTGCAGACAATTACGGTCTGGAACGAGTTATGGGAAAAAATGGCTTGGGGTCGCGAAATGAAAATGGTGACATGCTCGTCGACTTTTGTAACGCAAATCGTCTTGTAATTGGTGGGACTGTATTTAAACATAAGACGTGCAACAAAGTCACCTGGGTGCCCAGATGGTCAAACCGAAAACCAAATTGATCACATCATGATTCAGCAGCGATGGAGGAAGTCTATGTGTGATGTGCGAAATATAAGAAATGCCGATGTGGGAAGCGACCACCATTTGGTTGTCATGAGTCTCAAATTAAGAACCGCTGCTGTATTAAGACAAACGCAGAATGCAGCAAGAAATCCAAAATTCAATACGAATGCTTTAAGTGATCCCAACATAAGTCGTAGCTATATCAACACCCTTAACTACAGAGCTTCGTCATTAAATGTGAGTGCTGACTCAGATGTTGATGAGATGTGGGGTGAAATAAAAAGTGTTTTTATGGAGGCTGGATCCGAGACTGTACCTAGGCGTACGAGAGCTAGCGACTCTTGGATATCCCAAGACACCTGGGAAAAAATTGAGCTTCGTAAATCGTTGAAGCTTCAAATAAACGCCGAGACAGACGCTCAACGAAAGGCTGAATTGCGAAGTGAATATCGGACTGCACACAAGATGGTCTATCGTTGTGTGAGACGTGATAGGAGGGTGAGGATAGATGGACTCGCTGAAAATGCTGAAAACGCTGCAAGAAGAGGAGATATCCGAGAATTGTACCAAATAGCCAAAGAAGTTGTCGGGAAAAAAAGCAACAACAATCATCCTGTAATGGATGTGGATGGGACACTATTGGTATCAATTGAAGATCAGCTTCGCAGGTGGAAGGATCATTTTTGTGCCCTGTTAAATGATCCCGTTGAACAGAGTGCTGAAGTGCCCCAGCTCAACGAGATGCGCAGATCCTGCAGGGGTATTGACATCGAACCCCCTTCAGAAGCGGAAATTGAAACAGCGATTAATCTCCTCAAAAACAACAAAGCAGCGGGACTTGACGGAGTACCAGCGGAATTCCTGAAAGCTGATCCCGCCACAGCAGCTAGTATCTTGCATCCGCTTATACAAGCTGTTTGGGAAAACGAAACCTATCCCAGGGATTGGAAGGATGGAGTCATTGTTAAGTTGCCAAAAAAAGGTGATCTCAAGAACTGCAACAACTGGCGTGGTATAACCGTTTTGTCCGTTTTTCCAAAACTAATGGCAACTCTAATCCTCGAACGGATAAAGGCTAGAATTGAGACTACACTCAAGAGGCATCAGGCTGGCTTCCGTAGCGGTCGGTCGTGCGTTGACCATATCAACACCTTACGCATTGTTCTTGAGCAGTCTGCAGAATTTCAAACACCGCTAAATCTCATGTTTGTAGATTTTGAGAAGGCCTTTGACCGAGTTAACCGAGAATCTATATGGAGATCACTTCTTGGTAGAGGAATTCCGCCAAAAATTGTTGCCATTATAAAGGAGTCCTACAACAATGCAAGGTGTTTCGTGTTGCATAATGGGCAGCTATCCGACTCTTTCGAGGTGCGGCAGGGTGTGAGACAAGGGGATGTTTTATCGCCAATTCTTTTTCTGCTGGCGATAGATGATGTTTTGACGGCGAGCGTCGGTACAACTGAGAGGCAGGGTATTCAATGGAGAACGTTTCAAAGGCTTAGCCATTTAGACTATGCCGACGATATATGTCTCATGGCAAATAACATCAGTGGGCTGAACGAGATGTGTCAAACTTTACGGGTGAAAGGAGAAGCGTGCGGTCTTAAAATAAATAGCAAAAAGACAAAAATAATGCTAACAGGCCCCCCAACACAACATCGTATTATTCTGCATGACACGCCCGTTGAAGAGGTCGAACAATTTAATTACCTCGGAAGTATTGTATCAGCAAACGGTGGTACGGATCTGGACGTAAAAAGCAGAATAAATAAAGCTCGCGTTGCCTTTGGTGCTCTGTCCCAAATTTGGAAATCCAGTCAAGTCTCCTTACGCACTAAACTGAGATTCTTCGAATCCAATGTGAAATCCGTGCTATTATATGCTTGTGAAACATGGAAAGTCTCGGCCACCATCTCGAGAAAATCGCAAGCTTTCGTGAACCGCTGTCTGCGTCACATCCTGAGAATTCGCTGGCCACAAACAATATCCAATCAGGAGTTGTGGCGTAGGACAGGTCAGAGGCGCTTGGACATCGACATCAGAAAGCGCAAATGGCAATGGATTGGTCACACACTGAGGAAACCAAACGATGATATTGCGAAGCAGTCCTTTGAATGGAATCCTCAAGGGTCACGGCGGGTTGGAAGACCAAGAACAATATGGAAGTCTACAGTGTTATCAGAAGCTAATTCCCAGAGAAAGACGTGGCCACAGTTAAGGTATCTAGCTGCTGATCGAGAAGGATGGAGACGTTTTGTTGACGCCCTATGCCCCGAGCGGGGTTACAGGACCTGATGATATGATATGTTTGCACACGACGTTCATATTTTTTCCATCTCTTGCGAGATAAAAAGGTTTTGTGGGAATGATACACGTGATTCTGCCACATAAAGTTGCCATGGGATTTTTTTCTAAACGAACACCTGCAACTTAAAGCGTCTGAGCCTTATTTATAATGACCAATCAGTGGGAATTAAAGGAAAACGGGGAATCAAAACGTTTTCTCCTTTCGCTGTTTCAGTCATTATTTAAACTTTTATAATGCCTCATCTCAGATGTGTAATTTGTAACTGTGTACAACTTTAGATTACTCATTATTGGCACTGGAACACCAACTTGCAGCCATTCCTGATAATTCAAAGGAATTGAGAAAGACCGTAGGGTATGATGTGACTTGCTCAATGTCCATAATATTGTCTGCTGATAGACATTCGACAACATCCCCCAATACGTCAAACATAATTTATTAGTTTATATGGTTAACTATCTCATTGATCGGCGCCGAAATCGACCTTTCACATAGCCATTCCCGATTGCCAATTTTTATTTGAAGATCAAGATAGACATTTCTTCTCAGGTCAAATGCATTTTCGACAGTTTGACAGAAATCACCCCGCAGTGAAAGAATTTTTATCGACCCAGCAGTTTTAAGGTTTCCGTTTACGGTGTCGATCCCGTAGAAATATAGGGATTACTTATTAAGCCCATGCCCTTCCTCAGGCTCTAGGCTATCTCTGAATAAAATTCCATTTAAATCGGACCAGTGGTTTGGGCGGGAGATGGTAACAAAGAAACACGAACAGACAGAGTTAATTTCGGATTTGTAATATTAGTAAGGATGTCCATCTTCGGGTTCTAGACTATCTCTGTACCAAAATTCATTTAAATCGGTTCAATAGTTTGGGCCGTAAATATAAACAAAGAAAAACAGACAGACAGAGTGACTTTCACATTTATAATATTAGTTAGGATTAGGATTTATACCATTTTTCGGATAACAAACTCACCACATTTTGGATTCAGGGTGGCCATGTGAATGATTATTACTCTAGTCTTTGCGGTCAGTGGGGCATTGGTCAGCTAAAGAGGGTACAACTTGTAAAACTTTGAAGGAATCTTGACATGAAGCTCTTAAGACTTTGGAATCAATCAAGGATGATTGTACCGAATATTCTGTTACGTGACAAGAAGCGTTGCATGTGATGATAGGCGTGTCGAGACAATTCACAAGAGAGATGAAAGAACGACTACCAATAAGAAAGAGAAGATTGAATGAAGCTCCCGACGAAGATTCAAGGTTCAAACCCGATTGTGTGCTAACTACGATATCAAAATCTTGAGGCTGAGTAAAAGATTTTAATATTAGCTCTTAATAACATATTAAGTGGTACAGGGTTGTCAGCAGCACATTTATTATGAAACTTAATTAAATTACTTAAAATAGTACTGATGCGGAGATAATGAAGCACTCTCACGGTGAAAGAATTTTTGATATCGGTCCAGTATTTCCCTAGTTCCCGGTTACGTTCCCATTCATGTTCTTACATCTAAATATTGCGAGTAGAGTCGTATATACTATAGATCAGCGAAGGATCCGCCGAGCGCCAAGCTACGCCGCCGCCGGCGTCGGCAGGTTCAGCTACTAATTGTGTAAATACAGCACCTAATAACGATTCTTAGAATCATGGAAAGTCAAAATACAATTGTATTATAAAAAAAAAATTCAAAATAATAAAACGGAGTCGCTTCAGCTTGGTACCGTGGCATGCTTGCTTGTTATGCAGGAGGTTCGTGGTTCGGATCCCAACAGATCCCGACGGGTATCGTTTTTCGCGAGGAATTGGCAAGTCCACCGATAGTGAATTCATTGCCATGAAAAGCGCTTTCTCGATTAGCCGTTCGGCAGAAATCTGTAGATCCCCTCTATTCTTTCACAAGGCATGGTTGTGAGAAATGCGGTAGGCCCTGAGGCAACCCGCTTTGTTGCACCACTCTATTTATGCAATTAATATTCGTCCAATGATTATATAATTAGATATGTGTAACAATAAGAATAGATTTAAACATGGACAAAGACTAAATTCAAACAAAATCTGTCTCAACTATTTGTGCGTTAAAGTATTTACCACTTTAGGTAAATTAGTTTCATATCCTGTTCTTCCTTGAAAAATTGTAAATGTCATTGAAAAAATTCCTTCTTCTTTTCTCTTTAAAACTCAAGCTCGCAAGGAGGAAGTTAACTTGACTTAATTTCGTTGTCCTCTTCTACTTGGTTCACATTAATTCCTCGCAGTCAGATGGGACCTTTTTCTCCTTACTTTCCATGCAATGCCCACTGATGTGTACATAACTGCGAGGACAATTATTATCACTCGAATGGAAACAAAAAAAAGTTGTATCGCCTTTCCATCGAAAAACGCAAAGGTCAACATAAAGTCACCGTAAAATTCTTTAAATGGTCGAGTACGAAGAAGCCCCAGTTGCAACGAATGTCAGCTAAAACGGAACCATTTAATTAAGAAAACCTCATTCTCTCCAAGTTTTTGAAACTCTTCTCTTGAAGTGTTTTAAATACACCGGAAGTAGCTCATTCACTACTCCATATGGCTGATTTGATGGCTACATCGGGGAAAAAAACAGTCAGCTGCCTCATGTGGCAGCCCTGATAAATATTTATTTAGCTTTAGACAAAGTCAACATTTAAAAAGGATCAGGACTGGGACGTCATCATCATCATCATCGGTGACATTTCCCAGGTTTTCTTTTTCTAATGTTTTGAAGGACCTTTGGATGATTTTGTTTTTGAAGGGCAAAGTGATAATATTTCAGGGTTCAATATGAGTAGATGAGACAAAAGCCATGAGTCTTTGATTGTGAGTTTGTGTAGCCCATAAAATCAAACACCCACTGTTGTTCATGATGACAGGAGTTAATGTATTCTTATAACAACAATGTTGTTATGGGTGAGGAGAGTAAATGTAAAATAATAGTTATTGTTTGTATTTATATCGAGTATTATCCGTGTGTTAAATGTGGCACCTATATAGAAGAACTTTGCCAAGACTTTTTTTCAACTCTCTAGGGGCTCGTGCCTTTGGGCACTCCTACGAGTATTTAATAAAAATTAAAAACTGGTATTATTATATGTAAGTATCCGTTTTCTATGTTAGTGCAGTTTTCGAATATAATATCGTTCATTTCACTATTAAAGGAATTGAGATTGAAATTGATTGATTGAGCATTCATCTCAATTCCTTTAATAGTGAAATGAACGAATCCTTTGTAAAAGCATCACTTTCTAATACATTTCTCCGAAAAACATAGGGTGCGTGCAATGCAGATAAATGTTATTTTAAAAGTCAAAAAGAAGGCAAATATGAATTTTCGGTATAGATAAGAAAAAGTTATGAGTCTTTATGTTGTTTTATCCTTCATAAGGACAAGAGAGACAATTTTATACTTTTTAGTCCGCTATTAGCCGAGTTCACACTGTACAATTAGTTGCACAGACTTCGTTTGATGGAAGTTGGATGGTCGGATGGAGTTTGCGTTCGCACTTATCAAGCTTATAGTCCAACTTTATGTCACATACTCTTCCACTCATTCCAACTTCTAGATTTTGAAAAATATTTGGAAACCATCCAACAAGTTGGCCAAGCGGTCGTCTGAGGGTTCAAACTATCAAGCATTGGTCGATCAAGCCAAAGTCTGTCCAACTAATTGTACAGTATGAACTCGGCTTTCAAAACATTTTTTTTTAGTTTATTATTATTTCTGTGTGACGGGTGAACTTCTAAATTAAAACGAAGGCCATTAATAGTTTTGAGCTTACAAAATAAAAAAAAACCTTTTAAGCACGACTTGTGTAAGTCTTAAAAGAGCATAACATACCACAATCAAATAAATTGTGCTCTTTGCTTCAAAGTGTTGTAATACTGCATTTCTCTTAAGCGCCCTACAGACAATCAATGTTACTTGACAATATTACTTGAAGGAGCTTCTGTTCAAGTAAAATTGATCGTTAGTAGGCTCTTCAATTTTACTGTCAAGTATAATTGAAACATTTACGAAAATCAAATCTGATTTGGTTTTCATCAAGTTTCATTTTCGTTTGTGTCATTAGGTGTGTTTAATGAAAAAAAGAGCAGAGCAGCGTAGCTCAGAGCAGAGCAAGAAATGAGATAAATGTCAGGCAATTAAGAGCAGAACAGCTGGTGTCAAAAATCAGCTGATAAGAAAGCAACAAAAATTTTGTGACCTTAGCTAGCTTGCAAAATTATGTTCGGTATCCTATTATAATAAAAATCTATATTCGGAAACATTGGAATCAAACCTAAACTAACATGCGATGTTAATTCAATTGATTTTAAGTTAAATTCGATTTCAAATAGATTGCAAAACGCAAAATATAAACAAAAATATTTGAATCAAATGTCAACAGCTGATTTTGACACTTTGCTCCAATCTGCTCTTACTCAAAAGTAAGTGCAGAAAATGCTGCTCTAAAAGCTCAAGAGCAGGTCATTAAACACAAAAAGTTCTTGCTCGGAGTAGAAAAATTGTCATTAAACACCAAAAAGCTGCTTTTTTCTGCTCTAGATCGATCTAGAGCAGGTCATTAAACACACTTATTGTTTAGTGCGGTATTATCATAAATATGTCTGATTTTCGGCATTGTACTCGCGAGTTTTTGTGCGAATTCATTCAAATATATCGTGAAAATGAATGTTTGTGGAAAATAAAATCCGCACAATATATGAACAAAGATTTAAAACTAAAATCATATGAAAAGTTAAGGGAAAAACTTTTAGAAGTGGATAAAAATGCAACAGTGACGGCAGTCAAAAACAAGATAAATGATATGCGGAAAAATTTTCGGGCAGAGCTTAAAAAAGTAAAGGAGTCCAAGAAGTCAGGAGCAGGGGAGGATGACATTTACCAGCCTACATTATGGTATTTCTCCGAACTATTGTTTTTGGCCGAGCTCCGACTCCAAGAAGTGGACTAAGCAGCAGAAGTTCTGCTTATGATAGCTTTCCTGAATATGCATCAGAAGATAGCGTAAGTATTCTGAAACCAGATGGAAAAAGCGTTTAAAACGAAAAACTTTTAGGTATTTGCTGATTTATTTAATAGGTGATTTGTCTCCATGTTGCGTGTTTTATTTAGTTAAACTGAATTCGAATGAATGAAAAACAATTTTGAATTTTTTGTTATTTATTAACAACATGATTTAAACTGATTTAAACAACACTTCTCCGCTACCGTTGGAATCCGATGCAAGAACACCTTTTTCTCGCAAGAGACGAGCATGGATCAAGCTTAAAGTGTACTGCAACAAGTGCACGAAAAGTTAAATGCCACAAGCAATAAGGACGACGATTGTGACGTTTATGGAAAACATGTTGCTTGCGAGCTGAGGTCCTTACCAACGGCTGACAGGACATACATTAAAAAAGTCATTAACGACGCAATTTTTGAGGCAAAAATTGGAAGAGTTAAGCAGATTTGTCTCGTGTTGGAAGAAGAAACCGATCAACACTTCCACCAGCACCAAGAATTGCAGGAGCTCCCATTGGAATTTATGTCCAAATATCAATAAAATAGTTTTTAGTATTTTGAGTGCAATTCATATTTATTTGCTTAATTAGTTATATTGTTTTTTTGTTTTGTTCTGTTGAATAGAAATGAATAATTATTTTTTGTTAAGTGTTTTGTTTTTGTTAGTTCGTTACATATAGTTATTTCTTGTTCTAATAAAATATTTTAAAAATTGATCGCTTTTTTAACTACTTAATCCATCTATGCTATCGTTTATTGGAACTTGTGTAGGATATCCATCAATGTAGTTTGGATTTCGTTTTCTTGAGTAGTTGTGTAAGGTACAGCTTCCTAAAACGACGTGGTCAATAGCTTCCAAAGGCAAATTAATATTTGTATGGAAGACTCTGAATCGGGACGACAGGATACCAAAAGCGTTTTCTACCACCTGTCGTGCGCCTGAAAGCTTTCGATTGAAATATTCACGATCTGCATTCAAATCTTGCCTTGAAAACGGTTTGATCATATCTTTCCTCAGTCGAAAAGCCTCGTCGCTAATAAAAACGTATGGAAGGGCAGAGTCATAATTGTTTGGCACTTTCGGGGATGGTATATTAAGCCGATTTTCAACTAGGTCTTCATAAAAATCTGTAAATTCAATTACACCTCCGTCAGAAACTCTCCCGTTAGTTACAACTTGGCAGTATATGAATTCATATTGGGCATTTACAACAGCCATTAAAACAATACTGTGATATCCTTTATAATTGTAAAAAAAAGGATCCGCTATTTACAGGATGCACAATTGAAATGTGCTTTCCGTCCACAGCCCCCAAACAATTAGGAAAGTCCCATTTATAGTAAAAATGCAGAGCAATCTCTTCCCACTCTTCTCGAGATCTTGGGAACTGTGAAATAAATTGTAAGCTCATCAAACTCATTTTGTTTTATAATAAGTATTTACTTTAAGTTTACCTTTAAGAAGTCGTCTTTTAAAACCTTATATATAGCACGGCATGTCTCTGGAATGATGGAAGACAACGATTGAGTGGAAATTCTTGTTGAAAATTTAAGGTCTTCGAAGCTCCTGCCAGTAGCTAAGAAACGCAGTGTTGCAGACAATCGTTCTAAGGGTCTAATACTCTCCCTCATCACAGTGTCTTGCTTTTTTAATCAGGGGTGTAACCAAGCACAGCAGATCAGTGAATACACCTTCATCCATCCTTATAAAAAATTTCTGTAGTCTCCGTCAAATTTAGACAGTTCTCTTAACAAAGAACAATCTCCAAGAACTTTTCTTTTTATCAACCACTTCTTTTTCACCCAAACTTTAGATTTTTTTGATTTTTTTTCATTCAATATAATTGCACTAGCTGCAGCACCGACAGCAAATAAATATAAATTATTGTCCATTTTGTTGACACTAAACAGATTTGTGAACTCGAATCCAAATTAGGAAACCACAGAAGAAAAAAATGTCAATGTTCATCAGTTTTACTTGACAAAAGAAAACGTCAATAATACTATATTTTACACAATTTTTTTAGATTAGATTGGTCTTATTTTCCTCTTCAGCTCATCAAACGCTGCAATAAATAATTGAGATATGTACTCAATACAGATCTAGGATTCTCAACAATATGAAGACTCGATACAACTTAACTTCTCACAGATGTTGTAAGCTTATAATATATTACTTTGGTTCATTTTACAAGAATTACTTATTTCTAGTTTTTGCAGGCAAATAGCACCTACTTCGTCTCTCTCAATAAACTACATAAATAACATAGTCTGTCAACATTTGAAAAGGCTCATTAACTGCAAATGAGATGTAGATTACTGTTTAACAATAACTCCTGAGACAAAGAGTCTTCTAAAAGACTTCATCATCCTTTTGAACGAACACTAACCAAATCAGTTCATTGATCAATATTTATCGTTTTAACATAGGTCTATGGTGTGCGAGTGTATGTCACGACAGTTTCAAATATCTGTCCAAATCCAAAGATAAAACCTTCGTCGACCACCCGTAAAACAATTACATTAAATTGACATTACCAATAAACCAAAATTAAGTCAGATGGGCAAGATACAAATGCGCAGACAAGGCTTGTGTGCTAAAGAAATGAAGAAGAAAACAAGAATCTACGATCAGTAAAGGATTAACTATCACCACTAAATGACAGAACCATAAAAATTCAAATCCTCAAACACTTTGTGACAAATATCGTAGATATTCACGATGTCAATAAAATGTGTCAGTTAGGATTTTCACTCAATTACTACTTCTTAGGCATGAGGAGATCTTTTTGAGTTTTACACACACGAACAGATCAGTCGGATTTCGAATGGTATGAGATTCCCGATACAAAATCAAGCAGGTAAATCAAATACAGAAAATGTAGCAACGTGGGAGAACTTCAACCGATTACCCTATGAAATTTTTATTCAAGAAACTGGCAAATAGAAAAGCATAGTGAAAAATGGGCACGACCGGGTCGTACCAACTTGGAACTGTGTGCTAAACACAATATCAAAATCTTTAGACTGAATACAAGGTCTTAATACTAGCACTTTATTATACATTTGGTGCTAAAGGGTTTCCAACTACACATTTATTACAAAAATTGAATAAAATGGCACAAAACATTGACAAAAAATTAAATTTCGTCAAAATCGTTTTAGCCATTAACGAGAAAGTCGGTTTAAAAAAAATGGTTGTATGAGAGGTACCGTTCTTACACTTTTCCAAAAGTTTTTTTTATATCATAAGACAATTAAACAAAAAATCTCACATAAAATTTTATCGAAATCGTTGGAACCGTTTTCGAGAAAATAGGTACATATTATCATATGGGTTGTATGGCAGGCACCGTTATTTTAAGATCTAAAAACCCAATTCCCTTTGTAGGCTGCCCCCTATACCTTAACTGCAAATTATGAAGAAGATCAGTGTAGCGGTTCAGGCTGTAGATCCATATATGCTTTTCGTTGGTCTAGTTTAAGTCATATGCCAGTTTCAGTTGTTGTACCCTTGTACCTACTCGTATAACAAAACACAATTAATGGTACTGTACTGTGTACATCGTGAATACCACCCCTCGGTTTTTCAGTCGGATTCTAATAAGTAGGTATTTGAAACAAAATGGAAACGTGGAAAGCATAATATCTGTCTTTGTTGGTTTGAAGAAATAAAACAATGTTAATTGTGCAATGTAATATTGCTATGACTTTTTTTTATAATTAGGGGTTTTTATTACCCTTATAATGTTAAACATATTTCGAGCATCTAGGAAAATAGGAGGACTTAATAGGAGACACTGATGCACATAGATCGGTGCACCTTGAATTTTTGTGAGTCGTAATGTGGGGGAAAATAGGATCACGTAAAGCATTCCTAATTCGTGTGGTGCGACTAAAATATTGATCTCTATACTTGACTTGATGAGAAGGGGTGAAGAATTTCCTGTATCGTCTTAAGAAACCTAATCATTTATTATAATACTGTGTATTTGTCTCCATGTCACTTCTTTCAATCGTAATATGTATTATTGAAACCGAAAACGATCGAACAAAAATGAAAAATGAACAATGACCTTATTGTGATTTTATTTTCTGTTTTTGTTTACAGCGATTATTTTTTGAGTTTTTTTTTATAGATGTAACATATATGATTTTTAAATTTAAATTGCAGCGCGTTTCGGAGATCACTCTATCCTCGGACAGAGCCAGAAACATCAAAGCGTATCTTTATCTTTCATTTCCTGATAAAGATTACAAAAATAACATTAAATTGCTCGAGCCTAAACTTTTTCCCAAATTTAAGAAACAGATCTATAAAATAACTAATACGATCAATTGAGGACGTGCCATAATCGTATCGGTACAATTTTTCTAGTTGCAAGGATAATCAAAAATAATTAATTCCAATCGTTTGGAACCAATACTTTCAATGTTTTTCTGTTCTTAAAAGAAGAATTTTTATATTTTTGCTGTCGCCAGTTATCTGAAAAAGGTGTCTGAATTCTTCAAAAAAGAATTAGTATCCGAGATAGACTATTAGATAATCTCTTGAACGCGCCTAATAAAATGACTCAAAAAAAGTGTGTGTCAAATTTGGTCGCTCAATTATTGCGATGAAAGCCGATAACAATGTTACTGTTGTCAACGGCTCATATTAATGTCATAAAAGCAAAACAAGCATATCTAGATAAGAACAGTTTCAAAAATTCCCAAATGAATGTTTTCAGGAAAATGTCATTTCTCTTGTTTGTTTTAAACTAGCAGTATGGGCCGTTGGTTTACATGCAGTTTGTAAGACTACATCAAAATACTAGCTAAAACCCAAAAAACAAAGCTCTTAACTTCCTTTTGACTTCGAAGCTCGGATTCATTCGTTCTGTAAAAAAAGTGTTTTCTATTAATAAACTTAGTGGCGAAAATTTATAGTCATTTAAAGTCGCCTTAAAATGAGCCTTAGTGCCAAAATAACCGATAGAAAAATGGCGACGAGGGTTTCCGGTCGAGAATTTCCGGTCCAATTTTGCTTCTGGACTTAATAGCACTATCTTGTCGCATTCGACTCATTGGTTCTACTCTGTGATTTTGAATCGATCCAGGTAAGAGCCAGCAAGGTTTTGTAGATTCTTCCACTAGTAACAGCAGCAGTAGACAGCTAACAACATAATGGTTTTGCAATGATATAAAATGATATGGCTATGGCTACTCACCTATTCTGTAACGCACTGAACATACATATCACCACATGAACATCAAAAGAACCGGGTGTTTCAGGCCCTCCCTAGTAAACGGCCAAGAGGCCACCATAACGGCCACGAACTAATTCTAGTCGTAGATTTGTTGTTGGTTGGAAAAAAGTGCAACGCTTTTCCACTTTTCTAGAGTAAGTTTTGGAGGTGAGTCCTAAATTATTCAATTCATTAGCAATGTCGCAATGTCCTCCCACTATTTGTTTGTAACGCTGCGCTTTAAACACAATCCCTTAGAAAAGTCATGTTTTCCTCCATTAACTTCGCGCACCAACATATCTGTTCTTGGTTCGTAATTTATTTTTTGAGCCCATTATATATAAAAATTATACTAGCTGACAAGACCAGCGTAGCTGGGAGTCTTACGGTGATCGAATTGAGTAGATTAAGTAAAGTAGACTCTAAGTTCCTGTTCCCGTGGGAATATGAGAATGAAAGGTAGTCTATGTTATCAGAAACAATGTAGCACTCTAACGGCGAAAGAATTTTCGAAATCTGTCCATTATTTTCCAATAGAGATGTTTTATTGACCAATTTTTAGACATAAGCATAGTGGAAATCTGTTTTTCCGTCGGCTTTTTGGTCACTGTGATTTCGGTAGTGAAACAATCAAGTTACATTAAGTAACAAAACTCTCTGTCCAAGTTAACGCAGACTCAACTTCATTATTAGAAGTGCTTGTATAGTTTTTCATTATCAATAATTTAATATATAAGTATCAATTTTTTCCTTTTTTTCTTTTATTTCTTTTTTACACCAATCCTCTGAAATGAAGAAGGCAGCAACCGCTGCAGAAATGTTGGGAAAGCTTGATTGTTTCACAACCGAAATCACAGTGACCAAAAAGCCGACGGAAAACAGATTTCCACTTCACAGTATTTCTTAAGTTCGCGTCCCGTTCCTGTGGAAACATGGAGGTGAAATATGCGGACTATACATATAGTAAAAAAAAACTTGTAATGGGTCCAGTAGCTCTGAACTCCCGTTCCATTCTTTGTGGGAATATGGGGATGAAATGTTCTTCGGGGATATTAAAACAATCTAACGGTGACAATATTTTTGAAATCGGTAAATTTTCTTACAGTTTCCGTTTATGTTTCCGTTTCCGTTCAGAAGGTATTATTGGGAGGAAATATAACCTATGTCATTTCTAATGCTCTAGACCATTTCTGTTCCAAATTTCATCAAACACTTAGCTTTCGCGTTCGCTTGCATTACCATTTCCGTTTCCGTTTCCGAGGAAATATGAAATACATATAGCTTATGTTACTTCAAGGGCTCTAGGCTATCTCTGTTTCGAATTTCATTCTAGTCGACTCAGTAGTTTTGGAGCTGAAGAATGATTTGTTGACCTAAAATTTCCGCCTGAGAAAAAAAAATGACAAAATGTCGAGAAGGTCGGAAGGAATTGATTTTCATAAAGTACGAATTGAAAATATGTATATGGCTATTGATAAAGAAAGCGTTTTATTAGAATTAACGGCTACATCCACCTGCAATTGAATTTTATTATTTTAACTTTTTTGAATACAGTTTTTACTTAAGTGTGAAGTAATGTTTATTGCGACAGTTTTGAACGGAGCTTTCAACACTCTCAATAAAGAAGTGGAATATCAAAACACGTTCACTTGTTTTAATTGATTTAAAACCAACTGACAAAATATGTCGGTGGTACCCGTGGTGTGATGGATAGCATGTCCGCCTGTTAATCCAGAGGTTCGATTTCGAATCCCAACAGAGGCAAAAATGTTTTTCCACGGGTATCGAAGAATTGGCAAGTCCTCCGTTAGTATTCACTGCCATGAAAAGCGCTTTCTCGATTAGCCGTTCGGAACCGGCAGAAAATTGTAGATCCTGTCCATTCCCTCACAAGGCATGGTTGTGAGAAATTCGCTAGGCCCAGGGGCTCCTCACTCTGTTGCGCCACCTATTATTTATTTTTTGACAAAAAATGTCGACGATGATTCCCGGTGTAATTTATCTTGTTTACAAAAGTTGATCCTTACTTTAACGCTTTTTTTTGCTATGTGTTCTGTCTTTGAAACCGATAAATCCTTTCCTTCTGATTGCCTATTGTTTTGCGTTTCTAAGATCCTTTTCTTAACTGTCGCTGTCGCCCACAAAAAAGTAGGTTTATTCGAATCGATCTCACTTCAAATGTCTTTTCACTGACCTCATTTTCTGGGTGGGGGCTTCGGTTTCGTATGTAGGTTTCCAGTGGTATTTAGCATGTAGGCAAAATATTTCCAAAATTTACTCTCTGTATTACATTTTACATCCTTTTCATGGCACTGTTACCAATAAGTTATTGAGTGAAACATTTCAAACATTAATTTTTTATTATTCTTTTTATTTGAAAAAAAAAAAAAATACTTTTAGTGGATCAAAGTGTTCTTAGACTTATTTTTCAGTTATCCTATTTCTTTTTTTAATACAAATCAGTCTCTTACTAGCACGATATAACAGACAACGGTAAATTTTTTTTCACGCTAAACATATACAGCCTTAGCTTAATGAACCTCTAAAGTCTAAATCGTCTTTATAAAAAGGCCAGTTATTGAAAAATGTATTGCATTTGCTTACACATTGAGCCTGCAAGTCAAATAAGAGAATTATAACTGAACACTAATTTCAGCTACTCAATATTAAATGAACGCTAGTGACATTGGTAATAAAATTTAAAAACTCTAAAATGAGAACTCGAAGCTAATATGACAATGAGGCAAGCTTTTGAGTTGAAGCATAGTTGACACCATTTTTATAACCAAAAAATTTCTGTGAAGGTCAATCTGATATACAAATCAAATATACCCTATTCGTTACATTTTTTCAAAGAATTGAAAATCATTTTCACCGAGCACACTTCGTGAAGAAGACTAAATTTACACTTCAGGAAAAAAGGTATCCCCGGTATCGAAAATCCAAGTACCGAATGTTCTGAACTCAGATCCAATGCCGAATGTAATGAAAAAAAGAACCATAAATGTCTCTGGCGAGAAGAATACGAGATGAAAATCTCAGGTCCTAAATCTTTTCAGACTTTTTTCTGTTTGGGGTCTTTATTTTATTTATGTGGATTTACTCTGCGATTATTTGTTTTATTTTTATTTTGTATCTTTGAAGCAAATGGGTGCTTAAGATTGCTGCTGAGCTCAGGAGATGAGATGATGCTTATTCTGCATCACGATTCACGACACGGATGCTGTCTGAGTAGTAAATCGCCTCTCTTCACTTGTTTTGTGTGTGTGTGTTTTTTTTTTTTTTTTTTGATGAGTATAGATGTGGAGATGGAGAAACACCCATAGGCCATAGCAATTCATATGGCGCTTAGTTGGTCATAAATCAAAATGAGGGGAGAGTTTTCTTTTTGGAATTCTTTGTGCATTCCTGATGATACGAGTAATAATGTGATATAAGCGGACAATAAATGAATTGATTTGAAATTTATTGGATGTGAGGTGGTGCGATTTGGTTGACTTGAGTGTGAACAGGTGTGTTGTGTGGACACTAAATGGAGTTTTACGAATTTATTGCCGGTTTTCGGGAACAAATGTTCTTCGTCAAAAGAGACCTTGGATCGTTTTTTTTAAGAATTAATCTTTCGTTTCCAGGACTTTAGCAGACTTCTCTGATGATGCAAATGACACTCTAAGCCGAAGGAACATAATTTTATCGCCATTCCTTCTTACCTTGAGAGTTTGTGCATTCGCATTTCAACAGCGATTGAGAGTGTTCTTCGTGGGCATTCAAAATTACGTTTCTTGTCAGTGCTTACGATCCAGGAGGGTCCCAATGTGTGCAGAACATTCTCTGAGGTGGCATTCGTTCTTAAGCGTTTAAGATCTCACTTCGATAAGATAAGCGTGTGTCGGAATCACTATATATGGGGAAGGGGATAGACTTAACACGCACTGGGCCTTAGACTTAAGAAGAGCCAATAAGAGAGAGTCAGAACCCGTGACTTGCCTGGACTTATTTTTTATCTAAGAAAAATGTCCCACCTTGAGCCAGTTCCACACAGTGTCGTCTGCCGCGTCAGAGTTGCTGTTCTGTGGAATATGAATATACATGTGTTGTCTGGTGATAATATTGTTGTTTTTTGTGTTTGCTCCCTCTCACTTCTCTTTTCCTTTGTTTTTAATGACAAACAACAAACGTAAAATGGTTATTGTTATTATTATTATCACTCTTCCGTTTGGACCCCATCCTCCTAGCATCGTCGTCGTCGCCACCAACCGACCAGCTGAACCACGGCCACCGCGCGCCGCGGCACAACGCCCGGTCCTGAGCAGGCCATTCTTGTGTCCCCAAATTGTCAACGTAATAAATGTGAACTCGTGGTGCGATATAATGGCCTTTTGGTTATATCGTTAAATCTTTGCCTTGTTAATTGATTGTAACGTTTTTCGGTCCCTTATTTTTACATTCGGTGTCTGGTAGGTTATCGTTCGGCACATTGCTCTCTGTCCAGTTTTGGTTGGAGGCCATGATTGTATCGGTGCCCTGTCGGTGCGTGAATTTTCATTGACCTTTTATTGTGAGAAATAGAATTATTGTTATGGTTAGGTAATTTAATTATGTATATTTTATGATGTGTGTTATGGTGCTGGACGGATTTCCAGGATTATTGTTGTTTTCGTTGGCAATAAAAGTAAGATTGAGATGCCATGATTAGACATGTTCAGTAGAATGGGGTTGTATTGTTTTAGCATTATTTGATGAATCTTTCCAGGATCACTGCACCCTCGCAGGGTGCATGCACAATTTAGAAGTCAATTCAGACAATTTGTAATTTTTAAGAAGCCTCATTACTCCATGAATAATTAATATTTCCTATTGAAATATTTCCCATTTATTCATATTGCCTACTTTGTATGAGTCAAAAGGAAGAAAATTCAACGGCTGAAATTCAAAAGACGAACAAACACAAGCTTCAAGTGTTTCCGTCGGACATTTCAAAAACAATTTTTGTATATGGCTAATGAATTTGCGCAGATTTGTTCTGTTGTGAAAATATTTTTTTCAACCATATAGCTACTGAACGAAAATCCCTTATGGCCCACATTGCTGAGTTTAAAGGGTGATAGGAAGCTTTTTGCAATTCGGTTTTCAGTAATCGATTCAGAACTAATAATAGCATTGAATATTTAAAAAAAGGCACAGGTTCTAGGCCAGACTTCACAATGTCAAACAATATTCGAAAAATATGAGAGTAAAGTGAAATGCTACGTATTAAAACAAAAGCTGGATCGTAAGAGAAGTGGCAAAGTTCCTTGGAAGGCGTTATGTCAAAAATACCATCGTAGAAAAATATAGCACAACTCACTCAGTTTGTACTGTCATATTCAGAAGAGAGATTCAGAGGGCCCTACCAAAAACGGAATATCATACCACGTTCAGACACGATGGCGAAAGTAAAAAATGGGTACGACTGGGTCGCACGAACTTGCGATTGTGTTCTAAACACGATATCAAAATCTTAAGGCTGAGTGAAAGGCTTTGGAATTCGCTCTTCATAATATGTATATTTTGTGGTAGAGGACTGCCAACTACATATTAATTTTGAAAATTGAATTAAATCACAGAAAATAATAAAAAAATTAAATTAAATATTCCAAATATTTCAAGCAAAAATCTAAAAACGCCATTCTTTTGCAATTGCTAATATAGATAATGTGGGTAATGTGGTATAGGTGGGTAATGTGGTACAGGCAGTTTTTTCTTAAACTTATGTCATTTTCCATTGGTACATATACAGTTCGGCTAATGTGGTATACTTGGCATGGGCTAATGTGGTATAGTATACCACATATAGTATAGTATACCACATTATCCACTATAAAATTGAATTCCTTTCCAAAGTTGGGGGTTTGTATTTTTTCTCATGATCTATTTGTTAAAATGCCTATACTTTTCAATAAAAATTATTTTAATCAATTATCTAAATTTTTTAATAAAACAAAAATACCGCTTGGTTGTATAGCAGTGGCGAAGCGTCCATATAAGTCGATTATTTCCGACTTACCTTTTAATTCACATCTGAAACATCTTAGACTTCTGGCAACATGAATAAAACTTAATCATACACATGAACTCGCTGCCAATATTTTTTTAACAGCTACCACTTTACTTTCAGTCCTATTCTACACACATGTTGGCTCTCCAACTCACTTTATAAACAAACACAGAACTTTAGCAACATACAAGGTAACCCCAAATATTACGTGTTATAAAATTTGTTGCTGGATAGAACACATTTGTGTTTTTTCCTCTTTTTTCTTCTACCAAAAAATATGACGGTAGAACATCGTCCTATTTTCTTCCATAAGAAAGCATGTATTATGCTAGGTTTCCACTTGCCATTTTTTCAATGATGAATGACCTAGTTTTCTGTCCTCGAGAAAAATGACAAGTGGAAATTGCAAAAATTGACAGTCATTGAACTGACGAACAGCGTCGGTCATTTTTTGGTAGTAAGCTTGAATGACAAGTGGAAATTTGCTGATTGACAAGCGAAATGTCACTCTATCATTGCTCGCGTTCTTCGCAACTTCGAAATTTTCGATACTACTACTGTCAGTCAAGAACGCTATTTAGCGAGAAACATCAAGTTTTTTTCTTAAGTCAAATCAGGCCAATTCATTTGTCGGTTTTACTTGTGTTTACGCGGCTGAAACGCAAAATTAAAATAAACAAGAGTTAAAATGGATTTTGAAAACGAAATAATGAGTAAGATTGAGTGAATTAGTCGTTCTTATTTTTTGATTGTTTTTTTTTTCTGTACGGCAGGTCAAGTAGCAGCCTATGTAGAAAACGATTTGATGGTGTCTTCACGGTTATTGAGCGATCCCGAAATGTTTGTCCTGCAGAATGTAGCCACTAGGAATCCAAACTTTTATGAGGATACCATTCCAGCGTATTCCGACGAAGAATTTCGACAACATTTCCGAATGAGTCGAGAATGTTTTAGTGTAAGTTTCCTAACAAAAAAAAAATCAAGCTAAAATACAAATGTTTCTTTAACAGGATTTTTTGAGGAAAGTTGAAACCGTGGCAGGAAAAACTGATTTAGAGAAGAAGCTACTTTTTACTGTTTGGATGTTGGCCAAGCAGGAAAGTTTTTTGTCTGTCGGTGACAGGTTCAACTTCGCAAAAGGCCATGCACATTCTATTTTCATGGAAATAGTGAAAATAATAAATGATCTGACGGAAGATTATGTAAAGTGGCCTGCTCGAAACGAATACGAGAACATATCCAACGTAAGAAACAAAAGATTGATAAATTGATGGGAAATTCTATTATGTTTATAAAATATCTCTGTTACAGTGCTTCCAAGAAAAATCTAATGGAAAGATTCCTGGGATTATTGGAGCCATTGATGGATGCCACATTCAAATGAAGCAACCCAAACATAGCCCCGTTGATTATTATAACCGGAAAAACACCCATTCGATTATTTTGCAAGGTAATAAGATGAAACCAATAAATTGAAACAGAAATTTTGAAACCTTTTTTTATAGCTGTTTGTGATCAAAGAACAGTTTTCACAGACGTTTGCGTTGGAGCACCAGGACGGCTGCATGACGCGAGAGTGTTTAGAATCAGTGAGCTTTGTAGTAGAATAACGGATCTCATTCCACCAGAGTTTCACTTAGTAGGTAATTCTGCTTACCCGTTTTCCACAAGCCTTCAAACTCCTTTCCGTGACAATGGGCACCTAACTGCGGCTCAGTCACGTTTCAACACGTCTCTTAGCAGCGCAAGAGTGACCATCGAAAGAGCGTTTGGTTTTTTAAAAGGAAGGTTCCGACGTCTTAAGTATTTGGATGTCGCAACACCAGATACTGCAATAAAAATGGTTGTTGCGGCCGTTGTTTTACACAACCACATAATACTTTTTAACGATGAGGACGAACCTTTGAACGAACAACTGATGGCAACTGCAGACGATCTTGAAACTCCCGAAGTGAGTTCCCAAAATGTACGGAGCAGAAGTGCTGGAGAAGTTAAACGGAACGCTTTACTAAGAGCTTTTCAAAATGAAAATTAAATAAAAAAATTGAAAAAAAAAACAATGCAAAAGAAATTTTTGGTAACTTATTATTTTAATTAAACAGAATAAAAAAGAACTATAACAAAACAAACAACAACAAAACAAACAACAAAAAAAAAAACAAAAATTCAGTTTTTAAATAAGGAACGTTAATTAAAAATAAACAAAAGAATATAAGAAAACTTAAAAAAAACAAAAATACAAAAAAAAATTCAGTGGCCAGATTTTTCGAACTGTTTTTGTTTTAAGGCCAGCTTATCCGCCTCGATTTTATTGTGCTCTTCTTTCAGAGTCACCATTCTCTTCATAGACTCCATGATGGATTCCGCAATTTGTATCCGCCTTGCCTCCATTTCAAGAGCCTCTCTTCTGGCTTTATCCACCCTGCTTTCCCTTTTGGCTCTTGTAGAATCTGATGTGGGAGGCGTGGTTTGCCTAACCACAGTAGTCATAGATGGAGTTGAGTCTGTTGTTGGATCTGGATTGATGCTTGCTATGAAGGCTCGCTGGTTGCGATTTAATGCTGGGGATGTTGGGTGTTCTGTGCATGCTGGAGTGTGTGGTATAGTAGTTGTAGGGTATTCTGTGGATGTTTGGGTGAGGGGAACGGATGTTCGAGTGAAGGGTGTGGATGTTGAAGGGTAGGGTGTGGATGTTGAAGGGTAGGGTGTGAATGTTGAAGGGTAGGGTGTGGATGTTGAAGGGTAGGATGTTGAAGGGTAGGGTGTAGATGTTCGGGTGAGGGAAACGGATGTTCGAGTGAAGGGTACGGATGTTGAAGGGTAGGGTGTGGATGCTTGGGTGAAGGGTACGGATGTTGAAGGGTAGGGTGTGGATGCTTGAGTGAAGGGTACGGATGTTGAAGGGTAGGGTGTGGATGCTTGGGTGAAGGGTACGGATGTTGAAGGGTAGGGTGTGGATGCTTGGGTGAAGGGTACGGATGTTGAAGTGTAGGGTGTGGATGTTTGGTTGAAGGGAACGGATGTTGAAGGGTAGGGTGCCGGACGAGTTTTTTTTGGGCACAATGAATTAAAAAGAGGGCATTCCTGCACCGATACCTCTTTGAGGAAAATTTCAGCCATGATGTTATAAAACGGCCACTGTATCCTTCCCCTACCGGTTGACGTTTTCTTATTGTTATCAACGATGTTATGGTAGTATTGCTTGAGGTTGGCCAGCTTCTTATCCAGTACCGATGCAGGAAAGTTGTAGCCCTTCCCCTTCAGTACATCCTCGATTTCCGCAAAAACCGTCCTCCTCTCCCTTTTGGGGTTCCTTAAATCTTCCCGTCGTTCCAAACATTCATTTAAGAACAGGAGGGTGTTGTTGTTTGTCCAAACACTTTCATTATCTAAAATTTTAAATAGTAATTTAAATTAGTAACAATGTTTAAAATATTGAAAAAATTTAAATAAATATTCCAAAGGTTTCAAGCAAAAATCTAAAAACGCCAATTTTTGCAACACAGACCCTAACTGCGAATTTTGAAGAAAATCAGTCCAGCGGTTCAAGCTGTAGATCCATATACAGACAGACAGACCGACAAACAGACTGACAGAAAGACAGGCAGACACACAGACACACAGTAAGACCTACAGTCAGACTTGCCTTATAGTACCTATAATCGCAAGTAAAAAACACTATGTTGAACTGTTGTTAACATTTCTGTGTGTAAGACTTACATATATGACGGTTGTCAGCATTCAGAGTTTGCACAAGAAGCTCTTCGTAAACTTTATCCAGCAGAGCAGCTTTCAGTCCAATTCAGACAACAACATCTGCATCAGGATATGCACTACCCTGAACAAAGAAGCTGTAGTGCAGTTCAACAGCCTTATTCTTATATCCAATTGTTCTCCGAACAATGCGTTAAATTTAACTCACCTTCCGTACGACTGTGGACTTTGCCTTGTTACATTCATGTCTAAGTTAAGTGATTGGAACACCTCACTTTAAGTATAAATTTCAATTACCTCTCCAAACTCGAAAAAGCATATTAAGTATTTTTCCTCAACCTGAGTTTTGTTCTCATGTACTGTTCGAAATAATTGGTTATCAATAATCAGCCCAAACACCTCTATAAGATAAGGAATTCCATCAAATTTCCTAGATTCACCATTAAGGAGTACCTAGTCGTTCATACAAACACAATGATTCTGGTTTTGTTATGACTTCGGGTGTTTGGTTTTCCAGAACCAATTTTTTTTCAATTGTATTTTGTTGATAGCATTTCTGCGTTTTTATTAGGATTGCAAATCCTTAAATGTAGATTCGTACACTTCAAAAACTAACTGAGGCTAACTACACACTTTGAACAAACTAACTACACGCTTTGAAAACTCTTACTTGATTCATTTTCTTTTCCAGCACTTCCAGCAAGGACTGGTTCCATCTGGTCCCCACAATTTGTATCTGGTAGTAATACAAAAAGAAAACACATTTCTTTAAAGTTAATAGAATATACAAATTCTACTCACCTGGAGAGGGGTGCTCTACATACACCTCGCAGCTTTCCAAAACAGCCCTTGCATATTAGCCTCGTTTCCACTTAGAATCGGGTAATCGGATCGGATTATGATTCAGATTTCGATGCAGGTATCTACTTACCCACTGAATCGAGTAATATAGTATACAACACACTATTTTGAATCGATCCAGCTACAAGAGCTGTATCGGATCGGGTAATCCTATTTCAATTCGATCTAGGTATACACTGGCACTAATTCGAATTGAAGTGTGATTCAATTCTAAGTGGAAACGAGGTAATTCTGGATCTAAAAAAAACAAGATTCATAGAACACTTTTTTCTTTTTATTCACTTTTAAGTTCTCACCATTTCCCATCTGAAGATAAACTTCTACAGATACTTCCACCAGGACATCCTCCCCGCCGTAATCTACCTAATATCGTGGCATTTTTCTTTTTCTTTTTCTTTAACTTAAGCACAAACAAACACGATAAAGTTCTATTAGGTACAAAGTAAAAAAAACACATGTTTTGACAAGTAAAATCTGAAGTTCAGATTTTCAGCCAAGATTTTCCATCTGAAAATCTATCTTCGAAAATCTGAAAATCTAAATGTCATCTGAATTGTCATCTGAAAATCTGAATCTTTTTACAAGGGAAAAGTGACAGAATCTTAAGTTAAGATTTTCGAAGATAGGTGCCAAGAACGCGAGCATTCACTGACATCGATATTTTTTTTGGCATCGTGTTGAATCTTTTGTCAATGAAGTGACGAGTAATAACATGAGAAAACATAAATAAATAATAGTATGGTATGGAAAAATTTGAAAGGAAAAAATATCGAAGGCAGAGGAAATCAACGATAGAGTGGAGTGTTGAATCCTCCATAAAAATTGTAAGCAACGTGGAGGTGTTGTGCTGGAAAACCTTTAGAACTCCAACAGCAAGTCCTTCAAGAACCGGGACATGAATAATAATTCATGGGAAAGCATTTCTCTGACTGTTGGAGTTCCAAATGTTGTTTATGTTTAATTGTTATCTCAAAATTTTTTTCCTGCACGATTGCAAGACTTGCCTTATAGTACATACCTATAATCGCAAATAAAAAAGAAAGGCACCCCAAATCAGTACTGGATAATGCAAGAAATCTTCATTTGGTTGGCCTTAGACATTGCCGACGCATTCAGATTTAGAAGGAAGCACTCATTTTAAAAACCAATGGAACACCCAAAATTGTTTCTATTCAGTTTAACGTAATTTCCTTTGTGTGAGTGAAACACCTATGGCTCTTAAAAAAAATTCCCTGAAGAAACTTTTCATTTTGACATTTGAGTAACATGTGTTAGTGCTTCTGAGTCGATTCTCACTTCAAATCAGAGCGGCTGTCACTCCTCAGAATCATGAGAAGCGATCTTTTTGCACCAATGGAACGGTTTGAGAATGCTTCTGGATGCTCCTGGACGGTTATTTTCGTCCAATGGAAAGTGCCATAATGAAAAGCAGTTAAGTGGGAGAGGTATGATCACTTCAAGATCACGATGCTCGTAACATTGTCAAAACTAAGAGAAAGAAGAGATGATGGTAAAAGCATTCGTTTCTAATAACTTCTGCCACATGTAGCAAATGTGATTCCCACTCCTTTAGTTACAAGAAATCCCAGAAAAACTAACTGGACAATTTTCAACGATGAGCTCGGTAATTTCGTCAAAACTCTACCTAAGCTCTCAACATCACAAAAAGTGGAAGATGCCGTTCTAGAAGTGAATTGTGCCCTTACAAGTAGCTTCGAGCTTGCATGTCCAGCTAGACAATCACCTAGTAGATCTATGGTTCCGTGGTGGAACAATGAACTACAGAAACTTCGCAGGGAAACCAGAAGTATTCTGAATAGGTCCCTTAAGACCAAATCAGATGTCGACTGGAACCTGTATCGATCTAAACAGGAGGACTTTAAAAGGTTTATTCGAAGATCAAAGAATGCCTCTTACAAAGAATTCTGTGAAAGTATAGAAACACTCAGTGAAAATAGTCGACTTACTAAAGCCCTTAAAAGGAGCAAGGTAAACAAAGTAGAAACGCTCAGGAAATCAGACGGTTCCTATACCAAGTCCAAGGCAGAGACACTCAGTCTTATGCTGGAAACTCATTTTTCAGGAAACCAGATATCAATCGGACCACAGCAATCTATTTCCCTTAGATCAGGTGAATCCAATAAATCCACTCGACTTAGCTGGTACACGTCATCGTTAGTTGTTACCGACGAAGCCATCAAATATGCCGTGGCATCTTTTGACAGTTTCAAGTCACCTGGCACTGACGGTGTTTACCCAGCTATGTTGCAGGAAAGTATAAACCTTTTGCTTCCTACTTTGAAAAATTTTTTCTTTGGTAGTTTAGCCTTAGCGTATATACCAACTCCATGGCAGAGTGTTAGAGTCGCCTTCATACCAAAAATTGGTAAACAAGACTACTCACTCGCCAAGAGCTTTAGACCCATTAGTCTTACCTCCTTTCTGCTTAAGACGCTGGAAAGAATGGTTGAGATTTACATTCGTAAAACCTCACTCCAATTACACCCTCTGTCTCAGATACAACATGCTTACCAAAGAGAAAAATCTTGCGAGACCGCACTTCAAAATCTTGTTAGCAGGATTGAATGCGCGCTTGACAGGAAAGAATTTGCGGTAGGCATTTTCATCGACATTCAAGGTGCTTTTGACAATGCTAGCTTCGATGGTATGTGCAATGCTGCCAGAGAACACAGTGTGGACGAGTCATTAGTGTTCTGGATTAAAGCAATGCTAATGAAGAGAACCGTAGTCGGAGAGGCGGAATGTGGACAATATGTTGCAACGGGAGTAAATAAGGGCTGTCCCCAAGGTGGAGTTTTATCTCCTCTTCTGTGGTGCATGTTGATCGACTCTCTACTTGTAATACTCAATGGTTCTAACGTTCATGCCCAAGCATATGCAGACGACGTCGCCGTGCTCTCGATTGGCTCCAGCCTCCAAGCTGTCTGTTCCCGAGCACAGGCTGCGCTTTATATGATTGACACCTGGTGTGTTAGAAACGGTCTCTCCGTCAATCCTCTTAAAACCGAGTGTTGCTAAGGCGCTGAAACTTTTCCAATTATAAATATTGATCCAAGACTCGCAGATGCAACGCGAAAGTTCTTGCTAAATTCAATTTTATTTTCTGTAAAATAAATAAGTTTAACATATATGTACATCTTTTAATTGTTCTTATTAGACTTACAATAGGTATTTTTCAATAGCGATTAGCAACTTTTGGCAGTTTTCAGTTTACTTTTCAAGTGAATCTTAAATTCTAACTTTATATCTGAAAAATAATATGAATTTTCTTCTTTGTAATGAACAATATTTCAAGAAATGAATTTTACCTTAAAAATACTCTCTGAACTTCTTGTTAATACAATGGCGGGAAATCAAATGACTTTCTCCATTCGTTTTTACAACTTACATATCTTGTTAGCTCTTTTATGAGAAAGAGAAGAATGTATATGCCTATATTTAACTTTTCTACAATTTATAATTTTATTTTACGAAAGAGAAAGAGAATCGATTTATCTATCTTTATACTGCTCTAAACGAAGTTGCCACTTTATATTAAACTACCTTACTCATCTGGCTTGATGACACCGAGGTTGTCCTCTTCACGGGACGTAGAAAATTGACTGGTTTGACCCAACTTACGCTTAAAGGCGTCAACATTCCCTTTTCAAATGATGTCAATTGGAGTAATCCTGGATAACAAACTTCTTTGGTCAAAACATGTCGAGTCTAAAACTACTAAAGCACTGTCAGTTTTCTGGCAATGTAAAGGAGCCTTTGGCAAGACATGGTATCTTTCACCGAAAAGGGTCCTTTGGATCTATACGGCTATGATAAGACCAATCATCTCCTATGCGTCAGTTGTTTGGTGGAATAAGCTCTCGCGTAAATACGTTATTGCCTCGTTTGCCAAACTTCAAAGAACAATTTGTCTAGGTGTTACGGGGGCCTTCCCCAGCACACCGGGAGCTGCTCTCGACGCACTGTTGAATCTTCCTCCCCTTGATACCTACATCATGGGGTGTACTCTCAAGACCATTTCTCGTTTAAAGCGATGTGGTCTCTGGCACAATTCACACTGGAGCTTTGAGGAACTCGCAAGCAGCATATCTTTTGACTCACGTCTAATGGATATGCCGTCTGACACGATGATCCCAAGGCTCAAACTGCGTCAAAATTACTCAGTCAACTTTCCTTCGGTTCAGGACTGGTTCACTCCAGAATCTGAGCCTGGAAAGAACTGTTATCGTATCTTCACAGATGGCTCCAAAACCGACGAGGGTTCTGGTGCTGGTGCCTTTGTTGAGAACGACGACATACGACTGCACTCATCTTTGGGATCATACGCATCCGTTTTCCAAGCGGAGGCTTATGCTATCCTAATGGCCTTGAGCCACGTAACGAACAATGGATGGACGGGAAGAAGTATCTTTGTTTGCAGCGACAGCCAAGCTGTGCTTAAGGCCCTTCTCAACCCTCTAACCACTTCGAAAGTGATCCAGGAATGCAAGAGCTCTCTGAATGCGATCGGAAGATTAAATTCCTTGAGTCTCATTTGGGTTCCGGGCCATCACGGCATAACTGGAAATGAGATCGCCGATGAACTCGCAAGGCAGGGATCTCAGACAGCTTTCTCAGGACCTGAACCGTCGCTAGGTTTGCCAGCGTCCTCAGTGAGAGCTTCAATCAACGATTGGATCTGTGAAGAGCAAAATCGTAGATGGCATGCCTCCATTGGATGCAGACAAACCAAGCGTATGCTCCCCAACGTTAGTAAGAAGACTGCAACATTTTTGCTAGCTCGTAGCAGAAAAGACTGTAGAAAGCTTATTGGCGTTGCCAGCGGGCACTTCTCTTTTGCCAAGCACTTATACGTGATAGGCTTAAGTAATACCACACTCTGTGGATCTTGTGGAGAAGATGAGGACACCGCAGAGCACTTCCTCTGTGAATGTCCTGCTTTTTCTCGCATGAGCTTACAGATACTCGGCGCAGACATGGTGAGAGCTGGTAACTTAGGCTCCTTATTATGGCGGCGTCTTTTGGCTTTTCTCCGAACATCTAGAAAGCGGTAACAAATAGAAGGTTGCTATCTGGTAGTAAAATGGACCGGTATTTAGGTCTGAGTGCTCCAGCTGGTATTTTAAAAACCTCAAAAAAAAAAAAAAAAAAATTACTTCTGCTGGAAAAGAGAGTTATAATAAATAACCTCCCATACGATAGTTTTCTTGTCTGGGCTCAGCCGATTTGTCATTTGCTTTTATATGGCATCTAAAGCAAAACACCATAGGTATATGCACAAATACATTTTCTTAGGATTTTAAGTCAATCTTCTTTAAATATAAAAATGAATCGCAAAATGTGTTGGTAAGCGCATAACTCAACAACGCCTGGGCCTATTTGGCCAATTCTTTTTTTGTTGTGTTTTTTATTGTCAGGAGAAGGTTTTTATGAAATAACAAATTAAAAAAATTGTGCGGGTATTCCCACAGGAACGGGTTTGGAACGGAAACTTAGAAGCTACTAGACAAGTGTCTAAAACTGTTCCAGCATAAGGATTGCTACCTACTTAGACAAGACGCTTCAAGGATAACAAACACTAGATGGACTGAGAGTAACAACTGCCTTGCAACCAAAAAAGTTTGGCCGTGTGTAGACTCAAAACGCTCGAATAGTTTGTTAGCCCTGAACCGCCTGTATCTAGGTTCTACCATAGGTGTTCTTAAGGGGCACTGTCTAATAAGGAGACACGCCAAAAGACTTGGTGTGTTTTCCAATGATTTCTGCAGAAGCTGCATGTATGAAGAAGAGGAAGAAACCGTTCAACACCTTCATGCTCATGCCCTGCACTACTTCATATGAGGAAAACTCATCTCGGTGAATTCTTCTTCGATGATGTTAGCGACTTAGCTTACATAGACCCTAAAAGTCTTTCGAAATACATTAAAAGTTCCGCGTGGTTCGACTATAGCTGGTGATTAACCGGCTAGTCCCGTAGTTAAAGTTACTTGACCGATTCAATTTCAAAAATTCTCTCAACTCTTGGATGTTACATTCATCCCTCAGTGACATAGACTTATAAATGGTTCCTGTCAAGGTTTGATCCCCATATTCCCACAGTAACGGGGTTGAGAATGGAAACTTAAAAACTGCTGGACAGATTTCTAAAATTCTTTCGGCATTAGGAGTGCTACATGGAGGGTGATCATCAGTAACCTAGTTTATATTTCATCCCTATAATCCCACAGGAACAGAAATGGGAACGAAAACCGAAACCTTAAAGTTACTTGACCGATTTCAAAAATTCTCTCAACTCTTGGATGTTACATTCATCCCTCAGTGACATAGACTTATAAATGGTTCCTGTCAAAGTTTGATCCCCATATTCCCACAGGAACGGGGTTGGGAACGGAAAATTAGATACTACCGGGCGTATTTCTAAAATTCTTTCAGGTGCTACATTACCCCACTCCATCAGTAACTTATACTCATCCTTATTTTAGCATTTTATTCGATAGAAAGTTAGTCGAATTTGACAGAAGTGCATTTTGAAACTCGAACGATTCGAAATTTTTAACAGAAACGGGAACCTTAAAGCTACTTGACTGATTTCAAAAATACTTTCAACTATAGGATATTTTATTATTCCTCAGTGACATAGACTTATTGCATTCACATATTTCCACAGGAACGGAAGACTTCCACAGGAACGGGGTTGTGAACGGAAACTTAGAAGCTACTGGACAGGTTTCAAAAATGCTTTCAACACTGGGATGCCACTCCCTCAGTAAATTATCGTATATTTCATTCCTACAATCTCAAAGGAACAGAAACGGGAACGAAAACCAAAACCTTAAAGTTACTTGATCGATTTCAAAAATTTTTTCAACTCTAGGATGTTACATTCCTCAGTGACATAGACTTATATTGCATTCACATATTTCCACGGAAACGAAAGATTACCACAGGAACGGGGTTGTAAACGGAAACTGGACAGATTTCAAAAATTCTTTCGGCATTGGGATGCCACATAATCCCTTTCAGCATTAGGATGCCACATAATCCCACGATTATTTTTTATCGCCAAATTCCCACTTAAGCGGAAAAACGATTGCGGAAACCTTAAAACTACAGACCCAAGCAACGCCGGGCTGCTCAGCTAGTTTTATATAAAATCACACTTTCCGCTGCTTAGTATTATTTCAATCCTAGCTATCCGTCATGGGCTTTTGTTGGCTTTTTGCGAAACATAACATGCATAAGATGGGACAAAAACTCAGGGAGGATAGGTTGCTTCAAGAAAAGTAAAAAATTAGTACCTGAACGGGGGCCTACAAAAACAAAATTCTACAAACTTTTGTCTTATTAAGGGTAACTTTTTTCAAACAATTAATGCTCTCATTAGATTTGAGTCAAACACAGAAAAATAAACGTGAAAATCTTTCCTAGTTTTTGAGAATTTAAAAAAGTTAAATGTAGTTTTTCCAGAAAACTTATTTTCGTTTGCTATGGATTTTATGGAAGGAGTATCTGCCTTTAATTTTTTTTAAGGATGGGAAAATTACTTCCTGATTGTTAAAGACACTATTTTAATAGTTTCGTGTTCTTGAACAGTTTTCATAGCGAGTGATAAAGTTTTATATGCAAAGAATTGTTTTCGGATTGTGAATAGTTTTTATAGTAATTATGGTGAAAACTAAAAGAACAATTTTAGTACTTCGGCTTTGAAGAAAGAGCCGAGTACAATATCTCCGCGTAAGAAAAGAATGTGGACCTCAATGCTTGTGTGCTATTTTTCTTTCAAAATTAGCTCTATATTACACAACATCAGTCTGCTGTTCATTTATCGACTTCAATTCATTCAAATACTGATGAAAGATTTTCAAATTGTTACACGTGACTGAACTATCTATTTTTGGCATTAAAGTAATAAAAAGTAAACTGAGGATTGAAGTATACAGGGTGCGACAAAAGTATGGAAACCCCTGGAAATATGGCAGAATATGCGTTAAAAAAAATCAAAGACCCTTTATCCGACGTATTTTTCAACGAGGTATCCGATGGTGACCTTGGACGTAATCTTGAAGCCCCAGCGACCCAAAAATCAATTTTTCAAATGGAAACCCTCTTTTTTATTGCAGATTTGGAAAGAGAGCAAAATTTTACGAAAAATCATGTATTTTATTTTATTTTGATTGATCTGAGCGATAAAACTGAACTAATTGGTTACAAACATTTTATAAAATTGATTTGTAAGAGTATATTCACTTATTTATCGCATCCGGGATTAATTTCAAAATGAATAATTCAATGGTTATTTTCGTTTTGTTTTCTCGTGAGTGTCACAATAAACAGACTTATGCGTTTTTTATCTATGATCTGGAAATGTTGGTTCGAATTCGTTGCATCCGCGATGGCTAAATTTGCTCCTGGCCTTAAAATGTCGTTTTAAAATCCTTGTGAGCTGATAAAAAATAAATATATTGAAGTGCCACCCAGAGAAAAAGACTGTGTAAAATTGCCTTATTTGCCTAAGGTGAATTTTTTTGTATGGAAGTTATTTTCTAACATAATTTTGCCTTAGTTCTAAGGCAATTTATGCTCGAAAATCCTAAGCTAAATTTACCTAGAATAGGCTACCGTGCCTTAGATGGATAAGGTAAATTTTTTTGTATGGAAAATATTTCCTAACATAAATTTACCTTAGGACTAAGGCAATTAATTGTAAAATTTTAGCCTAGAAATAAGGTAATTTCACCTAAGCCTAGGCTAATTTTACCTAGAAATTTTTTTTACCTAGAATGTTATTTTCCTAACATAATTTTGCCTAGAACTAAGGCAATTTATGTTAGACTCTTACCTATGACTAAGGTAATTTTACCTTAGACCTTGGTTAATTTTACCTAGGATTTTTTTTTTTGCTAAAATATTTTTTTTCTAAAATAATTTTGCCTAGAACTAAGGCAATTTTACCTATGGCCTAAGCTAATTTTTTCCTGGGGAATTTTTTCGGTGATATGTTATTTTGCTAACATAATTTTGCCTAGAACTAAGGCAACTTTACCTACGTTAATTTTACGATATTTTTTTTTTTGTTCGGCAAAAAGTTTTGAATTCTTCCTAAAAAAAAGGAAATATAAAGGAAAAAAAAAATTTATTATAGTTTTTAAAAATATACAAATGTTTTATTTTCTTGACCTTCAACGAAATTTTGTATTGTTGTTGTTTTTTACACAGGTTTGTTTCAGCAAAGAAAAAAATAATGAATAAACTTTACCTAGGGCCTAAGGTGATTTTACCTTAGGCCTAAGGTGATTTTCCCACCAAAAGCGCAAAAAACAATGATTCGAGTTTTGGAGGGAAAATCACCTTAGGCCTTAGGTAAAATCACCTAGGCCCTAGGTAAAATTTTTTTCAGCAAAAAAAAAAAAAATTAATTTTACCTAGGGCCTAAGGTGATTTTACCTAAGGCCTAAGGTGATTTTCCCACCAAAAGCGCAAAAAACAATGATTCGAGTTTTGGAGGGAAAATCACCTTAGGCCTTAGGTAAAATCACCTTAGGCCCTAGGTAAAATTTATTTTTTTTTTTTTTGCTGAAATAAATCTCATAATTAAATAAAATAAATATAATAAAATAGGTAAAATTTATTTATTATTTTTTTCTTTGCTAAAATAAATTTAACCTAGGACCTAAGTTGATTTTACCTAAGACCTAAGGTGATTTTACCTAAGGCCTAAGGTGATTTTCCCACCAAAAGCGCAAAAAACAATGATTCGAGTTTTGGAGGGAAAATCACCTTAGGCCTTAGGTAAAATCACCTTAGGTCTTAGGTAAAATCAACTTAGGTCCTAGGTTAAATTTATTTTAGCAAAGAAAAAAATAATAAATAAATTTTACCTATTTTATTATATTTATTTTATTTAATTATGAGATATACATTTGTATAAATAAAACTGTATCAATAATAATTGGTTCGATAGAATATGTCCATAAGCCTTGAGATTTCCGAATAAAATTAAAAAAAAGGAAACAATAAAAATTATATATTTTCACAATCTCTTTTTCTTTGTTATTATATTTATTTATCCATGCAAGAACATGAAAACTTTGTTTGAAAACCGAAAAATCAATCGATTTAGATGGGGGTTCTATTATTCCTTATACTGCAGCCGAAGTGGATATAGATAAATGCAATAAATGTCTAAGAGATGTTTAGGCGCAAATTATAGCTTTCATTGAAAAAGAATAATTGGAATGTTTAAATGGAATTTTTAGCATGTTTTCTTCTGGCCAGGAATGCAAATGTTATACCAATTGATGGGAAATTAGTCAAATAATTTTGTTTGATAAAAAAAAATTTCAATTCCGCATTTATTTCTTGTTAAAATTAGGTTTTTCTATTTCAGTGACAGAATCATCTTTCCGGAAAAAAAATTCCGTCTGAACTTTTTTTAATGGCAAACAATTATTTTGTTGATTTCCGATCGATTGGTACAAAATTCGCATTTCTTAGCAAAAGATAACATGCTAAGAAATCCATTCAAACATTTCTATTATGCTTTTTCAATGATATAGCTATAATTTGCGCCTTAATGAATAAAGCCTTTAACTTCAGCCAAATGCAAATTAAGTATAAAACAAAACACACTTTGATTTGTTTTTCTAATATAAGATCCTATTTCATAAAATAAATCAACCCTGTGTAATAAATCTAGACTCCAGATTTTTTTTAAGAGCTAAAGAAATAATTTATGAAAAAAAAACTATGGATATAATCCATTGGTTTATCAAATTTGCTTTTTGTTATAGGGAAACTTGTAATTAGAAACAATCCCTTAAAAAACTGATTTTAAAAGAGATAATGATGTGAAAAATGCAATGAGAACGTAAAATTATTAAAATGATTTAATTTAACTTCAATTTTCCTTTCAAATGCCCCTTTAAGGATACGCTCATGTTTGATCTTGCATCACCCACATTATTTCATTGTAACTTTAACCAAATAAAATTTGACCATGGCCTATCTAATTTTACCTACGCTATATCTAATTTTACCAAGATCTAAAATAAATGTTATTAAAAGGAATCCTCATTTTCGGATGACTATTTGACGCTGTTTTCTTACTTTTTCCAATAAAAAACGAACAAACTACCCCTAATGCTATGTCCGCACCTGAGAGTTAACCTGGGTTATCTCAAAACAATCCCAAACCAACATGATAACCAAGTGGTTTGCCATACAACACGAAACCTTTTTAGTCACTGGGTTTCGAGATAACCTACTCGAAACCAAGCGTGCTGAATGCACTATTTCCAACATTCCATTGAATTTGACATTTAAGAGAGTGGAAGTGAGTGGAGAGAGAATGAATTCTCTCATACGTCGTTGTCGTTCTGCTCACACTTTATGTCTGTCTCTTTTTAACTTAAGACAAAAAGATAAACTTAAAACTTTTTGGCATATGCGGACACTACTTGGTTAACTCAAACCAAACTGGAACGAAACCCAGGTTAACTTCAGGTGCGGACATAGCATAAAGGATACGCTCACGTGTTGTTTTCCCTCCAAAATTATTCCATTTTACCTTATGCTATGTCCGCACCTGAGAGATAAACTTGTTTAACTCAAAACAATCCCAAACCAACATGATAACCAAGTGGTTTGCCATACAAAACGAAACCTTTTTAGTCACTGGGTTTCGTGATAACCTACTCGAAACCAAGTTCGCTGAATGCACTATTTCCAATATTCCATTGAATTTGACATTTAAGAGAGTGGAAGTGAGTGGAGAGAGAATGAATTCTCTCATACGTCGTTGACGTTCTGCTCACACTTTATGTCTGTCTCTTTTTAACTTAAGACAAAAAGATAAACTTAAAACTTTTTGGCATATGCGGACACTACTTGGTTAACTCAAACCAAACTGGAACGAAACCCAGGTTAACTTCAGGTGCGGACATAGCATTAAGAACTAACATAAAATCACCTTAGGAATAAGGTGATTTTATGGCGTCACCTAGAAATTAGCTTAGGCCTAAGGCAAATTTATGTTAACTCCTAAGGTAAAATTACCTTAGGCCTAAGCTAATTTCTAGGTGACGCCGTTTACCTAAGGAGCTAACATAAATTTACCTTAGGAGCTAACATAAATTTAACTTAGGCCTAAGCTAATTTCTAGGTGACGCCATAAAATCACCTTATGAATAAGGTGATTTTATGTTAGTTCTTTAAAATTGCCTTAGTCCAAAGGTAAAATCGTTGTATGGTTGCTTTCGAAACGTGCTTTACATCATTTACTTCCAAAACTTCGTGGCGTGCAGCGTGCAGTTCATGTCTTCAATTAAATGTTATATATGTATTAAAAGTTTTAAAAGTGAATATAAAAGTAAATATAAAGAAAAGCAGTGTCTAGCAAATATTATATCAAAGTAAGTATTTTTACCTACAATATTTTACAATATACATATTTGCGTTTTTATTTCGCTCGTAGAAAAAAAAGTAGAAAACTCTTCATTTTGTGTATTTTAAGTATAGAAAACGTGTTCAATCCTGCTTTTAATCGTATCCATCTTACAATTAAGTTATTTTTGGGACACGTTTCAACTTTGCATTAACTATTTGTTTGTACATATGTACATATTTATATTAATTAAAAATATTACTTTTGAGCTTTGCGTTGAAACGATGATGCCGGCGGCGCGGTAACGTGGCTCTTCAATCCATTGTGGATTTGGCTTTTCTAGCCACCTTTTTCCTTTCTTTACCATTACGCACAACAAGCTGGTTGAAGCATTTCTTAATTTTACATTTATTTCTTGGTTACAATAATTTTCTATTGATTTAATTGTACAACATTTTTAATTATCGTACGAACTGCTAATCAATCAACATGAAAGTTCTTTTAACAATTGAGGCCATGAGCGTTATTGTGGCCTATGTGCTTTTTCAATTTTTCCATTACAGCGTAAACCAAGCTTTGAGTTCAAAAATAATAAAAATTCGTAAAAGTTGCCAAAAAAGAGTTCTTAATAGAAGCACAAGAGTTCTAAACAATTTGTCATGCATTTTTTTTTTCTAAACTTGATGTTTAAAAAGTTAATATTTTCAAAGTTAAAAAAAAATTGCTTAAAAAGAGTTCTGATGAGAGTTCTGAATAGAAGCACAAGAGTTCTAAACAGTTTGTTAAGAAAATTTTTTTCTAAACTTTATATTTAAAAAGTTATTCACAAAATTCGTTTTCCAAAGACTTAGAAAAATTTTCGAAAAAAAAATCCAAAAATCGCTAAAAAGAGTTCTGATGTTCTGAATAGAAGCACAAGAGTTCTAAACAATTTGTAAATTTTTTTTCTAAACTTATTATTTAAAAAGATATTAACAAAATTTTGTTAATAATTTTTTAAATATTTAGTTAACAAATTGATTAGAACTCTTGGGCTTCTATTCAGAATTCTCATCAGAATTCTTTTTTAGTGATTGTTACGAATTTTTATTTTTACTTGTGAAATTTTAAATTTCATTTAGCTATTTCAAATTATCAGAACTTATGTATTTTTTCGTTCATGTGAACAGTGCCTTAGTCTCCATTGAAGTAACGAGTTACAGACAAAATAACGAGTAGCTGTATGAACTCATTTTTTAGGAGCTGAACTTTTCATTTTGAAAACCAAGCACTGTCAAAATTGTGTAAGAAGTAGATACAACGTGAGTGATTAGTGATTAAACGACTAACTTATACATAGTTTTCAATATAAAAACACGCTGGAAATTTTAAACAAGTCCATAAAAAAGGTATGCTTTTTACATTTTATAAGGGGCAAATAATAGCTTGCAAATCTTGTACCAAATGATCGCGAATCACCTTAAATTTTTGCAAGATGATAGCTAAAATTTGTCCCTTATTGTTTTTTAAATGAAACATTTGGATGAAGAAGTGATACGTGCGTTATGGCATTTTCCAAGGAACCACGTGCCCCATGCACTATTCCTTCCAATACGTATCTTTTTCTCGTCTTCAAATGTAAATTTTACTCAAAATCAATTAAGCATGGCTTGCCCAAGTTTGCAGGATTCAAATTCAATCAATCTTCAAGTGACTTGCACAGATGCAATACTTCGCAAAATTTTGGTACAAACGCTACAGTTCATTTTCATTTTGAAAACCAAGCTCTGTCAAAATTGTGTAAGAAGTACAACGTGAGTGATTAGCTAAGAACAAAAACGACTAACTTATACATAGTTTTCAATATAAAAACACGCTGGAAATTTTAAACAAGTCCATAAAAAAGGTATGCTTTTTACATTTTATAAGGGGCAAATAATAGCTTGCAAATCTTGTACCAAATGATCGCGAATCACCTTAAATTTTTGCAAGATGATAGCTAAAATTTGTCCCTTATTGTTTTTTAAATGAAACATTTGGATGAAGAAGTGATACGTGCGTTATGGCATTTTCCAAGGAACCACGTGCCCCATGCACTATTCCTTCTAATACGTATCTTTTTCTCGTCTTCAAATGTAAATTTTACTCAAAATCAATTAAGCATGGCTTGCCCAAGTTTGCAGGATTCAAATTCAATCAATCTTCAAGTGACTTGCACAGATGCAATACTTCGCAAAATTTTGGTACAAACGCTACAGTTTGCTTGTACAAAAAGATTGTGCTTGCAAACTTGTCAAGTGTATTTTATTTAGGGGCCGATTATAGCCAGGAACGTAAATGATGTACCAATCGATTGGAAATCACTGAAAGAATTTTTTTTTTACAAAAAAAAGTTCAAACGCAAGTTAATTTTTTTCTAAAAATGTGAATTTCTATTTCCATGATGGAAATCAATTTTCCGGAACAACTTGGCCGGAATTATGTAACGCGAAAACGATAGTTGATAGTCGTTTTCAGATATTTTGCTCTATGTAAACTGACAAATTTAAGTGATTATCACTTTTTTGCGATCATTTTTTGCGACACCTTATTTGGTGTCGTTTTAATATAATTATGTCCTTTTCACACAAAATCGTTTTCTCATCAAAAAAGATAAGAAAAAAAATGCGATACTCAACTATCGCGTTACATGATTCCTGCCCTGAATTTTGATTTCCATCATGGAAATAGAAATTTACATTTTAGGAAAAAAATAAATGTGCGATTGAATTTTTTTTGTCAAAAAAAATTCTTTGAATGATTTCCAATCGATTGGTACATCATTTACGTTCCTGGCCAAAGGATAACATGCTTAAAGATCTATTCAAACATTTCCAATGATACGATTCAATGATAGCTATAATCCACCCCTTAGGATCGGGAGGCTTTTTCTATCGCTATAGAGAATTTCGTTATATGAAAGTTGTATTATTCTTGGTCTAATGAGCAGGAAACGTTTGTTCTTTTTTTTCTGTGAGCGATTTTTTTTTTCATTGCTAGGTAAAATCAACTTAGGTCCTAGGTTAAATTTATTTTAGCAAAGAAAAAAATAATAAATAAATTTTACCTATTTTATTATATTTATTTTATTTAATTATGAGATATACATTTGTATAAATAAAACTGTATCAATAATAATTGGTTCGATAGAATATGTCCATAAGCCTTGAGATTTCCGAATAAAATTAAAAAAAAGGAAACAATAAAAATTATATATTTTCACAATCTCTTTTTCTTTGTTATTATATTTATTTATCCATGCAAGAACATGAAAACTTTGTTTGAAAACCGAAAAATCAATCGATTTAGATGGGGGTTCTATTATTCCTTATACTGCAGCCGAAGTGGATATAGATAAATGCAATAAATGTCTAAGAGATGTTCAGGCGCAAATTATAGCTTTCATTGAAAAAGAATAATTGGAATGTTTAAATGGAATTTTTAGCATGTTTTCTTCTGGCCAGGAATGCAAATGTTATACCAATTGATGGGAAATTAGTCAAATAATTTTGTTTGATAAAAAAAAATTTCAATTCCGCATTTATTTCTTGTTAAAATTAGGTTTTTCTATTTCAGTGACAGAATCATCTTTCCGGAAAAAAAATTCCGTCTGAACTTTTTTTAATGGCAAACAATTATTTTGTTGATTTCCGATCGATTGGTACAAAATTCGCATTTCTTAGCAAAAGATAACATGCTAAGAAATCCATTCAAACATTTCTATTATGCTTTTTCAATGATATAGCTATAATTTGCGCCTTAATGAATAAAGCCTTTAACTTCAGCCAAATGCAAATTAAGTATAAAACAAAACACACTTTGATTTGTTTTTCTAATATAAGATCCTATTTCATAAAATAAATCAACCCTGTGTAATAAATCTAGACTCCAGATTTTTTTTAAGAGCTAAAGAAATAATTTATGAAAAAAAAACTATGGATATAATCCATTGGTTTATCAAATTTGCTTTTTGTTATAGGGAAACTTGTAATTAGAAACAATCCCTTAAAAAACTGATTTTAAAAGAGATAATGATGTGAAAAATGCAATGAGAACGTAAAATTATTAAAATGATTTAATTTAACTTCAATTTTCCTTTCAAATGCCCCTTTAAGGATACGCTCATGTTTGATCTTGCATCACCCACATTATTTCATTGTAACTTTAACCAAATAAAATTTGACCATGGCCTATCTAATTTTACCTACGCTATATCTAATTTTACCAAGATCTAAAATAAATGTTATTAAAAGGAATCCTCATTTTCGGATGACTATTTGACGCTGTTTTCTTACTTTTTCCAATAAAAAACGAACAAACTACCCCTAATGCTATGTCCGCACCTGAGAGTTAACCTGGGTTATCTCAAAACAATCCCAAACCAACATGATAACCAAGTGGTTTGCCATACAACACGAAACCTTTTTAGTCACTGGGTTTCGAGATAACCTACTCGAAACCAAGCGTGCTGAATGCACTATTTCCAACATTCCATTGAATTTGACATTTAAGAGAGTGGAAGTGAGTGGAGAGAGAATGAATTCTCTCATACGTCGTTGTCGTTCTGCTCACACTTTATGTCTGTCTCTTTTTAACTTAAGACAAAAAGATAAACTTAAAACTTTTTGGCATATGCGGACACTACTTGGTTAACTCAAACCAAACTGGAACGAAACCCAGGTTAACTTCAGGTGCGGACATAGCATAAAGGATACGCTCACGTGTTGTTTTCCCTCCAAAATTATTCCATTTTACCTTATGCTATGTCCGCACCTGAGAGATAAACTTGTTTAACTCAAAACAATCCCAAACCAACATGATAACCAAGTGGTTTGCCATACAAAACGAAACCTTTTTAGTCACTGGGTTTCGTGATAACCTACTCGAAACCAAGTTCGCTGAATGCACTATTTCCAATATTCCATTGAATTTGACATTTAAGAGAGTGGAAGTGAGTGGAGAGAGAATGAATTCTCTCATACGTCGTTGACGTTCTGCTCACACTTTATGTCTGTCTCTTTTTAACTTAAGACAAAAAGATAAACTTAAAACTTTTTGGCATATGCGGACACTACTTGGTTAACTCAAACCAAACTGGAACGAAACCCAGGTTAACTTCAGGTGCGGACATAGCATTAAGAACTAACATAAAATCACCTTAGGAATAAGGTGATTTTATGGCGTCACCTAGAAATTAGCTTAGGCCTAAGGCAAATTTATGTTAACTCCTAAGGTAAAATTACCTTAGGCCTAAGCTAATTTCTAGGTGACGCCGTTTACCTAAGGAGCTAACATAAATTTACCTTAGGAGCTAACATAAATTTAACTTAGGCCTAAGCTAATTTCTAGGTGACGCCATAAAATCACCTTATTCCTAAGGTGATTTTATGTTAGTTCTTTAAAATTGCCTTAGTCCAAAGGTAAAATCGTTGTATGGTTGCTTTCGAAACGTGCTTTACATCATTTACTTCCAAAACTTCGTGGCGTGCAGCGTGCAGTTCATGTCTTCAATTAAATGTTATATATGTATTAAAAGTTTTAAAAGTGAATATAAAAGTAAATATAAAGAAAAGCAGTGTCTAGCAAATATTATATCAAAGTAAGTATTTTTACCTACAATATTTTACAATATACATATTTGCGTTTTTATTTCGCTCGTAGAAAAAAAAGTAGAAAACTCTTCATTTTGTGTATTTTAAGTATAGAAAACGTGTTCAATCCTGCTTTTAATCGTATCCATCTTACAATTAAGTTATTTTTGGGACACGTTTCAACTTTGCATTAACTATTTGTTTGTACATATGTACATATTTATATTAATTAAAAATATTACTTTTGAGCTTTGCGTTGAAACGATGATGCCGGCGGCGCGGTAACGTGGCTCTTCAATCCATTGTGGATTTGGCTTTTCTAGCCACCTTTTTCCTTTCTTTACCATTACGCACAACAAGCTGGTTGAAGCATTTCTTAATTTTACATTTATTTCTTGGTTACAATAATTTTCTATTGATTTAATTGTACAACATTTTTAATTATCGTACGAACTGCTAATCAATCAACATGAAAGTTCTTTTAACAATTGAGGCCATGAGCGTTATTGTGGCCTATGTGCTTTTTCAATTTTTCCATTACAGCGTAAACCAAGCTTTGAGTTCAAAAATAATAAAAATTCGTAAAAGTTGCCAAAAAAGAGTTCTTAATAGAAGCACAAGAGTTCTAAACAATTTGTTATGCATTTTTTTTTTCTAAACTTGATGTTTAAAAAGTTAATATTTTCAAAGTTAAAAAAAAATTGCTTAAAAAGAGTTCTGATGAGAGTTCTGAATAGAAGCACAAGAGTTCTAAACAGTTTGTTAAGAAAATTTTTTTCTAAACTTTATATTTAAAAAGTTATTCACAAAATTCGTTTTCCAAAGACTTAGAAAAATTTTCGAAAAAAAAATCCAAAAATCGCTAAAAAGAGTTCTGATGTTCTGAATAGAAGCACAAGAGTTCTAAACAATTTGTAAATTTTTTTTCTAAACTTATTATTTAAAAAGATATTAACAAAATTTTGTTAATAATTTTTTAAATATTTAGTTAACAAATTGATTAGAACTCTTGGGCTTCTATTCAGAATTCTCATCAGAATTCTTTTTTAGTGATTGTTACGAATTTTTATTTTTACTTGTGAAATTTTAAATTTCATTTAGCTATTTCAAATTATCAGAACTTATGTATTTTTTCGTTCATGTGAACAGTGCCTTAGTCTCCATTGAAGTAACGAGTTACAGACAAAATAACGAGTAGCTGTATGAACTCATTTTTTAGGAGCTGAACTTTTCATTTTGAAAACCAAGCACTGTCAAAATTGTGTAAGAAGTAGATACAACGTGAGTGATTAGTGATTAAACGACTAACTTATACATAGTTTTCAATATAAAAACACGCTGGAAATTTTAAACAAGTCCATAAAAAAGGTATGCTTTTTACATTTTATAAGGGGCAAATAATAGCTTGCAAATCTTGTACCAAATGATCGCGAATCACCTTAAATTTTTGCAAGATGATAGCTAAAATTTGTCCCTTATTGTTTTTTAAATGAAACATTTGGATGAAGAAGTGATACGTGCGTTATGGCATTTTCCAAGGAACCACGTGCCCCATGCACTATTCCTTCCAATACGTATCTTTTTCTCGTCTTCAAATGTAAATTTTACTCAAAATCAATTAAGCATGGCTTGCCCAAGTTTGCAGGATTCAAATTCAATCAATCTTCAAGTGACTTGCACAGATGCAATACTTCGCAAAATTTTGGTACAAACGCTACAGTTCATTTTCATTTTGAAAACCAAGCTCTGTCAAAATTGTGTAAGAAGTACAACGTGAGTGATTAGCTAAGAACAAAAACGACTAACTTATACATAGTTTTCAATATAAAAACACGCTGGAAATTTTAAACAAGTCCATAAAAAAGGTATGCTTTTTACATTTTATAAGGGGCAAATAATAGCTTGCAAATCTTGTACCAAATGATCGCGAATCACCTTAAATTTTTGCAAGATGATAGCTAAAATTTGTCCCTTATTGTTTTTTAAATGAAACATTTGGATGAAGAAGTGATACGTGCGTTATGGCATTTTCCAAGGAACCACGTGCCCCATGCACTATTCCTTCTAATACGTATCTTTTTCTCGTCTTCAAATGTAAATTTTACTCAAAATCAATTAAGCATGGCTTGCCCAAGTTTGCAGGATTCAAATTCAATCAATCTTCAAGTGACTTGCACAGATGCAATACTTCGCAAAATTTTGGTACAAACGCTACAGTTTGCTTGTACAAAAAGATTGTGCTTGCAAACTTGTCAAGTGTATTTTATTTAGGGGCCGATTATAGCCAGGAACGTAAATGATGTACCAATCGATTGGAAATCACTGAAAGAATTTTTTTTTTACAAAAAAAAGTTCAAACGCAAGTTAATTTTTTTCTAAAAATGTGAATTTCTATTTCCATGATGGAAATCAATTTTCCGGAACAACTTGGCCGGAATTATGTAACGCGAAAACGATAGTTGATAGTCGTTTTCAGATATTTTGCTCTATGTAAACTGACAAATTTAAGTGATTATCACTTTTTTGCGATCATTTTTTGCGACACCTTATTTGGTGTCGTTTTAATATAATTATGTCCTTTTCACACAAAATCGTTTTCTCATCAAAAAAGATAAGAAAAAAAATGCGATACTCAACTATCGCGTTACATGATTCCTGCCCTGAATTTTGATTTCCATCATGGAAATAGAAATTTACATTTTAGGAAAAAAATAAATGTGCGATTGAATTTTTTTTGTCAAAAAAAATTCTTTGAATGATTTCCAATCGATTGGTACATCATTTACGTTCCTGGCCAAAGGATAACATGCTTAAAGATCTATTCAAACATTTCCAATGATACGATTCAATGATAGCTATAATCCACCCCTTAGGATCGGGAGGCTTTTTCTATCGCTATAGAGAATTTCGTTATATGAAAGTTGTATTATTCTTGGTCTAATGAGCAGGAAACGTTTGTTCTTTTTTTTCTGTGAGCGATTTTTTTTTTCATTGCTTATCTATTAAATGACTAAATTCGTTAAAAACAAAATACTTTTTTTTCTCTAAGAGCCAATTTTTCAATCCCCAGATAAATAATCTGTTAGTTACTTGGATAGTATACTTATTTGATTTTTGAACCGACAGACAGAAATTTTCTATTCTCTAAGGCCCGGTTGCTGATTCAGAACTTAGTTTTCGCCATACAAAATGTAGATCGTAATTTCTTAAGTTCAACTTAAGGCTGCTAAGTTCCGAATCAGCAACGGGCCCTAACACAAACGAAAGATTTTGCTTAATTATAAACAAATTACTCTTATTTTTCATAAAATTTTGTATAATTTTGGCATATATTTTGTTTCTTAGGGGCCGATTATAGCTATCATTGAATCGTATCATTGGAAATGTTTGAATAGATCTTTAAGCATGTTATCCTTTGGTCAGGAACGTAAATGATGTACCAATCGATTGGAAATCACTCAAAGAATTTTTTGTGACAAAATTTATTTTTTTCTAAAAATTTAAATTTCTATTTTCATGATGGAAATCAAAATTCAGTTGATCCGGAAAATTGATTTCCATTATGGAAATAGAAATTCACATTTTTAGAAAAAAATTAACTTGCGTTTGAACTTTTTTTTATAAAAAAAAAATTCTTTCAGTGATTTCCAATCGATTGGTACATCATTTACGTTCCTGGCCAAAGGATAACATGCTTAAAAATCTATTCAAACATTTCCCATGATTCGATTCAATGATAGCTTTGATCGGAACCTTAGCAATTGAAATTATATTTGAAATAAATGTACAGTTTAGGTATTTGAGGCATTCCATGGTCACGGGCTGGGACAAAAAAAAAGAAGTGATTTTAAAACAGTCTCAGTTTTTAATTAAACTCTGCGAATTTAATTAACATTTTTATTCCAACTGTTTGTGATATTAAATATGATGCCTTAAGCTTCTATAATATAAAATAAATAAGAAAAAAAAACTTTGCATAACTGAAATAAAACGGAAAAAGTAGCGTCACGGTTGGGGCAGCTTCTGTCACTGTCGGGAATAGTGGGAATTTCTTTTCTTTGAAATGAAAAAATAACTTAAAATAACAATTAGAAGAGAATGATCAAAGTTTCAACTGATAAAAAACCTTTTTGTTTTAAAGTAAATTGGCTAAAGCTTCGCAGTATAAATCATTGTAACCAGTAAAATCGGCAAAATGAGCCTATAATGGTTCAAATTCTCATGGAATGCCTCATTTATTGAATGAATAAGTTTTTCGTGAAAAAAAAAAAAAAAATTTCTATCGAATAAATATACTCAATCAGGATGTTGATTGAAAAATTGGCCCTTTGCGAAACTTAATAAATTTAGTTCGAAAAAAAAATTTAAAAAAAAACAATTCTCATTTTAGTCAACAAGGTGAAATGCATTGCGTTATCTGTTCACAAGAATTTAATTGCTTGAAAACATTGTTCATGCATTTAAAAATTCTACATGGCTGTGATAAAAACAGCAAAATGAAATGCTGTGAGAAATCATGTCAGCAAATGTTCAGTGGATTATCTTCATACAAAAAACATTTAGGTGCTCATTTAAAGAACTTAGATAACATAGAAGTTGAAACACAAAATATGAACCTTCCGCTAGATAATTTGAACACAAAAGCTAAAAATTCTTCTAGTATTTTATTAAACGAGCTACAATATATTCCTGATTCATTCAAAAATGAACAAGAACAACCTGTATTTAATAAAGGTGAAGAAAAAATTCGAACGCCATTACAAAAAAACATTATTGAAAGTAGCATACTTCAATTCGTTCTAAGTCTATACAATAACAATAATTTTTCTAGAAAAAATGCATTTACCGTACAAAAAGCAGCCGAAACTTTAATTATATCACCATTACTAGATATTGTGTTTGCCATTGAAATGTGCGATGAAGATAAAAAAAAGATTGAGCATGTTGTAAGAGAATATAAAAAAGTTTTTAATGAATTGAATACTGAGTATAAGCTTGAAAAATTCCTGGAAAACCGAGATTTACTCAAGAAACCGAAAGAATTTGACATCAACAGAGAAATTTCTTATGTGATGGTGAACGGGCAAAGTAATTTAGATGAAAAAGTAGATAAGGGTATTCTTATGGATTTAAAATTTGCATTCCGAAAAATTTTTGAAAAAGCAGAAAATCAAGAAGTACTAACAACATTTTTGGACGAACGTAGCAGGCCATCTAATATAAGGAATTTTTTGAACGGAGAATTATGGAAACAAAAGAAAGCCATGTACAAAAATAAGAAGTTGGTACCGTATTTTCTGTTCGCAGACGATTTCGAAGTAAATAATCCACTAGGAGCTCATAGTGGTGTTCATAAATTAACAGGAATATATTTTTCCATTCCCATATTCGAACATTATTTTAAAGTCAGTGATATCTATCTAGCTGGCTTGATTAAGGCTCATGATATCAAAACATACGGAAATGGTTTGACAATGTATAAGCTTGTTCAAGATATTATTTCTCTAGAAGTTGAAGGAATTGAACTGACTCTTAATGGGCAAAAAACAACAGTTTGTTTAATATTGGGCATAATCCTAGGAGATAATTTGGGACTGAATCAGATTCTCGAATTTAGTAAATCTTTCTCTTCTAACTACTTTTGCAGATTCTGTACAGCACCAAATGCATTGACAAAAGTAATGTGCAGGGAAGATTCAGCATTGATTAGAACTGAAGAAAATTATAATGAGAATTTATGTTGCAATGAAGACTCTCCATCTGAAGGAGTTTACGAAAACTCAATTTTAAACAAAATTCCTTCTTTTCATGTTGTAACAAACTTTTCTGTTGATCTTATGCATGATATTTTTGAGGGTGTTGCGCATTATAATCTTTCACATATAATACAACATTACATAAAAAGCAAAGTATTTACATTAGCTGAACTTAATCAATACAAATTAACATTTTCCTATGGAGATACTGAGAAAGGAAATGTCTTTAAAGATATTACTGTTCAACATTTGAAAAGAAAAAGACTGAATGCTTCAGCAAGAGAAATGTGGACTTTTATTCACCATTTTCCTTTGATGATTGGTCACTTGATCCCAGTAAACGATAAAGTTTGGGAGTTCGTTGTTGTTTTTATAAAACTTATTGATATATTGCTTTTACCACAGTGTACTGACTGTATATTACATGAACTTGAACATCTTATTGAAAAACACAATGAGTTATATAAAAATTTATTTGGCGATACTTTAAAACCTAAACATCACAATGTTATCCATTATCCACGAATTATACGGTTTTCAGGACTTCCAAGATTTTATTGGTCGTTTTTATTTGAATCAAAACATCAAGAACTGAAATCATACAGTAGAGTTACAACCAGCCGCAAAAATATTTCACTTTCAATTGCAACGAAATTCCAATTCAAGTTTGCTTACCAAATAATCAGTGCAAGGAATGATTTTCTTCAAGTCTCACAGCATGATGAAATGTCTTCTGATATTAAAAATATAAACCACTTAAATTCCGACATATTAAATCTGAGTTCTAAACATTTCGAAAAAATTGAATACTTAGGAACACTCTATAAAAAGGGTTCTTACTTATCAATAACCAATGACTTAAATGTGACGTTCTACGAATTAAATCGAATTATCATTGTAGATGAAAATAGAGAAATATATATGCTTTGTCAGGAAATATCAACAGTTTTTAACGATCATTATGTGTCATTTGAGATGATTAAAGCAAAACAAGAGAAATTTATATTAAAGCTTATTACAGCATTTGATGGACCACCTGTCCATTCCCACAATTTTCTTTATAGTGGTGAATTCATTCGTAAAAAGCACTATTTTTCGTAGAGAACAATCAAAATGAATGCAGCATTCTCAAATAATGAGTCAAGTGATGTGAATCTTCAAGATGAAACGGAATCAATATATTTTATGAATGACGATGGCGAAGTATCAATTCTCAATAATGAAAACCAATTACAAAGTCTTATAGTTGAGACTATAAGTCCCTCTGAAGAACCAGAAGAAAGCGATGATGACGTACAATTAGCCAATCTACTCATTTCATGGGAGCTTTATGAACAGCTTTATGAGTTTCTTAAAGGTTATATATCTTTATTTCATAAATTTACGAATATTCATTTCATTTGCTCATAATTTTTGTATTTCATAGAAAAAAAAATCAATGTTGATGGGTTGAAATTTATAAAAGAAAGGCATATCGACCAATTATTCTCCGAATTCCAAAACTTTATCACAAAAATAATCTTTGAGTATAATTTAGGAATCTGGCAAAACGAACTTGTAAGCAAAATTTACCTTTCCAAATATGCATTCAGTTCTAATTTGTGTTTTCTAATTTTTTTTTATTGCAAACAGGGAATATTCAATTTAAGTCCGAGACCAGCGAACAAACTGACCAAGCAACTTTCAGTGGAATCGTGGGTTGACACCTTAGATAGCTCATCGCCAACAAGCATTTCGTCGGATTCTGATGTAAGTGCTTGCATATATAAACAACGATAATAAATAACTAAATTTAATAAACCTTAGATTTAAGTTTTAATATTCAATAAATAGGCTATTCAAATTATGGTACTAAACTTTTTTCAAATCTTAAGTTTAAAAGAGCCGTTTGCTAACAAAATTATGTTTTTGGGGTTTGAAGGGATTTTATTAATAGACTGAGAGCCGACAGCAACTTTTAAGAGTGAGCATACTGTCATGGGCAGAAAAATAGAAACGAATCACTTTGTTTGGGATCAGATCAGGTCAGATTGAAATTAGATTAAGTTCTGCCAAGAAAAAACAATGTTTTCATGCTGTATTCAATGCTGTAGACAATTCTTAGTCAAACGCACAAAATTTAAGCATGAAAGATGCACAAATTTTCGAGACATAAAAAAAACTGTATATTGGCTATGTAACTCTGTTACATAGTCTCTGCCTTTCAGTATGGGTTTTATTGAATCTTTTTTTTTTTAATTCACGATGACAAGAAAATTCCTACTGTTTCAACATTAATTAACGATATCAATGCATTACTTACTTAAGGTATATGAATTGTATTATTTTGTATTTAAAGCTTGCATACATTTGATATTTGAATACGTATGCAAGCTTTAAGTAGAATGTAGAAACTTTTTACACATTTAAAATCCAAGACCCTAGCATTTGGCTGGCTATCCTGCAAGGGAAAAGAATTAATATTTTCTCATACAATAACCCCCTTATTTATAATCAAATCTTGAAGGTTTCTTAAATTTAAGCTTTTTTTACCGCTTTGTTTTGATAGCAAATTTTAAATTTTTGACACTTTTTGTGTTTGTTTAAGATAGTTGAGACTCTTAAAAATCTTAAAAAACCTTTAAGATTTGATTATAAATAAGGGGGTAAGAGTCTTAAGGTACTTATCGCAATGAGTGAAAAAATCGTTGATTTAATTTTAGGTTACTGTACTAGAAATTTTGAATAAAACAGAGCAAGGGAGATCAATTTTAGAATCCTATCGCCTCAAAAATTGTTTGAATCCAGAGAATCGAACAACGTTAGTCCACAAGATTGTACAATATTATATAGAAAATAAAAAAAAAATGACGGTACAAAAATGCGAAATCTTGGCAGGGGAAATTGTAAAAATTTTTCCTAGGGAAAACATGGTTGGTTTATAGAATTTAAAAAATATAATGTGCTTTAAAAAGCATTGTTTACATTACAGAGCTCATATTTTGTTAGAGGTTGTAACAAAATGCCCCCTAAGGGTAAGCTGTACGATCGATATAGGGGACAGCGCAGGTCGCTCAAAAGGCTCTATAATAGTCCCACAACATCAAAGATGGCAAAAGTCGTAGAAGTGGAGGATCATTTCAATGAAGATCATTATGTGGAACCACTAAATTCGAACGAAATGCAAAAAATTTGCGATGAGCTAAAACAAAACCGCGACTGGGACACCGTTATTAAGCAATGGAAGCAAACTATGTCAATGAGGAGGGATATGATAAGCCAGAGTAATGACAACGACATTCAGACAGTCCTCCAAGAATGGCCGCTTTACAAATTTTCACGAGCGCCAGAACTGGTAACAATATTCGTTTTTTTTTTAACTTATTTCTTCACCTTTCTTAAAGCAAATAATACATTAAATTTTAACATAACATTCAATGTGTTTTCTTATTTTTATGAACAGATTGCCATGGATTTCGATTTCTTAAGGCCAAACAACGGGTTTGATTTTTCGAAGTGGGAGCAATTTTCAAAAATTGCCATCAAATTCTTCAGTGAGAGGGTGAAGTGTAGCGGTCTCAAATCATACCTCAATGAGGTCAGAGAAAATATTGCTGACCTTGACATAGGTAAAATGACTCTATTTTAACACTTGGTTTGATTAAATATTTGTCTTTCAATTGTTTTTTTAATTAATGTGTTTATTCTATTTTTCTTATGAGGCTTTAATTCATTTTCAGATAATGTTAACATTGCTTATGCAACTTTGTTACATGGATTGCTGCCTCCATCATCGCAGCAGTTCAAAGGCAAGTTCAAGAAATTTACAATCGAGGACTCCAGGCAATCATTCACCACTGAAGTTGAAAATGCAAGCCATATTGAACAGGTCCTTAAACAAAAACAGGAAGAATGTGCAAAATCCGGCACGAAACTTCAACCCGTTATATTTGTTATTGGTGAGAAATTTAAATATAAAAATTTTGTCGTTTCTTTGGACAACATTAAATTTAAATTGGATACGTATTTGCATTGTATTATTTTTTATTTAAAGCTTGCATACGTTTTAAATATTGAATACCCTACTCAATGTTCTTCAGTATGGGTTTTTATTGAATCTTTTTTTTTTAATATTCACGATGGTAAAAAAATTCCTTCTGTTTCAACATTAATTAACGATATCAATTCATTACTTACTTAAAGTTGTAAAAAAAGTTTTAATTTAAACATTAATCAACAATTTCAATGCATTACTTACTTAAAGTATAAAATATATGTATAAATATTTACATTTACATTTACACTACACTACTCCGCTGATAAATCGTACGGACTAGTAACATTTGCATAAATATATATAATGTATTAACTTAAATATTTTAAAAAAAATAAATATGTATACTATTATAAAATTAATACAAATTTTTTTTTCTTTAAAAATAACTTTTTTTTCAGCTTTAAAATGACCTATAAAGTAGGTAAAATTTACCTAAGGAAATAGGTAAAATTTACTTAAAACTTAGCTTAGAAAATAGGTAAAATTTACCTTAGGAAATAGGTAAAATTTACCTTAGGAAATAGGTTAAATTTACCTTAGGAAATAGGTAAGATTTATCTTAGGAAATAGGTAAAAATTACCTTAGGAAATAGGTAAAATTTACCTAAGGAAATAGGTAAAAATTACCTTAGGAAATAGGTAAAATTTACCTAAGGAAATAGGTAAAATTTACCTAAGGAAATAGGTAAAAATTACCTTAGGAAATAGGTAAAAATTACCTTAGGAAAAAGGTAAAATTTACCTTAGGAAATAGGTAAAATTTACCTTAGGAAATAGGTAAAAATTACCTTAGGAAATAGGTAAAATTTACCTAAGGAAATAGGTAAAAATTACCTTAGGAAATAGGTAAAATTTACCTAAGGAAATAGGTAAAATTTACCTAAGGAAATAGGTAAAAATTACCTTAGGAAATAGGTAAAAATTACCTTAGGAAAAAGGTAAAATTTACCTTAGGAAATAGGTAAAATTTACCTTAGGAAATAGGTAAAAATTACCTTAGGAAATAGGTTAAATTTACCTTAGGAAATAGGTAAAATTTACCTTAGGAAATAGGTAAAATTTACCTTAGGAAATAGGTAAAAATTACCTTAGGAAATAGGTAAAATTTACCTTAGGAAATAGGTAAAATTTACCTTAGGAATAAGGTGATTTGCCTTAGGAAATAGGTAAAAATTGCCTTAGGAATAAGGTAATTTGCCTTAGCAAATAGGTAAAATTTGCCCAAGAAATAAGGTGAGTTAGGAAATAGGTAAAATCTACCTATTTGCTAAGTAAAACTTCGGAGGGGAAATTTGGAAATCACCTCAGGGAATAGGTAAAATAGGTAAGGTTTATGTTAGGGATAAGGTAAAGTTGAAAATTTTCAAATCACCTTAGGAAAATAGGCTATCGTAGCCTATTCCTTACCTGGCTCAAAACGGCCTTAGGCCTAAGGTGAAATCAGCCCCCGAAATAGGCTAATTTTACACCGACTTTTCTCTGGGTGTGTATAGTCCTTGAAAAACCAAAGACCATATATAAAAATGTTTTTTATTTAATAATCGTGAAATGTAAGAGTAAACCAAAGTCTGACTATTTAGCTGCAGTTTAGATATACCTCTTTTAACTTACAAAAATTATGAGGTAGCTAGAATGAATTAGATTATAGTTGACCACGGGCGTAGCCAGGTTTAAATATCGGGGGGTTCAAGAAAATAAAACTTCTGGAAGTGAACGAAATAAACATTATATTATATGAAAAATATGGTAGCAAAAGAAGGTACTAACAGTGGTGGCCAAAATAACAAGAGCGAAACCAATTTTTTCCATTAGCTCTTCCATCAGCTCTTCATTGGCCCTAGTTCTAACATAAGTTCTGCCATCAGAACCAAATAAATTTATCTTGATTTCATCACTAAAAAATAAATTTTGCCATTTCCTGTAAGCCCATTGTGAAAGATTTACTTTGGCAAATCGTAAACGCTGTTTAAGATACTTCGAACTATAAGTAACGGAACCTTCATCGCAATTTGACCAAGTAAATTTTTATCCTGCAAACATCTGCGGTTCGTGCATGAGCTGATATCCAATGATAGATTTGCTTTTTTACCTCTAAATGTTGCAAAAGGATTTTTAAGCACCTCTCTTACAATCCTTTTGTCCGGCAAAGTTGTTGTTTTCTTGGGCGTCCACTTTTTTCGGTGAAATTTGTTGGTAGACTTCGCTGCTTAGCACCATAGGAACAACACATTGAGATTGGTGAAGAGCATCTTGAATAAAACTGAATGATTTGCCTCAATCTCCTAGTTGGAGGATCGAACGGCGTTCTTCCTCAGAGCAATGCTTTCCGCGTCCTATTATTTAAAAAATTAATGCGTTTTAAACACTTAAACACAAGTCGGCTAACGGTAAATTCAATAATTAAATTGCGATTGGAAGTGAAAAAGACCAGAACTAATGCAATTCTATACAGCACTCTTATATTTTTGACCATTGCAAACATGCCATTTCTAAGTAAAACTAACGGTACATTGCAAGTGACCATCATTAATGTTTGGTAGTACTGGAAATGTTTAACAGTCAGGTCAAAGAAAATTCGTATATATATTTTGCTTCAATTTAAAAGGTTTAAGGCATAGATTACTCTTATTATTTTGGCCACCACTGTATGTATACTACAGTATACTACAGAACAAATCTTCTGTTTTTCTTTTTGAATATACCCACTACATACTTCATTTGCGTCAATATCTATCCCATATAGTCTATTGATTATGTCATTTCTTAAGGAACTCGACATTGAATGGACTTTTATTACATGAATCGATTAATGGGTTAATTTTAGAGAAAAAACCAAAAGTGCTATTAAACGACGAGTGTCAATGTTCAAGAGACAATATTTCAGTGAATTTCAAACATAGAAAGTTCTCTGATATAGCATTTTAAAGAAAATTTTATTTACTTTTCTGCAACCAGAAAGAAATGCCATTAAAAAAACTGCCAAAACTCAAAAATTGGAAAAAATTGACTTTTTTCTGTCGGGAATTTTATTATTTTGGATAAAAAATATTTTTTTATAATTTTTTAAAAGATAGGTACATTTCGATGGGAAAATTTGATTTCTACAAAAAACGTCCGAATTGCATCAAAATTTTGCGTCGTTCTCGAGATATATTGAAAAAACGAATGAAGATGTTAAAGAACCCATATCTCCGAATCGCACCCTCTAATTTAATAGCACTTTTTTTTCTCTAAAATGAACCGATTAATTGATTCATGTAATAAAAGTCCATTCAATCTCGAGTTCCTTTTTATGCCCTTTTTAACGACATAATCAATAGACTAATAGTGAACATTCATGAGAGCCCAGCCGTTCAGTCTGTTTTCACTCTTCATGTTCCGCAAGTATCTAGTTTTTAAGTCTCCGTAGGCGTGAAAAAGTCCTTTCTCGTGTAGCAGTGGAAACAAGTATGGTAGCAACATCTGTAGCAACGTGTTAATAATTGGATATCATTTTATATCGCACTTATCCAAGCATTCCAAAGCAGGTTTTGGACTAGGGGATGAGATAATCATAGCTGCTTTCCACACTTCAAGTTCTGCTTTGACGACGGATACACTTCTTTCGGGTAGCACTGCCGAATACATAAAAATTGCGTCTTCAATTTCAGAACTGACTGCAAAATTTGAAGGTAGCGCACCAGATAATGCCTATACTACTTTACGGTGTTTCGCAAACCTCTCTGTCAATTGGTGAATTGTGTGCTCTAGAAATGGGACGAAGAAGTTTATTTTGTCATACGAGTATATAACCGTCGCAGGAGTGTTAGAGCGATAAAGTTGCCTTCCAACGATACGTGACATTTTCAGCATACCACCATTTTCGTCGAGCATCACCTTTGCTTCTTCATATAGATGACTGTATTCTTTGTCAACTTTGTTTCTCAAAGTGGGGGTTCAACCCCCGAAATAAAATTTTAAACAATTTGTAATAAGCTCGACATATTGGACATGGAGATATGTCAACGGTCTACCAAGGCGAAATTTTTTTAAGGAAGCTAGCAAAACATATATATCATAAAGACCTTACAGCATCGTCGATAATAATCATACTCTTTATTCATAATCTTGCAAGTATTCAAGATAAAAGAATAAAAAGCAAAAGAGTATACGTCCTATACGGTATTCAATACCGTACGTGAGTACATTCCATTGGCTTCCGGGCAGTAAGTCGTGAACAATTTATTTCCGTAACTTTTGACCTTATCAACTTAAGTGCCACAATACCCGCGTGTCGATTTTTAAAGTACTCATTAAAGCGCTGGCTGTAATAAAGGTGTATGCAAAAATTCCGCTCACTGGGGATTTTTTCGCAGATTTGGACTTGAAATGCCCAAAATGAATGGTACCTAACTTTGACTTTTTTTCAAAAATCTACACCTCAAAAGCATTTTACAGTAAATTTTTGGTGATAATGGGATTTCTTTCGAATCAAATGCTATACAAAAGTGTCCATAGGCGCGTAATTATACAGTTTAAAAAAATTATACGGATATTTGATTAACAGTGTCAAAATTTGTTTCAAAGCTTATCTGAAGTGTATAGTTGCACAGGTTTGGTTTCCGAGAAAAAAAAAACATTCGACTGCAAATATTTAATCAGTGATGATTGGCAGGCACAACGCCGCGCGCCGCACTGTTGGCCCCCGATTTCCGAAAAAAACCAGCTTACAATTTTGGCCAAACCTACAGCTTTGACGACGTCAAAACAATTCTGCAATTACAAAGGCACTGACGAAGCTCAAAGTAGATGGTTCCATAGTGAAGTTGATAAATCTAATTCTAAAAAGCAGAAGAATCAACTCTACTCTAGGAAACTTCTCTGCAAAGAGATCTGTCAGTAGAGGAACACCGCAAGGCGGAGTCTTATCCCCTCTTGTATGGAATCTAGTCGTCAATGAACTTCTAGTTGACTTAGAACCTGAGGGATTCAAAGTGATTGCACATGCAGATGACGTCTCCATTGCGGTATCTGGCAAACATGCTCACGTCCTTACGGATCTGATGCAGACTGCTCTAAATATACTAGTAAAATGGGCGGGAAAATGTGATCTAGGGGTCAACCCTAAGAAAACTGAACTCGTTCTTTTCCCCAGGAAATACAAAATTCCTCAACTAATAACTCCATCAATTAATGGAATCTCACTTGTACTTCCAAACGAAGCCAAATATCTAGGTATGATCCTAGACAAAAAGCTAAATTGGAAAGCCAGTATACAGGAAAGAATCAGGAAATCCACCGTAGCTTTATTTTCCTGTAAAAAATCCATTGGTAATAAATGGGGTTTATCCCCCCAAGTCACCCACTTGCTCTACACCGCGGTCATCAGACTAATACTCACATACGGAGTAGTGGTATGGTGAACCGCTCTTGATAAGAGGACCTATTGCGATAATCTAAGCAAGGTCCAACGAACAGCCTGTCTGTGTATTAGCGGAGCACTGAGATCAACACCCTCAGCTGCCTAAAAACAATCCTTAACCTCGCACCACTAGATATCTTCAGCGAACAAATGGCCGCCAGTGCAGCCATTCGTATGAGAGCTATCTCCCAATGGACCGTAAATAACATCGGTCACGCTACGATCCTGAATTTATTCGGATCAATTCCTTGCCACTCCGACTACACCATCCCTCAATTGGTTTTTGATAATAAGTTCCAAGTCTCAATCCCACCGAGAACGACCTGGGAAGACGAAGAATTTTTGAGAGATGACTCAATTCATTTCTATACAGATGGTTCAAAAACCGAAGAAGGGGTAGGCTGGTACTCAAACCGACTTAACGTAAGTATTCAATGTCATCACCGGACATTGTCTGATAGGAAGACACGCCATAAGACTTGGCGTTCCCTCTGATGACTTCTGCAGAAGTTGCTTAGATGAGGAGGAGGAGGAGACACCTCCTCTGCTCATGTCCTGCACTCTCTTTCAAAATAAAACGGCATCTAGGAAAATATTTTCTTGATGATCCGAGCGATCTGGCGAATACAGATCCCCTGCATCTCCTTCGTTTTATTAAAAGCTCCAAATGGTTTTGTTAAGTGAGGTTCTCCTTCGCATAATGTCTACGGTATCACAATGGACCTAATATTGGTCTAAGTGTGTCAGTTTGTTTTCCTGACAGCCATTTAAACCTAACCTAACCTACAGCTTTTATGTTTATTTGATAATTTGATTGAAGTGTTTCTTAGGGTGTTACGTGAATCGTGAATTCTGTGTGAACTAGAAATGTGACTGTTTACTTTTCTCTTTTTGTAAATTTAATTCAAAAAAGCTCCATAATTTTCCAACTTCAACGATTTCTTAAGGGGGTGGCCTAGCAGTAGGTAGCTAGGTAGAAATCAATAATGATAACTTTTTCAAAATCTCTATCATTTTTGGAAATTTCATACAAATCGGCTATACTGTTTTCTGATCTACCATACAATTGGCTTCATTGTGCGGGCAGTATGAACAAATAAGAAACCCAAAACTCTTTTATTTTTTCAATAAGTTTTCTTAACAGAGGCAAAATGTTTTTCCACGGGTATCGCCTTTCGCGGGGAATTGGCAAGTCCTCCGATATTAAATTCATTGCCATGAAAAGCGGTTTCTCGATTAGCCGTTCGGAACCGGCAGAAAGTTGTTGGTCCCCTCCATTTCCTCACAAGGCATGGTTGGTGAGAAATGCGCAAGGCCGTGAAGCTCATCGCTCTGTTGCACCACCCTATTTATTTATTTTATTTTGTTTTCTGATGAAATTATATATAAATCATTTGAAAGTTTCTATTTAATTTGACAAAACTGTTTCTAACATTACTTTTGAAATGATCAAATCAATTTGCTTTATTCTTTGAGAAAAAAGCCCAGTCCTTATCGTGTTTCCTTCAGAAACTGATGTCTTATAGTTGAATGCCTTTCGTGAATATGTAGCTCTAAAAGTGGTTGCCTTTATAAGTTCCTACGCACGGAATTGCAATGCCAGCAACGCTTTGTTCACCACAAACTTTGAAGATACAGACTAGAGATAGAGATAGACAAAGACTCAAGTCTGGGAAATTGGAAGCTAGACAAGATAAAGAAAACTAGAGTGACAATTAATGACATTCTATCGTTGTATTTCAATATGCCGCTACCAACCATATTAGGAGGTAGAACAGTGAGATACAACCATGCAACTCTGAATAGAGCTGCACTTATGCATGCGGATGCAATCATTGTGGCGTATAGAAGCAAACGAGATAGGCAAATAACCATAGCTTTTTTTGCAATTTTGATTGAAGGCGACACCACCACCATCGCCACCATCAATGAGCTTCTTGTTTACCATCCAAGCGCATTTATCTAACTTGGCTTCAGCTCCAGGCTGTGGCCTGTAGCTGTTAACTATCATTCATCATATAGAAACAGTTTGCATTTTAGAATTCCAGGTTGACACGCTTGCTGAATTTGCGGTTTTTAGATTACAAACGGTAATCCAAGATCTGTGAGATGACACTAGCGTGACTGCTGATTTCTATTTTCTTTTTTTTTTTTTTTTTTGTCTGAAGAGAAACATATACATATGTGTTTTCCATTGAATATGTGGAACACATTTGAGGCTTTTCTTTTATATGAAGATAAAAACTTATTTTGGATTGAATATGGCGCTAATTTAAAGAAAAAACAATCCTACTTGTATTTCAAACTATTTACACACATATAAACTTACAAATAATTTTGATAAGGCACCAGGGCAACAAAAACCATATTTAGGATATCATAAATGTTTGTATAAAGGGAGAGTTAACACAATAGATGTGGAAAAACAAAGGTAAACAATTGTTAATATTCAATTAAGAAATACACATTGTACTTAAGGTAGGGGAGAAAAAAGTTAAATTTCATCCAATTTGTTGACAGCATCTATTGCAGTTTTTAGAATAAAAACATAAGAAGTGCCTTTGTATACTTGCACAGTGCACATCGATCGACGCGATGGTTTCTGCGCTTTGTAGCTGTTAATAAACTATTGCTACAGTATCTCACAAAAGGTTAACCAAAGACATTTTTTGTCTAGTTTAACATTTGGCACATTATTTCTCAATTTCAAAGGTTAGATCTTCATATTTAAAATTTTTGTATTTCAGTATTTCAGTACGTTTCGGTTTGAATTTTTGAGAGGAAAATTTATTTATTTATTTCATTCATCTATCGAGTTTCCTCTTACAGATTGCTTAAAACTATAGTAGTTATATAACTTAATTGGTTCAATTCATATGTACATTTTCATTTAACTGCAATTTAAAAACATTTCTTTCAAGACTTAAATCTACGTTAAAATTTAATTCATTAAATAGCCTCATACTTCTAGTGAAAGGTTCATTAGATCAATGTGGTTTTAGACCAGAGAAGTCCACAATAGACCAAATTTTCACATTACGGCAGATCTTGGAAAAAACCCGAGAACGTAATATCGATATTCACCATCTTTTTATCGATTTCAAGGCCGCGTATGACAGTATCTACAGAGACGAGCTGTACAGAGCCATGTCTAGTTTCGGCATCCCTGCAAAACTCGTACGACTATGCAGGATGACTTTGGAGAATTCACGCTGCTCCGTCAAGGTCGGTAAAGAACTCACCGAGACCTTTGATGTCGAAAAACGTTTTAGGCAAGGCGATAAACTGTCATGCGATTTCTTCAACATCATACTTGAACAGATTGTAAGAAACTCAAACGTCAACACCAGAGGAACAATCTTTCAAAAGGCTGTACAATTACTCGCCTATGCAGACGATATTGACGTAATGGGAAGAAAAAAGCGTTATGTCATAGGTGCTTTTGCGAGTATTGAAACAGAAGCGGCAAAAATGGGTTTGATGGTTAATGAGGGCAAAACGAAGTATATGCTGTCATCAAGGACACAGAACATCGACGAATTGGACAATACGTCACAATAGACAGACATAACTTCGAGGTAGTACAGGACTTCGTCTACCTAGGATCCGCTGTAGACACGGACAACAACATCAGTGCGGAGATCAAACGGAGAATAACTCTTGCCAACCGTCGCTTCTTTGGGTTAAGAAGGCAATTGAGAAACAAAACCCTCTCCAGAAAAACCAAGGTAACCTTGTATAAGACCCTAATCATTTCAGTCCTGCTTTACGGCGCGGAAGCATGGACCTTATCGAAAGCGGATGAGGAAACCCTTGGTCGTTTCGAAAGAAAAATTCTCCGAATGATCTTTGGTCCCGTATGCGAAGACAATGTGTGGAGAAGAAGATACAACAACAACAGAGAAGAAGATACAACAACAATAGCATCGCGAGGCTACGATGGTTGGGCCATGTTGAGCGGATGGACCCAAACGCTCCGGCTCGTCGGGTGTTCGAAAGCACATTGCAGGGAAATCGCGGAAGGTGAAGACCTCGTCTTAGGTGGCGCAATCAAGTGGATGAAGACCTCAACCGACTTGGAGTGCGAAACTGGAGAGAGCTCGCCCGAAATCGAAGTCGTTATAGAAGGATGTTGGTTGAGGCCCAGGTTCACCCTGAACTGTAATGCCCACCTAAGTAAGTAAGAAACATTACACAATTTACAAGGCGACGTTTTTCTAAAGAAGCTAGGCCAATCAATGCACACCTAGTAGAATAGCTGGGCATTTCTGGTAAGTTCCATTTTAGTTGTCTTACCAAAAATTTTGTAAATGATTTTTGAATTCTTTCGATTCTATTTCTTGAGACCGTGTAATTCGGATCCCAAACCACTGATGCATATTCTAAATGTGGGCGAACCAGTGAATTATTGCATATGGGTTAGAGAATTCAGATCAATTTCTTTTAAGGAATCCTAACATAGAGTTTGCTTTTTCCACGATAAAATCAATATGTAAAGAGAAATTAAGCTTCTCATTAAATACTACGCCAAGATCTTTCACTTCAAATAATTTTTCTAAAGAAATATTTGTAATGCTATAATGAAATAGAATGGAAGTATGTGATTTAAAGAAGGACAAATTCTTACACTTTCTTATATTGAGTGATATATAGTTATCTTTACACCATTCAACTACTTTATTAATATCACTTTAATACAATCATTACTACTTTTTATAGTTGAAAACATTTTGAAATCATCTGCAAATAATAAGCCCGTCGTATATTGGCAACACTAGCGGTAGATCGTTTACATAAATCAAGAAAAACAAAGGTCCAAGATGGCTGCCTTGGGGAACACCGGATGACACAGTTATTACTTTTGAAACACAGTCTTGAACTTTGACACTTTGTTTTCTATTAAATAAATAGCTGGAGATCCACTTAAGGAAATTTGAGTGAAATCCAAAGCTTTTTAGTTTTAGTAGAAGCATAGGTACACATAGACTATCAAAAGCTTTCTGAAAATCTGTATATATAACATCAACCTGAAAACCTGATTCTAGAGCATCCGAGACATAATTAGTAAACAATGACAAATTTGTAGTTCTCGATCTTCCACTAACGAATCCATGTTGAAATGGAGATATGTATTCTTTTATGTTGAAATAGATTTTTTGTTTTACTATTAGTTCAAACAGCTTTGGTATCGCCGAGAGCTTAGAGATAGGACGATAGTTTTCTATCTTATGTTTCAATCCCGATTTGAAGATAGGACTTATATAAGAAAATTTCCAATCATCCAAAACAATTCCAGTTGAAAGGGACAAGTTGAAAATTTTTTGAAGCGGCTCTGCTAATGAGAGGCAACCAGGGGCGTAGCGAGGGGGGGGTGTGGGGGGGTGTAGCACCCCCCCACGATTTTTCCGAGTCGGCAAATCGAGGAAGAAAAACAAAGTAGATTTGTCGAGTTAAGACAACTCAACCAAAAAGACACAAATGGAAGTGTTTGTGACAGTGGATTTGTTGCCAAAAAAATAACAAATCGGCAAATTAAGGTAGAAAAACAAAGTAGATTTCCCGACTGCCATGCCGACTCGAGTGATCTCAACCAGAAAGACACAAATGGAATCGTTTTAGTCTCAACTTAGTAATTCTATAATCAGGGTCCTGGGGGTCAATTCCCGATCTGTGAAGCTGTGAAGTGAAAACATTTATCACAGCTTAACCGAAAATTCGAGTCTCGATTAGTGAAAATCCAACTTCAAATGTCAAATTTTTTTCATATGATAAATTTCTTTTCATTGCCGTATAACTGCGTGAACACAATGCATACGCATACGCATCGGAGCCGGAGCCGCAAGAACTGTCAAAATATTAAAAAGTAGCAAATCCATTGATGTGAACACAATGCATACGCAACGTACTACGCGCCGCAAGCCGCAGACGGAAGAGTTGGCTAACTTTTAACTTTTACGTGCGTACTCAATAAAGTTGTTTTGGTTTTAAAGGCGGTAGAAGATGGACGAGTCGGAAAAAATTATTGAAGCAGTGCGAAGTCGAGAGATGTTATGGAATTTGTGTAACAGAAATTATAAAAATGTTAAAATGAAAGCAAAGGAGTGGAAAAACATATCTGAGGAATTGAATTTGCCCTGTAAGTACATGTTTGCCGGTATTGTAGGTTATGTTTTGACAAAACATATATTTTTCTTTTCAGTTGAACATGTAAAAAAAAAGTGGAGGTCTCTTCGCGACACTTATTTAAGGAACGTTAATAGATCCAAAGTGTCAGGACAAGCTGCCGACGATGTAGAGCCCGTTGGAAGGTATTCCATGCAAATGGAGTTCCTGAGAGACCATGTAAAGCCAAGAACGTAAGTATTTAGATACTTCGGAATTAAAAAGAATGATTTTGATGTGTTTAGTTTTTTTTTTGTATACCTAGAACAATGGGAAACTACATCGAAGAAAGGCAACAAAGATTAACAACACCAACACCAACAGCAATGACACCAGTGGTCCTAATGGATCCAGGCAGCCCAGTCTTCGACGACCTGGAGGAAGAAGAAACACTCCCGTCGTGCTCTACTCCACTGGCATCGACGAATGCTTCATCTTCAACTTCAGCTTCAGCGCCTAAACGAAGGAGAACAGGGACGTCGATGTCTACAGTAGAGCAGACATTTATGAGCACTTTGAGCTGCATGAAGGAGTATATAGCGAGGCCGAAAGTAGATGCAACAGTAGTGCAGTCATCGGAAGACGAATTGTTTTGTCGATCGATGGTCCAAAAAATATCGAAATTTCCTTTAGAAGTGCGGAATAGCACGAAGCTGGAGCTACTCCGCTTCGTAAATCAGGTGGAGATGGATTTAGTCAATGAGGGAGCCCTTAATGTTTAACTTTTTTTTTTAATTCAATATATATATGTGATTTTTGAAGTGCTTTTTTTTATAAATACTTACTTTGTGTTATCATAGTTCCTTTAATATTAAGCTCTTAATGAATGATTTTTGAAGTGCTTTTTTTTTATAAATACTTACTTTGTGTTATCATAGTTCCTTTAATGTCAAGAAAAATAAATGTGACTGTTTTTGTTGAAATAGTGTTTTTTTATTATTATAAAAGGCATAAAGTTTAAAATGTTTCCTACGACCTATGGTTGAAAATCAATTTTTCCTTCATTTTGGAAGTAATGAGTCAACTTTTTTCGCATCTCAGCTGCTCCTTCTGCTCGGTTGTTAGTTCCACACCTGCGAATGGGTAACAAAGTGTTAGCCTCCTGACGCCAAGCTCCGTTGGTGCGCTCTCCCAATTCGTTGTACGTGTCAATGTAGGACTCTGGGCAATATGTGATGGTGTCTGTACTTTTTAGAAAATTGTGCAGAATTGTACAAGCAAGCACAATTTTGTCGGCATTTTGGGGATGGAACTCGATTGCCTTTCCCAGGATTCGCCAGCGGGCTGCTAGGATCCCGAAAGTGTTTTCAATTACTCTTCGTGCTCGTGATTGTCTAAAATTGAAGATTTCTTCTGGTTTATTCAAGAGGGTGCCAGGATATGGCCTCATCAAATTCATCCTAAGTGGAAAGGCACTGTCACCAACAAAATAATATGGAGTTTTTTTGTCGGAATAGGGGAGTTTTTTCGGAGGCGGTAAGTTTAAATTGTCTCGAAGTATTTTTTTTCCGATGGTACAATTGCGAAAAATTCCAGCATCGCTCTGGCTACCGTATGCTCCAACATCAACAGCAATAAATGTGTAGTCAGCATCACAAATTGCCAGCAATACGATGCTGAAATATCCTTTATAATTTATATATTTAGAACCTGTATTAAGAAAATACAAAACAGTTAAAAATAACCTTAATAGCTTGGCCTACTTTTAACCTGTATTCGGTGGACATTTAATTTCTACATGTTTGCCGTCAATGCTTCCAACGCAGTTGGGCATGTTCCAGGTTTGGTTGAAGCCTTCGCCCACACGTTCCCAATCAGATGTTGTAAGTTCGGGCATATAAGTTGGTGACAAAACGTCCCAAATAACTTTGCAGGTTTCTACGATTATTTTCCGAACCGTTGATGCCCCCATTCTGAAAGACCATGCCAGATAGTTTGGTGATACTCCTTGTGACAAATACCTTCATAATGAAAGAAAACTAAGACTCAATAAATAAGATTTTACAATAGCTTACGTGAGTGTCAGAACCAATCTGCATTCTGGACTTATTGGCTTCCGAATGGACGTTTTGGTCAGGCTGTTTTCGACCAATGTCAAAAGCAATTCAAACTGAGTTTTGCTCATGCGAGTTGACTTGACAAACAGGTCAGAATCATGTTCCTTCATAAATTGGAAGCTAGTTTCATAATATCCTTCGGTTTCTCTGTTTTGGTACAATGGTCGTACCCACCATCTTCGCTTTTTTTCTTTGAAATATTTTAAAGCCAGAAAAAAAATCTGGATTACACCCATCAAAAAAACCATCTCTTCATTTTCTCTTTCCATTTTAGCTTTTATTTTATTTTCACACACTCAAATTTGATATACTCGTAAATTAAATTTCATGCAGTCAGCTGACATCAATTATGTCAAAAAACACGTACGACGTTCAGCTGCATTGTGTGCAGTTTTTAAAAAACACGTACGACACAGTTTGACAGCTCTTTCGGCACCGGCTGCGTATTGCGTCTGCGGCTCCCATTGTGTTCACGCAGTAAGTCGGTGAAAAAATTCAATTATGAAAATGAAAAATGGCAGCAGATCTCAAGTGCGGAAAAATCCAATTGGAATCCAATTGGGAAATGGGAGACAACTGTCAAAATTTACCATTTAGAACGTTTTAGTACTTTTTAGAACATAGTTTGAGAACTCTATTCATTTTGAGATTGGGAATCGCTTAGAGTGGTTTCGTGAAATGATAAAATGAAAAAACTGTGTGAAAACTGAAATGATATTTTTTTCACTTCACAGCTTCACAGATCGGGAATTAACCCCATGTTTCACAGTTAATACAACACTACATTTCATACAAAAAACAACTATTTTGAAATAATACATCACATATAATTTTCTGTTTCACAGATTTCATTGGAAAGATTGTTGATTAAATGGTAATTGTTAAGTATTCCATAAATATGGTTTTATTTTTTTATTATTAATAGTTTTTTTCGTTTGAAACAAGTAACAAAATATTTTTTCCAACTCACATATTAATCACAATCTCATATGAGTTCAACCCCAGCATGTAAACAGAGTCAAAAATATATAAGAGAAATTCCTTGTTACCTTTGTGAACGGGCCTATTTTTGACATTTCTAAACTAACAAAAAACGAACAAAAAAAATTGTTTACCTGCATTAATTTCACTACGGAATATTTTTATTTTCCACTCTTACAATTGCTTTGGGTTTTTAACAAACATTTTTTGCGTTTTTGTGTGAATTTGGCAAACAAAAATTCATTTGTTAACTTTTATTGGTTTAAAGTTAAAAATTTGACTGAAAGGTGGAAGAGTTAAACGTTTTTGACGCTTCATGACTGATTCGAAGAACATTGGAGTTATTTCAAGAAATGAACGATGATGACATTCAATTAAATGCTTTGATAAAAAGTTCTTCTTCATTTGCTGAAAAACTAAAGATAAGTCCCGAAAACGATTTTTTAAAACATCATAGAACGCGTCGGTTACCAAAGAGAATTGATGAAAATTCTGAAACTGCTTTTGTATTTGATCTAGAAACATTTTATAGAAAAGAGTTCAAAATGGTTCTTCAAACTTGTATTTCGCACGTTAAAGATAATCTAACAGATAATTTTACCATTTTTGAACCTTTCTTAAAAATTTTTAAAATACCCGCTTCCAGAGCAAATGCCAACATAGAACTAGTCAAATCTATTATAGAATTAGATCCATTTTTTTTTTAAAAGAAGATGTGGACTGCTATTTATCGGAACTGCAAATTCTTCTTTTTACTTGTGAGAAATGCTCAAATTTCGATGATATTGTCAAAGAGGTAATCAAATTAAGATATGTGATTCCGTTAGCAACTAGTTTGCTACATGTTAACTGCTCCTGTGACGTCGGTCGGCTTCTTGTGAGCGGTCATTTAGTAAACTTAAAATAGTTCTTAATTATTTGCGTATACGACGATGGGTAGTGATAGGCTAAATTCATTAATGCTTCTGTATTCCTCAGAGGATGTTATTGTTGATAATATTCAACCTAGTGAGGTCGTCAAAAAATGGGCATTATTAAAACACCGGAGAGTTGGAGTTTAAATTCCAATTGATGAACTTTTTTTGAATAATGATAAAATTTTTAAAGACTAAAATCAAAGAATATGTACTCTTTCTCATACCAAATACTATATTGTAATATTATTTCTTATAAATACTTTTAATTTTTTTGATATATCGTAAGGTATATTGCAATTATAAACTGATTTTATGTTCATAAATGAATTTCTGTGAAATGATCACTTTTACGTTTTTAAGTAGTTTTATTTATTTATTAGCTGAGCCACCCGAGTCTGTAGTTTTAAGGTTCCCTTTCTCGTTCTTCCGCTTCCGTAGGAATATGGGTATAAAATATAAGTTTTTTTACTGTGGGATTATGTGACATCGCAATGGCGAAAGAATTTTTGAAATCTGTTCAGTAGTTTCTAGGTTTCCGTTCGCAACCCCGTTCCTGTGGGAGTATGGAGATAAAACCTTGAAAGGAACCATCTCTGGTTTGAACTATGTCTACCCTGAAGATCTCATAAGAAACCAATCTATAACGGACATAAATACAAACATACATACATCCTATTTTATATATGTATATAGATTTATTTTTTGATGCAGTCGGCAAATTCTGAAGACTAGTCGGCATTTCATTAAAATTCACCCCCCCATGGCTTGGAGTCTCGCTACGCCCCTGGAGGCAACATTGCTTTAATAGCGTGGAGGGAATCCCATCAGGACCAGCGTTGTAGCTGGAGTTTCAGGTTGAGATTCCTTCAGTTATATCATTGAGAGACAAAAAAAGGTTTCCTAAATTCATATTATACTCAATATACATTTCTTTCTGTCTTAAAAGAAGAAAAAGAAGAAAAGGACAGGTGCTGTATTCCTGTATTTGACTTAGGTATTTGATTAGGTCAATCATAAATATCTACTTAAAATCTTGTACAAATTCAATTTTATAGGCAGTATTAACAACTGGCTGTCATCTCCAGGGCAAAAAAGAAGCTACCCAAAAGAGTATTTAAATGTCGGAGTGCCTCGGGGATCAGTAATAGAACCGCTTCTTTTTCTTATTTATTTGAACTTTGCAACTTATTGAAAAAAATAACCGCTTTGGCTGATGACTTGTGAGAAAATTCAAGGTTATTGAACAAACTATTTATATTTATAATAGGTTATGTTTTAACATATATACATAATTGATTTCTGTATTTAAAACTTAAAAAACCGATATTAAAAATTCTGTCAAAGTATGAGTATTCAATGCCCCTAAATAACCTATACTATACTTTTTCATCCCCATTTTTCCACTGGAATTTGAGCTTAGAAACTACTTTGCTTAATTAACTGCATTCGATCACCGTAAAACCCGAGCTACGCCGCCGCCGGGTTAAATAAAAGTAAATCCATCGCGGCATTGGATAAAGTCATTTTTTCATTTTTCTAGCTCTGCTCTGAGCTGTGTTTTTTCATATTGAACAAAGCTTGTGTTGGTTTGAAAGTGATAGAAAAAAATTCAAACTTATACTCTACCATGATGTATACCTTTACTAGATAAAATGAAATTTGTTATCTCTTCTATAACTAAAAAAATAAAAGATAGAATATAATTATGACAAACGTATCTAGTGATTAAAAGCCAACATCAGAGAGGTGTCCTTAATGTCATTCCTCGCATTTCGTTCCATCTGCCCAAGTCTTAGTGGACGGTATAGTAATTTTTTTCTTTTCTAAAAACCATCCTCATTTAATCACATTAAAATAGGGAACTGTTCAGGCAGTGTTTATGTAGATTTGGATATCTAACTATTCGATTGTTGTGAACAGAGTTGACACTGGAGATGTTGTAAAAGATTCGTAGTGTGTTGTGGTAGTGTCATGCACCAGCACAGTTCTGGGACCATAATTTGTTTCGGGTGACAAAATATCTGCAATTTAACAAGCCAAACGATTAAACGCGGACAGACACGATTGGGGTACACCGCTGGTTAGTGGCTAGCTTGTCTTCACTCCGCTGCTCCTCTGGTCCAAGATGCGCTGCTGATGTTCAGGTTACCAAAGCAGACACCACGGTTTGGTTATTTCTGTGACTGTGCTTCAAGTTATTTGGTTGGTTATAAATGGTCAACTTCTGGTTTGATACATTATATATAGCTATATAGAGGTTTATGTACCTACATACGGGTGTCTTTTGTCTGTGTGAAGCAGATAAGGATCTTGTTCAACAAGGTGTATTACTTGCGTATATCTTTCAAATATTTATTGATTCTCGATAATTTGTTGACTACCTCAATGGGTGGACAATACTACTTAAAGGCACGAGAAAGATATTAATGATGGTATTTGATGTTGGCCACTTTTCCAATGACTTCTAGTGTAGAAGTGAAATAAAATTGAATGTTTAGGGCTGCTACTAAAGTTTTAGTTATTTTTTACTTTTTGTCTCTTTTGATCACAGATAAGCTGGGACGTCTTTGAGTGCAGATTCGTGTCAATGATAATGTGTAAATAGTAATTTGCATGATCAGAACTAGGCAGTTCTAAAAATGCTGGCCTAACCTTTTTTCGAATTTCGTCAAAATTGTTGCGTTTAGAAGACTTTGAGAAGTGCCGAATGCCGATAGCGAAAAAGACAACGCGAAGAAACCTGGCGACCTATAATAATCAGCGTTTAGAAGTAGTGAGTGAGGTTAAGTACCTCAATGTTCTATTAACACTGAACTTAGGCTCTGCAAAAGCAAAAAGCAGTGAAACTAATCTGGCGCTCAATTTGATGTGTTCCAAATTCTTTGCAAAACATGATATTGATCTATGATTTTAATGCCAAGTTTTTAACGCTACTGTCGACATTTTTTAGATTTTTTTTTTTGTAGTAAGTTTTTTTTTAAGCGAGTTATCCGATAACCAAACGCTACCCTAACTGTACATGTGAAATCTGCCTTATGTGCTATCTGCATTCAAAACCTAAACGCTCATTCAGACTATTTAATTAGAGTGATGGAGAAAAGTTGTTTGCCTTAATAAATCAGTGCTGAGAAGACTGCAATTTACAAACGTTTCTATACGTTCCCTTAAAATAGGACAACGCAGCAGAATTGCGGGGAATAATTGCCTCGATCATGTGTAAAAGTGATCACAAGCTGTGTGACTAATATTTATAATTTACAAAATCCTTCACCATCAAATATTATTGAATGGCGAAAATCGTCGTGAAAATTCGTCAGAAATTGTTATTAACACCTTTTTCAAAGCTCCAGTTGAAATCCTGATCATTGTTGCTACAAGGATGCAATAATATGACGGTGATTTTTGAAGAGGAATCGGGGATACATCTTTTTTGAAAAGAACTCTTTTTTGCATTAAAATTCTTTATTACCTACTAAATTGAGTGCGTTTAAAATTATTAAAACCAACGTTGTAAAAAATTTTAGTCTGCTGAATTCAAATAGAGATTGCTTTATTTATCAACCTATAAATAGTTTTAATTAAATTTAGAACGATTGAGGGCAATATGTTTGCAAAAGAACTTTTAATATAGTCTATGCAACGGAAGAGAACTTAAAAACATAAAACGATTTATAGCGAGGTGTCCGATTTTACAAGAAATCCGACGTATGTATATATCTCCAACAAAGCTTTCTGTTTTCTACGAAGTATTAAATGACAGCTGCAAAACATTTTTGCATACGCGGCAATTGCTTCGGGGTGAACCTGAGCCTCAATCAACACCGCAATTGGAGTTCTTAACATTAAGAAATACCTACAGCGATATACCTATATATGAAAACACCCACCACGACGAGACAAAAAAAAATCCACGCGACCGCGCACGTACATTATCAAAATCTTGAGGCTGAGTACAAGGTTTTTGTATGAGCTCTTCGTAATAGATTCCGTGGTACAGGGCTGCCAACTACACAGTAATTATAAAAATTTAATAAGATCATACAAAATTATAAAAGAAATTAAATTGATTGTTCCAAATCTAAATCTAAATCTAAAATCTAACAAACACAATTTTTTGCAGTAGCTAATACATATAAATTTTCCTGACAAGGCATGGTTGTGAGAAATGTGCTAGGCCCAGGGGCTCCTCGCTCTGTTGTGCCACCCTATTTATTTATTTGTTTATTTTTAATACATATAAACGCTGAAAAATTTTATCAAAATCGTTAGAGCAGCAAACGGGTTCTTATTTTCCAATTTTTCAAAACTTGTTTCTCAAAAACCAAGTATGAAAATCTTAACATCTGATTGGAAAATATTTTGAAAAAAAAAAATTTGCGATCAATTTTTTTTAAAAAAGAATTCATAAAAATTTCAAAAATTAAAATTTTCCAGATATTGATACGCGGTCTCTCTTAAGCAACCTAGAACTTCTCAAATATATACGAGAATTTCGGGTTCGAAAAAAACGATACTATGTAGGGTTCCCATTTTTAGACTTGTTTGTGAAACCACAAACCTCGGGGTTAACAGGCAGCCATGCTAATCACCACGCCAAGGGTACTTTCGAGAAATATAAGTGCAGTCATCTAGGTTGTATGGCAGGTACCGTTATTTCAAAGCCTAGTAATTCAATTCAAAAAACTCCTCTGTAAAGGCTGCCCCACGGACCCTGTTGCAAATTTTGAAGAAAATCGGTAAAGCGGTTCAGGCTGTAGATCCATATACGGAGAGACAGACATACAGACAAACAGACAAGGCTTTAGACACACAGAATTGAAAAACCCACTGTTTTCGTATTCTCTATCATTGATTGCAAAGCTTGCATAAGCACCTAAAATCCGCAACAATGGCGTAGATAGGGGGAGGATCAGGATCATTGGGATCGATAAATTGTTCAACATAATCATAGTCATGAATCAAATAAGTTAGGGAAACACACTCTGAAATTTATCATTTCCTTCCTACGTGAATTAAGTTTCATTATTACTCACAGTCAACTTCGTCATTATTTCGGCAAATAACCAAATCTTTTGAATTTATTTTTCATATCGATTTTCCACACAGGGGTGAATAAAATCTTTTGGCTTCAAATCTCTAATACAGCAGCTTAGCAAACATTACTGTACTAGCTGTGCCCGCGACTTCGTCTGCGTTTAAAGTGATTTTCGGCAGCATTTTCAATTTTTAGGCTCCTTTTTTGCAAATAAGACACGTGCACTTTGGTAAACTATTGCTTTATTATTTTATTTCAATACATATTTGCACACGACGTTCTTACTTTTTCCATTTTATGTCAAATAAAAAGGTTTTGCGAGTTTGATACAATCTTTTAAACTAAAATGGCAAATCAGTGGGAATTAAAGAAATACGGGGAATCAAAAGTTTTCTGTTTTCTCCTATCGCTGTTTTAGTCATTATTAAATCTTTTATAATGCCGCATCCCGCATGTGTAATTTGTAGCTGTGTACAATTCTAGATTACTCATTATTGGCACTGGAACACAAACTTGCAGCCACTTATGATAATTCGAATAAATTTAAGAAACTCTATAGGGTATGATGTGACTTGCTCAGTGTCTATGATATAGTCTAGTCTATAACTTATTAGTTTATATGGTTAACTATCTCATTAGTCGGCGCCGAAACCGACTTTTCAAACAGTCATTACCGATTGAAAATATTTACTTTGAGATGGTGTAGCATTCTAACGGGGAAATAGTTCTTGAAATCAGTTCAGTAGTTTCCAGGTTCCCGTTTATGTTTGCGTTTCTTGTGGGAATACAGGGATAACATAAATAGCCTTATGTCCATCTTCAAGCTCAAGACTATAACTCTGTAACAGGGGTGTTGCAGATATTCGCATCCGCATCCGCAATCGCGGATTATTCGCATTGATTTCAACATCTGCATCCGCATCCGCATTCGCATCAATTTATGCGGAGTTTATGCGGATGTGATTCAAAGTTTTTTTTACTTACTATCTGCACACAGTTAAAAAGCAAAGAGAAACTATTCGGTTTTTTCATTTTTTCCAATGAACGCAATAACGTATTGCTTTAAAAGCGATATGGCGATGATGCTAAATTCATCGAGTGAAGATGATGGTGAAGCAGAATCTGACAACGCAAGTCCCGAAACGCTTCTTCGAAGAGAGATAGCTACTTATCGCAATAAAAAAAGACTGGATTTGGATAATAATCCCCTCAATTGGTGGAAAACTAATGAAACAGATCTTAAAACACTCTCCAAAATTGCACGCAGGTATTTGTCACCTCCACCTGCTAGTGTTCCCAGCGAACAGCTGTTTAGTGGAGCTGGTTTAATCTATGATCCATTAAGAAACAGATTGGAGTCTGAGAAGGCTGCAATATTATTATTTATCAAATATAATTCACCTATTTTTAATTTTAATTATTAAACCATTTTCTTATTCAGTAAAATAATGAAGTACAATACATTTTTATTTTTATTTTTAAATAAAAAAAATTTAAAATTGATAAATTTTCATTCATTTATGTATTTAAAATGATATATATTTCGCAAATTCTAAGATCCGCATCCGCATCCGCATCCGCGGATATTAGTTTCCTAAAATCTGCATCCGCATCCGCATCCGCGGATGTCAAAATTTGCACATCCGTAACAACCCTGACTCTGTACCAATTCATATAAATAGGTTTAAGAGTTAGGGCGGTTTTTGATAACAAATAAAAATAGACAGACAGATTTCAATTCAGACTTATGATATTAGTAAAGACTCCCATTCCAGACTTATGATATTAGTAAAGACTCCCATTCCCGTGGGAATATGGTGACCGTTCCCATATGAATATGGGGATAAATTAATGTTTATGTTACTCGGGGATAGTGTAGCATTCTAACGGTAGAAGAATTTTCGAAATCGGTGCTGTAGCTTCTAACTTCCCGTATACGTTCCCGTTCCCGTGGAAATTAAGGGATAAAATATATAGCCTATGTCTTTCCTCAGGTTCTAGACTATCTCTATACAAAATTTCATATCAATCAGTTTAGTAGTTTGGGCGGGAGACGGTAACATAGAATGTCGGACAGACAGAGCTATTTTCACAATTATAATATTAGTTAGGATTAGGATTAAGAGCATTAAACATTTTTTTGAAACTTCTAGCCTTAAAAATGGCGGTATTTCCAAAAATATACATTCATCCCCTATTTCAACACCTTATAGCCCTGTTAAAGGTATTTTTGAGACTGTAGTTTTTGAATTCCCATTTCCGTTCCCGTGGGAATATAAGGATAAATATATAGCCTTTATCCTTCCGCATGTTCTAGACCATCTCCTTAGCTAGTTTAATAAAATCTGTTTAGCAATTTGAACGGGAGACATACGAAAAAAATACTGACAAAGCTACATTCGCATTTTCAATATTAGTAAAAACTCCCGTTCCCGTGGGAATAGGGTGACCGTTTTCGTGGGAATATGTGGATGAGTTGAAGTTAATGCTACTCAGGGACTATGGAGCATTCCAACGGTGGAAGAATTTTTGAAATCGGTGCTGTAGTGTCAAAGTTCCCGTATACGTTCCTGCTCCCTAGGGATTATATATAGCCTATGTCCTTCCTCAGGTTTTGAGCAATCTTTGTACAAAAATTCATTTTAATCTCTTCATTAGTTTGAGCGGGAGATGGTAACATAGAAAGGTGAACAGACAGAGCTACTTTTGCATTTATAATAATAGTGAGGACCGGTTCCCAAGGGAATATTCGAATAAAATAAAGCCTATGTCCGTCCTTAAGTTCAGAACAATCTTTGTACAAAATTTCATTTAAATCGGTTCATTAGTTTGGGCGGGAGATGGTAACATAGAACGACGGACAGACAGAGCTTTTTTCACACATATTATAATAGTAAGGGCTCCCGTTCCCGTAGGAATATGTGGATGAAATACGCTTTATGTTACTCTGGGATAGAGAAGCATTCTATCGGTGGAAACATTTTTGAAATCGGTGTTGTAGTTTCTAAATTCCCGTATACGTTCCCGTTCCCGTGGGAATATAGGGATAAAATATATAGCCTATGTCCTTCCTCAAGTTTTAGACTATATCTGTATCAAATTTTATTTGAATCGGTTCAGTAGTTTGTGCGGGAGATGGTAACATAGAAAGCCGGACAGACAGAGGGACTTTCACATTTATAATATTAGTTAGGATTAACAATCCAGGTGATGCCCTTGCAATGCTTATAGTGGAAAATCTTCAAAACTGTGCTCTGGGCATTTCTTTTCTGATAGGCCAAGGGTACGACGCCGACGCCGACGGAGCAAGCAATATTTTTTTTTTTTTTTTTTTTTTTTTTTTTTTTTTTTTTTTTTTTTTTTTTTTTTTTTTATTAATCATTATTTCTAAACAATCTTTGAATTAATACATAAAAAGCAAACAATAAAGTTATTGTTGTTTGAAATAGTAAAAGATTCACTCAGTTGTAATTTAACAAGTGGCGAATGAATCTATCGGATACTAATTTAAGTAGGAAACAGATGGGGAAAAACTTCAAAGCGTATAAGTAAAAGAAGAAAAAAAAAATAAAAAATTTAAATTTTAAATTTAAAGAGGAGAGAAACAATAAAAATTTAATATGAACAGAGGAGAGAAAAAATAACAAAAATAAAAATATTTAAATAATTAACAAGCAGATGATCCAAGCACATATATATTTATGACAAGGGAGTAAAAAGTGATTCTAAAGAAGAATAGCTATTGGAGAAAAGCCACCATTTTACGTTGCGCAAAAAAACTTGTTTCACTCTTTCGCATCTTAGGATATCTGGAAGACAATTAAACAGGCGGGGAGCAGTGACTGAATAAAACCGTGAAAAGTGCGTTTTATTGATTTTAGGAAGCGTGACAAAATTTCTGTTGTTGACACGAAGATTGTGATTTAAATCTACTCTAACTGCATAAAACCCAGAGTTTTCAAAAAATATTTTTAGGACCTTGTAACAGTAAAGGTGCCTTAATGGTAGAATTTCCAGGGACTTGAACAATTCAAAACTTGGAGTACGACGATTTGCTTTACACAAAATGCGAACTGCATGCTTTTGCTTTATTAACAGTGGATTAATATTTATAGAATAGGAACCTCCCCAACAAGATAGCCCATACTGAAGTTTAGAGTCAAGTAAACCATAGTAAACTAGTTTCAAAATTGAAGCGCTACAATAAAGACTGAGGTGATACAGCTGTTTGACTACTCTATTTAAATACTGTTTTAGATTGGAAGTGTGATCCTTCCAACTAAGCTTGGAATCCAAAGTTATGCCTAGATATTTGAAGCTTTTGACACGTTCAATTTCAAAGCAAGCATCACTACAACTTTCAAAAACCTTAAATGTTATAGGAGAATGACGACAACTTGCCAAACAAAATCTTGAACAGCATGGGGAGTGGTAAAATAATGGAAACTCTCCGCAGGTTGAGCCCTTAATGTTGAATAACATAAATTTTGTTTTCGTACTGATTACAAGTCTATGCTGATTGAACCAATTTCGCAATACCACTAAATCATGATTTACATCCAAAAAAAGATTGAAACTATTTTCACTACCATACGAAAGTGCAGTGTCATCAGCGAAGGCAGTAAGGTTACCTTTAAATGTTTGGATAAAGAGTGAATTTATATAAATTAAAAACAGAACTGGTCCCAAAACAGACCCCTGCGGAACGCCCAAATTAATAAGTTTTTAATGTCTGGTGTGTTCAGGCAATTATTTGCAAAAAATTTGCTCAGCATGATCTGTACGTCCATTGTGCACAGTGCCGGATTTACTTTTTTAGGGCCCATAGGCGGAATTTTTGTGGGGGCCCCTTTAAGATGAAAATTTTTCATATGAAGGGAAAATCACCATTTCAGTTGAACTTTTTTTTATTTATTAATAAAAGATAACAATACTTTAAGAATTATTAAGAAAAGTTTTACAATATATTATTTTGAAATCATTTTTCGACTTTTCTCGTCAGCAAAACTATCAATTATGTCATCGAAATTTAACTCATTTAGTAGATCCGATTCCATGCTCATGACCGTCAAACTTGTCAATCTATCTTGCTTCATGCATGTTCTGAGATTTCCTTGTAATAATTTCAATTTCGAAAAAGCTCGTTCGCTCGTACAATTTGTTGTCATCACAGTTAAATACATTTTTAGAGCAATGCTTACATTCGGAAATGATTCATGCAAGTCATTGTCACACAAAAGTTTATAAAGCTTTGCTTCAAAGCTTATTTGCATATTTTTCTAGTACTTTCTTCGTCACGTGCATCGACTCTAATATTTAATTCTCTAGCCAATTCTCGAAATTGAATAAGTTCATTAGCTAAATTTTTTCCAAATCTTGATTATATAGATCAACTAATTGCTCTGAATAATGTCGAATATCGGAGATTGGCAGATCATATAACTGTCTAAAAAATCCAAAATAGCTATTGACATTATCGTAAGCCGAAATTCTTTCACTCAAAGAGCTACTAACTTTGTCAAGTATGGGTATGTAATGATGCACTCGGAATCTTTGAGCAAGAGAGCTGAATGAAGCTTCAGTATTTTTTTTACCTGGCGAGCTTAATCGTACACTATGTGTTCGATTTCTCTTTTCTGTCATGCCATACTCAACAGTTCCAGATATATTTTTTCCTGCATTTTCGTAGTGATTGAACTCAGTTCTTTTTTCTTCAATCGACGATTTGAGCGATTTAAGTAAAGCTATAGATGTATTCAAATCCGTTTTGGGACTTTGCAATTTCAAACTCGTGTTGTTTATCATTTGCAAAATATCGTTCCAAAAATTTACGTAAATACCAGTTTCTAATTTGGACATAATTTGATGTAAACCATCGTCATTCGCTACTGAAAGTTTTAATTAAATGCTGCGATATTCACTGTAATGAGTTATCAACGATTTTACAGCATCAGCTCGAGAAGACCATCGAGTAGTCGAAACTCTTTTTGGATTTATGATTCGGTCCTTTATTGATTTTAAAGAGCTTGATAAATGTTCTTGTAGGTTAGCAAAACGATCTGATGACGAAGTAAAAAAAACATAAATGTTTTCAAGAAAATCGAAAAATTTCTGAGCTTCAACACAGCAAGACATTACATCCGTCCCAACGAGATTATAAGCGAATGGCTGAAGCATGGAATATAAAAGGCCAAAGGATTCTCATCTCTTAAGAGTTTTTGGAACCCGCGATTAATTCCACTCATAACAGCGGCATTATCATGAGATTGTCCTCGGCAATTTTTAATATCTATATTATGAGAATGTAAATATTCTTTTACTGCTATAAACATTTGTTCGGCTTTATGACCTGTATTTAGCATAATACCGAAAAAACGTTCTATTGGTTCACTTTGATAAATATAACGCACAGTTAGTACAAGTTGATCATTGTGAGCAGCGTCAGTGGTAGATAGATAGATAGATTTTTTATTGCAGCAAAATATTACATTATTTTTCTAAAATTTATATTGCACAATTTACAGAGATTGGTATATAAACTACCTTACTACTGCCAAGTATATAATTGATTTTTAAAAGGATTGAAAAAAATATGACTTGAAGGAAAAGCTACATATAAAAACCTTCATTAAAGATAGAAAAAAAAAGAAAATATATATATATATATATAGAAGATATAAATGTACAAAAGGTGATACTTTCGAGAAGGAAAGAAGGGGTGATATTAAACCAACAATGCATTATCACAGTTTTTCAAACAGATCTTATAATAAGTTATCTAATTAATAAATAGATATATGCGGAAATAAATAAATAACTATATAAATATGTAAATATATTTGTGTTTTAATATTTAAATAAATAAATCAATAGATATAAGAATAAATAAATAAATAAATAAATAATAAATAAATAAATAAATAAATAAATAAATAAATAAATAAATAAATAGATAAATAAATCAATAAATATAAAGATAAATAATTAAATAAATAAATAAATAGGTAAACAATCTAGCAATTTAATAAATAAATAAATAAGTACATAAATACATATATAATAAATAAATAAATCATAAGTACAAAGTGAAGTGAATTCACAATAACAACAAAAACAAAAAACAAAAATCAGTCTTTATAATAGTGACAATTTAGAGGATAAGGTTTAAAATTAAGACATTGTCGGATGTGCTGCAAGAAACTTTGTATTTTTCTGTTAATTTAAGAATTCTTTCAGAAACGTGTTCAACATTAACTAATGCGTGCAATTCGTTTGTAGAAAAGCACCAAGGAAGGGTTAACATCATTTTTAAAAGCTTATTTTGCGATATTTGTAATTTGCGAATATGACTTTTTGCACAATCTCCCCATGCAGGAGACCCATAAAACATGATGGCTTGAAATATCACTTTAAAAATGATCAGTTTGTTATCTTGACTCAGCTTAGATTTACGATTTATAAAAGGATATAATATTTTAATTGTTGTGTTTATTTTTTTAATGGTTTCTCGAACGTGTATACCAAATGTTAATTTGCTGTCGAGGTGAACGCCAAGGTATTTTGCACTTGACTTCCAGTCAGTAGCCACGCCATTGACTGTAAGCGAATTGCTAGGCAAGTAACAGGCTTTTCTTTTTCTAGTAAAAAAGATTGCCTGAGTCTTTAAAGCATTTACCGTTATCTTCCAATCGTTAAAATAGATTTGAAGTGTATTTAAAGCAGATTGCAAGTTGGTTACAATGGTAGAACCTACTGAATCTGAAGAATAAATACATGTGTCATCAGCAAATATAGCTCTATGACAGTTTTGCAAGGCGGGTAAGTCTGATGTAAAAACTGTGTAGAGGACTGGGCCGAGGACAGATCCTTGGGGTACTCCGGCAGTGCAAGCATATGTTTGTGAAGAGTGATTGTTTACACAAACAACAAAACTTCTGGACGATAAGAAGGACTTCACAATTTGTATAAGATACATGGGAAAATTTAGTACTAAAAGCTTATGCAAGAGGCCGTCATGCCAGACTGTGTCGAAAGCCTTTTCAACATCTAAAAGTATCATGCCTGTACTTTTTCCCCTTACGAAATTCGTTTTTATGTGTTTTGTTATGCGATGTATCTGATGTACGGTACTATGGTAGGCTCGAAAACCGAACTGTTCATGAGGTAAGATATTATTGTTGTTGATATGTTCCATCAACTTATTTTTGATGATTTTCTCGAAGCACTTACTAACAGAACTGAGGAGACTAATAGGCCTGTAACTGGATGGAATACAGGCATTTTTTCCTGGTTTCAAAATCGGAATAACTTTAGCTTTTTTCCATAGATCGGGAAAGTAACATATTCTTAAGCAAGAGTTAAAGAGATTTTGTAAGAATTTTATTGCGGGTTTGGGCAAATTTTTTAAGAACAAGTTTCTTACAGTCACTCACACTCAAAGTGGGACACCTACGAAATAAAATCTTCAATAAACTTCTTTACGAAAAAAATGCAGAGTTGGTCACTTTTTGAAATAATTGTTATTTTTATTGCTTAATATTGACCTCAAATTATTATAAAATAAAAAAAAATATCAAAAAACAACCCCGATTTGTTTAAAAAAAAAGCTGAAAATAATCTGCCTAGTATTTTTTTTTTTAATGCAAGTCACACTCAAAGTGGGACACCTGCTGTTTTCTAAGAAAACTAACTTTAATTGCCATGTTATCTAATTATTTAGTTGCAGTATTTGAAGAGCTTTCATTGTGATAGAATTACAAAAAAAAAAAATTGAAATGTCAAGGCAAACAACCTTTGAAGAAAGGCAAATTGTGATTTTGAATTACCAAAAAAGAAAATCCGTTCGCAAAATAAGTGAAGTTATTAAAAAAGTAATTCTACGGTGTTTAGTGTAATAAAACGGTTTCGGGAAGGTCGAATAGAAAATAAACCAAAAAGTTTTGAAAGCACAAAAAAAACTTGCGATAGAGATGTGCGATTTCTTTTAAGAAAAATAAGAAGTGATTCCTTGCAGTCCGCTATTGGCCTTTAAAAAAATGTTAAAGGACACTAAAAATGTTGACTTAAGGGCTGGTTTGTTAGGAGAAACGAATTGAGTGGCTGAGTTGCGCGCAAAAAGCCGTTAATATCAGAAAAGAATAGTCGTTTAAGAATGCAATTCGCCAAAGAAAATGTGACATCAGAATCAAAAAGATTAATTTTGGGTTTCGTCCGCAAAAAGGACTTTTAATGAATTGAGTGGATTATGATTGAAGTTGGAGAACAAAATGCGACTTACCTTTGACCAGAAACTCATATCCTTTGTCACATTTTCTTTGACAAATTGCATTCTTAAACAACGATTTTTTTCTGATATTTCTTTGGCGTATTGCATTCTTAAACGACTATTCTTTTCTGATATTAACGGCTTTTTGCACGCAACTTAGCCACTCAATTCGTTTCTCCTAACAAACCAGCGAACTCTTTCTGCCCTTAAGTCAACATTTTTAGTGTCCTTTAACATTTTTTTAAAGGCCAATAGCGGACAGCAAGGAATCACTTCTTATTTTTCTTAAAAGAAATCGCACATCTCTATCGCAAGTTTTTTTTGTGCTTTCAAAACTTTTTGGTTTATTTTCTATTCGACCTTCCCGAAACCGTTTTATTACACTAAACACCGTAGAATTACTTTTTTAATAACTTCACTTATTTTGCGAACGGATTTTCTTTTTTGGTAATTGAAAATCACAATTTGCCTTTCTTCAAAGGTTGATTGCCTTGACATTTCAATTTTTTTTTTTTTTGTAATGCTATCACAATGAAAGCTCTTCAAATACTGCAACTAAATAATTAGATAACGTGGCAATTACAGTTAGTTTTCTTAGAAAACAGCAGGTGTCCCACTTTGAGTGTGACTTGCATTAAAAAAAAATACTAGGCAGATTATTTTCAGCTTTTTTTTTAAACAAATCGGGGTTGTTTTTTGATATTTTTTTTTATTTTATAATAATTTGAGGTCAATATTAAGCAATAAAATTAACAATTATTTCAAAAAGTGACCAACTCTGCATTTTTTTTCGTAAAGAAGTTTATTGAAGATTTTATTTCGTAGGTGTCCCACTTTGAGTGTGAGTGACTGTATATCGTCAAAACCCGAAGACTTCCGAGTTTTTAAACAAAGCAATGAATTCATAACTTCTTCAAAAGAGATAAGTTCTTGAAAACTGTTTGCAGAGTCTCTCCATGAACTAATAACATTGGTCGAACGCGACACAAGAGATTCAATATTTATATTGGAACTAAGACTATTACTCAAACTATGATTTTCTGTAAAGGCTTCAGCAAGAGCATTTGCTTTTTCAATTCCTGACATTGTTAGCGTCCCGTTGCCAAGTTTGAGTGCGGGAATATTGAAATGAGGTTTCTTAATAACTTTAACAATGTTCCAGAAGGGTTTACTACCTTTTTCAAGGCCACACAATTTTTGGTTCCATGCTCTATTTCTATATTTAATTATACATTCTTTTAAGAGGTTTGTAAGAATTTTTAATTCGGACAAGTACAGTACTTTATGAGCTGGACTATATTAGGTGGCAGTACATTCGCACTGTTAAGCCTTAAAATTTTTAAAGGGACAGACTCCTTAACGCTGTCGTTAACGGCAGAAGTAAACAAGGACACATTTTCATCAATTTGTGATCGGCTTATTTCGTTGGCTTCTAAATTAGGAATACTTCTTAACTTTAGACGTACTTGGTTTTTGAATGTAGTCCAGTTTGCATTTTTGAAGTCAAAGACTTCGATGTTCCTCAGAACCGGCACAGAGAAAGTACTAATAGACACAGGAAGATGATCTGAACTTAATTTATTCAGGACGATAGGTTGGCTAAATAATCCTGGCGTATTAGTTAGAAAAAAGTCAAGAGTTGAGGGACTTGCACGGTTATTTGCAGGATAATATGTTGGATGGGGAGGAAACAAAATATCAAAGGAATCAGTTGCATTTAAATTAGCAAGAATATTTCCATATGCATTTGCTCTAATACATCCCCAATTCCAATGTTTGCAATTAAAATCACCACCGACAACAAATTTGTCTTTAATGCTTACTAATTTTCGCAAATCATTTTTTAAGTCAAATTTTATTTGAGGGGACGCACGCCCACCCGGAAAGTATGCAGCAAATATTTTTATCGAAGAGCCATTCGAGAATGGTACTTCAATACCAATGCTTTGTATTACTTTGGTATCCATTATTGGTAGCATTTCATGTTGAATATTTCTTCTAACAACTACGGCAACACCACCACCCCTTCTCCCTTCTCTATCTAGACGGTAACAAAAATATTCACTATTTGACAATTTATCACCAGTGCAAAGCCATGTTTCTGAAATTAAACTAATATCTATTTTATGTTTGCTCAAAAGAGCAAAAAATTCAATGTATTTACATCGAATGCTTCTAGCATTCCAACAAATTATTTTCATGGTTGTCTCACTCATTACTTGGACTTATACAAATACTTTATAGCTAATTGTGCAATAGTGTTGAATTGTTCAGCCTTGTTATTGCATTTTCCAAGAAGAGTAATCATCTCGGCTGTAAGAGCGTTGATCTCTTCTAGCGAAAAAAGATCATTTGTTTTTTGTGGACCTTGTGGATCAGTGTCGATGTTGTTCTTGTTGTTGGAAAATCGGTTACGTTATGTACATACATTTGATGAGATGTTGGCGGAAATGTAGTTGCCGTCGTAATTTTAGGTATTGAGCTTGGTTGTCTCTTATTTTTGGAAGACAGCTTTGCTCTTAAATCAAAAAAGTTTTTTCTACTTGGGCAGATAGGATCAGTTGCAACGTGCGTTTCACTGCAGTTTGCACACTTAATGTTCTTAGAGGTGCACTTGGTGGTTTCATGAGGTTCTGAACAAATCGCGCAATGAGTTTTGATGTGGCAATTTTTTTCACCGTGGCCAAACATCTGACAGTTGAAGCACTGTGTAAATTTTTGTGTTTTTCGTCTTGCAAAGTCCCATTTAATTTGGGTTTTAAAGATAGATCTAATATTTTTTTTAAGATCTGCTAGCCTTACGGAACCACTTTCCAGAAACACAATATAGAAAATGTCAATGAATTGGTCGTATTGTTTTTTGATTAGTTTAATATTTTTGCACTTTAAACCGAGAGTGTTTAGCTCACCCATTAATTTATCTATTGGTAGTTCGTCGAGACCATAGAGCACAACTTTAAAAGACCTCGCTGACGGAAGGTCATGTGTAAAAAATTGCACATTCTGTGATTTTAATGATTGGGTTATTTTTGAGTGATCATCCTTGCTTTCGCAATTAATTTTTATGCCAATCGACATTTTCTTAACACTATAATCTTTAACTGATATTTTATTAAGAAATGAGTGGACATATTCACAAGTTTTTTGGAGAACGCAAATGGATGGAATTTTAAGTTTTTTTTTTAAAGGTTCGGCAATCACATCGTCACAATCAACATCACTGTCTATATCAGGCATACATTGCAAAGGAGTGTAATAACCGAATTTTTTCGAATTATCATCTTTAGAATTCATTTTTCTTGATTTGGTGTTGTAAGACACAATGTCTTCAACGAAAGTAGGTGATCTATTTCTTTTCTGAATTTTTACTTCTATTGTTGTACCGCACAGTTAAAAAAAAAAACGTTTGATCAGATCAGATAGCCGATTAGTACTCCAGCGTCAGTGGTGGAATCTATTGAAATTGCAAAATATTTTGCTTTATTTAAATCATAAATAATTCATTGATCAAAAAACAGTATGGAAGATCAACTAAAGGAATTTTATTCTCCAGGTGGCAATCGTCAAAGCGAAAATCCACCCGTAGTCTTCACTACGGCAGGGGCACGGATTCTGGAGGCCCCATCTGACATACAAACGCACACCTTTACTGGTGGATACACGCGAGTCGAAGGTACCGTAACCGATGACTCCTGCAGTTCTCTCCATGAAGTTCTTCGTGGTCTGAACTGGAAAGATGAAGAAGGCAGCTCGGAGGTATTACCTCCAAAGCTAATCTCTCATCCGGGCTTAGCTGTTGACCAGAGCGGTGCTATCACCGGACTAAGTGAAGCTGAACAAGTGGATCCCACTCCAACGATGGCATCCGCTGGAAAACAGCTTTCCAAGCGCCAACAGAAGCTGGAGAGAAGGCGAGCGGCAAAGGCTCAGTGCAAAGAGGACACCAGGGTGGCCGAAGGCACTGAATTAAGCTGCAAACCTTTGGTGACGGCGGCGAAAAGGGACAGGTCGGAAGAGGTCTCACCCACCAATTCAGGACGGTCTCACGTAACCGAAGTCACCCCAACTTCTGCAAACGCGAACAGGGTCGAAAGGAAGAAGGTTTCCGGAAGCTCTGCAAAACTTCCTGTTGGTCTAACTGGAAAGTCGGTGAATGAAACTGGAGGAACAGGTCGCACGACTTGCGAATTCGGTCCACGGACACTGGCTGGAAAGGACGAAGCCGGCATGGTTGAAACTCCTGTTGGTCTAACTGGAAAGTCGGTGAATGAAACTGAAGGAACAGGTCGCAAGGCTTGCGAATTCGGTCCACGGACACTGGCTGGAAAGGACGAAGCCGGCATGGTTAAAACTCCTGGAGGTCCAACCGAAACGTTGGTGAATGAAACCGAGACTGGTAGTCAGTCTGGTCCACGGACACTGACCGGACGGGATAAAGCCTCGAAAGGAGCAATGATAATAAATCAAATTAACCTTCAACATTCTAAGGCTGCTACTGCACTCCTATGTAGCAGGCTTTCCGTGTTGAATACAAAAACTCACCTCGTAGCAATCCAAGAGCCATGGGCCTGGAAGGGCCGAGTTCTTGGTCTTGGAGGGCTACGAGGTTTCAATATTCTCTATGACGAACGGTCTGACCTACCCCGGACCTGTCTCATCATACCGAGGTCTTTTGCAGCAACTAAACTTGACCACTTCTGTGGCCAAGACCTGGTTGCGGCTATGATAAACTACGAAACGAACGGTGAGTCGAAAACTTTCGTCGTTGCGTCAGTTTATTTTCCCTGGATTTCCATTCTTCCCCCTCCCTCAAGACAGGTTGTGGATTTGGTGGAGTTTTGTGAAAACCGGAAGTTGGGGCTTATCATGTGTTGTGATGCAAACGCTCAAAACATAGTTTGGGGCAGCGTCAAATGCAACATGAGAGGCAACCATCTTCTTAATTACATTCTGTCTTCTGACTTAGACATAACAATGTTGGTAATACGCCAACTTTTGTTACGGCTATACGGCAGGACGTAATTGACTTGACACTATCTAACAGATATGCCAAGGAGATTACCAACTGGAAAGTATTGCTGGACGTGTCACTCTCAGACCACAGATACATTCAATTCCATGTAGCAAATGTGATTCCCACTCCTTTAGTTACAAGAAATCCCAGAAAAACTAACTGGACACTTTTCAACGATGAGCTCGGTAATTTCGTCAAAACTCTACCTAAGCTCTCAACATCACAAAAAGTGGAAGATGCCGTTCTAGAAGTGAATTGTGCCCTTACAAGTAGCTTCGAGCTGGCATGTCCAGCTAGACAATTACCTAGTAGATCTATGGTTCCGTGGTGGAACAATGAACTACAGAAACTTCGCAGGGAAACCAGAAGTATTTTGAATAGGTCCCTCAAGACCAAATCAGATGTCGACTGGAACCTGTATCGATCTAAACAGAAGGACTTTAAAAGGTTAATTCGAAGATCAAAGAATGCCTCTTACAAAGAATTCTGTGAAAGTATAGAAACACTCAGTGAAACTAGTCGACTTACTAAAGCCCTTAAAAGGAGCAAGGTAAACAAACTAGAAACGCTCAGGAAATCAGACGGTTCCTATACCGAGTCCAAAGCAGAGACACTCAGTCTTATGCTGGAAACTCATTTTCCAGGAAACCAGATATCAATCGGACCACAGCAATCTATTTCCCTTAGATCAGGTGAATCCGATAAATCCACTCGACTTAGCTGGTACACGTCGTCGTTAGTTGTTACCGACGAAGCCATCAAATATGCCGTGGCATCTTTTGACAGTTTCAAGTCACCTGGCACTGACGGTGTTTACCCAGCTATGTTGCAGGAAAGTATAAACCTTTTGCTTCCTACTTTGAAAAATATTTTCACTGGTAGTTTAGCCCTAGCGTATATACCAACTCCATGGCAGAGTGTTAGAGTCGCTTTCATACCAAAAATTGGTAAACAAGACTACTCACTCGCCAAGAGCTTTAGACCCATTAGTCTTACCTCCTTCCTGCTTAAGACGCTGGAAAGAATGGTTGAGATTTACATTCGTAAAACCTCACTCCAATTACACCCTCTGTCTCAGATGCAACATGCTTACCAAAGAGGAAAATCTTGCGAGACCGCACTTCAAAATCTTGTTAGCAGGATTGAATGCGCGCTTGACAGGAAAGAATTTGCGGTAGGTATTTTCATCGACATTCAAGGTGCTTTTGACAATGCTAGCTTCGATGGTATGTGTAATGCTGCCAGAGAACACGGTGTGGACGAGTCATTAGTGTTGTGGATTAAAGCAATGCTAGTAAATAGAACCGTAATCGCTGAGGCTGAGTGTGGACAATATGTTGCAACGGGAGTGAATAAGGGCTGCCCACAAGGTGGCGTTTTATCTCCTCTCCTGTGGTGCATGTTGATCGACTCTCTACTCGTAATGCTCAATGGTTCTAACGTTCATGCCCAAGCATATGCAGACGACGTCGCCGTGCTCTCGATTGGCTCCAGCCTCCAAGCTGTCTGTTCCCGAGCACAGGCTGCGCTTTATATGATTGACACCTGGTGTGTTAGAAACGGTCTCTCCGTCAATCCTCTTAAAACCGAGGTTGTCCTCTTCACGAGACGTAGAAAATTGACTGGTTTGACCCAACTTACGCTTAAAGGCGTCAACATTCCCTTTTCAAATGAAGTCAATTATCTTGGAGTAATCCTGGATAACAAACTTCTTTGGTCAAAACATGTCGAGTCTAAAACTACTAAAGCACTGTCAGTTTTCTGGCAATGCAAAGGAGCCTTTGGCAAGACATGGGGTCTTTCACCGAAAAGGGTCCTTTGGATCTATACGGCTATGATAAGACCAATCATCTCCTATGCGTCAGTTGTTTGGTGGAATAAGCTCTCGCGTAAATACGTTATTGCCTCGTTTGCCAAACTTCAAAGAACAATTTGTCTAGGTGTTACGGGGGCCTTCCCCAGCACACCGGGAGCTGCTCTCGACGCACTGTTGAATCTTCCTCCCCTTGATACCTACATCATGGGGTGTACTCTCAAGACCATTTCTCGTTTAAAGCGATGTGGTCTCTGGCACAATTCGCACTGGAGCTTTGAGGAACTCGCAAGCAGCATATCTTTTGACTCACGTCTAATGGATATGCCGTCTGACACGATGATCCCAAGGCTCAAACTGCGTCAAAATTACTCAGTAATTTTTCCTTCGGTTCAGGACTGGTTCACTCCAGAATCTGAGCCTGGAAAGAACTGTTATTGTATCTTCACAGATGGCTCCAAAACCGACGAGGGTTCTGGTGCTGGTGCCTTTGTTGAGAACGACGACATACGACTGCACTCATCTTTGGGATCATACGCTTCCGTTTTCCAAGCGGAGGCTTATGCTATCCTAATGGCCTTGAGCCACGTAACGAACAATGGATGGACGGGGAGAAGTATCTTTGTTTGCAGCGACAGCCAAGCTGTGCTTAAGGCCCTTCTCAACCCTCTAACCACTTCGAAAGTGATCCAGGAATGCAAGAGCTCTCTGAATGCGATCGGAAGATTAAATTCCTTGAGTCTCATTTGGGTTCCGGGCCATCACGGCATAACTGGAAATGAAGTCGCCGATGAACTTGCTAGGCAGGGATCTCAGACAGCTTTTTCAGGACCTGAACCGTCGCTAGGTCTGCCAGCATCCTCAGTGAGAGCTTCAATCAACGATTGGATCTGTGAAGAGCAAAATCGTAGATGGCATGCCTCCATTGGATGCAGACAAACCAAGCGTATGCTCCCCAACGTTAGTAAGAAGACTGCAACATTTTTGCTAGCTCGTAGCAGAAAAGACTGTAGAAAGCTTATTGGCGTTGCCAGCGGGCACTTCTCTTTTGCCAAGCATTTAAACGTGTTAGGCTTAAGTGATACCACACTCTGTGAATCTTGTGGAGAAGATGAGGACACCGCAGAGCACTTCCTCTGTGAATGTCCTGCTTTTTCTCGCATGAGGTTACAGATACTCGGCGCAGACATGGTGAGAGCTGGTAACTTAGGCTCCTTATCATGGCAGCGTCTTTTGGCTTTTCTCCGAACATCTGGAAAGCTATAACAAATAGAAGGTTGCTATCTGGTAGTACAATGGACCGGTATTTAGGTCTGAGTGCTCCAGCTGGTATTTTAAAAACCTCCAACAAAAAAAAAAAAATAAATAAATAATTCGATCAACGACTTTTTTATTCATTACTTTTAACAATTCTTTGTAAGTAGTCGAAGAAAGGTAATTTTTTTTTTTTAATTTTACCCATTTTGTATTTTTACAAATATCATAAAATCTATGGGTTTTTGAGTGCACTTACCAATAAGTTTTTTTTTATTATTATTTAGTTCATCTGTAAAAAATAAAGAAACTCCATGTTTACCAAGCATTTTCTGCAAAAAATTACCTCAAAGTCAAAACTTTGTTTCGGGAAGAAAATTTGAACAGCACTTAAAATTGAAAATCTGGCAACCCTTAACCTGTGAAACAGTCTTAAAAGTTGTTATTTCTACAAAAAATTAAGACTATGATTAGGTCTCTACCATTAGTATTGACAGAGATATCGAATTTAACATAGGTCATAGTACACAAAAGTTAGCCTTTTCTTAAATTGTCAAAAAGTGATGTCAAAGTTGAGAACTGAGCCTTACTGTGTAACATTTTTTTTCTTAGAATATGACCAAGAATCACACCCCAAAGGATAATACACGAAGTACGGAACACCCTGTATAATTTAATATGAGTGAAATAATGAGTGAAATATTTGTTAGCTGGGCTACTTAGTTTTCTACATTGGTTTGCAGTTTAATTGTTAATAACTAATCTCGAGCTGGGTTTCGTGGGTTACTAGACTACACTCCGGTTTGCAGATCAATTATTTATAAACGTTCACGCGCTTGGCTACGGGGGTTACTGTACTCTGGTTTGCCGATTATTTATTTATAAACATTTACACGCTGGGCTACGTGGGTTACTGCACTCTAGTTTGCAGTTTAAGTTTTTATTAATTACTAGCTGAGCCACCCGGCGTTGCTCGGGTCTGTAGTTTAAAGGTTCCCGTTCTCGTTTTTCCGCTTAAGTGGGAGCTTGGGGATGAAAAATAATCGTTTTTACTTTGGGATTATGTGGCATCCCAATGACGAAAGAAATTTTGATATCTGTCCAGTAGTTTCTAGGTTTCCGTTTGCAACCTCGTTCCTAAGGTAATCTCCATGTTGTGAATACAACATTGGTCTATGTCACTGAGGAATGTAACATCCTAGAGTTGAAAGAATTTTTGAAATCGGTCAAGTAATTTTAAGGTTTCCATTCTCGTTCCTGTTTCTATTCCTGTGGGATTGTAGGGATGAAATAAACGATAAGTTACTGAGGTATTATGTGGCATCCTAGTGCTGAAAGCATTTTTGAAACCTGTCCAGTAGCTTCTAAGTTTCCGTTCCCAGCTCCGTTTCTGTAGGAATCTTCCATTCCCGTGGAAATATGTGAAATATAAGTCTATGTCACTGAGAGATAAAATGTAACATCCTTTGAAAGAATTTTTGGAATCGATCAAGTAACTTTAAGGTTCCAGTTCTCGTTCCCGTTTCTGTTCCCATGGGATTATAGGGCTGAATAAAATTTGAGTAACTGATAAATTAAGGGGGATAATGCAGCACTTCTATGCCGAAAGAATTTTAGAAATCTGTCCAGTAATTTCTAAGTTTCCGTTCCCAGCCCCGTTCCTGGGGGAATATGGAGATCAAACCTTGACAGGAACCATTTATCAGTCTATGTCACTGAGGGATGAATGTAACATCCAAGTTTTGAAATCGGTCAAGTAGCTTCAAGGTTTCGGTTTTCATTCCCGTTTCTGTTCCTGTGGGATTATAGGGATGAAATATAACTTAAGTTACTGATCGAGGGGGACAATGTAGCACCCCCAATGCTGTCTATTAGTTTCTAAGTTTCCGTTCCCAAACCCGTTCCTGTGGGAATATCAAATTTCTTATTTCATAAGAACCTTCTCCTGGCAATAACAAAAACAACAAAAAAAGAATTGGCCAAATTGGTCCAGGCGTTGTTGAGTTATGCGCTTACCAACACATTTTGCGATTCATTTTTATATATAAGAAGATTAATAAATATTCGCGAGCTGGGCTACGTGGGTTACGGCACTCTGGTTAGCAAAATATAGTTATAAACAATCTCACGAGCTGGACTACGTGGGTTACTGTACTTTGGCTTGGAGTATTCTATATTTTTAAATAATTTTTCTAAAAAATTTTCAATTTGTGGGGGCCCCATATTTTGTGGGGGCATTCGACAGAGTCAACCACAGTTTATTAATTTTTAAACTTTCTAAACTATGCTTTCATTCAAGCTTTATAAAATGGATTACTGCCTATTTAGATAAAAGAATTCAATACGTTAAACTAAGTAATCACAGGTAAAGAATGATAAATGTGACCTCTGGAGTACCCCAAGGAAGTCATATTGGTCCCTTGCTATTTATCCTTTTTATTAATGATATTCCAGATTGTTTCAACTTTTCGAGTAACCTGATATATGCCGACGATGTGAAAATCTTCCGAGTCATACGATCTTCCTCAGACTGTCTCCTTCTTCAAAAAGATATTCAAAATTTGGCTGATTATAACTATTTGTGTGATTATAACAAATTGTTTCTTAATGTTGCTAAATGTCAGAGTTTCACGTGCTTTAGGACGAAATCTCCTATTATTTATGATTATAGTATCAATAACATGACTTTAGAAAGAGTCACTGCCAAAAAAGATTTGGGAGTTATGCTGGATGAAAAACTTACGTTTACAAAGCATATAGATTGTATAGTAAATAAAGCCAATGGGATGTTAGGGTTCATAAGGAGAAACTCTAAAGATTTTTCAGATCCATATGCCCTTAAAACATTAAATATAACTCTTGTAAGATCAGTGCTGGAATATTGTAGTACAGTTTGGAATCCTTATTATAATGTACACTCGTTAAGAATAGAAAGGGTTCAAAAGAGTTTCACAAGGTTCGCTTTCCATGAACTTAATTGGAATATCGAAGTACCATCATACGTTTCTAGATGCTTACTAATAGATATTCAAACGCTTGAGCGCATACGTTTCTTGATGCTTACTAATAGATATTCAAACGCTTGAGCTAAGAAGAAAGTATTTTGCAATAATGTTTATAAAAGATGTAATTAGCAATAGAATAAACTGTTCTCTCTTATTACAACAAATAAATTTTTACTCTCCGCAAAGAATACTTCGAGCTAGTTTTCATTTTCATGAGAATTTTTCGACACGAAATTATTGTAGAAACAAACCGTTTGCACGTTGCATAAAAGAAACAAATTCTGTAATAGAAGTCATAGATATTTTCTCTAGTGATTCAAGAGAGGTTTTCAAAAAGAATTTACTGTCCGCTTTACTATTGCGACCTGTCACATAAATTTTTTTGTTATTTTATTTTATTTATATACATTTATTTATAATTATAGAAGTCTGTAAGAGATTTACTCTGTTTGATGAATAAACTAAACTAAACTAAACTAAAAAGACATTGAAAAGGCTGACTATGACAATGGACCAAATTGTTTGTCAGAAAAATACCTAAATTTTTTATCCTTACACTTTTATACGTATCTGTCGTCATTTTTGTTCTTTATAAAGTTTTTGATAAAACGTATAGTTTTGGAGATATTTGCAAAAAACAGATGAAAAACGTGAAAAAATTGCGAATTTTCAATTGCCAATAACTTGAAAAGTATTGGATTCTTTAAAAAACTTTATATTTGATTTTTTGCTTAAAATAAGACCTTCTATCGAAATTCACCCCCGAGAAGGGGTGGCAACCACCCCTAGGGTTCAATTCAATTTCACTTTTGAACCGGTGAACCGTTCTTTTTAGTTAGAGTCTGTGGGGTTTTCGGCACAGGGTTTAGGGTCTTCAAATAACGGTATCTGCTGGCATAAAAATTTTATGGAAATTCTTATTTTTCTCTCAAATAGATCTAATGATTTTGATTTTTTTTTTTTAGGGACTCATTTTCGGTTGTCTTTCTAATGAGGTAAAACAAATTGGAAAAAGTTGAAAGGCGGTATCCCCATAGTACCGGTGTTCAGTGGAACATACTTTGGGATATAATTCTTGGTCATACTCTAAGAAAACAATTGTTACACAGTAAAGTTCGTTTCCCAACTTTGACATCACTTTTTGACAATTTTAGGAAATGCTAACTTTGGTGTATACCGTTCCGTGACCTGTGTTAAATCGATATCTCTGTCAATACAGATGATAGAGACCTAATCTTAGACTTAATTTTTTGAAGAAATAACTTCTTTTACTTTATTCTTAATGAATGTTTGATGTTTTTTTTTTTTAAGTAGAGAATCGCATTTTTTGATGCTGGCTGGAAAGATAATATTTTCACAAACACCAAACACGAAAAAAATATAACACTTTTACGTCAGAAAAAAGAAAAACTCTTTTTGTGAAATTTCGTTATCCAGCGGGCTTCTGTGAGTGAGTATGAGTACAGAAACAGACCTCATGTTAAAAAATATTGACATTAACTATAACAAATACTTCAAAAACTTCAACTTCTTGTTTCCTCGGTTTCAAGTTGTGATATTTGAAAACAGGTGAGCTTTGATTTTCAAAATCAATGTCAGCATTCCCCCATTATCAAAGGTAACCCAATATCGTACAACGACGCGACGCTCAGAAAGCAATATAAAAAAAAACATATTAAAGTAACAATATTAACGGCAGATCAATTAGCCCCATTGGGACGGTTTTGTTTTTGTCACTGAAACCTTCAAAGCCTTAAATGCTTCCGGGTGCTCTTCAGTGTATTTTCATAAAACACCAATAAAATAATGTCACAATGGTTGTGTATTCCGTCTAGCCACAACAAAAAATACATTTTCGTACCCATGGGACTTGGTGATTTGTTTGTTTTATTTTTCCAAAGATGAACAAAAAAAAAACATCCCTATACCTACCTAATGTGATCTTTTTCCATGAGAAATAAGTGGTGTTTTCTTTGGGTCTCCTTATTTAAGTATATATGTAGATGTACTTTGTACAATGTACATGCGTGCAATATGCTTTCTGATGAAAAAAAGACTTGATTTATATTTTATGAGTACACTTCTAACAAGGAGCAATGAGTTGGTTTTCTATAACTGTTGAAGTCTTCTAATAAATTAGCCTCGGATCCAGGTACTAATTTGGATGCTTCCGAAACAGAATATTAGTTCCAAGACGATAAATTTGTTTAAGGGTATGTGATGAAAACTCTACTCAATACTCCCACAATAATAACGCTGACTTTTTGGATGCTGGTTCATTTGAGCCTTATGATATACGATGGGAAGTTCGATTAAAGAGACGAAGGTTACCCATAATGCAAGGATTTATGTTGAGGAGGATAGAAAAGAGAACATCGAAACTTCGGTCTTATAACTTATTCAAGAAGTTTGGTGGGATCTTGATACGGGGTAGAATCAAACGATTACTCCAATAGAGTCCTCTATGAACTATTTTTTTGAGTGGACCGCATTTGAAAAGCTAGTATAGGTATGTAAGGAAAGGGCTAAGATGGGTCTGGAAAGTTCCTTGAAACATGAAAAGAAGAAAACCTAAAAGATTACCCGGAGGACGGCCGATGTGGCTTAAAAACTACTCAATAGGGTGGATCCGAAAGGACCATCACAATAATCACGAGTTTCCGAATAATGGAAAATTCTTCTCAATAAAATGGGTTCAAACCCGAAGGCCGAAGCTATGATTCTACTTACAATTTACAATTTATTGATTTATTTGGGGTTATCATACACATTAAGAAAAAATATTCTTTTGAATAGTGATGATTAGCCGGAGTTATGCATAAAAAAAGTTTTTAGTTCCCGCCGAAAACTATTTGAGCCCTCAACATCCCGAACATGTTTTGTGCAAGGAATCCCACAGACGTGCGGTATTAACAAAAATTTGTCTTTCAGAAGTCAAACAGTTAAATCGGAGTAAAATGTTAAGATCTAGTATTAAAACGCAATTTTTTAAAAAGATAACTAGGCTCATTTGTCTGAATAATATTAGATAGTAGAAGAAGAGATCTGTTGCGAAACTTTAATGGGTCGACAAATGTTGCGACCAATTCAATTGAACGAAGACTTTTTTTGCTAGCGTGATCTATGGCAAGTTTTAAAACCTTTATTGGGAGAATTTATAATTAACAATAGATAAATATTTCTTTTCTTATGTACTTACTTAGTCTGCTTATTATATAAACTTAAAGTAAAAGTCGCAACTCGTGCATTCAATTACAGGTTATAAATCCAAATGAGCGAATAAGGCTAGCCGGAAATGTAAGTTGACATTTCTCCTTTACTCACTGGTGTTACCGCCGCCCGCTACGGTGGTACTGCGAAATTACTTGGTGCGTTCTTGGTTTCAACAAGATCTATAGCGAATAAGGTGGTCAAAGGACATTTTATAGAATAATTCGGAGAAACAAGATATCCCGTCAAAACTTCCAACGTTAAAAACATAGTGAGCGATAGAGCTGAAGGCGACATTAAGTTTCCTTCTACTCACGAAGTCACAGTTACAAAAAATTTCGCAAAAACAGGTTTAGGTTTAGTGAGGAACAATTAGTAATTCAATTTAAATTAATTACATACTTAAATCAATTGGAAAAGCATTGAGTTCTTTTACTTTTCCAAAACAGAAAAGATGATCACACAAAATTCAACCAGGATAGTGGTTTTGAGTCCACCTTTTAGAAAGCCATATCGTCAAAATGAAATGGATGATATACAAAAGGGGGGTTGAATAATCATATCCAGATAGTTTCATGGGCGTAGCCAGGTAGGGGCAGGTAGGGGCAAATGCCCCAACCTAAGCCAAATGTCCTCGAAAAATTCGGCGTTTTTTAAGAAAAAATTAATCTTTGTCCTCGAGGACATTTGGAGAAAATGCTGAAACAACGAGGACTTTTCAAAGAGTATCGTAAAAAACGAGGACAATTTGGGAAAAAAACGGAAAAAAAGGAGTATCAATGAAAATTTTTATAAAAAATGAGAACAATTCGCAAAATTGCCGAAAAACGAGGACTTTTCAATGAGATTTCTCGTAAAAAACGAGGGCAATTTGGGAAAAAAGGGGGAAAAAGAGGAGTATCAATGAAAATTAAAAAAAAAACTGAAGACAATTCGCAAAATTGCCGAAAAACGAGGACTATAAATGAGATTTCTCTTAAAAAACGAGGACAATTTGGGGAAAAAGGGGGAAGAAAAGAGTATCAATGAAAATTAAAAAAAAAAAAAAAAAAATGAGGACAATTCGCAAAATTGCCGAAAAACAAAGACTTTTCAATGAGATTTCTCGTAAAAAACGAGGACAATTTGGAAAAAAAAGGGGGAAAAAAGGAGTATCAATGAAAAAAAAAAAAAAATGAGGACAATTCGCAAAATAGCCGGAAATCGAGGACTTTTAAATGAGATTTCTCGTAAAAAACGAGGACAATCTGGGAAAAAAGGGGGAAAAAGAGGAGAATCAATAAAAATTAAAAAAAAAAAAAAAAAAAAAATGAGGACAATTCGCAGAATTGCCGAAAAACGAGGACTTTTAAATGAGATTTCTCGTAAAAAACGAGGACAATTTGGGGAAAAAAGGGGGAAAAATGGAGAATCAATAAAAATTAAAAAAAAAAAAAAAATAAAAAAAAAATGAGGACAATTCGCAAAATTGCCGGAAAACGAGGACTTTTAAATGAGATTCCTCTAACATCTAGAAATATTACACGAGTATATTTGAGCATTTATATTTATAATTCTTCGAATCAAAATATTCTCCAGAAATTCTGAATCATCTGAATGCGGCATTTTGAATGCTATTACAGAACATGCTAAGGGCAAACATCCTACTCTATTTTTAGAAACCAAAAAAATGATGCTTTTAAAGTATCTCTCAATATTCTTGTCAATAAAAATGTCCTACTTTTTTTCGAAAAAATGTCCTTGTTTTTTCATTGATTTTTGAGAAATTGTCCTCGAAAAAAGACTTAAAAAAATTCCTGGCTACGCCCATGGATAGTTTTGGATGTAATTTACGTGTTATGGCAAACTCTCATATTTATTTTACAGCTTAGTTTTTAAAAATGACACTGAATTATGTACACTGAGGGAAAAACTGTGTCCGATATTTAAATGGGAAAGCATTAAAATTGCAGTTGTTGGCGTTTTTAAAGCAACACGTTTGAATTGAATTGAAAGTAGTTTGTTTCAAATACAAAGTGCTTTTGCGTAAGCAGATAAGTTACTTTGGCTTTTGAATTGAATATTTCACGTCATTGAATCGAAATCTTAGTTTTTCGAATTTAGATCAAAAGAAAAAGTATTAAAAATAAACGAGAATACGCTTCAATTATTGAAAAAAAACTGCATTTGCATTTTCGTTATTAAAATACTTTAAAATTAAAGTAAAAACACATTTGAAGCAAACGAAAACGCTTTTCTATACCGAAAGTTCAAAGGGGTTTTCTTTGTTGAAATCTGTATTGCGACATTCGCGTATTAGTAATAAAAGAGTCAAGTTCTGTAAACGAGTGAAGTAAAATGAAATTTTTGGTAAATATTGTTCCTTTTTATTACTTTTACCACAATATCATGGTAACTGTTTATTATAATTTATTCTTAGAGTACTTTTTTATGAGCAAGCTTATTCAAGAAAGAACACCATACATTTAACATGAAACTATATGGAGCAACCCTTAAGCCAAAACATAATTTTTTGGTGCACTATCCTACAGGAATAAAGAGATGAGGACCCTTAAAACATATTTGGGTAAGTCTAACTTTAATACCATCACATCAAGACTAGACCCACCTGAGTCTCATGCAATTTAAGTTTCTTTACAGTTTTCCTATTTTTTAACTCATTAAAAAATGGAATCAAATCAATCAAAACCAAAAATGGAATCGATGTCAGTAATGTCAAAACTAATTTTTATTTAACTAATTTAAATTTAGATAGAAATAAGAGTTTTTAGACTTTATAAATAATGTATATGCTTAGTTAATAACACTTTTTTAAATATAAATAAAATATGTAACTTTAATTCAACAAATTTATTTTTTATTAAAATTTTTCCAATTAGTCTAGTTTGGTATAACTCGAAATTACCATACGGCGATTACTAATTGAAAACATATTTAATTCAAATCGAATACGATCCTTATTTAAATTGAAGTAGCGAGCGCAATAGGTTGAATGAATCAAAGCTTTGATTTCAGAGTATTTCGTTTGAAATTCACGGAAGAATTCCATTTAGAAATAATGCACACTGTCTTTCACTTATGGTCATTAAGCATTTAAAAGAAAAGCCATCCGTAATTAAATCAGAGCTAATAGTTTTTAGAATAACAGTTCTCCTATCATTCAAATCATTGTCAAAAAGCATTTATTTCAAATGGAGTTTTCATTCCATTTTTATTCAAAAGCGTCGCAGCTTTGATTCTAAGAAAAACGCCTTTAGTGCTAAATTGTTGCCTTTTTTCTTTGATTCAAAGCCTTTTTTTTTTGATTTGGTGATGTTTTTTGGCTCAGTGTATATGCGTTTCATTTTGAAATCACACCTTTGCACCCTTTGCACTTAGCAGCACAAACCAATTCCTACCGAAAAGTCATCTAAGGGTATCCCAGAATTTTTAGTATACCTCTCTATCCAAACAGAAAGAGAAAAAAAACATGACATTACGTTGATTGAGAATACGATACTAGAAGTGGGTCCTGCAATTCTGTCCGTCTATCTGTCTGTATCTGCTTGTGAACGATTTTCTTTAAAATTTGAAGTAATTGTCTGTGGGTAGTCTGCAGAGGGAATTTTCAATATTTCCAGAATTTTTCAATAAAATTTTAAGTGACCGATTATTGACCAATTGTCTTTCTTATGATTTAAAAAAAATGTTTGGAAAAAGGCTAAAATCGATTAGTCTAGTACCTACCGTTTATTCAAAGCCGACTTTCTCGTTAATAGCTGACACGATTTGGATGAAATTTTATATTTTGAAAGTCCTAGGTTGCTACGAAAGATTGAGTATCAATTCAAGGTTACGTCCAAGGTCAAATTCAAGGTCACCATCGGATTCCTCGTCGAAAAATACGTCGGATATAAGGTCTTTTATTTTTTTTAACGCATATTCTGCCAAGGGTTTCCATACTTTTGTCGCACCCGGTATATTAGCATTAAGCAACTTCAAAAAAAGGTGTTATTATAGAATCGTTTGGAATATTTAACTTGATTTTTTTAATACATAAATTATAAAATTATGTGATTATTATTTTTCATAATTAATGTATTTATTTTTGGCCACCCTACACCATAAAATACATTTTGAAGATCGAATACCAAAATCCTGTTATCAGCCTATCAGATTTCGATATTGTACTTAACTTAGCATACAATCGCAAGCTTGTGCGACCCAGTCGTGCCCATTTTTTCGTTTCAGAGTTATTCTAAATAGTTCGAAGGAAAATAGAAAAAGATGATTTTTGTATTTCGCAATTTGTCGGCCGCAATCTGGGAAAAGATATCTGAATCGTTCTAAAAGGTATGGGATAGTCTATCCTCTAGAGTATGCCAAAAGATTCGTTTCGCTAAAACAGTAGTAACATTTAACAGAGAAAAAACAAATGCATTCATATCAAAATTCTAAGCCTTCGTACGCCAAATTCAATGTTTAAATTAGGCCGATGTTACTATATTCCAGCAAAGCCAATATGCATGTCAGCGGCAAAGCAACAACCATTTTAATCTATGAAAGTACATACATTACAAATATTTAATACATGCATACATATAGTATTCTCTGAAATGACAGCAATGAGAGCCATTAAACACTGATCATTTTCTTTTTCGCCATTCTTATTCATCCAAATATGGTTTAAAACTACAAATGTTTACAGCAATTATATTCAAAATTTCTCTAGCCGGCATATCCCGGCCGTCACTAGGGTAGATTCCAGTTATTCTGGCACATTCCTTGATATAATTTTCCAGTTCCTTCGCATTGATGGGTTTCCGTAGATCTTTCCCTTGTATTGACGACAAACATTTGCCCGTCATTTGTGTCAATTGTGACCGTGACGAACTGAACACCTCATCCAGATTGTAAAGCTCCAGAGGTGGAGCTGATGGTTCACTAAAGATCGGTGGAAAGGCCTTAGGAAGAGAATTGAGATTTTTTTTCATGAAATTCAATTACCCGAAGTAAATTTTACTAACGCATACTAACCGCAAGCTGCAACGGTGGTAATGATATCTCAAACTGTGGTTTAATTATCTTGAGAGGTTCATATTTAACGTTTAAGTGTCGATACGTATCTATGACATCCTTCAGCAGGCGATTGCTAAGTGAAAACAGTGTCATATCGAACATTTGTCTGAAGTCCGAGGGGGTTTCCGAACCAATTGAGTCAATTAAGCATGGTCTTGGCAAATCTGCCAGGAATGCAATGTCTGTGAACGCTTTGGTATCGTTTATCTATCAAATGAAATGTATTCTTACATTAGCATAATGTGGGTAGTTTGTATATATGTATAAGTTATGGCTCACCTCAATGTCGTTGAAGTCCAAATGTGTGAATCGAATTTCGTCATTTGATAGGAGATTAAATAAATACTCCAATATTGCGTCATTTGTTTTATCCATCAGATACTTATCATGCCAGATGTATCCTGAACCGATGGCAAGGATTTTTCCATTTCGTTCGTTGTTATAGTAACCAACTAGGGGTCGATTGAAAGGATAAACAACTGGTCCGGTTGTAATAAGTATATTGGCTGGATCACTGACATTAAGAGTGGCTCCGTATGGATATTGAAAGTGAACGCGGTGTTTCTCATCGGTGAAGTCATAATCAACAACATCAATATCTTGTTTTAGGAGGTGTCGCCACATTGATTCGCAGACCACACCACCACCGATAACACACTCTTTGGGGTGAAAATTATTGTAATAATGCGGGCGGACAACTGTGTCTAGAAATAGTAAGTAACATTGTGTAAATTTTTTGTAGACAATTTTCAGATGTAAAAGGTAACCTAACTTGATGAAGTTATTCTTTACTCTTTTTGAGTATAAAAGGACTTCTAATAGGAACTTTCATTTTGTGAATATAGCCCGTTGGTTTAACAGTTGTCATGACTCAAGCTATGACTACTTGAAAAATGACAGTACGTGTACGATGTATACACTTCAAAGCACAATGAAATTATTAAAATTAACTACAAGAGTGGTGAAATTGTCGCATTTGCAGTTCTCGAAACCAAAGCATTTTAAGGTCGTCAAGGCAGTTCCATTGCTATGCATGGAGCTGATCCTGGACCGAGCAGCAATGTTCGGGTCAGAGCTATACGGATTCCGGAGGCTAGCAAAGTAATGCGACGAGTTGGACGAAAATTTAGAGTCGCGAGTTGGAACGTTGGAAGTATGACTGGTAGAAGTCTCGAACTCGAAGAGATGATGAGAAGGAGGCGAGTGGACATCTTTTGTGTTCAGGAAACGAAATGGCGAAACACAGCAAACAAAGCCCGTTTCTTAGATGCAAAGACCAAGGCTTACAAGATGTTCTACTATGGAACAGAACAAGGTAGGAACGGAGTCGGTATCATCCTTGACCAAAGTTTATGTAACAGCGTGTTGACCATTTTGAAGTCAAGTGACCGTTTGATGTCTCTTAAATTGGTGATGGAAGGAAAGGTCTGGAATATAATCAGTGCATATGCTCCCCAAATAGGGTGTGAGCAGGAGGAAAAAGATGCATTCTGGCTTGATTTTCATAACCTACTTAAGAACATCCCAAAAGAAGAGTATTTGTTTGTTGGAGGAGATTTGAATGGACATGTCGGGAAGACAAACGAGGATTATGAAGACTATGCCATGGAGGTTTGGGATTCGGCACCAGGAACACTCCTGGTGAAGATATTCTAAATATTTGCAAGTCATACGGTCTAATCGTACTAAATACCATGTTCATCAAACAAGGCCGACACCTTATCACTTACAGCAGTGGAGGAAATGAAACCCAGATTGATTACCATTTGGTAACCAATAACATGAAATCTCGGGTGAAAGACTGCAAAGTGATACTAGGAGAAGCTGTCGCTCAACAACATCGTCTTCTTTTAACAGAATTTTTTATGGATGCGGTGAAGGAAGTCAAACAAACAAATGCTCCTGGGAGAATCAAGTGGTACAATCTGGAGGAAACCAAAGGACAGCAATTCATTTCGTATATGCAAAGTCAGCTGTGTAATACCATCGACGCAGTTTCAAATGCAATCACGGCACAAAATATGTGCGATCGCCTACAACGAACCTGCTTAGAGAGAGCCAAATCACTGTTAGGAGTCTCAAAAGGACACCACCAACAAGCTAAAGAAACCTGGTGGTGGGATGATGAAGCTAAAGCAGTGATTAGAAAGAAGAAAGCAGCTTTCCAAGCTTGGTCGAAGTGCCCCTCAAGAAATACAAATGAAAAAGCGCGTTTCAAAATGGAATACAAGAGCTGCAGAAAAGAAGCGAAGAAAAAGTGCGCCCAACTTCAAGCAAAAAGCACGGAGGGCCTGTATCGAGAGCTGGAAGAGATTTCTGCCCCAGCTGCTGAAGCAAATCAGGTGATCCAAGAGCTAAGACAAAGTAACTTGAATAAGGGAGCAACCATTTTCAAAATAGCCGCTCAGAGAAGGAGAAATGCGCAGGAGATTCGTTCGCCGAAGTTCATCAATGATGCTCAAGGACTGCTACTTGTGGATGACGACAAAATTCTTCACAGGTGGCGACAGTATTGTGATGATCTTTTGAATGAACAGTTTCCTCGGCGCCACTTTCCAACAGCTGCACCTAACTTTACGGAAGTATCCGACGTCACAGTCGAAGAAGTTAGAACTCCAAAAAAGGCAAAGCGAATGGGCCAGACGAGTTACCATATGAGTTTTGGAAAAATATGGGAGACATCGGGTTGAGATGGCTCACGATTCTCATCTCCAAACTTATAAGAGGTGACAGTTTGCCTAATCAATGGAGGGAAAGTTTTCTTCTCCCAATGTACAAGGGAAAGGGAGATACCAGAAGCTGTGACAACTATCGTTCGATCAAGTTGATGTCCCACACTATAAAGATCGTTGAGTGGCTTTTGGATAGCCGACTGCGGAAAATAATAAGGTTGTCTGATGACCAATGCGGGTTTGTCGCGGGTAAGTCAACTACAGACGCAATCCAAAGTATAAGGATCATTATGGAAAAACACCGAGATGCCTTAGAGGATTTGCATATTGTGTTGGTTGACTTCGAAAAGGCATTCGATCGACAACCACGAGATCTGATATGGGTGGCCCTCAGACACCGAGGAGTTCCTGAAGCCTATGTGCGAATAATTATGGACATGTACGAAGGAGCAGTTACAAAAGTGAGATGCCTAGCTGGAGTCACCGAACAATTCCAAATAAAAGTAGGTGTACACCAGGGAAGTGTCTTGAGTCCACTGCTCTTTATTGCTGTTCTGGATTATTTGCTCGAAGGAAAAGTAACGGACAATAAAGTACAACTATTAGGCCTCGGCCACGCAGTAAGCGGCAGAGCGGCTAAGCGGCTGAGCGGTGAGCGGCTGAGCGGCAACTCTAAGCGGCGTATGGCCAGGCACTAAGCGGCTGAGCGGCAACTCTAAGCGACGTATGGCCAGGCACTGAGAGCGATTGCTTTTGAGCGATTAGTATTTAAAATGCCGTTGTAAGGAACAGTTCGCCGTATTTTATTGTCGGAAAATCGTTTGTATGTGTACAAATTACTTAAACGTATACAAAAAAGAAGACGATTTGGTGTTCATCCGATTAACCAATTAAGATCGGAATTTGGTGAATTTAATCATTTATTTTTGAATTTGCCATTATAATTGTTTTTCCATTACTTAAGATCTTTTAAAATTCGTTAACGGAAGCACTCATTCCACTCAATATATGGACGCTTCGTCACTGATATAAATATAAAATGCTGTTTGCCGCTCAGAAAATTAAAACATGTTTGATTGCTGAGCGGCGCCGCTTTGCCGCTCAGAATTTTGTTTTGCCGCCCGCTCATTGCGTGGCCACTCCTGTGTGATTTCATATGTTTTAATTTTTTTTTGCCGCTCTGCCGCTCTGCCGCTTACTGCGTGGCCGAGGCCTTAGTCTTTGCTGACGATGGAGCCATCATAAGCGAGGATCCTACATCCCTGCAACGAGCACTTGACGTTTGGATTGATGTTCTGGAAGGAAATGGGTACCGTATTAGCGCTAAAAAGACTGAATACCTGTGCTGCCCTTTTTCTGATCCAGACAAGCCTATTCCAGTTATTTATTTGTATGGAAATGTGCTTCCCAAGTGTGAAAAGTTTTAATATCTGGGATCTATGATCAATAGTGAAGCAACTTGTGATGACGACATCAATCATCGAGTAAGCGTAGGGTGGATGAAGTGGCGAGAAAACTCCGCTATCTTCTGTGATCGAATAATGCCCCCAAAGCTGAAGGGAAGACTCTACACAGCAGTTGTCCGTCCAGCTCTGACATACGGTTCACAATGTTGGACAATGTACAAAAAGTATGAGAGCAAATTGACGGGCAGCCGAATTGAAGATGCTTTGGATGACAGCAGGAGTAACAAAACTTGATCGAATTAGAAGTACTAAGATCCGTGGAAGCCTTCATGTCAAAAGTACCATCTTGGACAAAATTCAGCACGACCGGCTCAGTTGGTATTGTCATGTTCAAAGGAGAGATCCGCAGAACTCCGTCAAAAAGGCAATATCGTACAACGTTTCAACAAATTCGCAACGAAAAAGAAGAGGCAGGCCAAAACACTCCTGGTACAAGCGTGAGGCTTGCCGACGCTTTCTGAGGTCAACGCGGCGTACCCCACAGGCGGATCACTAGTGTGAAGCAGAAAAGTGGGAGAGTTGTGATCGCTTCAAGATCACTACTCGTAACGCCGGAAATGAAAAAGAAGAAGACGTTTAGTTTAGTTTAGTTTATTCCATACTACAATATTCACAGTGATACGATAAGATTCAAATCTTTTAAAGCATCAAATACGACTAACAAGAAAATTGAATATTAAATGAAGGAAAAAAATTAAAAAAGTTAGAAAAAAAATAATAATAATAATATATAAATATAATGATAGCAAAAATAGTTAAAAAAGTACATTAAAAAGGAGTTTATCATAAAAGAAAGTAGCATTAAGAAGTAGTAGTATTAGAAAGGTGCATAAATAATTTTCTCTTAAAGGCTGCATGTGAAGAAGTGCTTTGCAACTCATTAGGAATTGAGTTCCATAAATGAATTGCAGAAACATAGAAAGAGCATTCAGCAATGCTGCGCGTAAAACGAAGTAAAAGAAGTTTCAATCCTCTTTGCGATTGCAAAAAGTTGAGCGGTTCAATTAAATACGTAGGGCATCTACGATGGATGACATCATGGAGCTTCAGAGGCAATCTAAAATTTAAATAGTTATCCAAACAAAAACCAAACATATCATTACGTAGATGTGAAACACTAATGTATTTATGGATAGAATAAACATATCGGACGCAATCATTGAGAGCTACATTGAGTTTATTTCTACAGTTACAATCCAAAGATGGATAAACAGACGACTTGTAGGCAATAAGAGATTTGACAAGCTGTTTTCTTAAATTTGGTAACAGAAGATCAGAAGAAGATCGTAGACTACACAGTCCTGAGTAAATTTTCCTAATGGAGTCAGAAATTGCTTTGCAACAGCTCAAATTGTAGTTTATCTTATAGCCTAAGTACGTAACATCTTTAACGAACGAAATGACTTCATTAAAATAAAAATAACCGGAGAAGTCTTCAGGGCTTAGCTCTTCTATAGCACATAACATCGCAACAGACTTAGACGGGTTAAATGTTAATTTATTACTACTAGACCAATCAAATAAGCAGTCATCCATCAAACCAATTGGACGAAATATATAAATGGCCACATCATCTGCATATAGATGAACTTGGCAAATGGAAATAACATCCGGAAGGTCATTTATAAACAATGAAAATAACAGCGGACCCAACACTGAGCCTTGAGGAATTCCAAGATTAGTAACATAGGAATTTGAGGTTCCGATTTCCGTTTTAACACATTGAACGTGATCAACCAGATAGCTACGCATTAGTTTCAGGGAGGAGTTGGAAAAATCAAAATTATTTTTAAGTTTTGAGATAAGTATTGAGTGGTCAATACTGTCAAAAGCTTTAGAGAAGTCCAAGAGAACCATTACTCCAAACTTCCCCGAGTCAAGTGCAATCGAATATCCTTAATTGCTGCAGATTCACAGCTATGGAGGTTACGAAAGCCGGATTGCCACACAGATAGCAAGCGCCTATCATTTAGATAGAACTGTATCTGGTCATGCATAATTTTTTCAAGTATCAAGTACCCAGAAAAGAAAGGATGCTAATAGGCCTAAACTCTAATGGTGTAGAAGGGTTGGATTTTTTTGGAACTGGGATAATATATTTGTTCTTCCACTGGTCCGGAAACACTGAACTATATAAACAGAAGTTGAAAATATGAAGCAAATATTTTAAAACTAAGGGACAAACAAGTTTGATAAATTTCGGTGAAACATTATCAGAGCCAATAGCATTAGATTCAACAGCATTAATAGAATTTACAATCTCGGCTACTTCAATAGAGGTAAAACTATCTTTCAGTATCCGGCATATCAAATATTCTTTGCGGAATTGTTGAACTTGAGTGACTTGGAACTAAAGCTCTTGCCATCACTTCAGGGTTGAAAGGACATTTATTTTTGTTTCTATCTGTCTATCTATCTATCTATCTATCTATCTATCTATCTATTGGAACATATAAATTATCTATCTATTGGAACATATAAATTACCTATATAAACTCAGAATCATGTTATTGAAAAGAGTAACTTTAGCATTAAGGTCAAGCTTGTACAAAATATCGTCCCATTCGGGTCCATAGAAGTTACTCGCCACTGTGTCAAAATTAAAATTTCTGTAAGATCTGTAACTTATTGTTTTTACTTGGTTACCTCCATCGAATACAAGACCAAAAGAGCAAAAAATGAAATCATGTATAAACTCTGAAGTTGGTTTAATTTGGTCATTACATAAGATTTTAGATTTAGAATTAGTTAGAAACATATCCAAAAGAGACGGATTCGTACATGACTTGAAACATGTTGGCCATTGATTATTATTCACCACGGATAATCCAAGTTTCTCACAAAAATGAGTAAAAAGGCATGTAGAAACGCTGTCATTCAAAAAATTAACATTGAAGTTAATCAATAGATTGATTAATATCCCTATGAACAAAAAAGATTATGACAATGAACTAAATACTATAAAACACATTGCTATAGCTAATGGCTACAACACAAAAATAATAGACAACCTACATTACAAAAGTATAAGAAAGAAAAACAGCAAAACAAACACTATAAAAAACAACGAAAAGAAATTCACATCGATAAACTACACTAACATATTACCACAAACACTCCAATATGAATTTAAAAAACAAAATATACACATAGCATTTAAAACAAACAACAATATCCAAAAAATCTTAAAACAAAAACCTAATACAGAAACTGACAATTGTTCAGGAGTATACAAATTAACATGCAACGACTGTAACAAATACTATATAGGACAAACAGGAAGAACATTCAAGGAAAGATTCAAAGAACATAAACCAAAAATAAACACTAGATCAACATATGCCCAACACCTAATAGATCAGAACCATAATTACACAAATATAACAAATAATCTAAAACCATTACACATATGCAAAAAAGGGAAAATACTAGACGCCACCGAAGAATATGAAATATATAAAGCGAACAAGTTAGATAAAGACAACATTTTAAACGACAAACTAATATTAAAAACAAACCCACTGTATGACACCGCTATTAAGAAGTATTTAGATAAAAGAAGACAACAATAATAAGAACCACTAAATAAAATTAATCACAGATAAAAACCAACAACAACTCAACGAAAGAAGCCACAACGATCAGCCACCCGAAAAAAGAAAAACAACACCGACAAGGCGACAACATACGAAGCTTGCGCCCGAAGATGGACAGAGTCCGAAACGAGTCGCCTACCTAATACATTTAAAAAAATAATTTGTGAAATTAAGCAAAGTAGCTTAACCAATAAAAAATCTAACAATTTTGTTTTTTAAAAATTCAAATAAGTTTATTGTTTTTATTTACATATTATCACACAAATTGGAGACAAAAAATCAAATTACTTAAACGTATACAAAAAAGAAGACGATTTGGTGTTCATCCGATTAACCAATTAAGATCGGAATTTGGTGAATTTAATCATTTATTTTTGAATTTGCCATTATAATTGTTTTTCCATTACTTAAGATCTTTTAAAATTCGTTAACGGAAGCACTCATTCCACTCAATATATGGACGCTTCGTCACTGATATAAATATAAAATGCTGTTTGCCGCTCAGAAAATTAAAACATGTTTGATTGCTGAGCGGCGCCGCTTTGCCGCTCAGAATTTTGTTTTGCCGCCCGCTCATTGCGTGGCCACTCCTGTGTGATTTCATATGTTTTAATTTTTTTTTGCCGCTCTGCCGCTCTGCCGCTTACTGCGTGGCCGAGGCCTTAGTCTTTGCTGACGATGGAGCCATCATAAGCGAGGATCCTACATCCCTGCAACGAGCACTTGACGTTTGGATTGATGTTCTGGAAGGAAATGGGTACCGTATTAGCGCTAAAAAGACTGAATACCTGTGCTGCCCTTTTTCTGATCCAGACAAGCCTATTCCAGTTATTTATTTGTATGGAAATGTGCTTCCCAAGTGTGAAAAGTTTTAATATCTGGGATCTATGATCAATAGTGAAGCAACTTGTGATGACGACATCAATCATCGAGTAAGCGTAGGGTGGATGAAGTGGCGAGAAAACTCCGCTATCTTCTGTGATCGAATAATGCCCCCAAAGCTGAAGGGAAGACTCTACACAGCAGTTGTCCGTCCAGCTCTGACATACGGTTCACAATGTTGGACAATGTACAAAAAGTATGAGAGCAAATTGACGGGCAGCCGAATTGAAGATGCTTTGGATGACAGCAGGAGTAACAAAACTTGATCGAATTAGAAGTACTAAGATCCGTGGAAGCCTTCATGTCAAAAGTACCATCTTGGACAAAATTCAGCACGACCGGCTCAGTTGGTATTGTCATGTTCAAAGGAGAGATCCGCAGAACTCCGTCAAAAAGGCAATATCGTACAACGTTTCAACAAATTCGCAACGAAAAAGAAGAGGCAGGCCAAAACACTCCTGGTACAAGCGTGAGGCTTGCCGACGCTTTCTGAGGTCAACGCGGCGTACCCCACAGGCGGATCACTAGTGTGAAGCAGAAAAGTGGGAGAGTTGTGATCGCTTCAAGATCACTACTCGTAACGCCGGAAATGAAAAAGAAGAAGACGTTTAGTTTAGTTTAGTTTATTCCATACTACAATATTCACAGTGATACGATAAGATTCAAATCTTTTAAAGCATCAAATACGACTAACAAGAAAATTGAATATTAAATGAAGGAAAAAAATTAAAAAAGTTAGAAAAAAAATAATAATAATAATATATAAATATAATGATAGCAAAAATAGTTAAAAAAGTACATTAAAAAGGAGTTTATCATAAAAGAAAGTAGCATTAAGAAGTAGTAGTATTAGAAAGGTGCATAAATAATTTTCTCTTAAAGGCTGCATGTGAAGAAGTGCTTTGCAACTCATTAGGAATTGAGTTCCATAAATGAATTGCAGAAACATAGAAAGAGCATTCAGCAATGCTGCGCGTAAAACGAAGTAAAAGAAGTTTCAATCCTCTTTGCGATTGCAAAAAGTTGAGCGGTTCAATTAAATACGTAGGGCATCTACGATGGATGACATCATGGAGCTTCAGAGGCAATCTAAAATTTAAATAGTTATCCAAACAAAAACCAAACATATCATTACGTAGATGTGAAACACTAATGTATTTATGGATAGAATAAACATATCGGACGCAATCATTGAGAGCTACATTGAGTTTATTTCTACAGTTACAATCCAAAGATGGATAAACAGACGACTTGTAGGCAATAAGAGATTTGACAAGCTGTTTTCTTAAATTTGGTAACAGAAGATCAGAAGAAGATCGTAGACTACACAGTCCTGAGTAAATTTTCCTAATGGAGTCAGAAATTGCTTTGCAACAGCTCAAATTGTAGTTTATCTTATAGCCTAAGTACGTAACATCTTTAACGAACGAAATGACTTCATTAAAATAAAAATAACCGGAGAAGTCTTCAGGGCTTAGCTCTTCTATAGCACATAACATCGCAACAGACTTAGACGGGTTAAATGTTAATTTATTACTACTAGACCAATCAAATAAGCAGTCATCCATCAAACCAATTGGACGAAATATATAAATGGCCACATCATCTGCATATAGATGAACTTGGCAAATGGAAATAACATCCGGAAGGTCATTTATAAACAATGAAAATAACAGCGGACCCAACACTGAGCCTTGAGGAATTCCAAGATTAGTAACATAGGAATTTGAGGTTCCGATTTCCGTTTTAACACATTGAACGTGATCAACCAGATAGCTACGCATTAGTTTCAGGGAGGAGTTGGAAAAATCAAAATTATTTTTAAGTTTTGAGATAAGTATTGAGTGGTCAATACTGTCAAAAGCTTTAGAGAAGTCCAAGAGAACCATTACTCCAAACTTCCCCGAGTCAAGTGCAATCGAATATCCTTAATTGCTGCAGATTCACAGCTATGGAGGTTACGAAAGCCGGATTGCCACACAGATAGCAAGCGCCTATCATTTAGATAGAACTGTATCTGGTCATGCATAATTTTTTCAAGTATCAAGTACCCAGAAAAGAAAGGATGCTAATAGGCCTAAACTCTAATGGTGTAGAAGGGTTGGATTTTTTTGGAACTGGGATAATATATTTGTTCTTCCACTGGTCCGGAAACACTGAACTATATAAACAGAAGTTGAAAATATGAAGCAAATATTTTAAAACTAAGGGACAAACAAGTTTGATAAATTTCGGTGAAACATTATCAGAGCCAATAGCATTAGATTCAACAGCATTAATAGAATTTACAATCTCGGCTACTTCAATAGAGGTAAAACTATCTTTCAGTATCCGGCATATCAAATATTCTTTGCGGAATTGTTGAACTTGAGTGACTTGGAACTAAAGCTCTTGCCATCACTTCAGGGTTGAAAGGACATTTATTTTTGTTTCTATCTGTCTATCTATCTATCTATCTATCTATCTATCTATCTATTGGAACATATAAATTATCTATCTATTGGAACATATAAATTACCTATATAAACTCAGAATCATGTTATTGAAAAGAGTAACTTTAGCATTAAGGTCAAGCTTGTACAAAATATCGTCCCATTCGGGTCCATAGAAGTTACTCGCCACTGTGTCAAAATTAAAATTTCTGTAAGATCTGTAACTTATTGTTTTTACTTGGTTACCTCCATCGAATACAAGACCAAAAGAGCAAAAAATGAAATCATGTATAAACTCTGAAGTTGGTTTAATTTGGTCATTACATAAGATTTTAGATTTAGAATTAGTTAGAAACATATCCAAAAGAGACGGATTCGTACATGACTTGAAACATGTTGGCCATTGATTATTATTCACCACGGATAATCCAAGTTTCTCACAAAAATGAGTAAAAAGGCATGTAGAAACGCTGTCATTCAAAAAATTAACATTGAAGTTAATCAATAGATTGATTAATATCCCTATGAACAAAAAAGATTATGACAATGAACTAAATACTATAAAACACATTGCTATAGCTAATGGCTACAACACAAAAATAATAGACAACCTACATTACAAAAGTATAAGAAAGAAAAACAGCAAAACAAACACTATAAAAAACAACGAAAAGAAATTCACATCGATAAACTACACTAACATATTACCACAAACACTCCAATATGAATTTAAAAAACAAAATATACACATAGCATTTAAAACAAACAACAATATCCAAAAAATCTTAAAACAAAAACCTAATACAGAAACTGACAATTGTTCAGGAGTATACAAATTAACATGCAACGACTGTAACAAATACTATATAGGACAAACAGGAAGAACATTCAAGGAAAGATTCAAAGAACATAAACCAAAAATAAACACTAGATCAACATATGCCCAACACCTAATAGATCAGAACCATAATTACACAAATATAACAAATAATCTAAAACCATTACACATATGCAAAAAAGGGAAAATACTAGACGCCACCGAAGAATATGAAATATATAAAGCGAACAAGTTAGATAAAGACAACATTTTAAACGACAAACTAATATTAAAAACAAACCCACTGTATGACACCGCTATTAAGAAGTATTTAGATAAAAGAAGACAACAATAATAAGAACCACTAAATAAAATTAATCACAGATAAAAACCAACAACAACTCAACGAAAGAAGCCACAACGATCAGCCACCCGAAAAAAGAAAAACAACACCGACAAGGCGACAACATACGAAGCTTGCGCCCGAAGATGGACAGAGTCCGAAACGAGTCGCCTACCTAATACATTTAAAAAAATAATTTGTGAAATTAAGCAAAGTAGCTTAACCAATAAAAAATCTAACAATTTTGTTTTTTAAAAATTCAAATAAGTTTATTGTTTTTATTTACATATTATCACACAAATTGGAGACAAAAAATCCAAAAATGGTTGTAACATTGAAGTCACCTCCAATCAATAGATATGATCATATTTTGGATTAAGACGTATTAAAGTCTCCTCAAGCTCAGAGATGTAATCCACCCTAAACATAAGAGGAGGACAATAAACAGAAACAAGCAATAGTTTTTCTACTGATGTCTTCACTTCGACGCAAACAAAATTGATATGACTCTCAGATGAGATACATATAAACGTACGATCCCAATAAATTCTCACGTAAATATATACAAGAACCGCCACCAGTCCTATCTTTCCTATCACATTTAAAAATTTTAAAACCTGGTATAGAGACCAGGTATATTGTTTTCCATTATACAAACTTGCCATAATTTTTTTTAAGAAATACTCATTTTTTATATTGATAAAATGTTCTATAGAATGCAATGTAGCGTGTGCAATTCAATTTTAGCAAAGTGGAAGTTCTATATACATATAATAAATACTATAAATTCTACATATTATTATCTACAATATTTGGAGAAGGAATCAATAGTAGGAGTAGTCACGATCTAGTGTAACTAATCTTCTAATGCTATTGCGCAGTCTATTCTTTTCTATAGTGCACAGGTTTGGGGAGGGCAGAGATTTGAAATCATTGAATACTTGCTTCGTTTCTTTCTGCGTAAAATTTTCTACTTACCCATTAATACACCCAAGTATATGTATTACTTAAAATCCGGGCTCCCAACTATGTATATCACAACCCTAAAACTACATGCTGATTATCTCGTAAGAAGAGTAACAAAAATGAATGATTACATAGTCTGCTATTATACGGTGAAATTTGTTTCATGAAACAACTTCGAATTCTTCTTTGTTCTGTCATTCCGTGTCGCAAGTGTTATTATACGATGAAATCCAGTTTCATGAAACTAGTTTCACATTTCTCTTTATCTTTCATTCGCTGTTTTTATTTTTGGGGAAAAATAATTATCTGGTAGTGCCTGGTTGCTTCAAAACCTCTTCTATTGGCAATTGAAAAACAAAGAAGTCATTATTATTAGTATTATTACTTATTTTTGAACCAAATGAAACAGAATAAACAAAAACACGAACAAAGACAAAGAGAATAGTGATGTGTCGGTATCATAAACCGAGTCAAACCGAGTTGAACCCAAACCGAGTTGACTCGGTTTACATTTTTTCAAACCGAGTTGGCAAACCGAAGAAAAAACCGAACCGCAACCAAATAATTAAAATGAAATGAATGCAAGCAGACCGAGTTAACTTGAACATAATCAAAACTACCCTCCTTTAGTTGCGGTCTGTGCCAAGCACAATGCACTTATACATTAAAGTCCATAGTCGACCGGTAGTAGTATATAAAGCATCAAAGCAAGTGAGTTACTTGCGCAGGCATACAGAAACACACACATCTGTTAACTATCTCATTAGTCGGCACCGAAATTGACATTTAACACAGCCATTCCCAAATGCCAATTTTTATTTGAAGATCAAGATAGACATTTCTTCTATATTATTATTATTTTCGACAGAAATCACCCCGCATTGAAAGAACTTTTATCGATGCAGCAGTTTTAAGGTTCCCGTTTACGGTGTCGATCCCGTAGAAATATAGGGATCACTTATTAAACCCATGTCCTTCCTCAGGCTCTAGGCTCTCTGAATAAAATTCTTTTTAAATCGGATCAGTGGTCTGGGCGGGAGATGGTAACAAAGAAACACGAACAGGCAGAGTTAATTTCGGATCTGTTATATTAGTAAGGATGTCCATCTTCGGGTTCTAAACTATCTCTGTACCAAAATTCATATAAATCGGTTCAATAGTTTGGGCGGTTAATGGTAACAAATAGAAATAGACAGATAGATTTAACTTCGGACTTATAATATTAGTAAAGACTCCCGTTCCCGTGGAAACATGGTGATCGTTCCCGTAAGGAATATGGGGATGAGTAAAAGTTTGTGTTGCTCGGGGACTATGGAGTATTCCAACGGTGGAAGAATTTTTGAAACCGGTGCTGTAGTGTCAAAGTTCCCGTATACGTTCCTACTCCCGCGGGAATATTGGGAAAAAATATGAAGCCTATGTCCTTCCTCAGATTCTGAACAATCTTTGTACAAAATTTCATTTAAATCAGTTTATTTGTTTGGTCGGGAGATGGTAACATAGAAAGGTGAACAGAGAGAGCTACTTTTGCAATTATAATAATAGTGAGGGCTGGTTCCCGTTGGAATATTCGAATGAAATACAGTCTATGTCTGTCCTTAAGTTCAGAACAATCTTTGTACAAAATTTCATTTAAATCGGTTAGTTTGGGCGGGAGATGGTGACATAGAACGACGGACAGACAGAGCTACTTGCTCACTTATTATATTAATAGGGACTCCCGTTCCCGTAGGAATATGTGGATGAATTAAAGTTTATGTTACTCTGCGATAGTGAAGCATTCTATCGGTGGAGCCCAATGCCCAACGACCGTTAGCACTGCTCAAGCCGACGAGAACATACCAATTATTTATACCTTTTTAATAAAAATGTATAAAACCCGCCAATTTAACGAAGCAGAGCCCCATCTGTGCTCGCAAATTTTAAAACAATAATGTTAGTCTAAGAATTTATAATTGTATATATCAAATATTGTAAAACAAATGAGCTTTTGAATAAAAACTTAAATTGAAAAAATCTATCGGTGGAAAAATTTTTGAAATCGGGGTTGTAGCTTCTAAGTTCCAGTATACGTTCCCGTTCCCGTGGGAATATAGGGATACAATATATAGCCTATGTCCTTCTTCAGGTTCTAGACTAAGTAAGTAAGTAAGTAAGAATTCATTTTATTATCGTTCATAAAATAAACAATTAACAATAGTTTTATAAATTAATTAGCTCTGGCTTTGCCGTCAGCTCGGTTGGCAATATATTAACTAAATAGGTTTTTATGTTGTATGTTATTCAAACTCAGTTATTACTTATTAGTAACCTTCAGTGTTCATACACACTTTGAAGATAGTAATAAAGATTTTTCCAATTGTCTCCATTGAGGTAAAAAACAGCTTCCTGCATCGTTAAAGATCTTTTTCCGAAATGATTTTTTTTTTGTGTAGCATAGATGGGGCAAACTCCTATGATATGGAAGCAATCTTCTTTGGATTTCATATTGCACAATGTACAAAACTGATTGTAGCTTCCATTGTATGGGGCTCCATTAAGTCCAAGTACTCACTACCTGGCTTTGAATATTAGTGAAATTTGCTTATAACTTAGTAAGTCAGAAAAATAATTATTTTCCTTCATGTTGTAGTTGAGCTGTGAGTACAAGATTCAACTTTCTGACTGTTGGGCTTCTAATTCGAACAAAGCTCTTTCAGTATCCTCAAGCTTTTGTATTATACGATACAAGTGATGTTTTAATAAGCTTCGGTTCCCTGAATTTATGTCGATGTTTTCACCGTAAACATCACTACCAGGGTTAGAACCTCAGTAGTAGAATTTCGGAGCAGATTTGTAAAAAAAGTGGAGTAAATTGAAAATTTCCGGAGTAGATTTGAAAACGAAAGAAAAACTCAGATTTTCAATAACTGTATTTAACAAAAGTTTATTTGAACTAAAGTATGTAAATAATTGTTTACAAAGCTTGTTAAATGGGAAATCGAGTTTACTATTGTGAATATACTGTGCCAATAAGTTAAAAGAGCTAAAGTCAATTTTTATAAATTTTCAGTACGATCAAATGAAGTTTTGTGAACTAGTTTCGAAAGACGTTTTTAGTGATTGGCTTAAAACTGTAGGTACTAGACTTACGATTTTTTTTTCAGGACATATGCTCAGATTAAATATTTTTTCGTTGTTAAAAACAACCACACATCTACTAATAAAAAATGGTTTTTTGAACTTAACTTTAGGCTTATGTCGACATAAGTTATCAAATGATCCGATTTGCTTACGTTCAAAACAACCTTTGTCTACATAAGCTATAATTTCTTCTGATTTCTAAATGTAATAAGCGCTTATATCATGGCTTGATCCGTTTAAAAAAAAAAATATATTTTCTTATTGTTTTGATCAATTTGTGCTCAAGACAAGCATTTTTTGTCTATTTAAACATAAGTTGCTTTGATTTTTTTTAATTTAGCGTCTATTTTTTGTCGTATAGTAACGGAGCCCAGATTAATTGAAAGGTAAACAAAAAGCAAAATATGTGATATTGAAAACACGATTTTCACTTACGTCGACTTTAGCTCCTTTAACTTATTAACATAGTTATACATTGCCAATGAGAACGAAATGAACTAGAAACGAAGAAAAAAATAAATGGGATCATTTAGAACAGTATAAAACTATAGATACAGTAGAGCTTCAGATTCAGGGTTGGTTGCAAAATTGAATAACACAGGATTGTAGTTTACTTTCAGAGTGAAAAAAGGAGTAGATCTCAAAATATCGGAGTGGTGGAGTAAATTAATTTTTTTTCTCAAAACTGGAGTAGATTTACTCCGATTGGAGCAAGGTTCTAACCCTGATCACTACGTTTCTGCCACTGTATCATCCACCAATCTTTATTTCTTATTTTATATTTAAGCATTTTATTTACGAGACGTGTATTCGGCAATTCAAGGACTTTTAAAATGTAATCGGCTTGCATCTTTAGTGTATAAGTGTGTAGCTTTGATAATCCTGTTTTTAAATATACAGCATAATTTGGTGTTCTTTGTGGAAGATTGAACAATTTTTTGGTAAAATTTCTTTGCAGTTTCTCAATCAGTTCAAATTCTTCTGCGCCCCATGCCTGCGCAGCGTCACACAAAGTTGATTTCACTACAGCATCAAATGTTCTAAACTTTGTGGAAAGGTTAACGTTTTTATTAGAAAAAAATTTTTTTTTCAAGTTTAATTAACTAGATTTTGACTTTTTTTAACTTTCTCCTCAATGTGACGCTTAAAATCCAATGTTGAACTCAACACTACTCCTAAATATTTATACTCTCTGACGACGCGACGTCCAGACGATTCTGCCGCAGCAACCAATTGTAGTTTTGTGTTGAATAGCCTCGATTTTTTGTAGAGGAAATCATTATTTTTGATTTATTTGTATTAATGACAAGCCCCCACTTTTCACAGAATGAAACAAGACGATTTATCATTAATTGCAGTAGGGCTATTCCAGAAAGCGCGGCGGATCGTATTTAAAGCGATAACTCAATTGCGAAGCGCTTCGCTTTAGGTTATTCTGAAAAGCGAACATGGTTGGAAATTAAACTTCCAATATTTCCATTTGGAAGTCTTATCCATCCACGCAAATGTCATCTATTTCCAAGTTTTTCCAATTAGAATTCAAATTTTCCCTAGGTATCAGCTGTTTCAGCGAATTCAAAGAAAGCTAATCAGAAGTAGTTCTTCTCAACTTGATGTACATTTGAATCATTTTTGTTTATTTATTACTTCAAAAATATTTTCTATGTATACGTCTGTAAAATTATTTCGACTTTCAAAAGAAGAGTTTTGCTTTTGCTATATTTTAGATGGAACAAAGTGGCATTTCAAACCTCTGGTCGCTGCTACTCTTCGTTTCTTAGCGGAGGGTTCAAGCATAAAAAATTGTTGTGTTGTAGTGTGTTTTTGACTCCTTTAACAAAATAAATAATAAATAATAAAGAAAATTACTCTCAATTCAATTGATGATAGTTAATTTTTTCATTATTTTAACATTTTTCTATCAATCCACTTGCAATTCGACACTACAACACCTATCGCTTTTGAAAACGAAATGAATTATGTCAAAAAGGTATAGTTTCTACGAAAAAAAGGGTGACGTTTGGAAAGCGCCTTCGCTTTCCATGAAAAACAAAAAAAAAAAAGCGATTCGCTTTTGAAAATATGAAAATTCATTTCCGCCACCAAAAGCGATCAGCCGCGCTTTCTGGAATAGCCCTACAGGTTCTCGGGTGTTTCGGACAGGACTACAAGATCATCGGCGTATAGTAGAACATTTAAAATGCTTCTTGCCATATTCAAACTTAAATCAAATAAGACTGGAGGTACAGATGGCCTTGATGCCGAACTTTTCAAGGCAGCTGGAAATCAGTTGGAAAGGAGCATGCACCAGCTGATCTGCATGATATGGTCGGAAGAAAGCATGCCCGATGAATGGAACCTCAGTATCGTATGCCCGATCCTAAAGAAAGGAGACCCTCACAACTGCGCCAATTATAGAGGGATAAGCCTCCTTAACGTCGCTTATAAGATCTTGTCTGCTGTAGTATGTGAACGTCTGAAACCCCACGTCAACAACTTGATAGGTCCTTATCAATGTGGTTTTAGACCGGAGAAGTCCACAATAGACCAAATTTTCACATTACGGCAGATCTTGGAAAAAACCCGTGAACATAATATCGATATTCACCATCTTTTTATCGATTTAAAGGCCGCGTATGACAGTATTTACAGAGACGAGCTGTACAGAGCCATGTCTAGTTTCGGCATCCCTGCAAAACTCGTACGACTATGCAGGATGACTTTGGAAAATTCACGCTGCTCCGCCAAGGTCGGTAAAGAACTCACCGAGACCTTTGATGTCGAAAAAGGTTTTAGGCAAGGCGACAAACTGTCATGCGATTTCATCAACATCATACTTGAACAGATTGTAAGAAACTCAAACGTCAACACCAGAGGAACAATCTTTCAAAAGTCTGTACAATTACTTGCCTATGCAGACGATATTGACGTAATGGGAAGAAAAAAGCGTGATGTCATAGGTGCTTTTGCGAGTATTGAAACAGAAGCGGCAAAAATGGTTTTGATGGTTAATGAGGGCAAAACGAAGTATATGCTGTCATCAAACAGGGACACAGAACATCGACGAATTGGACAATACGTCACAATAAACAGACATAACTTCGAGGTAGTACAAGACTTCGTCTACCTAGGATCTGCTGTAGACACGGACAACAACATCAGTGCGGAGATCAAACGGAAAATAACTCTTGCCAACCGTTGCTTCTTGGGGTTAAGAAGGCAATTGAGAAACAAACCCCTCTCTAGAAAAACCAAGGTGACCTTGTATAAGACCTTGATCATCCCAGTCCTGCTTTAAGGGCGCGGAAGCATGGACTTTATCGAAAGCGGATGAGGAAACCCTTGGTCGTTTCGAAAGAAAAATTCTCCGAATGATCTTTGGTCCCGTATGCGAAGACAATGTGTGGAGAAGAAGATACAACAACGAGCTGTATGAGCTGTACCGCGACATGGGCATACCCAGAAGAGTACGCATCGCGAGGCTACGATGGTTGGGTCATGTAGAGCGGAAGGACCCAAACACTCCGGCTCGACGGGTTCTCGAAAGCACATTGCAGGGAAATCGCGGAAGGGGAAGACCTCGTCTTAGGTGGCACAATCAAGTGGATGAAGACCTCAACCGACTTGGAGTGCGAAACTGGAGAGAGCTCGCCCGAAATCGAAGTCGTTATAGAAGGATGTTGGTTGAGGCCCAGGTTAACCCCGAACTCTAATGCCCACCTAAGTAAGTAAGTAAGATGCATTCGGCTGTTTCAATTTTATAATGCGTCTATACGCAAGCAAAATTCTTTTGATTTGCATTCGTTTTGTGAGATCACGTTGAATATAGAAACCCGTGCCTTTTAATTTTGTAGAATTTTTAAGCATTTTGGTTGCGAGTGTATCCGAGCCGGTGCGGTGTTTAGTTTCAATTTCACAACCGATAGTACAGTCATTTGGTAGGAAAAATAGCGGTTACCTGGAAAGTTTTCCGGGAGTTTTGAAATTTGGCAATTTTATAGATTTTGATGTGCTCTTTCCGAATTTTAACTTTGCCACCTCGTACTTTTGCCGCTCGCGCCGCCATATTGGAAAAATGGCGCCCAAAATTGGATTTTAGGGAATATCTCCCTCCCGACTCATTTTACGATAAAAACATTTATATACAAAATAAAATTAGAGAAAATTTCCTACAATTTATGTGTCAATATTTTTTTTCATAAAGTCAATAGTTTTGGCGTACGAGCTCCACAAAGTGTACTCCAACACGTGTTTTGGTCATTACTCATTATATATAAATAAATATTTAGTCTGAGTCATCAGTACACTACACTGAGTCATCAGTGCTACAGCGAAGCTATGGGTGCAATATTTCCGTATGGTTACACTCGTAAAACAATTCATTGAGGCAGAAAGAATGGGTAAATGGAATTTACATCTTGACACTATACAGAAAATGATGCCTTATTTTCATGCCAGTGGCCACTTCTTTTATGTAAAATCTTGCCATTTATATTTGCAAGATATGCTTAATTTGCAGGAAAAAATGACACCTGAAGAATACAAAATTTCACTACTAATGGATATTTCACAATTAGACGTTCCGACAAACTTTGGTGTGGTATGTGGTCAGATATGACAATTGAGCAATCGTTAATGAGGACGATGAAATGTCTTGGCGGTCTTACTCATGGTTGAGGAGTTCAGGAAAGCGTGCTTACTAAGTGGACTTTAGGAATGGTATTCCTGCACAAAGTTTGCGATGAAGTTGAAAAATTTTGCAATGTTGTATGTTCTAGTTCCGAGCAGCATGTCGAGATAAGAAGCTCGCAAGTTAATCGTGATAATAGTAACGTAAAAAAACTGATGGATTGGTTGTGCAACCATCCATCCACCTTTTCCAGAATTAACGGAAATTATGTCAATAAGCACAGGAGTAATCGGAGATGAAAAGATAAATTGTCACATGTCTCAAGAAATTGTTAGTGCTAAAATCACAAGCAGCGATTTCTATACCATAAAATTCAAACGAAATGACCGCATAAAATCACTTGGTGTTATGAATGCAGGCATCCAGATCGAAGATAACATTGTCCCGATTAATCCTTTATTAATTTTCCAAAGGATGTGCATTGTAAAAGAATCTGAAAAGGGACTTGAAAATTTCCTAACGTACGAGCTTGCTCCATTTCCATTATTCCTTTTCAATGAGGAAGACATGCGCAAGTGTATCAAATCGTCTATGTATAAGGCATTTCAGCAACGTTCTAATGATATGAATTTTGAAAATACGATGTATATCATCGACGGAGGATACTTATTACACCGAGTAGTTTGGAATCGCGGCGCATCATTTTCATCCATTTGCAACCAATACGTTACTTACGTTCGATTGCACTATAAATCCAATGCCATTATCGTATTTGTAGGATATCCGGATATCCGGGAGATTTAACGAATCGTGGTACTAAATATGCGGAGAGATCCCTGCGATCACGAAAAACTGCGTCAGTAGACATACTTTTTGACGAGACAATGATCCCAAATGTGTCAAAAATAAATTCCTAGGCAATGACACAAACAAGAACCGCCTTTTTGTTATGTTGACGACAAAATTTGAAGCTGACTACTTCATGGTGAAACAAGAAACTTATAATCCCATCGCGGATGATATGGATGAAATTCCGGACTGTGACGTTTCGATTGTTACTTCAGACAATGAATTCGCAACAATTTGTCCACCAAGTACAGCGAAGCGAGGGAGAATGCGCTAGATTTTAGGATATTCCATTGTATGTGGATAAGGCCTATTGGGGATACCACGATAAAAAAAACGCGCCGCTTACTCTACCTCAAGGCCAAAACGCGTGTTGGAGTATACTTTGTGGAGCTCGTACGCCAAAACTATTGACTTTATGAAAAAAAATATCAACACATGAATTGTAGAAAATTTTCTCTAATTTTATTTTGTATATAATTGTTTTTATCGTAAAATGAATCGGGAGGGAGATATTCCCTAAAATCCAATTTTGGGCGCCATTTTTCCAATATGGTGGCGCGAGCGGCAAAAGTACGAGGTGGCAAAGTTAAAATTCGGAAAGAGCACATCAAAATCTATAAAACTGCCAGTTTTTAAAACTCCCGGAAAACTTTCCATAGGCAAAACTACCAAATGACTGTACTACGAGTTATTTTCGCTCAATTTTATAGCTAGTGTAATTTCACGTTTTTTATCAACAAGCAATAAATCAATTATGATGCTTTCTACTGTTTGAGGGTCGTTGTTGTTTTTGGGCATAGTGAAAATTATATTGCTTGCTTTCAATTCACGGCTCTGAAACTCCATTTCACTTTCAAGATTTTTGCAACGAACTTCAAATTGTTTGACTTTCAGGGTCAATTCTTCATTTTGCTTTTTTAAAAGGCCGATTTCCAATGTCAAACTCTGAAGGTCATCTTTCGTAGCCAGATTCCCGATCTTCGACGTGATCTTAGCGTCCAGTGAGTCATCAATTATAGCTTTAATTTTCATCAAATCCATTTCAGATAGATAGACAGATAGACATTTTGGAAGTTGGTTTGAATATTTTGGCAGCCTGTTTGGAATTTTCCTCTGAGTTGAATAGTTTACAGTCTTTTGGTGGAGTTTGACAGCTCTTTCTTTTGTTTTCGTACATGAGACTTATCGATGCAGTGTGTTCCTCAAATAATTTGAATTGATCTTAAATTTTTAAGATTTACCTGGATTGTGATGTAAATCTACAGTGCTTTTGATTTTTTGATAAGATTCTGTAAGAATTTTCAGTTGAAATATATAATAAATTCAAGTTTGGATATAGAGCAAGATATTATTTCGACCGTTCACTTATACACAGCGTTGCCAGCTCCTAGTTCTAGACTATCTCTGAACAAAATTTCATTTAAATCAGTTCAGAAGTTTGGGCAGGAGACGGTAACATAGAATAGACAAAGTGACTTTCACATTTATAATATTAGTTAGGATTGGTTTAGATTAGCAGTGGATTGTGGAATTACGTAACACTCAAACGAAGTAAATACGAATCATTGGAAAAGATGTTTCTATGAAGTTATACGGCTTACAGATGAAAATGAAAGATACAACTTTATAGAAAGAGCTCGGGAGTCAACAGAGCGGCAATACTACTCGATGGCAAATTATAACCTAAATCAAAACAACTATTTTTAAACCAGCTTTTCGTGCCTTACGATTGGAACAATTTTTAAAATTAGAGGAGAGATGTTAAGCCTGAACTCTACACCATATCGTAACGAAGGACCTGGCATTTGCACTATCTGCAATTTACAGGAGAAGGAAGATGCACATCATTTCATTGGCGTTTGTCATATACTGAGAGAGCTAAGGCGTTTCTACTTTGAAAAAAGTGTTCTTTTTCGATTTCGATGAAGTAAAAATCATTCTAAATGGCCAAAATTGGAAACAACTTTATGACTACTACATCGCAGCCAACTCTTATGGAACGAGAATAGTTACTGAAAATTTCTAAAAAACAAATATTATTCTTATATAAAATCCTCAAAAAAAAAATTTGATCTAACTTATTTTTTTATTTTATTTATTATTAAGAGTTCTTTTTTTACAATCATGTTCCGTTTTAGTTAAACTAAAAGCCCATCTCACTTTGTTTTAACATAACTCAAGCCTCAGTTTTCAAAAAGTATAAAAAACAAAACAATAATAATAATAAAAAATATATATTTAAATTATAGATACACATACAATCATATATATTCAACTCAAATTAAGCGCCAGGCATTCCTATCAATATAATTTCATGTATCTAATAAAAACAAATTGTTAAAATTTTTGAAAAATTGCTACTCAGACAGACGACTTTTATGACATGCCTCTATATTATTCAATGTTTCTCAATGATGTAAAATTGCAACTTGTTATCTTGAATAAAATCTAATCTAAATCTAATCTAAATCTATAAAGCCTATATCCTTCCTTAAATTCTAGACTATCTCTGTACAAAATTTCGTTTAAATCTGTTCATTATTTTGGGTGGGAGATGGTAACATAGAAAGGCAAACAGACAGAGCTACTTTTGATTTTATAATATTAGTGAGGACTAGTTCCCGTGCGAATATTCAAATGAAATATAGCCTATGTTCTTCTTCAGGTTCTAGATCGTCTTTGTATAAAATTTCATTTAAATCGGTTCTGTAGCTTGGGCGGGAGACGGTAACATAGAAAGACGAACAGACAGAGCTGCTTTCGCACTAATTATGTTATTAAGGACTCCCGTTCCCGTAGGAATATTGGAATTAATTAAAGTTTATAATACTCGAGGATAGTGTAGCATTCTAACGGAATTTTTAAAATCGGTGCTGAAGTTTCCAAATTCTAGTATACGGTTCTGTTCCCGCGGGAATGTAGAGAAAAAATATATAGCCTCCTTCTACAAGTTCTAGAATATCTCTGTACAAAATTTCATTTAAATCAGTTTAGTGGTTTGGGCGGGAGACGGCAGCATAGAAAGCCGGACAGACAGAGTTACTTCCACATTTATAATATACTAGCGACCCACCCCGGCTTCGCACGGGTACAATGCTGATACTAAATACACTATAGAAAAACTGTGGACGTTGAATAGAAAAACACAGCGGTCGGCTATGGCTTCGCACGGGTATAAAATATATGGCCTATGTCACTCACTGAAAAAATGATTAAGATCGATTCAGTAGTTTTGGTTTATCCATTACTGCCCGTGGCCTGCACGCGTTAAATTTGGAGTAAAACAATTCCCCTTTCCCTATACCACGAAGATTTCCTGCTATCTTTGGAATTTATTGAACGTTAGCCATAGCCAGCTACTATATTTAATGTATTTAATTGAATAAGGAATGATACTGTTTCGTTTAAAATAGCTTGGTAAATAACCTATATTTTTTTTTGTAATATGTAAAAGATAAAAATGGTTACTGTGGGTTATTCTTAAGAGATAAACATATATGCTGTCGCGGACTTTTTTATTCATCTTCTCAAGGTATACAATTCCGTAGTACATAAATTTGATCTATCTTGTAAGGTTTAGCCACCGATTGCAATGTAAGCGCAGAAAAATATGTTTGTTAAAAATCCAGTGGCACTCGTACGAAAACAAATCCACAAAACCAATAAAAGTAGTAGCCAGAGGCTTACATTCCTCATGTTCTCCAAAAGAATTAGTAGAAGACCTTGTTTAAGCAGGCTTCCAAGTCCTTGATGCAGTCAATCTTATTAAGAATGAGACTACTAAGAACTCTGCTGGGGAACCAATAATAATAAAGAGATCTCTGCCTTTATTCACGCTATTTTTCGACAGCAAACAAAGTCTTATAAATGTCTATAGTATTCGATCAATCTTGGGCATAAAAATCAAAATTGAACCACTGCGAAAATCAAAAATTGTTCCGCAATGTAAACGATGCCAAGCATTTGGCCACACCCAAAAATATTGTAACCGCGAGTTTGGTTGTGTTAAGTGTAAAGGAAAACATGCAACTAAATACTGTCCATCAAGCAAAGAACAGAAAGCAAAATGTGTAAACTGTCAAGATAATCACCCTGCAAGCTATAGAGGCTGTCCAGTTGCTAAAAGATTTCAAAAATCCAAAAGCAAAATGACATCCGTTGAAATAAAGCCTAGCAACTCAGCAAACACAAAAAGAACTCCTGAAGCTGAAGATAAAGGTAAGAAGAACTTCCTAAAGAAGCTGTTAAAAGCAAAAGCGATGAAAATAAATCCTTTTCACAGATTGTTGAAGAATGCGGAAGATTGAAGAAACTTCCAATAAAGAAATTCTTGAACTTATTCTTAAAAGAATTGACTATCAGGATTTGAACATCAAACGGCTAAGTGAAGAAGTCGTTCTTAAAAAACAATGATGGACAGAACACAAAAAATTGGAACATGGAATGCAAACAGTCTTTTACACCATTTATCAGAATTAAAAATCTTCTTAGACATCGAACACATAGATATTTGTCTGGTGTCCGAAACTCATTTCTCAAGTGGACTGGTTCTTGATGATTTAATATCAAACTATATTTGCTACCACGCTCCTCATCCAGCTGATAAGGTTAGAGGTGGATCGGCAATCCTGATAAAAAAGAGCTTAAAACACCATGAAGGAGTTATGTTTACAAACGAGAATATGCAAGTAACAATAATTAGTATTGGTATGAAAAAGAAAGACTTGAAGATGATTATACGGAACTGCTAAATCTACTATGGCATAACTTCCTTGTTGGCGGTGGCTTTAATGCTAAGCACACCCATTGGGGATCCAGACTTATAAAAACAAAAGGCAAAAGGCTTTACAAAGCATGCCTCAAATACAATGGCGAGTTTTATTCTTCTATATCACCAACATACTGGCCATCGGTTTCAAGTAAAATACCAGACCTTGTTGACTTTAAAGGTTAAAGGTATCAAACGAAACCATATAAGAGTCGAAGGTAATTATGACTTATCATCAGATCATACACCGGTGATTTTATCACTTAATGAATCGGAGATAATGGAAAAAAGTAATCCTAAGCTAGTAAATAATAAAACAAACTGGAGTGAATTCAGAGAAAAGCTTGAAAGCTATATAAATCTCAGATCCCCTATGGAAACAAAAGAGCAAATCGACCTTGAAGTAGAATAATTCATTGCCGATGTTCAACAAGCTGCAGAAGAAAGTACACCAACTTACTCGAGTAGGAAGCAAACTGAAACAGAATACCCTGCCGAGATAAGAGAGTTGATATTGGAGAAGAGAAGAGCTAGAAGAAAATGGCAAAATACTAGATTTCCAGACGACAAAACAGCGTTTAACCGGCTAAGCAAAGAAACTGAAAAAACAAATCTACGAATTCAAAAATGATTCCTTAAGTAGATTCCTGAAAAATTTAACGACTGATGCTTCAACCGATTATTCGCTCTGGAAAGCAGCTAAGCGCCTGAAAAGACCGCATAGTTACAAAACCCGCCAGTAAAATCTCTAAACGGGAATTGGATCGGAAATCCGAAAGAAAAAGCTAACCTGTTTGCAGAACATCTTGCGAATGTTTTTAAGCCATTCCCAGCAAATACATCTGAAAACAGCTTACAGTTTATTGATAAAGTCGATGAAGTTGACATACCAATTGTCACGCTCAAAGAAATAAAAAGTATGTGTCGAAATCAACTATCGAACAAAAAATCACCTGGGTACGATCTAATAACTGCTCAGGTTATGAAAGAAATTCCATCAAAAGCCTTCTTAAAACTCCAATTTATAATAAATGCATGCCTAAAGACCCAATATGTCCCACATCATTGGAAAATTGCTGAATTAATTGTTATACCAAAGCAAGGTAAGCCATCAACAGAAGTGACGTCTTACAGACCAATATCGAGGTAAGAATCCCACACTACTTGGTGTCGAATACTGCCAAGTGTCTTTTGAAGATTTCCTCCTGACAAAAAAAAATTAAATGGAATTTCTTTTAGTTAATTGATCTGATCTGGTTCTAGCCAATGTTTTTAAATCTATCTACATGAATCCTCAGTTAACTTTTTACTCCTTCTCTCCGGTTACTATGTCGTAATTTTAACCAATATTTCTGTTATAACACACAGAATAAATATTATTAACAGACATGCTTGTCTTTTTATATAGAAACAACGATAAACTTGCGAACGGCTGATCCGATTTAGATGTATTTTGTATGGTTATGGGAGTGCTGAGTTTGGCGGATAGATTTTGACTGAACTAAGTTGTTTTACATTTATTTATTTCAATGCCTAGCAAAGCTGACAGTGTACCAGATAGTTAAATATCTGTCGTCAATATAATTCAGCAAATATTATTATTAATCAAAGATTATCATTTCTCCAAAAAATTAAGTCTAAAATTAGGTCGCTATCATAGTTTTCGTAATTAATTAAAAAAATATCAATATCGATAGGAGAATAAAACATCTTGCATGCCCTAAATGCGAAACTTGTTATAATTAATAGCCCGATTTGACGCTTGTATAGCGCAACATATTCAAAGTGATGCTAAACTTGACTTAAACTTCAGTAAACTTGAGAGTGGCATTGATATCAAAGATTGTCGTGGGCTGGGTAATGCTACGAAAATGCTATCAACATGAGTGGTAAATACTTCGGCTAACATGCCCCAGTCATAGAATTAAATAAGTATAAGTACGCTACAGTGGCGTAGCAAAGGGGGGGGGCGTGGGGGCCCTTACAAAAGTATATAACTATATACTATGGCGTTATAGATCGTAGAAGATGCAATTAGCTTTGGTATAAAACATCGGAGAAATACGATATTCCAACAGACAGAAGAATTCGTCGTAGAAAGCGAAAGGTGAGTTGGCAACTGATGAAGGACTTTCCCTGAGCGCTAAACTACGGAAAGACATGTTCGAGTGCCTTGATCGATTCATCGCTGTACTTCGAACAAGAACAGAGTCTAAGAAGGTGGCTTTTCTGAGATCAGTAGGTGATTAACTTGCTGATCTCTGTGTTATCACAATGGGCCCTAAGTGTGTCAGGCAATGTACTCATTGGCTGACAGCCACTTCCGCCTAACCTAACCTAAGGAGGTGGCCTCTTTGTTTGAAGTTGTACAGGCGAACACTTTACTTTTGGCAAATATTAATGATTTGAAAATAGCTGTTTCAAAATTTGCTAGTGCTTACGATGAGGTGTCAGAGTCAGAACTTCTCTCAGAGATACCAAAGTTAAGAGTTCATTTGAAAGCGGCTAAAGTGACAACATCTTATTGGTTGTCTTTAGACTTTATGGAATTCATCCTTGAATGGGACTTTGCAGAATCTTTTCTGAACCTCAATGACGCATTAAAAATGTTTATGACGATATGTGTGTCAGTTGCGTCATGTGAAAGGAGTTTTAGTAAGCTATTACTTGCGGGCAACAATGGCGGAAAAGATGTTCAACAATCTGGGAGTCTTAACACTTGAACATGAAGCTACCCAGCAAATAAATTTTGATGACGCTATCAGCGAATTTTCTGCTTTGAAGACGTTTTATTAATGTTTTCTGTTTTTTTTTTTTTAACAATGTTTTTTTAATTTATCTTAAACCAAGAAAAATGTTTGTATTCGGTTTTTTGTTTTTGAGTAAAAATCAATAAAAGCATTGAATATGGAAAGAAAAACTGGCCCTAAATGGGGCAAAATTATGTAAAAAAAATTAATTAAGAAAAAAATATTTTCTTTTTTCAAAATTTTGACTCTGAGGCTTGATCTCTCAAAATTTTTTCATTAAGTGAACTCAAATTAAAATTTTTATTAAAGAACAAAGCAATAGCTTTCAAGAACACTAAAGTATGAAAAATCAAGTGGCTTAGTTGATTTTTAATAATTTCTAAAAAATTTAGTAAATTTCATACCAAATTGCCCCTTGCGCCTACACGGAGGAATATAGCCCCCCCCCCCCCCCCCCCCCTCCCATACAATTTTTTTTTCTTGACCAAACATATTCATCCTGAGCCTTTGGAAAATCGTATCTAAAACGCCCCACATAAATAAAAGAAAATTCTAAAAGTTAATAATTAATTTTAAAAATATTTAAAAAATATAGAGCGGTAAAATTTTTTTTTACTTTTTTACTCTTTTAGAACAGAAGAGATTTTGGGAAAAACCTCAGAAGATTTGGAGACGTTGCAAGGCGGCGAATTAGTGCAGTTTGTAGAGCTGCTGAAAACAGATGTGGCTACTCTCATTGACAGCAAGAAACAGGAGGTCCTGGGGAGCAATAATATATACTTTTCTCAAATAGTTCCTTAGAATCTTGTTTCCCCAAATTAAAAATTGCCTTGGCGAACGTTCTTTGTCAACATTAAAACGTTTTGATAATGAATTAAGAAACACGATGGGCCAAGAACGTCTTAATCATCTCTCTGTGGGATGTAGAGGATGGTTTTCTTAAAGAAGTCGATATTGAAAGTGTTATCTCTAAGTATGCCAATATTAAATCCATAAAAGTTCATTTGTACCTTAAGCTTAAGAGTCTAAAGCAGATTAAGGCATTAAGGGCCACTTGACAGAATTTGCTTAATCCGGCACTGACCTCTGGGTTAACAGCAGACATGCTTACCATCACGCCGCAGGAAATTGATAAATTCGTATTTCTTTTCAGCCAAAAATGCTAAAAAGAAAAGCACGCGATAAAGTTCAATTAGGAAAAAACCTATAAAAATGGATTTTAAAGATCTCTGCATTTTTTTAATTTCCGAAAACTAAGAAAAATTGTCTCGTTCAGTTTCCTTTGTTTGACTCAGAACTACTAAGAGCATTGATTAGTTAAAGAAAAAAGAACCTTGAAAAAGCAAAATTTTGCAAAAATTATATCCAAGAAAAAAAATTGGTTTTCTTTCAAAATTTTGACTTTGAGACTTGATTACTCGAAAACTATTCACTAGCTTAGCTAAGAAGTGAACTAAAATCTTAAATAAACAACAAGGTATGAGCTTTCAAAAACACAACTGTATGGGTTAGTAAGTGGCTTAGTTGATTTTACATACGACTTTTTGTTGTCTTGGCCAAACCTATGCGTTCTGGGTTTTTTCGAATCTTGTCCAAAACACTATTAGTCCAGTCATTTTAGCTATTTCAAACCCCAATCTGCGGAAAAATTCTTAGAGAGCTGAATTTTTGTATACACCTTTATTACGGCATTGTAAAGAAGATGTGAAAAATCGACATTGATATCGTGCCGGCTAAAAAAGTTATAAACGTCAAAAGGTCACGAAAACAGTTTTTAGCAAATATCTCGCGATCTATTGCTCAGAACTCTCTATAAAAATTGTTTGTCGTGAAACTGTCTACAAAAAACGTCTTTTGCATTTTTCTGTAGAATTTACCGTTTTCGGAGTAGAGCGCCGAGAAAGCGACTATATTGATGCACTCGTTTCCTCAAGGTAGAATGCAGGGCGCGTTTTTTTTAATGGTTTCCCCCGTAGGCCTAATTCATAATAAATAATAAGAGGTTTTTTTTATTTACGAGTGAATAATTTTTTATTTGATTACAGAAATTAATCAGTTAAAATCAGTTAAAAACTATTTCTTGAGTGTTAAAGACGTTATTTTAGTAGTACTGCTCTTGAACAGTTTTCATAATGAGTGATACATGTTTTATATGCAAAGAAGTGTTATCAGAAGTGTTATGTAGTAGAAGTTAGGTTTGGTCTTCAGACATTAAAAAATGCTAGTATTGCTAGAAGTGATGGTAATATTGAATATTTAGATACTGTGACTTTTGTAAATGTTCATAGCAATTGTCGTAAAAATTATACGAACGCTTCGAGTATAGCGGCTTTTAAACGACGCCAAGATGAACCGAATATATCAAAATCTCCACGTAAGAAAAGAATCAGCTCTTTTGATTTCAAAAAATTGTGTTTGTTTTGTGGAGAAGAAGCAAGTGAGGTAATTGAAAAAAAAAAAAGAAAAAAAAATACAGACGCGTTATTAGAGAAGTGAGTACTCTTTCATTTAAAGACACAGTATTAAAAGCTGCAGAGGCGCGTGGTGATAAATTTGGAAGAAGTGTAAAGGAGCGTGTGAATTTCGAGTATGACTTAGGGCCAGTTGCTCAATCGAATCATAAATTTAAGTTCTACATAAAGTTTTCATTTTTGTATGAGACGTTCCGGAATTCTTAAGTTCTACATAAAATCCCCATACTAAAGTAGAACTTTATGTAGAACTTAAATTTATGATTCGATTGAGCAACTGGCCCTTAGTATCTGTCGAAGCTAAGTATCATCATAAATGTTTCTCAAATTTTTTACTAGTCAGTGGAAAGGGTGACGCAGGCCGTCCATTGGATGAAAATATTAGAACTGCCATGGAAAATGTTTTTCATTACATAGAAAATAATGACGATTGTCAATTCACATTGGCTGAGTTAAAAAATATACTGAAAGATAACGTTCCAGATGATAAAACAATAATAAAAAAATTGATTGCTCGACATGGGAATAATATTGTAATTACCACGAAAAGTAAATCATTAACAATTATTTGCTTTCGAGATACTGCAAGTAATATTTTAACAAATTCGTGGTACGAAGAAAAAAAACTAAATCATTGTGATGAACGCCTTCGAATTGTAGAAGCTGCTGCTTCAATAATTAAAGAAGATATTCGTTCTGTTACAATTATTCATGACTGCAAGGTAACGATCGATCCGTTATTGCTATTTCAACGAATTAGTTTAAGTAAAACATTTGAGGAAAACCTTTGTGAATATTTACAATACGAATTAAGTCCATATCCAACAGCACTATTTGATAATGTTGGCATGAGAAAAACTCAAAAGTCAAAAATATACGCCTACTTCGAACCAATTAATTATCAAGTAGTTTGTGATACAAATGATACATTTCATATTGTCATCCACATAATATATTAATTATTTATCAAATAATTTCGGAACAAATACTGTTGTCATTTTTGATGGTTACTCTGATACCAGTAAAAATATCAAAGCGATGGAACAACTAAGACGAACCGCTGCTGTTTCTACATCTTGTGAGGTTCACTTTAATGAATCGATGGAAGTTCCTATCAGTCAAGAAAAATTCTTATCTAATCGATTCAACAAAAGAAAATTAATTGAAATTCTTATTACGAAGTTCGAAGAAGTTGGTATTGCTACAAGACAATCACGTGATGATGCTGACGTTTTAATAGTTGAAACAGCGATTGAAAAATCAATGAATAATACTACAATTATTTTTGGAGAAGACATAGATATGGTACTTCTCATAGCACGCACACAAATACTTGATCAACCTACATCAATTTAAAAAAAAAAAAAAAAAAAAAAAACAGGAAAAAACAATGTTGAAACAAAAATATACTCGACTGATAGCCTCAACAAATATCCACATTGCAAGAAAAATATTCTGTTTCTACATGCCATGACCGGATGTGATACAACTTCAGCACTTTTTGGAAAAGGAAAATTGAAAATCATGAAGATGTTTGAAAAAAGACCCGATTTAACCAATTCTGCAAAAATATTCCAACAAGAAAATTGCTCTCGAGATGTCATTGTCAATGCTGGGACACCGGACACATTTTCTACTAGCAATGTACGGTGCTCCAAAATCAGAACTTTTGATAGATAATTACAGATACTGTAGCTTTGCTAAACTAACAAGGCAAAGTACAGCTGTAAAATTTCCATTATTACCACCTACTTCTTCAGCAGCTCAACAGCATATTTATCGAGTTTATTATCAAATACAAACCTTGCTAGGAAGAGAAATTGATCCAGAACAGTGGGGTTGGGAGTTAAAAAATAATATACTGCAGCCAATAACAACTTTATTACCACCAGCACCCGATAACCTACTAAACACAATCTTCTGTAATTGTACTAAAGGTTGCAGCGGCAAATGTGGATGCAGAAAAATTGGATTAAGATGTTCAAAAGTTTGTGGACATTGCCGTGGACAGTGATGCTTAAACGCAGAGTCAACCATTGATGAAAATGATGAAGATATTGATTTAAATATAGGAATAAGTCCACTCGACGTTTTGTCAGCAACTGTTGATGATACAGAAACTGAAGATATCGACAATGAATGTTAAAAAAAAATTATGTACTAAAGTTAATTTTTCTGTATTAAAAAAAAAAAAAATTATTCACTCGTAAATAAAAAAAACTTCTTATTACATAATTATGGATTATGCCTATGGGGGAAACCATTTAAAAAAAAAACGCGCCCTGCATTCTACCTCGAAGGTGGTGAGGAAACGAGTACATCGTTATAATAAAGTCGCTTTCTCGGCGCTCTACTCCGAAAACGGTAAATTCTACAGAAAAATGCAAAAGACGTTTTTTGTAGACAATTTCACGACAAACAATTTTTATGAAGACCTTTATTGACCTCTGAGCAATAGATCGCGAGATATTATGTTTTCGTGACCTTTTGACCTTTATAACTTTTTTAGCCGGCACGATATCAATGTCGATTTTTCATAATCGCATCTTCACATCTTCATAACAATGCCGTAATAAAGGTGTATACAAAAATTCAGCTCTCTAGGAATTTTTCCGCAGATAAAAGCTAAAATGACTGGACTATATGTTTTTAACCGTAACTGTTTTTTCGATTTAACACTGCAAAAAAAGAATCACAACTCCTCCGCTTCTCTGCTTCACGTTAATAGTCCAGTACAATGACAGGACGGAATCGTAGTAGTAGATCTTTTACTACAAACTCTGAAACTCTCCACACTTTTTCGCCATCATTTTTATCTCGGGACAAAGAAAGCAAAAAAAGCGACACACACTCTGATGAAAAAAAGATACTAGCTTCAGTAGTGATAATAAAAGAGCCAATCGGTCATGAAACGTCCTTTGGTTTGCCTTTGCTATAGATATGGGTTGACTCGAATTGAAGGAAGTTTTCCCTTTCTTCTCAAAAGCATCAAGTGCTGATGATGAGCAAATTACTGTCGAAAGAAGTAATTCTTCTCCATAGTTTTGTTAACTCATTTAACGACAAAAATATTAATTTGTTTTATTGCTCCTTGTGACACTTTTGACTTGACTTTGATTGTCACTTTTTCTAAACAACTGAAAATACTCTACAAAAAATATTTTCCGCTAAGTGTTCGTTCAACATTTTGCTGTGCTTGTGGAGACCAACGAACAATTCCGTTTCGCATCAGCAGCGTACTAGGCTTAAAGCTTAGTACTCGCTTCCTCGTCAACGCCAGACAATGGAGAAAGTGAATTTCAAATTTTTCTCTTCGGTACACATAATGTGAAAATGCGTTTCGAACGTTTGACGTTTATGCTATTTAAAAATTTTTTTTTTTTACTTTTTCGCACGCATCTTATGCAAAACACCCTGTACAATTACGCACATACATACATCATGTAGTTGTGAAATGTGATGTTGCTTCAAATCCAGAGCTTAAAACATTGTGTATATTGTGTGTATTGCTTCTCTTACCACTATTGATATACATTCCGAACTCTTCCAAAAAAAAATTAATATTGGTATTGTAATCATTTTCACCGCCTTCACCAAGAAGCACCATCACTTTTCCACCGTTATCAACAAAATCCTGGAAAATGTAATTGGCAATAGCAATCAAGAGCACATTTTTGCTTTTGCAACAAGCAAACTTACTTTCATTGCAATGAACTCATCTTCTGTGAACTTATCCTGTGGACCGGCCAGTACAAAAATATTTATTCTTGATAATTTCTCTTTCGTGAGTTCACTGTCGTTTCTGTTGAAAAACGAAAACGTTCAAACAATTTTAGCTTTTCACAACAAATTTTTACATACAATTCTACTTTCCAATTCAATTTGATTTTGCGGTGCAGCATTTTATAATTATCCGATAGTTGAAAGCGTTCATTTTTTGAAATATCAAATGAAATTATACCCTTAGACATTTTTGTTCTGTTTTTAAATTGTTACTGCACTTAAGCACACTAATACGAAATAACTTCTAAATGTTTTGATTACAAATTTGTTGTCTCCATAGGTAACGATAACGATAACGACTTACGATTTTCTTTTTGTGTATGTGTAGTGACATCTGGCATTTGAAAATAACAAAAGGGATGAAAATAGAAGGGGTGCTCCAAACTCCATCAAAGCATTGTATATGGAATTCCATATACCTACAATGATCAAAGTGTGTTTTTTCATGTTTTCATGTTAATTGAAAATCTTCTTCAGTTTAAGATTGGAATACATTCCCTTGATTCATTTTTCAATATTTGTGTTTCATAATACCTACGTACATGAATCTAAAACAAATTTTCTCAAAAAGAGTTGTAGAGTTTTTATTTGTAACATACGACTAAAAAAAATAAATAAATAGGGTGGCGCAACAGAGCGAGGAGCCCCTGGGCCTAGCGCATTTCTCACAACCATGCCTTGTGAGGGAATGGAAGGGACCTACAATTTTCTGCCGGTTCGAACGGCTAATCGAGAAAGCGCATTTCATGGCTATGAATACTGTAATGTGCGCTTAGTTCGCAAAATAAAACTTCACTTTTCAATTTATTTCAACCACTTTTATTCAGTAGGTATCTATACTTAATTCGATCTCAACTCGACTTTTGGACTATCACTTGTAGACAATTTACTCTTCACTTTATCACTCTATAATCAAAACTGACTTCTGGTTGCGTCAGCTCCCTCTTTATATAGAAGTGTGAAACATCGAGAGATTTCTGGTAGTTTTTCTATGAACCATGATGTCTAGACAAGTTCCCCTCCCGGTATTTTTCTGCACACACACACACTCACTCACAAACAACGTCTTCCATTATAGCACTCCATTATAGCGTTGCCAGCACTTGTGTTTTCGGTTTAACGTTTTCAATTAGGAAATTAGCATGAAATGTTGGGTGCACATTACAATACTAACGGAGGACTTGCCAATTCCTCGCGAAAGGCGATACCCGTGGAAAACACTTTTTGCCTCTGTTGGGATTCGAACTCGAACCTCTGGATTAGCAGGCGGACGTGCTATCCATCACACCACGGGTACCAGCTAATCTAAGCCAACATACGACTAGTCATCGAAAATAAAATCAAAGTCAATCTAATATTCGCAAGTATGTGCCGAACGGTTTTGAAAAAAAAAAATTGAGCGAAAAACACCAATTGAAGTTCAGTTGCCAGGTAGAATTTTTTCTAGGGTAGCCTTAGCGGAAAAACTGCAGTTGTACAAACTGACAGCTGATGTATTGTCAAACAGTCATCGCAATATTGATGAATCTTATCGAAATCACGCTGCAAGAGAATTCTGATTGCTTCGATTTTCTATACGCAATAAGGTCATCGGCGCCCGCCGGCGCGGCGTACGCAAAAGCATGGTGAAGAGAACCAATTACATAGCCAGTGAAAATGCAAAATAAAATTGGTGATTTCGCCACTCCCTGTTGCAGATTGAATCTTGAAAATTCTGATAAAAGTTAACTTGCCACTTTTGGCAACTAGCGTTCTATCACGAGGCATGCTCTTACAATAGGCGTTTTTTTTTTTATGCTAGTACAGTAAAAATTTCCCTTGGGGAACAACAACAAATCATTTACTAGGCGCGTTTTTTTTATGCTAGTATATAGTACAGTGAAAATAATAATCGTAATTTTCCACAGTGAAAACAGGGATGGCATTGCTGTGGAGTGATAGATTCCAGCTTTGAAAATAAGATGGCACCACCAATGATTTCAGTCCATCAAATCTTTTTCGAAAGGACGTGTTCAAAAAAAATGTGGTATTTGCAAAGAAATTTTTTCTCTCGATTAAAAATTAAAGAAATAAAAACTATAGGCGTGTTTTTTTTAACCTAGTATATAGTACAGCATTCGAGTTAAAAAAAAACGATCCGTCCACAGTATTTTCAGTACTATTTTCAGCAACAAGATGGAGCTCAACGTCAAAGCTTGCTGCTACTTTTCAAAGCTCTCTGTGAAATTCAAGAAGAAACAAAATCAAATTCATACTAGGTTTGTTTCGTTAATTGTTCTATCAAATGAATAACGATACCAAGCCAGGTATGAATTTGTATTTTTTTTTCTTATTTTCCATACATCAGATTCTCTCTTACAGCTCTTTTTTGCTATTTTTGGAGGCATCGTCCAGCAGTGAAGAAAGCTCTATGTCAAAGTCAGCTGTTTTGTTGAAAAAAACTTTCGGGTATGTTCGGGGAGTATGTAAAAAGATCTTAAAAACTAATCTTTGATGATTGGCAAACAGAATCAATTTATTTTTTATCCAAACCTGTGGTAAAGCAATTTTACACTATTGACCAGTCTTTTCGATAGGTTTAGAAAGAAAATAAGTTGATTCTATTTACAAAACCGTGAAATTGAACTATAATATTCCGCACAAATAAACACAACCCAAATTAAATTAAGTTGAAACACGTACTAGCAAGACTTGGATTTCTATTGAAGAATGTTTAATTTTCATACATATATCTTTCCCTTTTGACCATTTTTTACTGCTTTGTTTTTTTCTTGCATTGGGCTATATTTTCAATTCAAATAATTCCATGAGTAAAGCTATTAGCTTCAGCAAAAAAGAACTAGTGCAAAATCCTGTATTATATACACCACCAGGTAAGAAACAGGGCAAAAATTCAATATGAATATAGTTTTTATTTCTTTAATTTTTAATCGAGAGAAAAAATTTCTTTGCGAATACCACATTTTTTTTGAACACGTCCTTTCGAAAAAGCTTTGATGAACTGAAATCATTGGTGGAGCCATCTTATTTTCAAAGCTGGAAACTATCAATCCACAGCAATGCCATCCCTGTTTTCACTGTGGAAAATTACGACAGTAAAATGATTTGTTGTTGTTCCCCAAGGGAAATTTTTACTGTACTATATACTAGCATAAAAAAAAACACGCCTTATATTCATATTGAATTTTCGCCCTGTTTCTTACCTGGTGGTGTATATAATACAGGATTTTGCACTAGTTCTTTTTTGCTGAAGCTAATAGTTTTTCTCATGGAATTATTTGACCAAAAAATATAGCCCAATGCAAGAAAAAAACAAATTAAACGAAGCAGCAAAAAATGGTCAAAAGGGAAAGATATATTTATGGAAATTAAACATTCTTCAATAGAAATTCAAGTTTGGGACTAGCAGTACGTGTTTCAACTTAATTTAATTTGGGTTGTGTTTATTTGTGCGGTAATATTATAGTTCAATTTCACGGTTTTGTAAACAGAATCAACTTATTTTCTTTCTAAACCTATCGAAAAGACTGGTTAATATTGTAAAATTGCTTTACCACAGGTTTGGATAAAAAATAAATTGATTCTGTTTGCCAATGGAAAATCTCATCAAAGAATGGTTTTTAATATCTTTTTACATACTCCCCGAACATACCCGAAAGTTTTTTTCAAAAAAACAGCTGACTTTGACATAGAGCTTTCTTCACTGCTGGACGATGCCTTCAAAAATAGTAAAGAGCCCGACCCATAGAATCCGTTGCCTCCATTCGCTGCCGGATTCACCTGACAGCTCGATTAAATACACACGATCTTATGAGAGGTGACCCATAAGCATCGGATGCAACGGACGCAACGCAAAAAGTAGCCCAACTTTTAACTTTTTGCGTCCGGCAAAAGAGAGACATGCGCAGTCACAACCAATTTGAAGTTTTCTTGTATATTGAAAAAGTGACAATGGGCGCGTTCAAGAACCTATCGGATAGCCTATCTCGGATAGCCGTATCTTGGATACCTTTTTTTTTTTGCTGCAGACAACAGCTGTGAAATATTAAAATTCGACTTTTGAAAACAGAAAAACATTGAAAATATCATTGCTATACGATTATAACTTATTTTTTTCGATTTCCCACACATAAACAACAACAACAAGCTATCCGGATACGATTCTTGAACGCCCCCATTTTGACTAAATTTATCTGTCAAAACACCGCAACGGATTCTATGGGTCACCCCTATCCGTTGTGTCCGGCAAAACTCACAGCTGTCAGGTGAATCCGGCATCGAACGGACGCAACGGATTCTATGGGTCGGGCTCTTAAGAAAGAGCTGTATGAGAGAATCTGATGTATGGAAAATTAGAAAAAAAATACAAATTCATACCTGACTTTGTATCGTTACTCATTTGATAGAACAATTAACGAAACAAACCTGGTATGAATTTGATTTTTTTTCATCTTGAATTTCACAGAGAGCTTTGAAAAGTAGCAACAAGCTTTGACGTTGAGCTCCATCTTGTTGCTGAAAATAGAACTGAAAATACTGTGGACAGATCGTTTTTTTTTAACTCGAATGCTGTATTATATACTAGCTTAAAAAAAACACGCCTACTGTCGTAATTTTCCACAGTGAAACAGGGATGGCATTGCTGTGGATTGATAGCTTCCAGCTTTGAAAATAAGATGGCACCACCAATGATTTCAGTTCATCAAAGCTTTTTCGAAAGGACGTGTTCAAAAAAAAAGTCGTATTTGCAAAGAAATTTTTTCTCTCGATTAAAAATTAAAGAAATAAAAACTGTATTCATATTGAATTTTCGCCCTGTTTCTTACCTGGGGGTCAATTCCCGATCTGTGAAGCTGTGAAGTGAAAAAAAAATATATCATTTCAGTTTTCATACAGTTTTTTCATTTTATCACTTCACGAATCCATTCTAAGCGATTCCGGATCTAAAAAGTACTAAAATGTTCTAAATGATAAATTCTGACAGTATTCTCTCATTTTCTCTCTCATTTCAATTGGATTCCAATTGGATTTTTCATCGTTTGAGTTTTGCGGCCATTTTTCATAATTGAATTTTTCACCGACTCATACGGCAATGAAAAGTAATTTATCATATGAAAAAAAATTGGCATTTGAGGTTGGATTTTCATTAATGGAGAATCGAATTTTCGGTGAAGCTGTGATAAATGTTTTCACTTCACAGCTTCACAGATCGGGAATTGACCCCCTGGTGGTGTATATAATACAGGATTTTGCACTAGTTCTTTTTTGCTGAAGCTGATAGCTTTTCTCATGGAATTAAATAAAAATAAATAAATAAATAGGGTGGCGCAACAGAGCGAGGAGCCCCTGGGCCTAGCGCATTTCTCACAACCATGCCTTGTGAGGGAATGGAGGGAACCTACAATTTTTCGCCGGTTCCGAACGGCTAATTGAGAATGCGCTTTTCATGGCAATGAATTTACTAACGGAGGACTTGCCAATTCCTCGCGAAAGGCGATACCCGTGGAAAAACACGGGTACCACCATGGAATTATTTGACTAAAAAATATAGCCCAATGCAAGACAAAAACAAATCAAACAAACAAACAAAGCAGTAAAAAATGGTCAAAAGGGAAAGATACATATATGTATGAAAATTAAACATTCTTCAATATAAATTCAAAGTTTGGGACTAGCAAGACGTGTTTCAACTTAATTTATTTTGGGTTGTGTTTATTTGTGCGGAATATTATAGTTCAATTTCACGGTTTTGTAAATAGAATCAACTTATTTTCTTTCTAAACCTATCGAAAAGACTGGTCAATAGTGTAAAATTGCTTTACTACAGGTTTGGATAAAAAATAAATTGATTCTATTTGCCAATGGAAAATCTCATCAAAGATTAGTTTTTAATATCTTTTTACATACTCCCCGAACATACCCGAAAGTTTTTTTTTCAACAAAACAGCTGACTTTGACATAAAGTTTTCTTCACTGCTGGACGATGCCTCCAAAAATAGTAAAAAAGAGCTGTTAGAGAGAATCTGATTGTATGGAAAATAAGAAAAAAAAAAATACAAATTCATACCTGGCTTTGTATCGTTATTCATTTGATAGAACAATTAACGAAACAAACCTAGTATGAATTTGATTTCGTTTCATCTTGAATTTCACAGAGAGCTTTGAAAAATAGCAGCAAGCTTTGACGTTGAGCTCCATCTTGTTGCTGAAAATAGAACTGAATATACTGTGGACAGATCGTTTTTTTTAACTCGAATGCTGTACTATATACTAGCTTAAAAAAAACACGCCTAATATATAGAAGTAGTTTACTCATGCCATCCACACCTGAGCAACTTATGTATAGAAACGGACGTCTAAGTTCTAACCAATTTTTATCGAATGCCTTCTCCAAGTCAACCAAACATGCGCCCGTACACTCTTTTCTAGCTTTTTTTTTCACTTAATAGGTCTGTTCGATGTGCAGTGCTCCAGTGCGCACTGGGGAATGTCAACGCACTGAAATTATCTGTCAATGCACTGATTACCTGCTCCGGATTTGATTTCACATCGAACACATAAGAGCTAAAACTCACGTAGCACTCGACTTTTATAAATTACTTTCCTCCATTTGGCAATAAATATGGTTTTATTTCTTTCATAGATGTATGAAAAGATATGAAATATCAAAATGAAACCCAAATATTGAGTTATAACCCAATTGCCAACAAAATATACTTTGCTTTGCAATTAATCTTTTTGGCGTAAACAGCTGATTTCCAATTGACAGCACTGAAAACCTCAACCCCAGAAAAAACCTGGGGCATGGCAGTGCGCACTGAGTGCTTGCACCGGACGAACATCGAACACAGTGCAAATGCACTGGTGCAGAAAAAATGTCACATCGAACGCATCAGTGCGATTTCAGTGCGCACTAGGGCGCCCCAGTGCGCACATCGAACAGACCTAATAACTGATACTATAGTCCAGATTCACACACTATATGGTATTGTAATCTACATCCAATTGGAGGGGTTGCTTTTGAGTAAGTTTGTTGTGTGTGTACGCACAGAAATATAACTGAAGAGTATACCAGAAGGAAACAGAGTAAAAATCAATAAATCACACAATAATTGAGGAGGGGGAGGGGCTAGAATACAAACTGGTCAAAACTGCTGGAAGGTTCTCGTATTCTCTTGAAATGTTGAAAGGCAGCTGGCGCAAGCAGAGAGTTTTTTTTTACTATCGTTAAGTAATGTTGCAAACATTGGATAAGTAAAAGACTAAACGCGGTTAGTGATTGAATAGTATATCGAATAAAAGTGGTGTAATCAAAGAGAGATAATACTCGTTAGTTATGTCGAATTCCTTTCAAAAAATAATTGACTCAATTTTTCAATTTTTTTTTCAAAGGAATTCATTTAGAAGGAAAAAAATAAACTACAGTCGATCTTTTTTTTGAGACGGATTTGCACACAGATTTTCAAACACACAACAATTTTGACAGATCGAAAAAGGCCAGGATATGAAAAAATCAAAGGAAACATTGTTGTTGTATTTAGTTGTGAATTTGGTGAAAAAAAATATATAAATTGTGTGCTTTACAATATGATTGTAATTGTTTTGTTCCATGGTGCTTGTTTTTCTTCATTAGTCAGTTGGACACACACACATTCATAAAAAAATCGCTGCTTTTTTAATTTCCTAAATACCTACCCAAAAAAGAATCGAATTCAGTAACGACTGCAGTCGACTGCAAATTGGTGAAAGGAAATCGACATAAGAGTAAAGTATTATTTTTCGAACCCAGGAAACGTGACAGTATCATTGGGCATTACCCGCCTTAAAACCAAACTGATTTTCTGGAATAAAATTTTAGTACTATGTCCTCATTCTCCGAATGATCTTTGTTCCCGTATATGCGAATACAATGTGTCGAACGACTTAGAGTGCAAAACTGGGGAGAGCTGTTAAGAAAGCGAAGTCGTTATAGGAGAATGTTGGTTGAGGCCCAGGTTCACCCCGAACTGTAATGCTCAGCTAAGTAAGAAAGTAGGTAAGTATATCTTGTAATGACCCATCACATTTTCACCCCTACAACCCAAAGTCAACAGCAAAATAAACCGCCAACAACAACGATGCCAGTGGAATTTTTGACGTACGAACACAGGCAATGATCTTAACGCCGATGATAATGGTTACGATAACACAGAGAAACAGCAAAGTCGTTGCCATCATCAAATCACTGACTCCACGTTGAGTTGGATTTAGTTTACTGTTACAGTTCACGTCCAGTTAACACCAAATGGTGTATAAGGTAACCAACGGAATGCATGAAAATCAGTCTCGTCCCAGCAGTGGACAAGTAGGCGACTCATTTGGAATACTCGAGGTAAGAGTAGGAGTTTGGTCCCGGCAGTGGACGAGTAAGCGACTCATTTGGAATACTCGAGGTAAGACACAATTCCGGTCCCGGCAGTGGACGAACCAGAAGTAAAGGACAAGAAGTCGTCAAAACCCAACACTGGGTAAGTAAATAGTGTCCAACGTTAACTCGTTGTGAATTTAGTGTTCAACGCTACCTCGTTGTGAATTTAGTGACTCCTGCTACCTCGGAACAACCATTCACCCCTATCACAGATTCCATCGTAATCGAAAAAAGTCTCCGTTTCCCGATGTTGCTATCACATAATCCATTCGGAGTGGGACGAATTTCGAAATTCGTGAATCTGGTATCACTAATTCCGAATGAAACGGAAAAATGACGTCCTTTTCTACGACAAGTTTCTTCTGTCGTAGAGCGTAGAGCCATAGGCAAAATCCATTTTTTAAAGTAAAAAAAAACACATTTGTATAAAACAAATTTACAAAATATAATTCTACTTAAGAAAAAACAACAAATAACTCCAGTTTACCAACTAACTTTTCTCTAAATTCCTGCATCTTTTGATTGAAATCCAAGTAGATTCAACTCCTCCCAGAGGTTAACTTTTGGACGTTTAGCGTATCCTTTGCTATGTCTAGATTACAGGATAACATTTCATACAGCCTGTTGTTTGTTTGTTGTTTTCACCTTTAAAGAATATCGGTTATATAAACTCATATCAATGAATAAAATTTTTTCCGAAAGAAATTACATTTTTTCAAATGACTGTCTTTGTTATGCCCGTGTCCAAATTAAGCGAAATTGACAGATTTGGAGTGTAAATACTCGTAGTAGTCTAAAGATTGTTAAATTACTTTTTTATCTATTACCACTCAAAACAACACTTGAATTAAAACTTGGATTTCACAAATTATTTTATGGTTTGTTAAGCGAATGAATTCATATTTGACAGATTGGACAGTACTCTGGGACCACTTCACAAAAATCCTCTTTTGGGAATTTATAACTTGATGAAGAAAATATTTGATTATATTCGACAGTTAAATTGTTTATTTCATATAAAATTTAAGATTTGATCAATGATGCAGATCTATTTTAGCTTATTTTAGTCACAAAAAGTGCAAATAAATGAATTTTTACTAGAAAATAAAAATCGGTAAAGAAATGTGTTTGGGAAAAGTTAAGGGATTTTTTTTTAAGTTTAGGGATTTTTGTTTCTATTGCTTCGAGTACTTATTTTGACATAGGACAGCTGACTTCGAAAATGGACACCATTTTTTCTATCAGGCAATGCTTTTTTCGAATTCGTTCGGAATTTGTGATTGCTTTTTGTCGGGATTCGTATCGTGATTTTTCACTCGGGGATTTCTCCGAATGGATTTCATGATAGGGGTGATTAACTCTCTCTCTCTCTCTCTGTTATCATTTCAGAAATCACTATACCAAGAGAGAATTGCCAAGAACACAGCGGCTGTGACTGCGTCTGCAGTTCATTGTATTCACGCAGTATAAAGCCTTGCGCAAACCAATGCGGTGAGTGCGTGCGATGCGATTGCGATAAGTCAAATCCCTATGTAATCTTATGGACGTTTGACTTAATGCATAGGGATTTGACTTATCGCAATCGCATCGCACGATCTCACCGCATTGGTTTGCGCAAGGCTTTAGATGCCTATCCCTAAATGCGGGAAGTATTTGTGGGAGCATTGAGTTTGTATTTATAGAGGAACCATGCAAGCTTGCGTTAAGACGTCGGTAGATGTCACCAAGTAAAAAAAATTTACATTTGAAATTTTAGGTGGAATGATCTCCACAGAAATTTGAGTTGAAAAAAGGCAGCTGAAAAGGGAAGCAGCGAAAACGTCATGGGTATGGAAAAATGCACGAGAAAACTCTTGCTTTGAAATTTTAAATGTCGATTTATTTACTTTGTGACATCTATCGACGTCTTAACGCAAGCTAGCATACAAACTCAATGGTAGAACTTCCATATACAATGGTAGAACGTAGCCAGTATCTGATATTCACACCCAACCAAGGTTCGAGCACCAGGTAATAATAAAAAAAACTACAATAGGCGTGTTTTTTTCACACGACTGTTATGTATATAACATCATTTTACACGCAAAGCAAAAACAACATCCCCGACAACCAATGTTATGCTATGTCCGCACCTGAGAGTTAACCTGGGTTATCTCAAAACAATCCCAAACCAACATGATAACCAAGTGGTTTGCCATACAAAACGAAACCTTTTTAGTCACTGGGTTTCGAGATAACCTACTCGAAACCAATCGCGCTGAACGCACTATTTCCAATATTCCACTGAATTTGACACTTAAGAGAATGGAAGTGAGTGGAGAGAGAATGAATTCTCTCATACGTCGTTGACGTTCTGCTCACACTTTATGTCTGTCTCTTTTTAACTTAAGACAAAAAGATAAACTTAAAACTTTTTGGCATATGCGGACACTACTTGGTTAACTCAAACCAAACTGGAACGAAACCCAGGTTAACTTCAGATGCGGACATAGCATTATGGATAAAAGGATGGTTAAGATTTGGTCGGGGATAGAGTTTTGACGTTTAGTCGAGTATCGAATGAGTTTTTCGACTTTTCATTTTTAAATGTTGGTGCGTCTAGAGACTTTCATATCTCGAACAAAAGCAAAATGGGTGACAAAGGGTCTGTTCACAAATGTGTAACTGAATAAAATCGTATGCCCACTCTTACACTCCGCAATTTAGTTGCAGAAAATTGTTGATTTTTAGAATTTCATTGATTTCAAATCGCATCGCACACACTCACCGCGTTGGTTCGCGCAAGGCTTTATTTTTATATTCCTTTTAAATTATTCAATTCAATTCAATTCAATTTCTTTATTGTAAACAATACACTAAGACAATGTCTTTTATAGTATTTATACTTTGGTTGAACAATTTAAGTTTAGTTCGATTCTATATACAATGATAATACTTAAGTTGCTATAATTTTTTTTTTTTTTTTTTTTTTTTTTTTTTTTTTTTTTTTTTTTAACTTTAATTTAATAATACACTAAAGACTTTTCCTCTTTTCTTCTTTCCTATTTCCCCCCTATCATCCTAGTTGTTTGAAAAATATTTAAAAACCTCGGTCTTGAAACTTACTGCATCCGTTATCCTCTTAATGCTAACTGGCAAAGAGTTAAAAAGGCGAATGCTGTGAACAAAGAACAACCGTGAGGAGTTTAGATATCTAAAAGTTGGAATAACTAGATTATTTGTTCTTGACGATGTACACAAAACAATTTTTTCATAAAGGTACTCAGGTGTTCTTGTGTGAATAATTCTGTGGAGAAAGATACAATTACGGAAATTTACTTATTCGACCATAGTGCACTTAAGAATTTTTTTGCTGAAAGCAGAGATATGATCATATCGTCGAATACCATAAACGTAACGAGTCATGTCATTAAACGCCACACGTAGTTTATGTTCAGATAAAGAATCCAGCTTCGGATACACGACTTCAGAAAAGGAAATAATTGGTACGAGTAGAGTTCTCATAAGTCGAAGTTTTGTTTCTTGAAGAGTAAAAGAACTAGATACCCACAGTTTTCTTAGAGTTCCATAAATACGAGCAATGACAGAATGTATATGGTCTCTGCAAGAGAGATCCCTAGTGATTTTGAATCCAAGACTGGTCACGGAATTTACAAAACTAACATGGGCACCATTCAAAGTAATCAAAGGTAGATCTCTATAGTTGTATGTCTTCTTAGAAATTAATAGGGCTTGACTTTTATTGGGATTGAGCACTAGACCGTTTTCCTTAGCCCAGTTAGAGATTCTCTCAAGATCTTCATTAACGCGAAAGACAAGATCCTCTATTAGACCAATCCTACGTGAGAGATAAATTTGTATATCATCTGCATACAAATGAAAAGAGACGTGCTCACAAACTGAAGGCAAATCGTTGATAAAGGCACAAAACAAAATTGGACCCAGAATAGACCCTTGTGGCACGCCCATCTTCAAGTACGTATGTGCTGAAGAATTGTTTCCAACATATACACGCTGAGTTCTGTTGCACAAATAACTACCGATAAGACGAACAGCTGAATTCGAAAAACCAAAGTAGTGCTCAAGTTTTTGTCAAAGGACTCGATAATCAACTTTGTCAAAAGCTTTCGAGAAGTCCAAAAGGCACAGTACTGAGATATTGTCTTTATCGTATTCGAGTCTTATGTCCTCTAAGACCTTTACCATTGCTGTAGAGCAGGAATGGTTAGCTCTAAATCCAGATTGGTATGGAGACAGCAATCTTTTAGATGCAAAATGGTCAATAATTTGTTTTGTAAGGATTTTTTCGAGAACTTTAGACATGCAAGGTAAGATGCTTACTGGCCGGTAGTCGGCGAGTTCGGAAGGTGTGGGCTTTTTCGGAACAGGAGTTATCCTGGCTGCTTTCCACGCAATAGGAAACGTAGAAGTGACAATACAGTGATTAAAAACATGAGTGAGAGCGTTAATGAAGCAGAGTAGAACAAGTTTCAAAAATCTTAGTGGAATACCGTCTTCGCCTATAGCTTCGGACCTCAAGGATTTAAAAGTGCGTATAATTTCGTCTTCAGTTACCGTCTCAAAGCAAAAATCGTTAGCTCCATCGTAAAGTAAGCCAGCCTTGGGCTCAAAGCTAGTAGCTAATTGATTTGTTTGAGTAAACTGATTGTTGAGGTCATTAGGATCAAGTTCACACTTAGAAATTGGCTTTTTACCAATACCAATATCACGAAGATTTTTCCAGAGCTGTTTAGAAGAAAGATCTGTATTGAGTTTCGAGGCAAAAAAGTTACGTTTGGCGCAACGGGTGATGAGAGTTGCTTGATTGCGAAAGTAGCAGTATTGCCGCCAAGTTGTAGGATTTGGAGAACACCGCCACTTGAGGTAGTATTTTCTGCGACTTTTAATCGCATTCTTTACTTCAAAATTGTACCATGGACATTTCTCGTTTAGAATTCTTACCGTTTTCAAAGGAACATGCATTTCGAACAATCTCTTCACATGGTTGTAAATGAAGTTAAGTTTGTTATCTATATGCACTAAATTGTAACAATCACTCCAAGCCACGCTGGCGCTGTTGGCATCAATATAAAAAGCTTCTACATCGAGGGCTTTAAAATTTCTAAAAGTAAATGTGGAAGGATATATATTCAGATATTGATATACAAGTTCAAAGGACGGTTCACATATACTTTATTATTCTATTTTTTTCTATGCTTCGGATGTGATAGAGTCGACTTACTTAGCCCCGAGTCTAACCTATGGCTACACGATCAACATATGGCAAGCAATCGGCTCACATACATAATCTTTCAAATTCCTGTCGGGGGATCGGATATGACGTAGGCGACCTACAATTGGCCAAGCAATTGGCGTTCAATACATTTTTTATGATTTGATCTCGGAATAAATAGCACAAAAAACACTTTAAAATAAAAAAATTTTAAAACTCTGTTTGCTTCTAGAGCAGTTTTTGTTTTCTGCCATTCCTTGAATATCTACTTTATGTCGTTTTCCAAAAACCAAATCGGGAGTGCATTGGAGAGTTATTATGTCAGATCTGACAGATAAAGTCTCCAAATCACTCCCAAACATGTTCCAAAATGCGGTTTGGAGACACATTTTGGAGTAATTTTTTCACTCCCGTTTCTGTTTAAGCCTAGTACGCTGCTGATGCGAAACGAAATTTTTCGTTGAACTCCACGAGCACGACGGAATCGTGAACGAACACTCAGCGGAAAATATTTTTGTAGAGTATAATCAGCTGTTTTGAAAAAGTGACAGTCAAAGTCAAGTCAAAAGTGTCACCAGAAGCAATAAAACAAATTAATATTTTTAACATAAAATGTGTTAACAAAACTAACTAAAAATATATCCAGGAACTACATTTTCGAATACTGTGCTTGAATATTTGTGTGGGTGAATCCGGTGATAGGTTGACTGGTGCCACTAAGGTAAGCTCAGGACTATAAAGTGCATTAGTTGAATACTCAACGAATAAACATTTTTTGTCAACATTCAGGTATCGGAACAATTGAGTTGAATCCGGCAGCGAACGGACGCAACGGATTCTATGGGTCGGGCTCTTCATCCACAGGAAACCTCAGTTTCGGTATCCAGGTGGTTCCAACAAAAATACGACGGAAAAACTTGAACAGCACGAAGTAAATTTCCAAGTTTTCAACTGTTTTTTAAATAAAAGATAAGAAATCCAAAAGTAAATAAACCTTTTTATTCAGTTTTCATTGATTCGGCCAATGCTTCGACTACAATGAGTGTTGGTGTGCTGGAAAAGTAGTTGCTGGTTGGGTGTTCTTTGAAATGTTCGTCACCTTGTTCTTCATAGTCGGTTTTCGTTGTCTCTTGCTCCAAACCAGACATTCAAACTTGCTGAATCAGCAATAAAAATTTTGTGCGGTGATTGGAAAAGCCTCATCTCTAGTAATTCCTTAGTGATCCGCTCTTTGCGTCCTGGAAAATGATTTTCTTTAAAATTGTAATTTGGAAGTTGCCTTCTAAAGCCTAGTACGCTGCTGAAACGAAAAGAAAAATCCCATACAAAAATGACAGGACGGAATCGTAAACGAAAAATTTCGTTCACCTTTTCGTCGTGCAGTACGCTGCTGCTCTGCGAAAAGGGTCTAAGAGGTGGATAATTGTAGTAGATCTTTTTACTACAATTTTTATAACTCTACACACTTTTCCGTCCATCATTTATCTCCCGGGACAATAAATGCTTGCGAAATTTTGACAGTTCTATTGTTTTTTTTTTGTTTTGTGTATTTACTGTGCCATCCATTTGAATAGAATTTTATAAAATAGAAAACGGAAAATTTTATTTAGACAAAGTTTGAAATAAATCGATAGTAACGTAGTTTTTAATTGGCTGTGAACATGGACTTTGAAAAAGTTCTCGTGAATGTATACTACACGTCGGAGTGGAATCAATACGAGCAACCGAATTGCTATTCCAACCAAGTATGATAGAGTGATAGGAATCACTGAATCTGGCCTTGCCGAATTGATTGATTACGTTTTCAAAATGTTTTGCCCCGATGAGCAGCTTCTATTAGCACAGAATGTATTTATGACCGGGGGATCCGTTCAATTGCCAGGTACACTTTATTAGAAGGCAAATTTCAAGTTCCAATTTTAAAGAAAATCATTTCCAGGACTCTAGAGCGGATCTCTAAGGAATTACTAGTAATGAGGCTTTTCCAATCAAGTTTGGTTGCCTGGTTTGGAGCAAGAGACATCGCCCGCAGTGAGAATCTGGACAGCAACAAAAACCGACTATGAAGAACGAGGTGTCGAATATTTTATAGAACACCCAACCAGCAACTATTTTTTCAGCACAACACGCATTGATTGTAGTCGAAACATCGACCGAATCATTGAAAACTGAATAAAAAGGTTTATTTACTTTTGAATTTTTTTATCTTTTATTTAAAAAATAGTTGAAAGCTTGGAAATTCACTTCTTGCTGTTCAAGATGATTCCGTTGTATTTCTGTTGTAACCACTTCATGGCGTCTTCCTTTGTCAAACGATATTGGAATCCAACGTTGATAGCTACCCAAATCGGTATGTTCCTGGACACTGAAACTGAAGTTTGCTGTGGATGAGAAGTTGTCCCTCCTCAACTCGTATTCACGGACCTTAAGGCCACGCTCCAAAATCTCTTCGGCCTTAGCGTCACGAACTGTGCAGTGAACAGTGATTTTTTCATTACGTCTGATGCCGAAAGAACGAACGGTATAACGAGTCTTTGAAAACACTGGTTGGTGACCAGTCAATTTTCCGATACCTGAATGTTGACAAAAAATGTTTATTCGTAGAGTATTCAACTAATGCACTTTATAGTCCTGAGCTTACCTTAGCGGCACGAGCCAACCTATCACCGGATTTATACACAAATATTCAAGCACAGTTTTCGAAAGTGTAGTTCCTGGATATGGTTCTTAGCTAGTTTTGTTAACACATTTTATGTCAAAAATATTAATTTGTTCTATTGCTTCTGGTGACACTATTGACTTGACTTTGACTGTCACTTTTTCAAAACAGCTGATTATACTCTACACAAATATTTTCCGCTGAGTGTTCGTTCACGATTTCGACGTGCTCGTGGAGATCAACGAAAAATTCCGTTTCGCATCAGCAGCGTACTAGGCTTAAGAAAGTGTACCTGGCGATTGAAGGCATCCACTGGTCATAAATACATTCTGTGCTAAATAGAAGCTCCTCATCGGGGCGAAACATTTTGAAACGTAATCCAATCAATTCGGCAAGGCCACATTCAGAGCTTAACTTGATTAGAATAGCAATTGGGTTGCTCGTATTGATTCGACTCCGACGTGTAGCTAAACATTCAAAATTTCTTTTTCAAAGTCCACTTCAAAACTACTTTATCTATTTATTTCAAACTTTGTTTAAATAAAATTCTTCTATTTTCCATTTATTAAAATTCTATTGAAATGGCACAATAAATAAACAAACCGACAAAAAAAATAGAACTGTCAAAATTTCGCAAGCATTTATTGCCCCGGGAGATAAACGATGGACGGAAAAGTGTGGAGAATTATAAAAAATTGTAGTAAGAAATCTATTACAACTATCCACCTAAGGAATCCTTTTCGCAGAGCAGCAGCGCACTGCACGACGAAAAGGTGAGCGAAATTTTTCGTTTGCGATTCCGTCCTGTCATTTTTGTATGGGATTTTTCTTTTCGTTCCAGCAGCGTACTAGGCTTTAGGTGCAAGGGAGTGAACACCAACACATAAACAAAAGGTCATCTGACTGCTTGTCAAAGCAAGCCGCAGTTTCTATTTATTTTGTGTCAGTTCACAAAGCACGCGATAGTTTAATAAATTATCTTCAGAAGACCATTAAATAATTTTTTAATGCGCTTTAAGAGCGCTCTTAAGATTGTTTGGTGAATACCACCCACTTTCCGTATTCTGCGTGTTTCGTATATTTTCTTTTGAACCCTCATACCGTTAATCTCGCATTAGTACACTCAGATGTTTTTTGACACTTCTCTTTCATTTTTTGTTCTCACCCACAGACAAAAATAAATGTGAAAATAATCAAAGAAGCTCAGCTGAATTGTTTATATATCAAAAACAAAAAACTCATAAGAAGCAAAATGTCGTTTGAAGTGGTAAATATTCTAATTAGATTCTGCAGCAATGATTATTGACATCATGGATACAGAAAATGGCCGGGTTCATTTTTTTATGATTTGATCTCGGAATAAATAGCACAAAAAACACTTTAAAAAAATTTTTTTTTAAAACTCTGTTTGCTTCTAGAGCAGTTTTAGTTTTCTGCCATTCCTTGAATATCTACTTTATGTCGTTTTCCAAAAACCAAATCGGGAGTGAATTGGAGAGTTTTTGTCAGATCTGACAGATAAAGTCTCCAAATCACTCCCAAACATGTTCCAAAATGTGGTTTGGAGACACATTTTGGAGTAATTTTTTCACTCCCGTTTCTGTTTAGGTGCAAGGGAGTATCAACACATAAACAAAAGGTCATCTGACTGCTTGTCAAAGCAAGCCGCAGTTTTTATTCATTTTGTGTCAGTTCACAAAGCACGCGATAGTTTAATAAATTATCTTCAGAAGACCATTAAATAATTTTTTAAAATTAAAGTGAAAGATTTTTAAGTCTTGTTTTCTGCTTTAAGCCTAGTACGCTGCTGATGCGAAACGGAATAATAAATAATAATAATAGTATAATCAGCTGTTTAGAAAAAGTGACATTCAGTCAAATCAAACGTGCAAAACAAATTAATATTTTTTACATAAAATGTGTTAATAAAACTAATTCGGGATCGAACTACACTTTCGAAAACTCTGCTTGAACTTTTGTGTGGGTGAATCGGGTGATAGGTTGACTCGTGCCACTAAGGTAAGCTCAGGACTTTAAAGTGCATTAAATGAAGACTCAACGAATAAACATTTTTTGTCCACTTTCAGGTATCGGTCAACAACCAGTGTTTTCAAAGACTCGGTATACCGACGATGAAAAATCACTGTTCACTGCACAGTTCATGGCGCTAAGGCCGAAGCGCCGAAGAGATTTTGGAGCTAGGCCTTAAAGTCCTTGAGTACGAATTGAGGAGGGACAACTTCTTATCCACAGGAAACTTCGGTTTCGGTATCCAGGAACATATCGATTTGGGTATCAACGTTGGATTCCAACATCGTTTGACAAAGGAAGACGCCACGAAGTGGTTCCAACAAAATACGACGGAATCATCTTGAACAGCAAGAACAAAATTTCCCAGTTTTCAATTATTTTTTAAATAAAAGATAAAAAATCCAAAAGCAAATAAAAATTTTTATTCAGTTTTCATTAATTCGGTCGATGTTTCGACTACAGTGGGTGTTGGTGTGCTTGCCTGGTTGGGTGTCCCTTGAAATACTCGCCACCTTGTTCTTCGTTGTCGGTTTTTGTTGTAACAAACTTGTACAGATTCTCACTGCTGGCGATGTCGCTTGCTCCAAACCAGGCATCCGAACTTGATGGATCAGCTTGCAGTGGTGGGAAAGGTCTCATCTCTAGTAATTCTTTAGAGATCCGCTCTTTGAGTCCTGGAAAATGATTTTTTTTTTTGAAATTGTAACTTGGAAGTTAACTTTATTAGTAAGTGTACCTGGCAATTGAGCGCATCCACCGGTCATAAATGCATTCTGTGCTAATAGAAGCTGCTCATCGGGGTGAAACATTTTGAAAACGTAGTCAATCAATTCAACAAGGCCAGGTTCAAAGCTACCTACCATACTTGGTTGGAATAGCAATTCGGTTGCTGGTATTGATTCAATTCCATGTAGTTAAAATATTCACATTTACTTTTTTAAAGCCCATGTTCACAGCTTTTATCGATTTATTTAAAACACTATCAGCCTTATTCATAATAAAAAGATAATACACTGATGATCGGCTGACTAGATACACACTGACTATCTTTTTAATCAGCTTCCTATTCATAATGCTTTTTCCCCTCCGAAATAGTTGGCACATACCTGTGTCAGAAAAAGTAGCAAAAATTGTAAATCTATTCCATTTTTTTGACACAGCACAACTCAGCTGCTTGAAAAAAAAAGAAAAAAACTGTTTTGATTCTGTTTGTTGATTGAAATTGATACCTAAAGCGAAAACTAAATATTTTAAGTGATGGAAACTAAAACGTAAGAGGTGAGCTGTTCGATTTTGCTTTAAACAACCATTTGATTGATTATATATTTTTTTTAGTTTTCTCCAAAGAAGGAACCATCCCTAAACCACTCTGATTGCAAGGACTATACTTTCGAATACGTGAGCGAAGGTTGCAGCGGCGATGAATTGGTCGAAAATACTTTAAATGAAGACGAACACACCTCAAATTCGCATGACTTTAAGGGTGGTATTCACCAAACAATCTTAAGAGCGCTCTTAAAGCTAAGAGGCTCTTACGGCCATATTATTCACTCAATAACCCCGGGTTTAAATTTACATCCGGATGTAAAATCGCATAAACCCAGTTGTCAAACGCAAATCCATATTATTCACTCCAAATAAACCCGATGGATTTAAACCGCATTGCGTCGTCGGGTTCAAATTTTTACATCCGGATGTATTTTGGGTTCGTTCGCATACTATAGGGAAATTTCAAATATTGCAGCCAAATCAAGCAAACTTACCTAGATTTTGACATAAAAAGTGTGCTTTATATATGTTACGCGAACAAACCTAACCCAATCTGTCAAAAGTAAAAGGTGAAGTAAAAGAAATTATTTGTTGTATTTTGTTCTCAGATTATTTATTGTAATTGTTTTACTTCTTTTAGCTTACAACTGTGACAAAACCGATGTACAGGTCTCCAGAAATGCTAGACACTTGGAACAATCATGTGATAGGACCGCAGTTAGATGTGTGGGCATTAGGATGCATACTTTACTATCCACCTGCAAAAGTTAGCATCTATAACTTCGGCAATCGCAACTGTCCCCGTCTACCACCACCTGTCCGAACAGTAGAAACAGGGTCTATTTACACTTGTCCCCAGTCGAAGGCTCCACACTTGCATGGAATGTTTTCAGTGGCCGAAGATATGTATGGTTTCTTGACAGCAGATCCCAAAAGTACTGTGATTGTGGTTTGTAAAACATGACATGATATTTTATCTACGTTAAAACAAATACATTTTTACAGTTACGAAGCCAACAACAGAATCGAAACCACTACGACAACACCAGCCACCACCAACAAGACCGGCGCCCCCGGTACCGGTGCAACGCAGAGAAGCCACCCCTGCAGACGTATCTGAGCAAGAGCCTGAATTACCCTTTGTTATGCCAGACATCACAGAAAACAATGGAAGTACTAATAAAAACTTTTCTTCACCTGCGCCCGCAATTGATTAACTAAACCTGGGTAGCCAATCAACACCACGAGAGTCATCATCTCAAAGCCAACCAAGCCTGTAAGGGACATGGATCCAGACAAACTTCGGATAATGGAATGGGTAAAGTTTGTAGGAAACTGAATCATCAAATCAAATGTTATATTTTGTGTTTTTGTTTTCTTTACAGACTGAAGGAAAGAAAAATAACATACGTGCTTTATTGTGCTCAATGCATACGGTGCTGTGGACAGATGCAAAGTGGAAAAAATGCATACGTGGAAAGATGCATGTCCACACTAGTAACACCGGTAGATGTTAAAAAAGTGCTCATGGCGAATACATCCTTGAAGAGGTCACCATTGCCTGTAATAAAAACACTGTCCCCGGAGACAAATCCGCCATGTTCCCATCTGGCATTAGACTTGGTACCCCCGCTCTCACAACACGAGGTCTTTTAGAAGAAAACATGGATAATGTTGTCGATTTCACTGACCGTGCTCTGCAATTTGCAAAGGATGCTACCACGTACCACTGCCGCTGGTCCTAAGATTGCCGATTACTACAAAATTTTATACGAAAATTCCGAATTAGCTGGAAGAGTGAAGTCTTTATCAAAAGAAATCGAAACCTTTAGTGCAACATTCCCAATACTACCTGGTATAGAAGATCTGTAAACACAAAAAAAAACTAAAAGACGTAGTAATACGTGTCGAAATATTTATTAATGATTTTTTTTATACATAAACACAAAAATGGATCACAGAATAGTTTTGTTATTTTTTCGCGTAGTTTTATCATCCGCAATGCAGAAACATTTGGGACAATTTCTTGGCCTTTGTTGCCTTTTTAAGGCAAAAACTTGAAGCAGCAATTGGTGGAGTTTCCATTTATTGAACCAGCAACACCCTGGAAAAGATAGTATATAAATTTAATCGACAATGCAAAATATAAATGAAAAGTATTGCTTACAATTTCTTCAAACAAAAATCTATTTACCAGCAGCACTTTCAACGATTTGACGTTTGTCACTTTGACAACTGGGTTTATTTTAAATCCGGGATCAAAATATAAACCTGGGATCAAATTTTGACAACTGGGTTTATTTCTATTGGATTTAAATTTATTGAGTGAATAATATGGCCGTTAGTTTTAAATTCGGATGTGCTATTCACCAAGCAATAATAGGGTCTGGTCTAAGCTAATTCGAATATTCGAAAAATAAGGTTTTTGAGTCTCTGAACGCACACTTTTCGAACTACTTCGAAAATTTCAGTGTCAATTGTCAAAATCAGTCCAAAACAGAAAAAATTATCGGAAATTTAAGAAATGGTAGAGCGTAAAATTAATTCATTCTCTGTATTGCAAACCATAATTCGAATTTCTTATTATTTTCAGCAGTTATTTATGATTTTTGAATAACAACCACAAATGACGCTGTCAGTAAATTTCGAATTTTCGAAGTTATTTAAAACAACAACCGCTCATAACTTAAGAGTGGTAGCGACCACTCTTAAGTGTTATGAGCGCTCATAAATCTGCACTAATAGTGGTCGGTGAATAGGTTTATGAGGCACTTAGTTTAAGATTTCTTGGTGAATACCACCCTAAAACTTTTATCCAAGTCGGGGTTGAAGAGCAATCCGATGTGCATATTGAAGAGGAAGAACAACAAAATCAGTGTGTCGAAGAAAGTTTTATTGATGTTCAACATGACCCAACGTGTGCAGTTATCCCTAAACCAAATCAAAAGACCGAAACAAACTGTATAATGAGACTACCTCATACCGGTTTCACACTGCGCCGAAATCCGGATTTCGAGCCAAAAAAGTAGTAAAAAGCCGAAATCTCAAAAAAATCGACTAGTTTCTCCATACAAAATTTACATTTTTTCTAGTCTATTTTTTTCGGATTTCCACAAAATCTCCTCCAAAATGTAGTAAAACTAAATAATGGTGAAATGGAACGAACCTCAGAACAGCGAACGAAAGTGAACTATCACAAAAAACAACAACAATGCTTAAGAAAGCTGACACTTGTCATCGAAATTTTGTATTTTACTATAGAAATCGAACAGTTTAGTTGCTGACGTGTTGTTGTGTCAGGATAGTATTTATAAATATTTTCGGAAAATTGTTAATGAAAGTTTTGCGTTTCGTTATTTATTTAATTAGTACGACACAAACGTTCCACCTCTTTCGTGTAGTTATCAACTCGACATCAAACTATGATATCCTCCAAATTGGTCGTTAAAATGTTGCAATGCAGAATTTGTCAAGTGAGGACTATTGGAATTCTTAGACCTTAGACCTTAGACCTCCAATAAATCATCAGATCCTATTCAAAAAATTTTTTTTGAGAAAATTCAAGAACATAAAAGCAAGAGCAGTGGCGGAAAGATAGTAGTTAGTAGACTCCAATAGCGACATCAAAAAGGAAATGAAGAGAACGAACTTGAACGTGTTGCTAAATAATTTGGCGGAGGAGGTGGAGTGGACATGACTGCATTCCCAGCTTTCAAGCTTGACGAACCTCAAATTGATCCGATTGGCAACTAAGTTGTAAACAAAAGATGCGGCTAAAATGAGATTAAACTGGATTGAGATTTCGCAATGCTATTCTAGGTTCCCAAATAAAATGTCACTTAGTGCGTCGCTCTCTAATAACGAGCTAAAGATTTTTCTGAAAATGAAGTTGAACCTTCATCACCGAAAAAAAGTCATTTTAGTCTGCTTATAGCTAAAAGATGTCTTTCTAGCAATGACCTCAATGACATCGCCTCGCCTAGTAAGCTTCGAGTTTCGGATTCGCTTCTCAATTCTCGTGACAGTGAAAAAGATGTTTCAATGAGTCCAATTGCATCGCCGTCAACTTCTTTTACAGTACCTTCAGCGTAACCTTTATCGTCATATCTAAACAATTCTAAAACTTCATCAATCAATGGTGGTGATGAGAGTCGTGAAATAAGTGATATGCTCTGTGATTTCAACACGCCTAAAACTGAATCTAAAAGAAACATCTTCATCTCCATCACCAAATGTCTCCCATACAGAAGTGCCTGCGGATATTATTTCAAATTTCAAAAGCGACAGCTAATGAAAATTTATCAAAAATTCCATGTCCGTCCGGTGTCTATCAAGATGTCTTCAAAGAACTTCCACTTGATGTGCAAACAGAATTACTCAATTCGTGGAGAAGTTCAATGGCAGCCAAAGCAAATAACCTATAAGCACAAATGCGCCTGCTACAAGTAACATGAATACAAACACTAGCTAGGGGACAAAAAAACACACTTTATAGGTAGATGCAATTTATTTTGCAAAAATGTATAAATTTATTTAAAAAAAAAAATTAATAACTTACATAATATAATTTGAAAACAATATAATTTTAATTTTGTTACAAACAAAAAGAAAACTTACTATTAGGAGAACATTTTTGTACCATTAAAGAAGTATTAAAAAAAAAAAAGATGCTGTGAGATTTATTTTTATTGTGATTGGATCTATGGTATTTTCACGATGTTGTAGTATGCAAATATGAAGTTGCGTGCTTTTTTGTTTCTTTTTAAAATCCTGACGTGATTGATAAACGTTCTTTAAAAGAGAGCTGCATTTTCCGTGTTATATTGATAAGATGTTCGGTTTGACTTTTCCATCTTGAACTAAAGTAAGTAAATTTAGCCTTTTGCGCTAAGTCTATATGAAGTCTACATAGTAAGAAGGTTCTCCTAAAGACATGCGTCTTGTGCAGTTTGCGCACCTTAGAATGTAAGTATCTAGTAAGTCGTAGAACTCTTTTGATTAAAAAATAAGAGCAATCTCATGTCCTTTTCCTGAAAAAAAATTTATAAATAAAAATAAAAAGGAATTGTGTTTGCAAATACATACATACATGTTACAGTTTAATAAATCTGAGTTGCAAAAATTTGAATTATTGGTGGGGACCCGCTGCCTTGTCCAACAACCCAATTATTCCCCATTCAAAACTAAGCTTCGTTCTCCCAGCAACCACCATCATAGATCAAATTTACTGGTCCATGGTCCCCACGGCTACTTCTGGATCGTTAGGGGGTGGACGTGGCTCGTCACCGTCACCACCTGAACTCGTTGAAGGCTCGTCCTCTTTTCTTTTTGATGGTACTGGTGCAGACCCAACTTAAGCATTTGCCATATCCAATCCACGCGTGCCGATGGCACTACTTGATAGACGTGTGGTCCCTGATCGTCAACCAAAAGCCCTACACCATACGGAAGGCGGTCACACCGCTGAGTAGTTACTTGCATTTTGTTATGAAACGTGACACGGAGTAAGTTGTAACGTAGGCATAATTCAAACACTCCGTACGAAGATTACCACTTAGAACACAAGCATCGGCAGTAGTACCGGCAATTAAAATACTTAAATGATCTTCGATTGGTATACTTTTCTTCTGGCTTGACGATAGTTCAGAATTGGCATGCCTCAAACTAACTAAAACTTCGTAGTCATGGTTCTTGAGGCCTAGAGTTGCGTAGCCTAGTTTAACCGCTTCCTTTGCATATTCAACCTGATGGAGTCGCCCCTGGGGATTCCAAACAGTGACATCACTATCGTATTGGTTGCATTTTGGTAACACAGCGGTCTAGCTTGACACCACTACCATTGGCAGTGGCACCGTTCCCATTTCCATTTAGAGAACTACTCGGATTGGTGTTGGCAGTGGCCGAACAATTTGCATTTACATTGCCACTTTCCTTGTAGGATTCTCGGTTTTCAAAGTTAATTTTTGTATGTAAAGACCTAACTACGCACTTCCAAAGTTAATTAAATTTTATTTGTTTTAATCGAACTTTTCACTTTTTTCACTTGTATATATTTATCTTGGTTTATTGTTTTCATTTCTTGAAACAAACCGCAAGCAAAATAGTTGAAATTCTTGCAAAATTCACATGAATATTTCAAGTGTGAAGTTAGTGTCAGTGTCAAACGTCAAACAAAATCTGCTCTACTACCTCGCTGCAGTGTGAATGGGTTGAATCTAGTACCACCCAAATCAAAATCAAAATCTGGATTTGCGTGCTGTGTGAAAAGGACATCAAGCCCAAAAGAAGGTGAATAAAAAATTTGGTTTAAGGCCGTGTGTGAATTGCGTTAAAATTTGCGTTAAAACTTCTACCACGATTAAAATTTGACGTCTTGTTTGAGGTGGGATCAAATTTAGCCATTTGCTGTGTGAATTGCGTTAAAACAATTATTTTAACCAAGATTTCTGCGTAGGTTAAAAAAATTTCCCTCGATAATTTTAGAAATTTCCCTGAACAAAAATTGGTTCTCTTTTCACGGAAAAATAATTTCAATTACAAAACATATTTTTAAGAAAACAGGGTTAATAAAAAGTCTCTGAAGCTGAAAAAAAATCTTTTTTATGTATTGTTCTCGATTCTAATGTCATATTTTAAAACAACAATGAAAAATATTCAAATAAAATTCCCATTTTGATTAATTGATTTATTCGGTATAGTAACACTGAAAATTAGTTTTCATGGCTGATATCTCTCATACATTTCAAAAGAAACAAAACAATAAATTCGTATTTGGTTTAGAAAAATGACAAATTTAAAGTATTTTGTATTAATTCTTGTTTTTGTCATCCAGACTTATCCTAATTTCAATTAATTTTATTTTTTCTTCTTGAGACCCTAGAAAACAAACCATTGAATTTATATAAATTAATTGATTTCTAACTGACATTTAATGTATAGTTTTCCAGCCTGCCTTCGTTTTTTTTTCTTGATTCATATTTCGTTGTTTGAATTGAATGCAAAGCAAGAGCAAATTTCTCTATCACTAGAAACGTCAAATTTTAACACACTTTAACCTGCTCCACAGCTCGATAAATTTTAACACATTTTATTCACCTCATTAGTGTCAAATTTTAACGCGGGTTAAATTTTAACACACATTTTAACGCAATTCACACACGGCCTAAGAAGACCTTTTGTGGGTTTTCTTTCTGCGTCGTAAGGCACGTTGGGTGAACTTTTGATCTGTTTTATGTATTCGCTTGGATTCTGCATGGTATTGCGTTGGAGAACAATTGAGAAAATTGTTATGGATGGTGGTATTGGCTGTATGGGAAGAGAAAAAAAAAGATATGTGAAATACTGCACACGAAACGTAAACAAACTTACCTTGTAAGTTCTCTTTCCTACTCCAGCCTGGTTCTTGTTTTTTTCATTTGTCCAATGTGTTGATCATGACTATATATAATACCTGAAAAATAAAAAGAAAAGGATACTGAAACAAATGCATTCTTAAATAAAGGAAAAACACAAATAAAATAAAAAATATCCAAATACCAGCCATTTGTTTTTAGTTTCGACAGCAACAAGTAAACAAGTGTCACTTGCCACAACATACAAAAAAAGAGAAGGTGAACATCGGTGTGGAACATGTGGAACGTGTGGAACTAAAAATGTGGAACTATAAATGGAATGACAGTAGGGTTGGAATTTCTGTGTGACGTTTATGTTCTTTATATTATGTATTTAGTTGTTATATTTATTTATATAGTATGTATTATTATATTATTTATGTATTTATGTATACTTATGTGTTATAAGTGTTATTTATTTTCGTTATTTATTTATATGTTATGTTCTAGTGTATTGTTATGTATTTCTAATGTGCGCATTTATTTATGTATTGTATGTGCATAGGCAGTTTATGTTAAGTTAAGTATTTTAAGTATTTATGTAAGTATTTATTATTGTATTGTAAGTTGATATGCGCACGTTATGTAGTATTTTGAAAGTCTTTTGGTTAAAAATAAAAATTGAAATCTTGAACGCCCTCACATCATTCCCACTAGCGATGCTACGCCAGACGCCACAGTGAGTCACCTGGTACTTCTTTAAAGAGAGTGATAGTGAATGATGTGAATGTGGATGGCAAACGAACCGTTCGACTTTGAACATGGACAACAAAGTCATGTTCAAACTGTGACTTAAAGTCGATGGACAAGTGGAAAATAAAAATCAAGTGCAATAATTGCTTAAAATTTGTTAAAGTAATTTTTATGTAAGTAAGTTTAATTTTCTAGGTATAAATGTGTATTTAATTTATTTAAAATATAAAAATAGTGCAGTGAAGTGAGTTATTCTGAGATAAGAAAAAAAAAAACAAGGAAAAAGATACTGACGGCCAATTCGTGCAGCACACATATATGTACACACATTCGAATCAAAAATACCACGGGTGAGTTTATGTTCAAATTTTTAAAGTGCGATCTTAAATAGGATTTTTGGTAGTTCTGGGGGTCAGGGCGAGCAGATTTTTAAATCGGAAAAGAGAAGCCTGTCCAAATAAAAGTGACTCCAAAAAGTGGTTGAAAAGAGCCCATACGAGCGATCAAAAATTCTTCATAGCTGGATTGAGCCTACCCAGAAGTAAATTTAAATAAGACTCCAGAACCGTGGGTACATTTTGTTTACATTTATTTAAACGTTTAAACCAAATTTGTTCGTGCGAAAAGAAAAAAAATTATATATATATGTACGTCATAAGACATTACAAGAGGCAAAATCAAAACATTGCACTATTGGCCGAGTGCCAAGGCGAGGCCAGGTCCGGCCTGAGGTGTGAAGCGCCCGCAGGGCCCAAACACGGAAATTGCTCCAGTGATTGCTGATTTTTGTAATAAGTCTTCGGCGTGATTTTTTTTTGTTATTTATTTATTTATTTAATTTTTAGTAATTTTTTTTTATATTTATTTTACATTTTTTATTCTTTTTATATAACATTTTGCTCGTTTTGTTTCACATTTTTCTTTTTTTGTTGATATTTCCTTTTTTTGTTGTGTGGGTTTGTTGTTTTTTTTTCCAAGTTCTTTGTCGTATAGGGTTGCGATCGTTTTCCTTACCTGTACTTAGGCTCTTTGCATGTTAAAACGAGGCCACCTTGCGGCCATATATATCCGCTACAGGGAGCTCCTTTTAGGCAGGATTAGAAGTAGGTTGGTGGAAACAATCCCGTCGAGCCAAGGTAGTGAAGAGATCGGTCGTAAGTCGAAGAGAGAAGAAGGAAAAAAGAAGATAAAGAGAATTACCAAAAAGGTTATAAGAATAATAAAGAAACACAAGCAAAAATAGGATAAAATTACACAAAAACAAAAAAACATTAAAATACAAAAAAAAAAAACATAAAAACATAAAAATACAAAAAAAAACATAAAAATATAGAAAAACATAAAAATATAAAATAGTATTAAGGTTAGTGTTAGGATTTTCGTCATTTATTCTTTTTTTTTGTTATTTATTATTTTTTTCTGTTAATTTATTATTTACTGGTTTTGTTTAAATTTTAGTTTCATTTTAGTTTTTCTTTTGAGTTGTTTTGGTTCATTTTGTTTAAATTTCAAATTTCATTTTGGTCAGATCTTTTTGTTGTTTTCGACCATATGTTTTATTTTTTTGTTGTTAGTTTATCTTTGGAAATAAAATTGTGCATCACGCCGGCAGGTTGAAATTGAGGTTTTTTTTGTTCTGCGAGTGTGATGGCGTGCTAAGCACGATTTCAGGGGGATGAGGAGGTTGGCGATGCATCGTTGGTGATTGGTTTCTCCTGGCAGCAGTGATCGCGTTCGGGGAAGTCGACAATATGGCCGACCGAGTTCCATGGTTGGGTGGGCTACAGGCCACACTGCGACGTCACCATGCAGTGCCTGAAGTGTGGTAAGGTTTTTGTGGTGGTGGTTTTTTGGCACGATTTATGTTTTGTAATGTGGTTTCCGTCTGGCGAAGAGGCAAGATCCCCCCCTAATCCGGCGAGCTAAGCTGAGCATCGCAAGCGTGCCAGGTCTCTTCGTCATGACACTTCCTTTTCCCTTCCTTTTCCAATATCCGTTTCCTTCCTTTTCTTTTTACCTTTCCTTTATTCTTTCCTTTCCTTTTCCATCTTCCTTTCCAATCCTATCCTTTTTCCTCTACCTCAACTTTCCCACTACCTAACCCAATCCTCTACCTATCCCAATTCTATTCCTTAATCCAACTACCTTTCCCAACCTTCAACCCCTACCATATTACAAATGGCGCCCAGACGTGTTGTCCAAAGTGTTTGTCATAACCTTAGTCGATTTTTCAAGCGGCATCAGAGTGAGTCGTATGTCATGATAAGGATAGCTTTTTAGCATGCCTTTTCATTTGCGACGACACATTCTGCTGTCACTTGGAAAATCATTCCTCCCTGGGTAAGTTAAAGCTACTGCAGCTTTGGATACTAGAACCAAGTAAGTCTTCAAGTGGAAAGTCCTAAGACATACCACTTGAATCGCGACTTGGATTCGAATTCCAGAGCAGTGGTGACTGACTTATCTAATCCTATCCTTCCTAAATTGTGACGTTATAGCTTCTGCAGTTTCAAGGTTCAGATTCTAGTATGTCCTCTGGTGGAAAGTCTCTGACATACCGCCAGAGTAGCGACTTGAATCAAGACCAAGGAACTGTAGTAGCTACCCTACCCTATATCCTATTCTATTTCTAACGTTGATGGTGTTTGGTTCAGAAAAATCGTAAGTCTTGGAAAGGGAAGCTTTTGCATGCCTGACCAATCGCGACGAGGACTTTTGAACTGAACAACATCAACAATAATCCTATGTTAAAGTTTTTTATGTTGTTAATTTTGTTATTGTCTTTCTGTGTCTTACCACACTTCAGAGTAGAGATAACAATGTTAAAAGTATGATGCTGCTGTCAGGATTTTCACATCAACGTTGAGACCAACCATGATGCATCCAAATCCGCCTTCCACATCCCCCGAATCCAATTGAAAAATAAAAGACAAACAAGTTAAAACAAATACAAAAACAAATTAAAACAAATTGTTACCTTTTTTTCGTTTAGCCCATTTTTTTCATTTCGTTGTTAGGTTTTAGTGTAGTCGTTTTTCGTTAGGATTTTTAAGTTATTTATTTTTCGTTGTCAGTTTTCATTCAATTTTTTGTTAGGATTTAGTTCAACTCTTGCGTTTAGTCTTTCGTTTCTTCTTTCTTCTTCGTTTTGGTGTTTCATTTTTGATAGTGTTTAACGTCATGAATACGGAAAAAGATAAGGAACAAGATATAAGTTTTACAATAGATACGAGGAGTACGAAGCGAGGTTTTGGGGGCAGGTCTCCAGTCAAAAAGCCTCAGCCTTCGGGCATGGAGAGTGCAAGTAGTAACGCTGGAGTAGGTGCCGACCAAGGCCAAACGAGCGGGACCATCTCTGAGGAGTTGCAGTCCGCAATCGACGTGGCAGTGGGAAATGCTTGTCAGGCCCATGTAAGTTCTCTCGGGGAGAAACTGACGGAGTCTCTCACAGAGCTGATGAGGGTCAGTTTCTCAGAATTCCAGAAAAGCTTAAGTGGACCTGACAATTTAGTACCGCCGCCGGTAGAAAGACAACTTCCTCCAAGTCGTGGAGCCGCGTTGCAAAATGCTGGCAATGGCAACGGTCATTCTCAGCTGGATCAGTCTGCGAGGCCGTTTGTTCCGTCAAGGGAACCAAACCAATATAGAGATTTTAGGGGTGAAAATGGAGCGTACCAAGCTCACTTTCACCCAGAGCAGAACCGGTTTCGACGAAGTCCTTACGGTCACTCGAGTTACCCATCAAACCCGCAAGGTGTCCCCGTCAGGGTTGACAAGTGGGGTTTGAAATTCGATGGAGATTCCAACAAGCTGACCGTGGAGGAGTTCGTCTTCCGTGTAGAGACTCTGCAAAGTCAGTATGACTGTGCCTGGGCTGAGATTTTGAGAAGTTTCCATCTTCTCCTCTCAGGTGCCGCCTATGAATGGTACTGGCAGTTCCAGCGGTCCATTTCTCGTCCCGACTGGCCCACATTGCGCGACGCCCTTAAGAGGCAGTTTCAAAGCGTGCGGTCGGATTTAGACGTGGTGAGGGACATTATGGACCGCAGGCAAGGCGACTGGGAGCCGGTTGATGAGTTTTTCGCTGCCATCAACCGGATGAGATCTCAGCTCAGGATGCAGATTTCCGAAGGTGAGCTGGTGCGCATCCTGAAGAAAAATCTCAACCAACATTTGGGAAGACTGGTCTACCCGCAAGTTATATTCACAATGGACCAGCTGAGAATGGCGTGTAAGGATGCCGAGTACACCTTTCCAGTGGTGAGAGATGGTCCCCGTCAAAATAGACAGGTAATGAAGCCCATGGTGTACGAGCTGGAGACTGAGCCGGAGGAGCAAAGTCACCCCGAAGACCAATTGGCCGCGTTCCAGCACATGGGAGCCCGACCAAAACCAAGTCGGGGGTACAACGACACCTCCAATTTGAAGTGCTGGAACTGCGAGCAGCCAGGTCACCTGTACCAGGATTGCACAGCCGCAAGAACTCTGTTTTGTTACAGGTGCGGTGAGGCTGGGGTAATCACTCCAAAATGCCCCAAGTGCAATCCGGAAAACCGGTACAGGAACGTGAAGTCTTCGGGGGAGTCACGTTCCACCCAAGCCCCGCAATAATACTTAAAGAGAACGAAACGAATAAAATACAAATATTGAAGCGAGCAGAAACTAAACCAAAAGAAGTGAAGAGATACGAAATTAGACCTCTTCACATTAGGTTAAGAGAATACCATATAGCTAGGGATAGGATTTTTAACCAGAAGAGTAGCGCAGTATCGAAAAGAATCCTGAAAACTAGAGAAAGGTTCAGACTCAGAAAAAGCATTAGAAAAAGTATTTTGTCGACGGTGGTCGACGTGTCTTCTGACCCAAGACCTTACGCTAGGGTCACTATAGGCAATAAAAACCTGCTAGGTTTGCTCGATAGTGGCGCTAGCGTAAGCATTTTGGGGAAAAATTGTAAAAATTTGTTAGAGGAACTGAAGGTTCCCATGATTGCCCACCAATCAGGTGTTAAGACAGCTGACGGCAAGTTGCAGTCAATAGTCGGCAAAATTAAAGTAGAAGTGCTATACAAAGGACGTAAAGCACCAATTGAATTTTATTTGGTCCCAAACCTGGATCAGGAGTTGTACCTGGGTGTAGATTTTTGGAAGGCTTTCCAAATCGCACCGGGTGTGGTTAGTACTATCTCAATGATAGAAGAACAAGCTGACCTGCTAAACGCTCATCAGTTGTCTCTTGAGCAACAGTCGAGGTTGGAAGCTGTCAGGATGAAGTTCCTTGACTATGACCGTCACGGCTTAGGTAAGACGTCTTTGATGGAGCACGTCATAGATACCGGAGATGCGGTACCTGTCAAGCAGCGTCACTACCCTGTTTCCCCAGCGGTGCAAGCCATATTGTACCAGGAATTGGACAGAATGCTAGAGCTCGGCGTTATTGAGGAGAGCGAGAGCCCTTGGTGTTCACCTGTTGCCCTTATTAAGAAGATAGGCGAAAACAACGCCGTAAAATACCGGTTTTGCCTTGACGCTCGTAAGGTCAACTCGGTTACAAAGAAGGATGCTAACCCTCTTCCCCATATCGAAGGGCTCCTCAGTCGTCTACCAGACACCTACTTTATAAGTAGTGTGGACCTAAAAGAGGCATTCTGGCAGATACCGCTGGAGGAACAGAGTAGGGAAAAAACTGCGTTTGCGGTACCGGGGAGACCTTTGTACCAGTTTAAGGTTATGCCTTTTGGGCTGTGTAATGCCGCTCAAAGGTTATGCCGTTTAATGGACAAAGTGATCCCTGCACGACTCAGAGATCGAGTTTTCGTCTATCTAGACGATTTGCTTATCATTGCGCCGGACTTTGAGACGCATATCAGTCTGCTAGAACAGGTAGCTGATTGCTTGAGAAAAGCAAACCTCACGATAAACCTAAAAAAGTCTAAATTCTGCTTCAAAGAGCTGAAGTATTTAGGTTATATCGTAGGTGGTGGAAAGTTAAAGACTGACCCGGCCAAGGTCGAGGCAGTCGTTGACTTTCCGCTTCCCAAGAACCCAAGACAGGTTCGTCGGCTACTTGGTCTAGCAGGATGGTATAGACGGTTTATTAAGGACTTCTCTACCCTGACGGCTCCGTTGACCGATACGCTGAAGAAGAAAAACACCAAGTTCGAGATGACTGATGAAGCAATAGCAGCGTTCGAGCGACTGAAAACGGCATTAACATCAGCCCCTGTTCTCACGCACCCGGATTTCAAGAAGCGATTTTACATCCAGTGTGACGCTTCTGATTCAGGTATTGGTGCAGTGCTTTTCCAAAGAAAAACCGACGATGAAGAGAGTCCAGTGTCTTACTTCTCCCAGAAGCTCAACTCGTGTCAACGAAACTACAGTGTGACCGAGAAAGAGTGCATGGCTGCTGTAATGGCAATCAAACGTTTCAGGCCCTATGTTGAGGGTATGGATTTTACAGTCATCACCGATCACTCAAGCCTTAAGTGGCTAATGAATATGAAAGACCTGAACGGTCGACTGGCCCGGTGGAGTCTTGATCTCCAATCCTATACCTTCGACATAGAGCACAGAAAAGGAGCGCTAAATGTTGTGCCTGATACTCTTTCTCGGGCACACTTAGAGAGTATTGAGTTGGAAGAAGTAGCGCCCATAATTGACCTGGACTCGGAGGAGTTTAAGTCGGAAGAATACATGAATCTCATTAAAACAATTAGAGAAAACCACGAGCAGTTACCTGACTTAAAGGTAGACGGGGACTTCGTTTATAAGAAGTGGTTGCCTCCAAGTGGTGAAGAGTGGCTGGAGGAACACACTTGGCGACTCTGGATTCCTTCTGGTCTCACCGAAGAAATCATCGCCAAGTCCCATGAACCACCGAAGTCTGCTCATGGTGGCATTGCTAAAACGCTCCATAGAGTACGGCAGTACTTTTACTGGCCAAACATGACCGTACAAATTAAAAACTTTGTAAACAACTGTGCAATATGCAAGCAATGCAAACCTACCAATCAAGTTCAACGTCCCCCTATGTCTACCAATTTTTGTACTGATCGTCCGTTTCAAAAACTATATGTTGATTTTCTTGGTCCCTATCCGAGATCAAAAATCGGTAATTGTTATATATTTGTTGTCCTTGACCATTTTTCAAAGTTTATGTTTTTCAAGCCACTAAAAGCCGCAAATTCCCAAGCCACTGTGAACTATTTGAAAAATGAAATATTTAACACTTTTGGAGTACCTCAGATAATCCATTCAGACAATGGAAAGCAGTTTCTGTCGAAGCAGTTCCAGAACTTGCTTCAGAAGTTCGGCATCCGCCACTTTAAAACTGCGAATTACGCGCCGCAATCCAACGCCTCGGAGAGGGTCAATCGCACATTGCTTGCCGCTTTAAGATCATATCTTAAAGACGATCAACGCGAATGGGATATCCACCTCAACGAGATCGCGTCAGCATTGCGGAGTTCAGTACACTCATCTACTGGTGTGTCACCATATTTTGCCTTGTTTGGTACAAACATGATGACACACGCCAGTAGTTACGGGTTGGCTGAACAACTAGATGCGGTGGAGGACGGTGAGCTGATGACCCTTCCGAGGTACGACAGACTGCGAATTATACGGCAAAAGATAAAAGAATCCATTTTGGATTCCCAAGAAAAAAGTGCAGTAAAATATAACGTTAGGTCAAGAGAGATAAACTATCAACCCGGACAAGAAGTGTTCAAGAGGAACTTCATTTTAAGTGACACTTCAAAATATTTAAGTGCAAAGTTATGTCCAAAATATGTTAAATGTCTTATTGTTAAGCCTGTGGGAAAGAATATGTATGAGGTCGAAAACCTTAACGGTAAAATGTTAGGCGTTTATCACGCAAAAGACCTCAAGCAATAAACATCTGTGATATCTGTGTGTATTTCCATTTCATGTAACTTTACATCAAACACCTGTGATATCTCTGTTTATTTATATATATTTTTTGTCCCACTATTCATAAGAATTAGCTTAAGTTAAATCAATACGTGCAATATTAACTACTGTGATATCACTTTAAAGATTTGTTTTATTTTTATTTATTTATACATAGCACCGAACTATAGCCGAAATGGCAAAATGCAATAGACACTGTGATACTTAGAGTTTTAAGATGTCCCGCTTTACGCGACTATTTGTCCACTTAGTACCTGATTTTATGTTTTTTTTATAGGTCAAAGACCTACGGTTAAGTGCAATATACAAACTGTGATATCCATATATATTTTATTCTAGTCCACTTATGTGTCTATTGTCCAACTAACGTACCTGATTTAGGTAGAAGTTGTAAACTTAAAATGCAATACAAATCTGTGATATTTACACATATCTTCAAACGTCTATGTACCTGATTAATGTTTTCTTTCGATAGTATCGAAAGCAATTTATTTTTTTCTGTGATATTCATGTTCACTATTGTCTTTTGTATGTAAATTCAATACACTGCACTTGTCTACCTATTCTACTAAATCAATAATTTGCCCGACTGCAACAAGTCTTGTCTTACACGCAACAAAAACAATTTTTCTTAAATATGAAATGCTATCCGCCAGAACACCCCAATTGCAAAATGAACTTTTTCTTAACGAATACTGCTACTCTACATTCCCTCCCCTGGCTATGGTAGTCCATAACCCAATCTTAATCTCACTATGCACTATGATAAGATTAAGTATATGTTAAGTATTGTTTCTTATTTGTTATTTATTTTCATAGATTTATTTATTTATTTATTTATTTACATAGTATAGTTATTTATTTATATTTATTTATACCCGTAGGTTAGTTATTTTTAAGTATTGTGATAGCTCTAAGCCTTATATTATGTGATACTAGTTGATAAGTACGTGTTTCGTAACTTGTCAACAGATCTATGTTATTTATTTTTTTTGGTAGTTTATTTATAAGTTATTTTTCTGTAAATACGTATTGTTAATAAAATATGTATGTTTTTAGGTATATTCTATGTATTTATTTCAGGTATTATTAGTTATTTATTAGAAACAAAAGCAGAAATCTCATACTACGTCTACTGAAAAAAAAAAAAAAACAACCAACATACATAAATTCCATGGGGTATATTGTGATTATCCCTCACAGGTGGACGTAGTCTTATGCCCGGCTATGTTTTGTGGGTTCTTCCCCACGTTCTCCAGCCATCCTGCCACCGACGGAGTCTACTACAGGGTAGTCTCCTACGCCGGTGTTTTGTTATGGATGGTGGTATTGGCTGTATGGGAAGAGAAAAAAAAAGATATGTGAAATACTGCACACGAAACGTAAACAAACTTACCTTGTAAGTTCTCTTTCCTACTCCAGCCTGGTTCTTGTTTTTTTCATTTGTCCAATGTGTTGATCATGACTATATATAATACCTGAAAAATAAAAAGAAAAGGATACTGAAACAAATGCATTCTTAAATAAAGGAAAAACACAAATAAAATAAAAAATATCCAAATACCAGCCATTTGTTTTTAGTTTCGACAGCAACAAGTAAACAAGTGTCACTTGCCACAACATACAAAAAAAGAGAAGGTGAACATCGGTGTGGAACATGTGGAACGTGTGGAACTAAAAATGTGGAACTATAAATGGAATGACAGTAGGGTTGGAATTTCTGTGTGACGTTTATGTTCTTTATATTATGTATTTAGTTGTTATATTTATTTATATAGTATGTATTATTATATTATTTATGTATTTATGTATACTTATGTGTTATAAGTGTTATTTATTTTCGTTATTTATTTATATGTTATGTTCTAGTGTATTGTTATGTATTTCTAATGTGCGCATTTATTTATGTATTGAATGTGCATAGGCAGTTTATGTTAAGTTAAGTATTTTAAGTATTTATGTAAGTATTTATTATTGTATTGTAAGTTGATATGCGCACGTTATGTAGTATTTTGAAAGTCTTTTGGTTAAAAATAAAAATTGAAATCTTGAACGCCCTCACATCATTCCCACTAGCGATGCTACGCCAGACGCCACAGTGAGTCACCTGGTACTTCTTTAAAGAGAGTGATAGTGAATGATGTGAATGTGGATGGCAAACGAACCGTTCGACTTTGAACATGGACAACAAAGTCATGTTCAAACTGTGACTTAAAGTCGATGGACAAGTGGAAAATAAAAATCAAGTGCAATAATTGCTTAAAATTTGTTAAAGTAATTTTTATGTAAGTAAGTTTAATTTTCTAGGTATAAATGTGTATTTAATTTATTTAAAATATAAAAATAGTGCAGTGAAGTGAGTTATTCTGAGATAAGAAAAAAAAAAACAAGGAAAAAGATACTGACGGCCAATTCGTGCAGCACACATATATGTACACACATTCGAATCAAAAATACCACGGGTGAGTTTATGTTCAAATTTTTAAAGTGCGATCTTAAATAGGATTTTTGGTAGTTCTGGGGGTCAGGGCGAGCAGATTTTTAAATCGGAAAAGAGAAGCCTGTCCAAATAAAAGTGACTCCAAAAAGTGGTTGAAAAGAGCCCATACGAGCGATCAAAAATTCTTCATAGCTGGATTGAGCCTACCCAGAAGTAAATTTAAATAAGACTCCAGAACCGTGGGTACATTTTGTTTACATTTATTTAAACGTTTAAACCAAATTTGTTCGTGCGAAAAGAAAAAAAATTATATATATATGTACGTCATAAGACATTACAAGAGGCAAAATCAAAACATTGCACTATTGGCCGAGTGCCAAGGCGAGGCCAGGTCCGGCCTGAGGTGTGAAGCGCCCGCAGGGCCCAAACACGGAAATTGCTCCAGTGATTGCTGATTTTTGTAATAAGTCTTCGGCGTGATTTTTTTTTGTTATTTATTTATTTATTTAATTTTTAGTAATTTTTTTTTATATTTATTTTACATTTTTTATTCTTTTTATATAACATTTTGCTCGTTTTGTTTCACATTTTTCTTTTTTTGTTGATATTTCCTTTTTTTGTTGTGTGGGTTTGTTGTTTTTTTTTCCAAGTTCTTTGTCGTATAGGGTTGCGATCGTTTTCCTTACCTGTACTTAGGCTCTTTGCATGTTAAAACGAGGCCACCTTGCGGCCATATATATCCGCTACAGGGAGCTCCTTTTAGGCAGGATTAGAAGTAGGTTGGTGGAAACAATCCCGTCGAGCCAAGGTAGTGAAGAGATCGGTCGTAAGTCGAAGAGAGAAGAAGGAAAAAAGAAGATAAAGAGAATTACCAAAAAGGTTATAAGAATAATAAAGAAACACAAGCAAAAATAGGATAAAATTACAAAAAAACAAAAAAACATTAAAATACAAAAAAAAAAACATAAGACATAAAAATACAAAAAAAAACATAAAAATATAGAAAAACATAAAAATATAAAATAGTATTAAGGTTAGTGTTAGGATTTTCGTCATTTATTCTTTTTTTTTGTTATTTATTATTTTTTTCTGTTAATTTATTATTTACTGGTTTTGTTTAAATTTTAGTTTCATTTTAGTTTTTCTTTTGAGTTGTTTTGGTTCATTTTGTTTAAATTTCAAATTTCATTTTGGTCAGATCTTTTTGTTGTTTTCGACCATATGTTTTATTTTTTTGTTGTTAGTTTATCTTTGGAAATAAAATTGTGCATCACGCCGGCAGGTTGAAATTGAGGTTTTTTTTGTTCTGCGAGTGTGATGGCGTGCTAAGCACGATTTCAGGGGGATGAGGAGGTTGGCGATGCATCGTTGGTGATTGGTTTCTCCTGGCAGCAGTGATCGCGTTCGGGAAAGTCGACAATATGGCCGACCGAGTTCCATGGTTGGGTGGGCTACAGGCCACACTGCGACGTCACCATGCAGTGCCTGAAGTGTGGTAAGGTTTTTGTGGTGGTGGTTTTTTGGCACGATTTATGTTTTGTAATGTGGTTTCCGTCTGGCGAAGAGGCAAGATCCCCCCCTAATCCGGCGAGCTAAGCTGAGCATCGCAAGCGTGCCAGGTCTCTTCGTCATGACACTTCCTTTTCCCTTCCTTTTCCAATATCCGTTTCCTTCCTTTTCTTTTTACCTTTCCTTTATTCTTTCCTTTCCTTTTCCATCTTCCTTTCCAATCCTATCCTTTTTCCTCTACCTCAACTTTCCCACTACCTAACCCAATCCTCTACCTATCCCAATTCTATTCCTTAATCCAACTACCTTTCCCAACCTTCAACCCCTACCATATTACAAAATTTGGCGGGTGTGTATGGGGATGACTCTGTTGCCAGTTTCGCACTTTGTGCCAATTTAAGTGCCTTCTTTCCAAGGAGAGTATTCTTTGGGGTTTTAGGTGAGCCGGTTTGTTTTAAGTTTGCAAAAGGATTTGGTACAATAGGTGCGTTTTTTTTCTCAAGACTATAAAGGCTTCATCAAATAGAGAAAAAAAACACGATCTAGTAATTTGGTAGCACTATGTATTTGGCATATGACTTGTGTGCAAACTTCAAAATAAATAAAAATATTTATTTGTTGTAGAAGAAATTGAATTTAAGAACTTGGCTCAGAAGCAACTGCATCAGGGTTTGGTAAGATAAATTGAATCTACTTATATTCAATGTATTTGAATGTATACAACCGTATCTCAATTAAAGATGGAACTTAACAATTTATCGAAGGAGCAGTGCGAAAACGAATCTGATGACCATCCAATGCTGCATTGCTTTGAAGCAGCTGTTCGCTATCTGCAGTCAGATTGATATGAGCAGTTGATACTTTCGGTTACGTTTAATCAGATGGTGAAGATTCATTCGTTGAAGTTCAAGACCCTCCTCAGTTGGGTTCTAAGAAAATCAAACTATTCATCAACCAACCTCGAAGCGTCGACTTAGACATGGCCGAGTCCAGTTCTTCCGTTCAGCATCTAACGTTAGTCGTTGAATTTTAAACAAAATAATTGAATTAATTGCATAATTTTATGATTTATTTTATTTAGATTGACTCCTAAGTTCCTAGAAGGGAACCCCATCAATCTAAGATACGTGAAGTTGCAGAACGTGCAGAACATCCGAATTGTTGTTCGCAACAATACCATTTTGTGGAGAAGTTACTCAAATCAACTTTCTTGGATTTATTGGCTCACCTCTGATGACAACAAGGATGAGCGATTTCAAGCGAGTGATTGGCAAAAAAGGGCAAAATCATTAAAATCCTTGATACCACAACGAGGCAACAAATTTATTTATTTTTATTGTTCCAAATCTTTTTTTTAGAAACATATTACTAAATTGACAAAACAATATCAGAATGTTTTTCTTTCTTTCTTCTGTTCGCTTGTTATCATCGTCCATGCCTTTTCCGCATGCTTCTGAGTGTAGTCCAGACTCCACTCATAAGAAAAGACCACATTTGACTTTTCAACTACTGTTTGGCTGTCTATTTGGTTGGCAGTTTGTCTACGCGCTTCTTCTTCTGTGAATCCATTTCTTTCAACAACCCGTCGGACGGCTTCTTCGGGTGAGACAATCATTGACCACACTTTGTGGCATTCTTTCTCCCAATCAGCTTTTAGGAGAATAGCAGCTTTTCAACGACAACGATCTTGGTACCGCTGCTCTCGTAGGCCAATTGTAAACGGCGCTTTACTTCAACTAATAGCTCTGGCCAAACGATAGAGTTAAGAGTTTCCAGTTCGGATGGATTTGCAAAAACGATTGGACCAAGTCTTAGGCGATCTATCCGCTTTTCGGGGCCGACATTTTCGCCACCGAAGTGCTCAACTATTTTCTCATAGCACATCGCAGTCCATCACAAATGCTCCAAGTGCCTGCAGACGCTGACCTACCTTACTCTTTCCAAAAGCAATCCCATCGGTAGGGCCGATTATGTAAGGCTCGGCCGAAGGTTAGGACGAGGCTGAAAGTAAATTAGGACTTTGCTTACAGACAAATTATGCAACAAAAGTCTTGCTTGTACTAACCTCCTTTGGTTTGACTCGTGTCCCAAAAAGGTCTATCGTGGTTTTGCTTGAACTTATTTTAAGTTCTTTTACTCCGTCGTCACTAAAGTCTTCCACCAGTTCAATACACAAAACATCATTCTTTTTAAATAGTCTTTCGTGATTTTTGTGTAGGATATTTACTTTTCTATCACATAATGGTCTAGAGTACATTTGGCTAGGTCTAATTTTTATGAAAAAAGCACACAAATATTGCGAGGGATGTCATTTCTTGAATTGAGAAATGAGAAATGTCATTTGGTACAATGGGTGCGTTCGGTGAGCTTACAAATTGTTAACTAAAATTTTGTCAAGTAACATAAATTTGTTGACAATTGTTAGCAAATGTATGAATTTGTAGCTACACCAAACGCACCCAATGACAGCCTTCGCCATTTTCGATAACATTTCCAAAAAATAGTTTGGTAGCACATTTTTGTTATCGGGCTAAGGAAATAAGACTGAATAAATTATGAGGCTAAGGGAAGCCCAGATAGCTAAATTTTTGTTGTATTTAGCACGTGAATTTTTTTAAGCCGTATAGGCTTGAGAAAAAAAACGTACCTAATAGGTGCGTTTTTTTGCACGCGTATATACACTTGCTTAAATTTTTGCATGTTAAATACAACAACAAAATAAGCGAATAGCGCGGATAAACTTCTACGTTTATTTCTGAAGCGAATATAAACTGCAAGTGCTACCAAGATCGTGTAGATGAATTTTTATAGATGTCAAAAAATTCATTCGAAATTCATCCGTTTGACAAAGCAAATAAAAACAAATTCCGATGTTTTTTTTTCTCATTTGTCAATGCCTGAATCCTGAAATGCTGAAACCTTAAGAACTACCTCCGCGGTGTTGGAGACTCCCTGGACGTGGTGGTAATTGGCGGCTAAATTGGCAAAGGAAAGCGAACTGGGACCTACTGAGGCTTTCTATTGGCCTGCTACGACGCCGACAACGAGGAGTACCAGAGCATTTGCAAAATTGGACCAGGTAAGATTACCATGTGTCTCTATTTCAACAAAATTCTAAACCACCCTTAAAGGTTTCAGTGACGAAGACCTTCAAACGCATGCTGAGTTCTTCAAAAAGCACGTGATCAAGACGCCCAAGTCATACTACCGCTACGACATCTCCCACCGAGCCAGACGAGTGGTTTGACGCCTTTCAAGTGCGGGAAATAAAATGTGCTGATCTCTCGCTTAGACCTCTCTGCTCACAAGGCAACAATCGGCATTGTGGATCCCGAAAAGGGCATCCCACTGCGTTTTCCGCGATCCATTCGGATACGAGATGACAAAACACCCGAAGATGCCACCTCTGCATCCCAAGTTGCTGGCAAGTACTCCAACCAAAACCTAGACCAAATCAAAAACCAGCAACACAAATCCAAGGACTCCGAGGAAGATTTCTATTAAAAGTCGAGTTTATTTTTAGTCGTTTGTTAAGATTGTGGTAGAAACTAATAAATTTAATGAAAAACTAAACATCGACTGTTTCCTTCTGGTTTTTGCGCTCCACTTCACGCATGCTTGTCCAGATGTTACCACCGGGCCCGGGCTTGGTGTCGTAGTTCATCGAGTCTGGCGGTGGAAATGGTGTCGTTTTGTCATGGTAGTAGCTGTTGGGAGCATGCATCACAAACTCGAGACATGAGATCTTTCGTGACTGTTCTTCGTCGGGGCCTTAGAACACAAGAAACTATCACTTTGAATCCTTAAGATTGTTTCACAGAGTAGTTACCGATCAGGTACGTGCTGGGGTCAAAACAATCGTTGGGGTTTGGACTTGACCAATGGTGTATTTAAGCGCTTTTATGTAAAGACACAGACGTCCGCTTGAAGGCTAAAAAGCATTAGTGAAATTCCTACTCCCTCACATCTGTTTAAGTTTGTTCTTGTGGTGTTGCAGGGTTAGGTGCGATTTCTTTTAGCACGGTCATCGATTCTGTAGTTTTAATAGAATCTATGCAGTCTAGGACATGCGATGTTGAAGTCAAAGTAGATGCGGTATTTGCGGACTGCTTATCAGATTCTGGATTCCCTGATGAAGTCTGTGGTGATTGTCCATTGACAGAAGGATTTTCCAACTGATTTGGAACTGGTAGAATCTGTCGCAATGCATTATTTGTTGGCTTGGTACTTGCTACGTTTGAAATACCAGCATTTGTTGTCTGAACAGTCAGTTTATCTGGGACTCCTGGATTCACTATTTGAGCTTCTGGTACCTCAACTGGGAAGTTTCGCATTTGCTATTTGGACAGTTTCAATGATTGGAGCCCCTGCACTTACTATCTGGGCTGTTGGTATCGTCGTACAAATTATGATTACACCTTCATGCTGTTTTCCACAACTGCCATCGTAGTCTACAGTCTAGTACAAACAGCTGTTTAGTAAAAAAATTTCATTTATGTCAAATTGCAGTGCTGCCAAATATTTTAATAGTTTGGGGAAGTCGTTTTTTTGGGCGAAATTTATATCCGCGGGCAAAAAAACACGCCTAGGTGTGTTTTTTTGCACGCGTATATACACTTGCTTAAATTTTTGCATGTTAAATACAACAACAAAATAAGCGAATAGCGCGGATAAACTTCTACGTTTATTTCTGAAGCGAATATAAACTGCAAGTGCTACCAAGATCGTGTAGATGAATTTTTATAGATGTCAAAAAATTCATTCAAAATTCATCCGTTTGACAAAGCAAATAAAAACAAATTCCGATGTTTTTTTTTCTCATTTGTCAATGCCTGAATCCTGAAATGCTGAAACCTTAAGAACTACCTCCGCGGTGTTGGAGACTCCCTGGACGTGGTGGTAATTGGCGGCTAAATTGGCAAAGGAAAGCGAACTGGGACCTACTGAGGCTTTCTATTGGCCTGCTACGACGCCGACAACGAGGAGTACCAGAGCATTTGCAAAATTGGACCAGGTAAGATTACCATGTGTCTCTATTTCAACAAAATTCTAAACCACCCTTAAAGGTTTCAGTGACGAAGACCTTCAAACGCATGCTGAGTTCTTCAAAAAGCACGTGATCAAGACGCCCAAGTCATACTACCGCTACGACATCTCCCACCGAGCCAGACGAGTGGTTTGACGCCTTTCAAGTGCGGGAAATAAAATGTGCTGATCTCTCGCTTAGACCTCTCTGCTCACAAGGCAACAATCGGCATTGTGGATCCCGAAAAGGGCATCCCACTGCGTTTTCCGCGATCCATTCGGATACGAGATGACAAAACACCCGAAGATGCCACCTCTGCATCCCAAGTTGCTGGCAAGTACTCCAACCAAAACCTAGACCAAATCAAAAACCAGCAACACAAATCCAAGGACTCCGAGGAAGATTTCTATTAAAAGTCGAGTTTATTTTTAGTCGTTTGTTAAGATTGTGGTAGAAACTAATAAATTTAATGAAAAACTAAACATCGACTGTTTCCTTCTGGTTTTTGCGCTCCACTTCACGCATGCTTGTCCAGATGTTACCACCGGGCCCGGGCTTGGTGTCGTAGTTCATCGAGTCTGGCGGTGGAAATGGTGTCGTTTTGTCATGGTAGTAGCTGTTGGGAGCATGCATCACAAACTCGAGACATGAGATCTTGCGTGACTGTTCTTCGTCGGGGCCTTAGAACACAAGAAACTATCACTTTGAATCCTTAAGATTGTTTCACAGAGTAGTTACCGATCAGGTACGTGCTGGGGTCAAAACAATCGTTGGGGTTTGGACTTGACCAATGGTGTATTTAAGCGCTTTTATGTAAAGACACAGACGTCCGCTTGAAGGCTAAAAAGCATTAGTGAAATTCCTACTCCCTCACATCTGTTTAAGTTTGTTCTTGTGGTGTTGCAGGGTTAGGTGCGATTTCTTTTAGCACGGTCATCGATTCTGTAGTTTTAATAGAATCTATGCAGTCTAGGACATGCGATGTTGAAGTCAAAGTAGATGCGGTATTTGCGGACTGCTTATCAGATTCTGGATTCCCTGATGAAGTCTGTGGTGATTGTCCATTGACAGAAGGATTTTCCAACTGATTTGGAACTGGTAGAATCTGTCGCAATGCATTATTTGTTGGCTTGGTACTTGCTACGTTTGAAATACCAGCATTTGTTGTCTGAACAGTCAGTTTATCTGGGACTCCTGGATTCACTATTTGAGCTTCTGGTACCTCAACTGGGAAGTTTCGCATTTGCTATTTGGACAGTTTCAATGATTGGAGCCCCTGCACTTACTATCTGGGCTGTTGGTATCGTCGTACAAATTATGATTACACCTTCATGCTGTTTTCCACAACTGCCATCGTAGTCTACAGTCTAGTACAAACAGCTGTTTAGTAAAAAAATTTCATTTATGTCAAATTGCAGTGCTGCCAAATATTTTAATAGTTTGGGGAAGTCGTTTTTTTGGGCGAAATTTATATCCGCGGGCAAAAAAACACGCCTAGGTGTGTTTTTTTGCACGCGTATATACACTTGCTTAAATTTTTGCATGTTAAATACAACAACAAAATAAGCGAATAGCGCGGATAAACTTCTACGTTTATTTCTGAAGCGAATATAAACTGCAAGTGCTACCAAGATCGTGTAGATGAATTTTTATAGATGTCAAAAAATTCATTCAAAATTCATCCGTTTGACAAAGCAAATAAAAACAAATTCCGATGTTTTTTTTTCTCATTTGTCAATGCCTGAATCCTGAAATGCTGAAACCTTAAGAACTACCTCCGCGGTGTTGGAGACTCCCTGGACGTGGTGGTAATTGGCGGCTAAATTGGCAAAGGAAAGCGAACTGGGACCTACTGAGGCTTTCTATTGGCCTGCTACGACGCCGACAACGAGGAGTACCAGAGCATTTGCAAAATTGGACCAGGTAAGATTACCATGTGTCTCTATTTCAACAAAATTCTAAACCACCCTTAAAGGTTTCAGTGACGAAGACCTTCAAACGCATGCTGAGTTCTTCAAAAAGCACGTGATCAAGACGCCCAAGTCATACTACCGCTACGACATCTCCCACCGAGCCAGACGAGTGGTTTGACGCCTTTCAAGTGCGGGAAATAAAATGTGCTGATCTCTCGCTTAGACCTCTCTGCTCACAAGGCAACAATCGGCATTGTGGATCCCGAAAAGGGCATCCCACTGCGTTTTCCGCGATCCATTCGGATACGAGATGACAAAACACCCGAAGATGCCACCTCTGCATCCCAAGTTGCTGGCAAGTACTCCAACCAAAACCTAGACCAAATCAAAAACCAGCAACACAAATCCAAGGACTCCGAGGAAGATTTCTATTAAAAGTCGAGTTTATTTTTAGTCGTTTGTTAAGATTGTGGTAGAAACTAATAAATTTAATGAAAAACTAAACATCGACTGTTTCCTTCTGGTTTTTGCGCTCCACTTCACGCATGCTTGTCCAGATGTTACCACCGGGCCCGGGCTTGGTGTCGTAGTTCATCGAGTCTGGCGGTGGAAATGGTGTCGTTTTGTCATGGTAGTAGCTGTTGGGAGCATGCATCACAAACTCGAGACATGAGATCTTGCGTGACTGTTCTTCGTCGGGGCCTTAGAACACAAGAAACTATCACTTTGAATCCTTAAGATTGTTTCACAGAGTAGTTACCGATCAGGTACGTGCTGGGGTCAAAACAATCGTTGGGGTTTGGACTTGACCAATGGTGTATTTAAGCGCTTTTATGTAAAGACACAGACGTCCGCTTGAAGGCTAAAAAGCATTAGTGAAATTCCTACTCCCTCACATCTGTTTAAGTTTGTTCTTGTGGTGTTGCAGGGTTAGGTGCGATTTCTTTTAGCACGGTCATCGATTCTGTAGTTTTAATAGAATCTATGCAGTCTAGGACATGCGATGTTGAAGTCAAAGTAGATGCGGTATTTGCGGACTGCTTATCAGATTCTGGATTCCCTGATGAAGTCTGTGGTGATTGTCCATTGACAGAAGGATTTTCCAACTGATTTGGAACTGGTAGAATCTGTCGCAATGCATTATTTGTTGGCTTGGTACTTGCTACGTTTGAAATACCAGCATTTGTTGTCTGAACAGTCAGTTTATCTGGGACTCCTGGATTCACTATTTGAGCTTCTGGTACCTCAACTGGGAAGTTTCGCATTTGCTATTTGGACAGTTTCAATGATTGGAGCCCCTGCACTTACTATCTGGGCTGTTGGTATCGTCGTACAAATTATGATTACACCTTCATGCTGTTTTCCACAACTGCCATCGTAGTCTACAGTCTAGTACAAACAGCTGTTTAGTAAAAAAATTTCATTTATGTCAAATTGCAGTGCTGCCAAATATTTTAATAGTTTGGGGAAGTCGTTTTTTTGGGCGAAATTTATATCCGCGGGCAAAAAAACACGCCTAGGTGTGTTTTTTTGCACGCGTATATACACTTGCTTAAATTTTTGCATGTTAAATACAACAACAAAATAAGCGAATAGCGCGGATAAACTTCTACGTTTATTTCTGAAGCGAATATAAACTGCAAGTGCTACCAAGATCGTGTAGATGAATTTTTATAGATGTCAAAAAATTCATTCAAAATTCATCCGTTTGACAAAGCAAATAAAAACAAATTCCGATGTTTTTTTTTCTCATTTGTCAATGCCTGAATCCTGAAATGCTGAAACCTTAAGAACTACCTCCGCGGTGTTGGAGACTCCCTGGACGTGGTGGTAATTGGCGGCTAAATTGGCAAAGGAAAGCGAACTGGGACCTACTGAGGCTTTCTATTGGCCTGCTACGACGCCGACAACGAGGAGTACCAGAGCATTTGCAAAATTGGACCAGGTAAGATTACCATGTGTCTCTATTTCAACAAAATTCTAAACCACCCTTAAAGGTTTCAGTGACGAAGACCTTCAAACGCATGCTGAGTTCTTCAAAAAGCACGTGATCAAGACGCCCAAGTCATACTACCGCTACGACATCTCCCACCGAGCCAGACGAGTGGTTTGACGCCTTTCAAGTGCGGGAAATAAAATGTGCTGATCTCTCGCTTAGACCTCTCTGCTCACAAGGCAACAATCGGCATTGTGGATCCCGAAAAGGGCATCCCACTGCGTTTTCCGCGATCCATTCGGATACGAGATGACAAAACACCCGAAGATGCCACCTCTGCATCCCAAGTTGCTGGCAAGTACTCCAACCAAAACCTAGACCAAATCAAAAACCAGCAACACAAATCCAAGGACTCCGAGGAAGATTTCTATTAAAAGTCGAGTTTATTTTTAGTCGTTTGTTAAGATTGTGGTAGAAACTAATAAATTTAATGAAAAACTAAACATCGACTGTTTCCTTCTGGTTTTTGCGCTCCACTTCACGCATGCTTGTCCAGATGTTACCACCGGGCCCGGGCTTGGTGTCGTAGTTCATCGAGTCTGGCGGTGGAAATGGTGTCGTTTTGTCATGGTAGTAGCTGTTGGGAGCATGCATCACAAACTCGAGACATGAGATCTTGCGTGACTGTTCTTCGTCGGGGCCTTAGAACACAAGAAACTATCACTTTGAATCCTTAAGATTGTTTCACAGAGTAGTTACCGATCAGGTACGTGCTGGGGTCAAAACAATCGTTGGGGTTTGGACTTGACCAATGGTGTATTTAAGCGCTTTTATGTAAAGACACAGACGTCCGCTTGAAGGCTAAAAAGCATTAGTGAAATTCCTACTCCCTCACATCTGTTTAAGTTTGTTCTTGTGGTGTTGCAGGGTTAGGTGCGATTTCTTTTAGCACGGTCATCGATTCTGTAGTTTTAATAGAATCTATGCAGTCTAGGACATGCGATGTTGAAGTCAAAGTAGATGCGGTATTTGCGGACTGCTTATCAGATTCTGGATTCCCTGATGAAGTCTGTGGTGATTGTCCATTGACAGAAGGATTTTCCAACTGATTTGGAACTGGTAGAATCTGTCGCAATGCATTATTTGTTGGCTTGGTACTTGCTACGTTTGAAATACCAGCATTTGTTGTCTGAACAGTCAGTTTATCTGGGACTCCTGGATTCACTATTTGAGCTTCTGGTACCTCAACTGGGAAGTTTCGCATTTGCTATTTGGACAGTTTCAATGATTGGAGCCCCTGCACTTACTATCTGGGCTGTTGGTATCGTCGTACAAATTATGATTACACCTTCATGCTGTTTTCCACAACTGCCATCGTAGTCTACAGTCTAGTACAAACAGCTGTTTAGTAAAAAAATTTCATTTATGTCAAATTGCAGTGCTGCCAAATATTTTAATAGTTTGGGGAAGTCGTTTTTTTGGGCGAAATTTATATCCGCGGGCAAAAAAACACGCCTAATGTCAGCGAGTTTTTGATTAGCGACTTTAAGTTGGTTTTTCTTTGACGGAATGAAGTATTCAATTTCACCTTCTTGCATCTCTTCATCCCACTCGAACATTTTTTTATCGCTTTTTTCTTTCTGGGCGGCAGATGTGTTGACTACATTTGATTTGTCTGCTAGTTTTTTACTTTTTTTCTGTTTCTTCGGCGACGTTTGTTCTTCATTCACTGTTTTCTGAGATGTGTTTTCTTCTTCTTCTTCTGTTTTTTTAATTTTGTTAGGCGAAGCTTCTTCTTCGACTTCCTCCTCCACCCACGACATGCAAGAAAGTGATTTACGTTAAAAATGGCATTTTGATTTTTCCTATGGTATTTGAATTTTCGAAGAAGAAGAAGAAGAAGAAGAAGAAGAATTTGAATTTTCGAAAGAAATTTTGAATTTAAAATTTAATTTTATCTATCAAGTCAGATGCCAAAATGACAATTCACTTCAAAAACCGTTACTCAGAGGATAATCAACCTCCAACCGTTGATTATCTTTATTTGCCATATTATCAGGCTGATTATCTATTATGAATAAGAATTTCTGTTTTATCATCTGATTATCTTTAAAATGCGATTATGAATAAGGCTGTATCTAAATAAAATTCTTCCATCTTCTATTTTATGAAATTCTATAGAAATGGCACTATAAATACACAAAACAAAAAAAAACAATAGAACTGTCAAAATTTCGCAAGCATTTATTGTCCCAGGAGATAAATGATGGACGGAAAAGTTTGGAGAGTTTTAAAATTGTAGTAAAAAATTCTACTACAATTATCCACATATAAAACCCTTTTCGCAGAGCAGCAGCGTACTGCACGACGAAAAGGTGAGCGAAATTTTTTGTTTACGATTCCGTCCTGTCATTTTTGTATGGGATTTTTCTTTTCGTTTCAGCAGCGTACTAGGCTTTAACATGAAAGAAAAAATCTAGCCAGCTAACCACTACCAATGCAATCACTCCAAATCTGTCACTTCGGTTAAAACGAGTTCCAAAATAAAACCAAAAAGGAGTGAAAGAGTGAATTTGTTTTTGGAAAACGACATTAGTGAGCGACGAAACTGTCAATTTCATTTCTACTGGAACTGTTTCTCGTGTGGATTGGAATATTCCACGATCCATCCGCATTTATACAGAAGTGAGTAGCATACAAATGAACATCCCTGCTTTAATGTAGAGAACTGCATCTACCTTCACTATCATTATTATCGAATGTCAATTTCTGGTCGATAGCCCTGAAGAATATTCTTTTAACTCCGCTGAGTGTAAAATAGTTTTCGTCTTGGTCTGGTAAAAAATTTCCTAATCAAACTTTTAACAAAACGAAAAAATGGCATCGCTTTCTGGTCGTATTGCCTTCCGTGCAGCAGTTCGCAAAAATGTCACCTACACTCCAGTTCGATTCTGCAAGAGTAAGTTTTCTGCATAAAAAAATATGAATAACCATTCGATAAAAAAACGAGGTTTGGCGTCTGACACCTACCATCCAGTTCAGTGAGATGCCAAAAGTTACGTAATGTGATGGTTTTCCACAAAAAAAATGATTGAAATCTGTTAATTTTCCCGAAATTCAATGTATGATAAGCTTCATAAAAGTTCTATCCAGAGGTTGGTGTTATGTAACCCAGATAAAGGTGAAAAAATTAACCCCTCTTACTACATGGCAAGTTCATCTAAGAAGTGAAAATTTTCAAAACACCTGGAACTCCAGTCATTCTCCTTGAAGGTTGTTTTGTAATATGTATTTCCATAAAGGAAGCTCTCTTCACGTAGCATTCATTATTTACAACAATTTTTGTTTATGTAACCAACCCAGCCTGGGGTGTGCTATGATGACAACAATGAACTCGAAAATAATTTTCCTTTGCCTTTTTATTTCTTTTCCTTAAACAGTGATGAACGATCCATTGGAACACGCTACCGGTATCGAGAAGCGCGAACTTTTGGCAAAGGCTGCCGGTAACGACAATCCTTTCGATATGAAAGTCTTCAAGCGTGGTGCTGGTACCAAAGATACACCAAACCTTATTCCATCTGCCTTTGACGCACGTATTGTTGGATGTATCTGTGAGTATCTAGGGCTACTTAATATTATATTTTTAATAAATTAAATATTTCTCCAGGCAACGAAGACCAAACATATGTCCAGTGGATGTGGCTGCAAAAGGGAACACAAAAACGCTGCGAATGCGGTCATTGGTTTAAACTGGTCGAGAAGGCACCTGTATAAATTAGGAAATTCTATGCCACACTTAACACACATCGCCTCCCAGCAAAAATAAAAAAACTTTCCTAGTTTATCTAATTATTTTGTTTGAAGTACATTTACTGAAATACAACAAAAACTGTTGGTAAAACATACCGAACAAAGTGTTGCAAGTTCAATCTAGTCGATCGTATGTAACCTCCGTCTTATGCGTCATGATAACTCTACTTGCCAAAATATCAGCTGTGCTGTGACTTCCTTCTTAGAACAATATTTTGTCCCAGTTTCACGAGTGTTTATTACGCTAATTGAAGTCTTAAAAAAGGGGCAGTTCAATGAAGGGTAAATATGAAAAAAAAAAAAAAACAGGAAGGGAATAATGAAATAGAATAAAAGCTAGGGAAATTGAAACAGGGTAAAAGGAAATTGCTGGAAAGAAGGAAAAGAATGGGTAGAACGAGATCCTGTCATGGTGGTGAGCCACATCTTAGCTGCTCGAACTCGGTTGTCTTGTCTGGGTAGTATCGCAGCCCACGATTAAAGCCCAAACCGTGCCAAAAAATCAGCCACACTCCAGCACTGCAGATGATGTCACAGGGCTACCTTTACCCCACCCTAACTGGAACCCTATCAGCCAAAGTAGTGGCAACACATTTTTTCCCTACTTCGCATTGTAAACTTTACTCATTTCAATCATTTGTTTTTGTTTATTTTTTCGGGATTTTTCTACCACTGGTATATATTAGTCGTACCCGTGGCATGATGGTTGTTTTTCCATGGGTATCGGCTTTTGCGAGGAATTGGCAAGTCCTCCGTTAGTAACTTCATTGCCATAAAAAGCGCTTTCTCGATTAGCCGTTCGGAAATGGCAAACAATTATAGGTCCCCTCCATTCCCTCCCAAGGCGTGGTTGTGAGAAATGAGCTTGGCCCTGGGACTTCTCGCTCTGTTGCGCCACCCCTATATATTTATTTATATTTTATTTGGTGTCTATTAGGCCCGTATTATGAGTAGCGAATCGAACGTTCGCTTCTAGGCGAACTGTTCAGCGAACTAAGAGCTTCGTGATATTATGAGTAGCATCTTTTTCAATTGAATATTAAGAAAATAATTCATTAGAAGTATGATTAATAGTGTTGATTTGTTTTTTGAAGATGTGGAAGAAAATGAGAGTTCACGGAACAAATTAGTGTGTTAGTTTGGTCTTTTAAAAATTTTATATGTTCATTTTCTCTTTCATTTAAACCGTTCTCCCCTCTTTTATAAGCTGGCAGGGATTGCCGCTGACCAGATGATGATGGCCCTTGAACATGCTGGGTAAATTCATCTTTCAGAACTTGGGCATCTTCATTATTACTGCACAATTTTTTCTGCAGAATTGCTTCTTCCATTCTGCAGGGGATCCTTTTGTATTCATTCTTCAATAGAAGATACAGCCAGATGCATTTACTGCATTTTAAGGGCTGAATAGGTAGTCAACTGCCTGTTCTAAAGGCAACAAAGACAGTGGCGTATATTGTCTCCCTCCAGTAGCTACAATCACTTTTTTGATTCCTGAAATTTTCTTTTAAGTTTGAATTTGAAATCGATCCAAAACTAGAACCTATAAGCAAACCTTATGCCATTTTTTCCTCTAACGAGAAGGAGGGCCAAGTGGGTTGAGGTCAATTGCAAAACAATTGCTCAAATGCGTTGCGAACTGACTGCTGTTTGTGCTTAATGAATCGAAAGAAATTAGCAAATAAAAATAGAACTTTTTTCTTAACTCACTCATTTTTGCCAGAAATGCATCCAAGCAGAAACAGTTAACAAACACAAAAAAAAAACTGAACCCTTCGTTCGCTTGCTTTATCACCAATAACTTTCGTTCGACTGATTTTGACGCGCTGGGCGAATAGAATATCGAAAGTTCGCTACTCATAAATCGATAACTTTTTGACATTTGAAGCGAACTTCATTTAAGCTTCGCTACTCATATTACGAAATTATCGAACTCGCTTGGATTTTATTTCGATTCGCTACTCATAATACGGGCCTTATTTTCCCAAACAGCCACTAAAACCAAGGGAAGAACATTTCCCTAGCAGAGGTGGAAATACAATTTAATCTTTTTTATTTAAGATAAGTTTTCGTCAGTCAAAATACCTCTTGAGATTGCCGTGTTTTTGGACAGCCTCTAGTAGCAGCAACCACGTCTAAGTTTTGCTTTTCATAACGATATAATTTATAATTTATTCAAAGAAAATATATGCTGAGGATTAGTATCAGGTATTGATTTCAAATAATTGCTTGTTCTTAGATAAAAAACCAGAGCTTTCGTTCAATTGCTTACAACTTACTTATTCAAATAAACGAAAAACTTGCCGTTGTTGTATTTTTGAAACGGAAAAACATCAAAGTTTTTAATTTGGTAATGAAAACAGTGTTGAATTCATTTTTATATGAAGTTTGTGTAGCGGTCGAAATCATTTCAGCACTGAGTGTGAGTTCAACACATCCTCAACCATTTAATAAAAAAAAGTTAAGACGCCTTTTTTTAAGAGTATTTTTGTAAAGATGTTACGACCTTCTCATCTTCTCCCTGGTACCCGTGGCGTGATGGTTAGGTTGATGTCTGCTGTTAACCGGAAGGTTTGTGGTTCGAATCTAAACAGAAGCAAACATGAAAGTCAAAATGACATGGAGGATGAAGAGATCCAGTGACCTCCCACCTCCAAAAATTGTCGTTTCGCCCATGTGTCATACGTAGGCTCATCGTTTAGCAAACATGATTTTTACGGGTATGCGAGGAATTGGCAAGTCATCCGATAGTAAATTCATTGCCATGATCAAGCCAATACTTATGAGAATAACACCAGTCTATCTTCCTACATTAAGATTGGTTACAACTCATGGTTAATAAATTATTTTGATCATACAACTCTGCTTATTTGGGAATATTCGAATTCCAGAAGCAAATTGGTTCTTTACATAAAAGAAAGTTTGTCTTCTTTGCCTTGTATAAAAACTTGTAAGACTTTAAAATTATAAAAATCATTTTATTGGTATTTTAGAGCTATAGAAATTGATAAATAAATTGAACGAAATGCCAACTCCAACTGATCCGCTAGTAACTGCAATAGAACATTGAAATAACAAAAAGGATGAAAAACAACAAATGTCATACCTTTGTTTGAACCCATATTTTTTCCTTTCGTAAAAGAGATCTGTTTTTGAGCTTCCTAGGTTTACAATTTTTGGACATCCATCACGCTGAAATAGTTCTGTGTGTATTTAGTAGTTCGCGGGCTTACAAGAAAAAACAATCTTACATCCTTCTCTTGGATGGTGCATTCCTTGCAATAGTATGCATCCGAAACACCTGGACCCCCGCATATTACACATCTCCCTTGATATGAACCATAATTGCATTCATCACAGATACGCACAAGAGTGCAAGGCCGGACATAGGAGTCGCAAATCACGCATTTACCATCGCACTTCTCGCAAAGGCGCCCAATAGCTAAATTACTGATTTGATTAACGATTAAAAATGATAAGAGCTCTAATCTAGAAATTACCAACTCCTGGCTGTTTTCTACAGAAAATTAAATCAGGATGATGTTTAGCCATGATTTAAGCAAGGAATTATTTGTTTTACAGTTGAAATCAAATTTCCGAAATACAAACGTTTACACTTTACAAACAACGTTTGTTCACTGTTCAGGGTCAAAAGAAACGTCAAAATTGTGGTTTTCAAAATGGTAGGTCTGTTTCTTTACTTTGTGCACAGAAATTCACAATCTGTCAAATTTTAAGGAGTGGGTGTAAAATTCTCTCAGAAATGGTCAGAAACTCTCTGAAAGAGCGTAATTGTCTCAAAAGTAAGAAACGGTCTTTAACAAACATTCGCAGCAGTGCTTGGAAAAACATCTGTTTGACAGTTGTTGTATTTGTTTTGGCTGTGCACGATTTCTGCCCACAGAAATTTAGGTGGCAGAAATTCGCAGGGTGGGGAAATTTTTTACTCTCTCGTGGGCACTCTCTTTTGTGCACTGCTACGAAAAATCGCTGTGCTGGAACGACATTTGACTGACTTTCACCGACTTTCGGTGCATTTCGTGTGAATTTTCAGTAAAGAAACACACCTGGTAATTTTTACCACAGATAACAACAACAAGAGGGTAAACCACACACACACAAAGAGTGTTCAATGACCTGTTCTAGAACAGTTTCAGACAGAAAAGATCAGACTTTTGGTGTTCAATGAGAAATTTTCTGTTCTTTTCTGATCTTTTTTGTGTTCAATGAGCTGTTCTAGAACAGTTTAGCACAGCATTTTCTGCACCTCCTTTTGAGCAAGTGCAAGTTTGGTGAAAACTGTCAAAGGCAGCTGTTGACTTTTTGCTCGTAGTTTTTTAAGCGAATTGTAATTTTAATTTGTTGTGAAAAATTCAGAAAAAAATTAAAAAATCAGGAAAATAACACCTAGCCTTGTGCTGAAAATAAAATTACTTATTCGTGACGAAAATACGCTAAATTAAATTGATATCAGAAAAAGGAAAATTGGTGGTTGTTTTTTTTTTTCGTTTTTGTTGTTGCTTATTTTGACAAGTTTGCTTGTTCTAACTTGCCTGACGTTTTTCACTGCTTCTGTGCTGTGCTGTGCTGTTCTGATCTAAAAAAAGCCATTGAACACATTGTCATCTGTCCTCAAACCTTAGAGGAATAAAGAAAAAGAGGAAAACCATTGCCTCTCTTGCCACGCAACTTTCATTTAATTACATTGTTGTTTTTGTAACACAAGGTCCATCTGTGATACACGAGTGAATTTACTAACACCACTTTATTTTGGGATTCCGAAACTAGCCTCATTGCCCACTTTATTTTGGGATTCCGAAACCAGTTTCGTAATCTGAAAATGAAGTAGTTTTGTGAAGTCTTTTCTTGTTCTTCATTCCTTTAAGGTCTCGTTACAAAAACAACAATTTAGACAAATGAATGTTGCGGGGCCAGAGAGGTAAGGTAATGATTTTCCTTTTCCCTCTTGTTCTTTATTCCTCTAAGTTCTAAGATTGACGGCCTCACGTGTACAGTGTAGTTTTGTTTTGTATTCTGTATTGTATTAAAAAGTCGACCATAATGTTTGAATGCCAAGCCAAAATAAAAACTGGTGATTATATCGTTCTGCAACGGCAAAAATATACAAAGTTGCATAAATTTGGGAACCTCGACTCTACTGCAACTCTCGGTAAAGATCAGCTGGAGCTCCGCGCCATTGACGGGCATCCATACTACTCTACCTTCAAAATGGTACTCAAAGAAGGCAAAGGCCGACAAAGATCATGCATTTTGCAACCATGCTCTGAGAGTGAAATGCAGAACATTGTCGAAGTACTAGGTAGCTCTCGAAGTGGTGTGGATAACAGACACATTATTGATGACGGAGAATCGCAGAATTTGGGGCCCGATGATATATCCAAACTTCGCGAAAAATGCAATGATTCGTCGAAAATCATTGAAAAAATCGTTGAAAATTCAAAGACTTTTAATTCCAAGACCGAGTACTCTCAGGAGAAGTATCTAAAAAAGAAGGAGAAAAAATATTTTGAGTTTGTCCAAATCCGACAACCAACTGTAAGATTGCTTACTGAAATCTTTTATCGGCAGGATCCTGACAAGATTATGGGTATACGTCTAGACACACTTTCACAAATAGTGTCTTACTCTGGGGTAAGTGGATTTGGAAATTATCTTTTGTATGAATCCGGAACAAATGGTTTGCTACCTGCAACATTTCTTAATTCAATGGGATCTAATACAGAGTCTAATCTAGTGCACCTTCATCCTGGTAATGTTCCCCAAAAACAAGCAATTTTGGCTCTGAATATGCCAGAGGAACAAACAAACCGATGTGTGTCAGTTAATATTTATTCAGTTCTGAGAGAGTTCTACCAGGGATCTTCTGAAGAGCAAGAAGCAGTTCTCGAGTTATTAGTTCAAACGCCGACTGACGAAAACCCTAGTAAAAAACCGAGGTTAGAGGAAATCAACAAACCTTGTCAGTCATCTTCGTCAACAGGAAAACAGAAACAGAAATGGCAACTTGAGAATAAACGAGCCTGTGAGTTGATGAAAGAGAAGTTTGATTCGCTCGTTATTGCAGCTAAAGAGCACCCACTGAGCATAGTTAAAGCATGTTTACCTTTTATAAAGCCTTCAAGGCCAATAGTTATATTTAGTCAATGCAAGGAAACCCTGATGGAACTGTATGTCGAGCTGAAAACGACTACCGAAGTGACAAGTCTTCACATGACATCTAATTGGCTGAGAATGTATCAGATTTTGCCAAACCGAACGCATCCTGAAGTTACTATGAACGGGAACAGTGGATATCTTCTCTGTGGATACACAATCCGATGATTGTGTAAGTAAATAAAGCGTTTCTTTTAAAAAAGAATTTTATAACTAAGATAAGATAACTCCTGTGCTCTTTTTTTAAAAAAGATTAATAACATTTTCAACATCAAAACACTTTTTATATTTCCCTCAAATTATCCAATTCGATCTTTAGTGAGATTGTTATAAATTGAATATAAACTAAATATGTAATTTGTCAAAAAAAAAAAAAAAAATCAATAAAAACAACAAAAGGAAAGTTAAAGTTCATATTATATATTTAATTAAAAATAAATATTCTGCCGATTTCGAACGGCTAATCGAGAAAGCGCTTTTTATGGCAGTGAACTTATCTGCGATGCGCTATGGTGGTGAAGTGTTGTTCAACACTTTGAAGATCGTTGGGTACGTATTGGGCAACCGACTACGAAAAATAATAAGCTATCTGATAACCAACGCAGGTTTTTCGTAAGCCACAACTTGAATATCCTTATTCTTTAGAGGATTTTGTACTGGCTTACTTCGAAAGAGCAATTCCAGATGCCTATGTTCGTATGATTGAGGATTGACATTTATTAAAGAGCAAAATACGTTGAAATGGTTATCAGTTAAACAAAGAATAACGTTGAATGTCTATGTTTATACATTTTATAGATAAAGAAAAACAATTTAATACCAAATTACCAGAGCTCGAAAATAATTGGAAACCATATTGCTTCATTCGGTTTCTCACTGAGAGATATCACAATATCGACCAACTTTTTGCTCTTTACTGAGATTTATTTTTAAAATAATTTTTTAGGTCTTTGATTGAGATTTATCATTTATTTAAAAAAAATATCTCTCTTTGGTTGACTTATTCCACATAAAATAAATAGAATTGGTTGACCCAAAACCTCTATGATAAAAAATAAATCATAAGTGGTTAAATGGTTAAAAAAAAAACATCTTATAAAGAACCTCAGTCTATACCAACAAAAAACATCTATATTTATAAAATATGTATTTATCTATTTATTTATTTATTCATTCATCAATGGATATATACAATCTTTTGATAGCAAATTTAATAACTTATAATAAAAATAACTTGTGCTTACGAGTTAAACAATTCAAGAACTATTTTTTTAAAAGTATCCCTATTCATCGACAGGTCGACTTCACTGCATATGGAGTTGTACAACATTAAGGAACGAGTTATTGGATCATTTAGGCCATAGTTTGTTCTATGATTGGGAACATAGAACAAATAATTTCTAGTTCTAAGAATTCTTTCAGGAGCGTACAAAGAAATTAACCTGAGCAATTAATATTATTACTCAGAATATCTTTAATAAAAACAACGCATTGGGTTTTTCTGCGGCTTTCAAGGGTTTTTAAGTCTATAAGTGCGCATCTAGAAAAATAATCAGGCAATTCATCAGACCATCTCAGATTTCTTAATGCAAAACGCGTAAATCTTCTTTGAATTCTTTCTATTCTATCAATATTATTTTCATAAAACGGTGACCACACAACACAGCAGTACTCTAATATGGGCAGAACCAAGGACATAAAAATAGCTTTAAGTGTGTACACGTCTTTGAAAACACCAGAATTCCGTCGGAGAAAACCCAACAGCGAATTTCCTTTTGATGTAATGTAATCAATATGTGCAGAAAAAGTTAGTTTGGCATCAAAAATAACACCAAGGTCTTTGACCTCACTAACTTTTGTGAGAGCTTCAACTCCAAACTTGTAGCTAAAATTTATGGGTGAAAAAGTTCTGAAGGCACTAAAGATTTTACACTTTGAGATGTTCAGTTTAAGATGGTTATAATTACACCAATTTAAAAAGGAATTAATATCTACCTGGAATTTAAGACAGTCATGAATGGAAGCAACTTCGTGAAATAATTTAACGTCATCCGCAAACATCAAACATTCCGAATATTGAAGAACGTCAGGAATATCGTTCACAAATAAATCGAACAAAAGTGGTCCCAAATGACTTCCTTGTGGAAGACCTGAGTCCACTCTGATAAAAAACGATTGAAAACCATCGATCTGAACAACCTGCTTACGGTTTGTTAAATAAGACCTCAACCATTTCAAGAATTTTAAGCTGAGTCCCAATTTTTGAAGTTTTTGTAATAAAAGATTATGATGGACTCTGTCGAACGCCTATACAAAATCCGCATATAAAACATCAACTTGCTTTCCATTCTCCAAAGCATTTAAACAGAAATGGGAAAAAAGGCACAAATTAGTCACAGTCGAAAATAGGCGACATGTATGTTTGTGTGTGCAATGTATGTATGTTTAGTGGTATCACAATGGGCCCTTGCGGCCTAAGTTTGTCAGGCAATGTATTCATTGGCTGATAGCCACTTCCACCTAACCTAGCCTATGTATGTACCTATGTATGCACGGGTATGTATGTCCGGTATCGACTCCTAAACCACCCAACGGATTTTTATGAAATTTGCAGGGTAGACATAGTTTATTCTAAAGATGGTTTCTGTCAAGGTTTGATCCCCACATCCCCACAGGAACGGGGTTGGGAACGAAAACTTAGAAACTATTGGACTATTAAAAAGGTGCTACATTATCCCCCCCCATCAGTAACTTAAACTTTATTGCATCTTTATAATCCCACGGGAACAGAAATGGGAACGAAAACGGGAACATTAAAGTTACTTAACCGATTTCAAAAATTCTTTCAACTCTAGGATGTTACACTATCCCTAAGTGACATATATTTCATTCAAATATTTCCATGGGAACGGAAGATTCCCTTAGGATGGGAAAATTGGAAACTTCTGGACAGATTTCAAAAATTCTTTCAACGCCACATAATCCCTTAATTACTAAGCGTAGATTTCATCCCTATAATCCCACGGGAACAGATACAGGAACGAGAACGGGAACATTCAAGTAACTTGATCTTAAAACTACAGACCCGCGCAACGCCGGGCGGCTCAGCTAGTTGAAAATTGGTTGACCGAAAAATAAAAATAACAAAAATAAATTTATATCTTAGAGAGAAACCAAAAAAAATAAAACTCTTCATAACAGGCTATTGAGAGAGCTTTTGAATAAATCACAAAAAATAAGAGTTATTTGAAGACCAATGAAAGTGGTAACCATAAACTTTCGAGCTCTGCAAATTACTTATTTGATTATATGAGGTTTATAAGAGATTTACAAAAATTCAAACAAACTTCAATGTTTTAAAAAAAAGTGATAGATTTTGTCAAATCCAAGTTTTAAATACAAAAATCAAGTATTTATGTTAAAATATAACTTATTACAAATGTAAATAGTTTAATCAAACTGAATAAATAAACTTAAACCTAAAAAAATTTACGAAGGTAAGATGTGCAGCTCGTGTCACCGAAGCATTCGATGTCATAGTAGGTTTATAGCAAGGAAGTGTCTTGAGTCATCTGCTCTTGCAATTCTTGACTCCTGCTGTAAGATAAAGTACGGAACACAAAAGTAAATCATTTAATCTTTACTGCACTTAATGTATGGGTTAAAGTTTTAAAAGTTAGGTTCAAAAAATACTAAGTGCTTGTGTTGCCCGTTTCATGAACCAAGCATGCTTATTTCAGACATTTATTTAAATAAAAATGTGCTGCCCAAGTGTGAAATATTTAAATATCTGGGATCTATGATCAATAGTGAAGCATATTGGAAACTACAACATGAATTATCAAGTAGACGTAGAGTGGATGAAGTGTGAGAAAACTCCACCATCTTCTGCGATAGAAAAAGGCCACTTAGGGTGAAGATTCTACAACGCAGTTGATTGTGCGTCCAGCACTCACACAGTTCACAAAGTTGGACAATATACAAAAACTATAAGAAAAAGTTGACGGCAGCTTAGATGAAGATGCTTTGTAAGACATTAGCAATAATAAAGCTTGATTTTTTTATAAGTACCTACTAAGGTCCGTGAAAAAAATAGTACACAATTGGCCCAGTTGGTAAAACAAATAATTGGTACAGCTAATGCTATTGACAACGAAAAAGAAAGAAGAATAATGGATTTAAGATAATTTTGATCATAAGTGGTATTTACACTTCATACTATTTTTAAATTTCATTTTTATTCGCTACTCTCGCTAACACGTTTGTGTTTATAAAAATTGGTTATTCAGAGACTTTTTCTATTCAGTGGTCGTGCTTTCAAGATCGAAATTTAGTTTGAAATAATTTCTTTCAAATCATTTTATTTTTCTCTACTGATATGTTTCTCTGCTGATATTCGTTCTATCGTGTATTTCCTATATTGAAGGCTGTTATCACATATTTTTTTAATGTACGTATACGTATACAGAAGTCTTTAACCTACACAGAAGTCTTTAACCTACACGCAAAATATTTGTTTTTACTATATTGATCATGCAAATCAAACACGTCTGGCCTTTGTAGTTGTAAGTTGCGACTTGACATTCATTACATTTAACAACAGACTACAGAAAGGAATAGAACATTATTTTATTATGGATATGGAAAAGGAGTATTCCCCATCGCGTTGTAGCCACCGCCTTGTTGATAGATCCCCAGACGATCTTATTGAGGCTTTTGTAAAAATTCAAAAAAAAGGTAAATACTCTCACACTATTTTTCACTTGATATATTTTTTTATTTGTTGTGGATTATGAGAAGAAACCGATCGAGTGAAGAAAACGTACAAGTGCCGACTAGACGTGTGTTATGGAGACACTCAAAGAGAATCCGTGGATATATATTTCAAAAATGAAGAATCTAGTAATCAATTTTTAGACCTTCTATTCTGTTCAAAAGTATTTTATGAATGTTGGCTTTAGATACTCCAATCTTTGTGTACATTCATGGTGGCTTCTGGATAGCATTAGACAAGAGTGAATCTGGAATATGTGTGGCACCATTGGTTGAACGAGGATATAGAGTTATGGTGATGGACTATGATCTTTGTCCAAACGTAACTTTGAACCAAATTGTGCAGCAGACGAAAAAGTTTTTCAAATTTTTGATGAAATATGCAGCTGACACAAATGGGGGGTGAGTCAAGAAGTTCAATGATGTTGATTATCACCCCTATTACAGATGACAACCCAACTGAAAATTGGGTTGTGTGCCCGTGTTATACAGGGTGATTCGCATAAGGTGTGACCAAAAGATAGGGTGTGTAGGTTGGACCTAGACAAGCAAAAAATCGTATGGGAGGGGGGGGGTCCATTTTCCCCCGTTTAGGCGGGAGGGGCAATTAAAGAAAAAAACCACTAAAAATGGTAAAAAAATTATTTAAAAATAACGGTAATACCTACAGAGTCGTGCTATAGCATTTTGAAAAGCCAAAAACTTATAAATTAATTTAAATTTAAAAATAAGTTGTTCAAATAAATAGTTTTTGAAATATTAATTTTCAAAGTCAAAATTTTGAAAAAAAAAACATAATTTTTTTTTTTAAACCACTCTTTTTTCAAATTTTACGTAATTAAGTAATATTTTTCTGGCTTATTTTCAATGCTCTTATTTATTTTTGATCAAACACAAAAAACTGAATGTCAAAATAACCTGTAGTTTTTGAGAAAACCAAAAATTACAAAAACGACTTTTTTCAATTTTTTTTTTTTTTAAAGTTTTTTTTTTCGTTATTGGACTTTTAAGTGAATTCTCAATAAAAAAAGTAAAGAGAAAATTCATCCTTTATTTCGTAAGTTCACTTAAGAATCCAATAACGAAAAAAAAACTTAAAAAAAAAAAATTTGACAAAAGTCGTTTTTGTAATTTTTGGTTTTCTCAAAAACTACAGGTTATTTTGACATCCGGTTTTTTGTGTTTGATCAAAAATAAATAAAAGCATTGAAAATAAGCCAGAAAAATATTACTTAAATACGTAAAATTTGGAAAAAAGTGGTTTAAAAAAAAAAATTATGTTTTTTTTTCAAAATTTTGACTTTGAAAATTAATATTTCAAAAACTATTTATTTGAACAACTTATTTTTAAATTTAAATTAATGTATAAGTTTTTGGCTTTTCAAAATGCTATAGTACGACTCTGTAGGTATTACCGTTATTTTTAAATAATTTTTTTACCATTTTTAGTGGTTTTTTTCTTTAATTGCCCCTCCCGCCTAAACGGGGGAAAATGGACCCCCCCTCCCATACAATTTTTTGCTTGTCTAGGTCCAACCTACACACCCTATCTTTTTGTCACACCTTATGCGAATCACCCTGTATATATGAGAAGACAACCCAATTTCAGTTGAGTTGACATCCATAATAGGGGTATATATATGAATCCGCAACTTATTATATTTTAAAAACTTTATTTCTAGAAAAATTTCTTTTTGCGGTCACTCTGCTGGTGCTCATTTGATTGCAACTTTGCTACATAAAGATTGTCTCAATCAGTCAAATATCGCTCTCATAAAGAACTTTTTTTTTATTTCTGGTCTTTATGATTTACGAAAACTTTGGAAAATTGAAACTGCAAATCCTAACAACGTTCTCGGCTTAGATGAAAAATCTGTTATAAATCTATCACCAGCGTTATTTGATCTTCCGGAATATTTAGCAAAAATCAACTTTCACATTATTACTGCAGAACATGATAGTTCTGAGTTTCGTACACAGGGTGCAGATTTCGTTAGTAAACTTCAATCAAAATATTTCAAACCGAGTTCTCCAGTTTTGCTTGGCTATGATCATTTTACTATCATTGAGGATATGCAGTATGAAGACTCACTGATTATGAAGTTTATACTTAAAGAAATGTGTTTAAAATAAAAGAAGATAGGTATTTTTTTCTGTTTTTAAGTGTTTGTAAAGAGTTTGAAGGTTTGCAAAATGCAAACGACAAACGACCATCTTGAGCTTTAATTTTCATGAGAACGGATAATGACATTCGTCGCTTTTCATTGGATTAATTGTGTGAAGTACTCATTTTTAAAATCGATACACAAAAAAAAAAAATTTCTGTTTACCGCTTTCATTGGTCTCAAAATAACTCTTATTTGTAGTGATTTATTTTAAAGCTCTTTCAATAACCGGTTATGATGAGTTTTTTTTTTTGTTTCTCTCTGAGATATAAATTTATTTTTGTTTTAATTTTTTGGTCAACCAATGAGTTTTATTTTTGTGAGAAAAAAATGAATGACATTCTTTATTTTCAACTAGCTGATCTGCCCGGCGTTACTCGGGTCTGTAGTTTTAAGATCAAGTAACTTTAATTTTCTCATTCTCGTTCCTGTGCCCCTGTTCTGTAACTATCGCCTTGGCGATAAACGGTGGGAAGTGGAACGAAATTCTATCAGCCGTATTAATAAACGTGGAATAGCTAGGGGTTAAGCCTTAATCCATGGATTAAGTGAAAAATGCTATTAATATAACATCCCCGCTTGGTGAATGTTCCGATTCCGATACTCTAGTATCCTCGTTGAAAAAGAAAGGAAACGAACACAAAAAAACTGGGTCATTCGTGTTTAGAACTTGAACGTTAAAAGACCACTGTTAAAGTCTCTTGATTGTTTGAATTAATAAGCTTAGATTATTTGTTTGATTTAAAGAGTTTGTAAACTTTGCATTCGATTGTTTTAATTAATAAACTTAAATAATACGTTTGATCAAAAGAGTTTTATGGACTTTACAAATTCAGAAGTGGGATTATTCATAACGAAAGACTTGGTAAGAAGTAGAGTTCTATGAAAAAATTTTATTGTCAAAGAAAAAGTTTCCAGTCCTCAAAAAACGCTATACCACAAATCACCACACATCCCTGTCATTAAAAAAAAAAATACATGCCATTTGACAGCTCTCAACTCGCCACAGCAAAAAGCTAGGGCGAGTTGGGGGAAAACCTATGGCAAACCTACGGCTCAAAAAACACTCAATTTGACATTCAGGGTGAATTTAGGTTTCTCAAAAAACACTTTGTGGCGACCCTAGGGCAACCCCAGGGCTTCAACGAACAGACCTAAAATATAAGGTTTGTAGCAAAGGAATAAATAAATTTGCAACATATCGCCGGTTGGCAACAGGATATTTTTATTTGGTTGAGCATGTGTCCGGTGAAATCATGTAATATGTAAAATTTTTTGAATTTGCAAAAGTAAAGCAAAGTATTTATGTTGGTTTTATTCTGTTCACAGGTATTCGAAAGCAGAGATGTATGTAAAGCTCGAAGATTAAAATTTAAAATTAATAGTTTGAAATATATTTAAAAGCTCACAATGGACGGTAAAACAATTAAGGAACTCCGTGAAGAGCTACTTAAACGAGATTTGCATCTGAATGGGACAACTTCTTCGTCGGATTCTTGAGCACGATAACTAACAACCACAATCAATACACAATTCTGAACAACCTGTTTCAGGAGAATGCTCTCCTGACTGCATTTTGGATGACGAAACGCTTCGTGCAAGAGAATGGGACATAATCCGTCGAGAAAAGAACATCATAGCAAAAGAGCGGCAATTTTTGGTACAAGTAAAATTCCTACGAGAAAGTTTAACGATGTTTTCCAGATCAGATGCACGTGCGCCTGAAAAACGTAGCCATAAAATCCAGTGCAGCATTAGAGAAATTGCAGATACACTCCGTACGTTTTCACCTAGTGAAACATCATCGATGTCAGCGGAAGGATGGGTTACTCGAGTGGAAAATTTAAGAAAGGTTTTTGAATGGGAGGAAAAGCCTCTTTTGATGGCAGCTGCCTCCAAATTGATTGGATCAGCGAAGTTTTGGTGGGATACATTACAGGAATCCACAATATCCTGGGAACAACTGACAAATGGATTGAAGCTAAACTTTCCGAACCGATATAATGAGCTCGAGATTCACCAGGAGCTTATTAGAAAAGAACGACGACCAGACGAAAACGCCGAAAGTTATTGCTTCGAAATGAATATGATGGGAAAGAGAATAAACCTGACGGACAAATCTATTATAAATATTTTAACCAGACCAAACGATCGTGAAATGAGTGCGAATTTAGCAACCAGTAACTTCAAAGACATTCCAGACCTTGTAGAAAAAATCAAATTATGTGACAAAAAAGTTTCCGGCCAAGACCAAGTACAAGCCAAGTAACGCCTTCAATGTATTCAAGACCAATAATGAGTAAAGGTTTTCATTCAACTTACGACTCTCAAAAGAAAAGAAATGATGTATGCTGCTACAATTGCAATCAACCCGGACATTACGCCAGACAATGTACTCAGACACGAAAAAGGCAATGGCAAACAAACACAGATACCAAAATGCGACCTTTTAACTCGGAAGAAAAGAGAACTAGAGTCAATGTCATCTCATGTTCTGACAGTTACTACAAACCCAGTCATTATTAATGGAGACTGTCCGCTAGCCCTTAAGGTTTACATTCTTACCACTTGCCTTTATCTTAAAATTTCTGAACGCCTCTTAGTCTCTACTTTCTAGCCTCTTACCAATTTTCTAGTACATATCTTTGTCTCCTTCTAATAGAAGAGTTAAATTGATTTTTTAAATTATTGAATTTGAGCGGATTTAACCATTATTAAGAAAGCGTGCATTGAAAGGTTAACAAGTACCAAAAGAGTAAAGTTTAATAAGAATTTGTAAGAATTTGTTTTTTGATATTCTCAAATTTTAATTATCGTTGTTAATAAGGGATTGCTTATTGTAAGTAACATATTGAAGAGTAGTTTATATTATAATACAATTGTTACTTTTCTCTAGAAAATAAAATTAAAGTTCTTCAAGAAGATACCAAGAACAAAATTTTATATTGGAAATCCCTCGCAGCGATATTATTTTATTTTAATAAGGTGATTAATTATGGATAATGAGCCGCATAATTGTACATTGGAGTCTTGCACTCTCCCTGATACGGATGAAATGGTGTCTTGCGAGACGTGTAAAAGATGGTGGCATTATGATTGCATCAATTTCAACCCGGATTTATATGCTACTGCGGACCCATGGCATTGTGACCAGACGGATTGCGTGTTTCAAGAGGAAGATAATGCGAGAACGAGTGTTGGCGAGAATGATCAGCAAGCAGAACGTCAACCAGGTAAGAGGTTAGAAGTAGAGGCTACTGTAGATATGTTGTTAGAGGCTGCGGTCGTAGCTCAGGCTGCTGTGGCAAAAAAAGATGTAGAACTAGATACGTTAAGACATGAGTTGGCTGAAACAAAGCAAAAATTTGCTAAAGCTAAAGTTCCTAAACAGGTTTCCACAAAAACCACAGATCTAACTGTAGATTCGCAGGATAGAATAGAATTAATAAAGAAAATTCAAGCAAACCACGTGTCTCTTTTAAAAACTTCTTCTGAACGGCAATCTACTCCAATTCATAACGGTACTGTTCATCGCGAGAGTTTTCGAGAATCTTCTTTGGTTAATAACTCTGATATTTTGAGTTTATTAACAATTTTAAATAGAAATAATGTGCAAGAATTACCAGTTTTTTCCGGTATTAACAAGCGCGAATGGCCATACTTCGATGAAGTGTACAGGTCCACAACCGAGGAAGGAAAATTTAGTGCGAAGGAAAATGTAGCTCGGCTTCGCAAAGCGCTGAAAGGAGAGGCTTATCAGTTAGTCAGTGATCGACTTAAATACTCGACAGATGCCGAGGCAATAATGTGTTCTTTAAGGTCTATATTTGGGCGATCCGATGTATTGGGTTGACAGCTGATCTCCTCAAGCTCCCTGCGTTAAAATCGAAAGCCGATCCTAACCTTCATATGTGGGCTGTGAAAGTAAATGGTTTTGTCGCGGATTTGAAGTCGATTAACAGAGTTGAAGATCTTTCCAATAGTTACGTTTTGACTGATTTGTCGTGCAAGTTAGGGCCTGGGCTTTATGAAGATTGGAGAAAGAAGCAATTAGCTAAACCCGATGCTACATTAGAAGATTTTGCTGAATTTCTCATGAAGAAAATAATTGATTTACCTCCCGAGTTAATTAGGTTTACAGATATGAGTGATTTTAAAAGAACACAGAAGGAGAAGGTGACAAATCGTGTTTTAACTCATCAGCCTATGCCATCAACGGTTCCAGCGGAAGTGTGTGCCAAGTGTAAAGGTCAACATACACTTGATGATTGTAATGAATTCAAGCGATTAACTCCAGAGTCGAGGTTATCTTTTGCTAAAGAAAAGAGGGTATGTTTTCGTTGTTTAAGTCCGACCGAACATAACTGGAGAACGTGTTGCGTGAGGAAAACTTGAGGTATGCAGGGATGTATCAGTCGTCATCATCCGCTGTTGCATCAAACGTTTGTGCCTCAGATCAAGGATTTAAATGTTTCGGCTGCCCCTTACCACCCTCGTACAAATTTTAATTCTTCTCACGTAGATGCTACGACGCCGATTCTGTTCAAAATAGTTCCGATCCGAATGTATGGGAATAATGAAAAGTTCATTGACACATTCGCCTTTTTGGACGACGGATCGTCTCTTACCATGATGGAAAAGGATCTATACGACGAGCGAGGTGTTTCTCGGAGTGAAGAATCTCTGAAAACAAATGTATCTATCTCTAGCGTTGAAGGTCGGAAACGCCATATGTTAAAAAATGTCTACACAGTGAAGGGGCTAGAACTACCAACACAAACAACCAATGTATCCAAGCTGAAGGAGATGTACCCTTACCTTCGTGGGCTTCCACTTAAGGACTTAGTGAATGCCAAACCTAAAATATTGATTGGGTTAGACCAGGCCAAATTTCTTCTAGGTCAAGGACAGAGATACGGCTGTGATGAAGAACCATGCGCATTGAAAACGCTCCTAGGGTGGATAGTTTTTGGAAATGGCGTTCCGACTACCAGACCGACTTGTACTCACGAAGTCTCAAAACCAATTATGAAGTTTTTATTCCATGACGCTATCCGAGCCGAAGATGATCTTCATGAATTAGTGAAACGTCACTTTTCTACGGAGGAGTTTGGGGTTATGGCACCGAAAGGAGATTTAGTGAGCAAGGAAGTAAGCCGGGCTCTTAGTTTAATGGAGTCTACGACGAAATATCAAAATGGTTGCTACGAGATCGGGTTGTTATGGCGTGATGATGATGTCAAGCTACCAGATAGCTACCCAATGGCTCTAAATCGCCTTCGGACTCTGGAGAAATCATTAAAGAAGAAGCCACAACTTCTAGAGTGGAAGAACAATCATATGGAGAACCTGATTAAAAAAGGGTACGCAAGGATTGCTACTGAAGATGATCTCAGAACTAGTTGGACCCGTGTGTGGTATGTTCCCACTTTCATCATTGAAAATCCTAACAAGATCCCGCCTAAGCCCAGGGATGTCGCTGATTTCGCTGCTAAGGTGAACGGTATCTCTGTTAATACCCATCTTTTGAAAGGTCCTGATAATTTAGTTTCGCTTCATGCCGGAATTTTTAAACTTCGAGAGCGTCAAGTAGCTGTCAATGCGGATGTAAGAGAAATGTTCCATCGGATAAGAATCAAGGCAGAAGATCAACAATGCCAGCGAGTTCTCTGGCGTAATGGCGATGCTACTCGAGAGCCTACTGTTTACATCATGGAGGTCATGATGTTCGGCCCAAGGTGCTCGCCTACATGTGCACAGTTTATAAAGAATTTTCATGCAAGCAAATTTAAGAACGAGTTTCCGGATGCGGTGGATGGTTTGGTCAACCGGACGTATGTAGACGGTTATTTCAACAGCCACGATACGGTTGAGAAAGCAGTGACAGTTACCATGGATGCGATTAATATATGCAAAGATATGAATTTTGAATTAGTTGGTGTTCAGTCCAATAACCATGAGTTCCTAAAACAAATCCCGCAGAATAACGTCAATGCCATAAGCATGGACCCCAACGAATCCGAGAATCATATCACCAAGGTTCTGGGTTTATATTGGCTGCCGTCTTCAGACGTCCTAACATACAAGATTTCAGATGGAGGTTTGTTCGATAAGATGTTAAGAAGGGAAACCACTATAACAAAACGCGACATGCTGAAAGTCATCATGCGAATTTTCGATCCGTTAGGTCTCATATCATTGTTCATTATACGAGGCCGAATAATCCTACAAGATGTGTGGCGAGAGGGCTCTGGTTGGGATGAGGCAGTTGTTAAGCATCTAGAGGTTCAATGGCTTGATTTTATAAGAGAACTGAAAATCATTGAGAAGTTGCAAATTCCCAGATTATATACCACGTTATCTCCAGATAATGCAAACGTTAAACTTGTAGTCTTTGTAGATGCTTCTGAAAAGGCTTTCGCTGCAGTTTCATACATTCGCTTCGAGAAGGATGAGGTCGTACAAGTTTCTCTGGCTATGGCAAAGGCAAAGGTAGCACCCGTGAAAAATCTCACAGTACCTCGCTTGGAGTTGCAGGCTGCGGTCCTGGGTGTGCGTCTAACTTCAGTTGTCAAGGCCTCACATTCCATTCAAATTAACGAGGTTATCTTTCTCTCGGATTCAAAAACAGTGCTGTCGTGGATAAACTCAACTGATTTCAAATTTCCTTCGTTTGTTGCCGTGAGAATTGGAGAAATATTGGACACAACAACAACTCGTCAGTGGTTTTACGTCAAATCCGTAGACAATGTGGCTGATGACGGAACAAGGTGGAGCGATTCAGAGTTTGGTATTAATGATTCGAGATGGTTTAAAGGACCAAGGTTTTTAAGAGACCCGTTTGATATTTGGCCCGTTAGTCCAGGAAAAGCAGAAAACAAGGAGATCATGATTTGTGATACGCATATTGGTCATCTTAGCCATATGATGCCAAAAAGGGTGTCATTCCAAGTTTATGATGAATTGAAGGCGAGATACCGAGTGAATTGGGGCTCATCAGTTAGAATTATTGCCTTTCTACTTCGAGCTAAGGACTATTTTCTTAAAAACGATATACAAAAGGAAAAATACGTTACACCGTCCGAGTACCAACGCGCTGAGGATTGGTTATTCCGAAAAATCCAGTTGGAAGCATATTTTGAAGAAATTAAATCGTTGAAGAAGGGGAAAGGGGTAGAAAAATCCAGTTCACTCTACTGTTTATCTCCGTTTCTAGATGAAGATGGTACTATAAGAATGAGTTCTAGGGCACAAAAGGCGCTGATTTCGTACGCATCCCGCAATCCTGCAATTTTACCAAAAACTCACCCGCTGGTAGACACGCTTGTGCAGTATCATCATGATAGAAATTTTCACAGTGGAACTGCTACGATTATTTCCGACATCCGTGAGCGTGCATGGATCATCAATATTAGAGTAGCAGTGCAGAGAATCAAGACCCGATGTGCTATGTGTAAGCTTATAAGGTCTAAGCCAGTAATACCATTGATGGGAGAACTTCCAACCGCTCGTGTAGCATTCGAATGCAGACCATTTACGCATGTTGGCGTAGACTGTTTTGGGCCGCTGTTGGTGAAATGGGGAAGAGGTACTGTCAAGAGGTATGGTATGATTTTCACCTGCTTGAAGTTCAGGCCTGTTCAGATTGAGATACTTAACGACCTTTCCTTAGACCAATGTAGTATGGCGCTACGTCGATTTTTAATAAATCGCGTTGTCACTAAATTTTTGTATAGCGATAATGGCCTAAATTTTATCGGCACCAAAAATCTGTTGGAAAAAGACATCAAGGAAATGGAGTCAGCTTTAAGTGAACAGTCGGCAAAATATGAAGGTATCCTGTGGCGCTTCATCCCAGCGTATTCACCATGGATGGGTGGAGCATGGGAGAGATTGATTCAGTCAATCAAAAACACAGTTAATTTCATCTTAAAAGGAGTGGTCCCAAGGGAAGAAGTTCTTCGAAACGCCCTTATCGAAGCCCAGGGTCAAATCAATCGTCGCCCGCTCACGCATGTTCCAGTGGACCCAGATGATCCAAAGCCCCTAACTCCCAATGCGATGTTGTTCGGAGAAGACGATAGAGATGTTACGGCCCCCGGAATTTTCTACGAAAGCGGAAAAAATAGTAAGTTGTACAGTCGGAGATCACAACACTTAATGGCGGAATTTGTCAAAAGATGGTACACGGAGTATTTGCCAGAAATAACGAGGAGATCTAAGTGGCATAAGGAAACAAGACCTGTGACTGAAGGCAGTATTGTCATTCTCGTAGAGCCAAATGATATTCGGTCAACTTGGAAGTTGGGGAAAGTAGTTACGGTCTACCCGGGACCTGACGGAGTAGTAAGGATATGTGACGTGCAGTTATCAAATGGAACTATAAAGCTAAAGAGATCTGTGGGACGGCTAGCTGTGCTTGATTATTCATCTTCGCAAGATACTCAGACGGCCCCCGGAATGTCCGCTAGCCCTTAAAGTTTACATTCTTACCACTTGCCTTTATCTTAAAATTTCTGAACGCCTCTTAGTCTCTACTTTCTAGCCTCTTACCAATTTTCTAGTACATATCTTTGTCTCCTTCTAATAGAAGAGTTAAATTGATTTTTTAAATTATTGAATTTGAGCGGATTTAACCATTATTAAGAAAGCGTGCATTGAAAGGTTAACAAGTACCAAAAGAGTAAAGTTTAATAAGAATTTGTAAGAATTTGTTTTTTGATATTCTCAAATTTTAATTATCGTTGTTAATAAGGGATTGCTTATTGTAAGTAACATATTGAAGAGTAGTTTATATTATAATACAATTGTTACTTTTCTCTAGAAAATAAAATTAAAGTTCTTCAAGAAGATACTGTAACGTGAACCCAACATTTTATACCAATTTCCTAATCGAAAAACGTTCAACCGAAAACACAACTGGCAACACTATAATGGAATGGTATAAATGACAGGCGTTGCTTGTAAGCCAGTGTGTGTGATTGAGAGAGATGCTTGACAGCAAATGTAGAGACAATGTAGAAGTTACTGGAGAGTTCTAGATGGCATGTCATTCGATATAAATAGCCCGCCCGAGGCAACCAGAGGGCAGTTTTGTTTATAGAGTGATAAAGTTAAGAGTAAATACAAGTGATAGTCCAAAAGTCGAGTTGAGTTCAATAAAGTGTATATCGAAAGTAGATACTGAATAAAAGTGATAGAATTAAATTAAAAAGTGAAGTTTTATTTTTCGAACTAAGCGCACGTTACAATACCAAGAACAAAATTTTATATTGGAAATCCCTCGCAGCGATAGAGACCGTTATACTGCATTGCTGGACTCTGGAAGTGAACGTTCTATCGTTTCTACCGAAGCTGTAGCCGCAAAATTAAAGCTCCCACTTACGAAATGTGGCGCTGTTCTACAGGGGTTCGCTGGTGGAAAATGTAAGGTGCTAGGTTGTGTACCTTGCGAAGTTCAAATTGACAGTGCTTTTTTTTCCATTTGTGCTATAGTTGTTGCAGATGAAATCCTCCCCGAATCCGTCCTGATTGGAAAAGATATACTCAACAATCCCGAATGTGAATTAAAAAAAGAAGGAGGTATCCTCACCGTTCACCGCAAAGAGAAGCACGATTTCAACGTTAGTTGCATTCAACAAACGACGTTACTTCCCATTACAACCGCTGATATAAACATCAACCCTGAGTTCAACGTCGAAACACTACTTACACTTCTCAACAATTTTCGTCACTGCGTTGCTATGAATCTTCAAGAACTTGGTAGAACAGATTTGGTCCAAATGGAGATAGAATTGCTGTCACAAAAGCCAATAGTCCACCATCCTTACAAAATACCTTACGCCAAAAGAGAAATACTTTCATCCATGGTTGCCGACCTTCTCAAGAACGGAGTAATAAAAGAATCAGAGTCTGATTTCGCTTCACCTGTTCTACTCGTCAAAAAGAAAAATGGAGAAGATAGGATGTGCGTGGACCACAGAAAACTCAACTCAGTTACAAAAAAAAAATCAATTGTCGCTGGCTACAGATACCTCATATTGTTAGATCTTGCTTCCGGATACTATCAAATACCAATTAAAGACGAGCATACTCATTTGACTGCCTTCATAATACCAGACGGCCTATATGAATTTAAAGTTATGCCCCGGCTTGGCCAATGCACCCGCATACTTTCAAAAACTAATGTGCAAAATTAAAAATAAAATGAAGTACGAAGCCGTGGTGAGCTACATGGATGACTATGTTTTACTTGCGAATTCATTCGAAGATGGAATGGTAAAGTTGGACAAATTCCTCAATATTTCAAAAGAAGCAAACCTGACTCTTAATCTCAAAAAATGTGAATTTTTCAAAACAGAAATTGAATTTCTTGGCCACATTATGAAAGATGGGTGCGTCCAACCTGGGTCTGCTAAAACAACTGCCGTAGAAAAATTTGAAAAACCGACTAACGAGCATGGTGTCAGACAATTCATTGGCTTAACGAGTTGCTTTCGCAAGTTCATAAAAAATTATTCGCTTATCGCATTGCCATTAACTAATCTCTCAAAGAAAAGTTCCAAATTTCAATGGGGCGAACAGGAGCAACAAGCATTCGATGCGGATCACGTACTTACAGACGCCAGTAGTCTCGGCGTTGCGGGCATCCTTCTGCAGAAACAAGACAAAGACTTACACCCTGTTGCTTACTACAGCAAGAAAATAAATCAAGATGAATCTAAGTACCATAGCTATGAGCTGGAGACCTTGGCCATCGTAGAAGCCACGGGTAGATTCCGACAATATTTGTTGGGAAAACATTTCGTGATTGTCACCGATTGCCAAGCTCTTAAAACGACAATGAAGAAAAAGGAAATGAAATAATTCCCCGGATTGCACGATGGTGGCTTCACATGCAAGAGTATAATTTTGACGTTCATCACCGCCCGGGTACTCAAATGGCCCACGTTGATTCACTTTCAAGAAATCCTTACGAAAGCCCGAAAGAGACCGAAACCGTTTCTATGGACGTTTTAAAAGTCAACATTAGCGAATTCGATTGGCTCTACTCATTGCAGATGCAAGATTAAGAAACTGCCGAGTTCATTAAAATTCTTCAGAAGCAATCTTTCTGCGAATCTGAAAAGCAAACAAGAATCTAATGAAACAAGAAAAGAATTAAAACTTAACATTAATAACTAATCCAACGGAATTAAATATTAATAAAGTGATAAATAAAAATAAAGGTGGCATTGCTATAAAGTGTGCAGACAAAGAGTCAACCCATAAACTTAAAAGTGTGATTGAAAGCAAAATGAGCAAAGATTATCAAGTAGAGTTGCCAAATATGGCCAAACCGAAAATCTGTGTAATGAGCGTGGAAAGTGATGAAAATCAGGATGAATTATTAAACAGAATTGTTAAACAAAACCCAGAGCTAATAAATATCGAAATGAAAATTTTGAAGATTTTTAAAAACAAAAATAAGTGGAGAAATTTAAACATTGTAATTGAGTTAAACAGTGATAGCTTCCATAAAATAATTGAATTGGGAGTTATTAAAGTAGGATGGGTAAAGTGTCCAGTGAGAGAATTCTATAACTTGACAAGATGTTTCAACTGTCAGGGGTTCAACCACAAATCAAGTGTTTGTAAAAATAAAATTGCATGTATAAAATGCGGAGGTGAACATAATGTTAAAGATTGTTAAAGTGAGGTTACAAAATGTATTAATTGCACTAAAACAAATGAGCCACTTGGTCTTGATACTAATTGTGATCATGAGGCAACAGACAAAAACTGTCCAGTATATGTGCGAAAACTAAAAGTGCTCAAAGAGCGAATTGAGTATTAGCAATTAAGATGCTGGTACTTCAATGCGCAAGGCGTAATGAACAATTTCAACCAAATCGAAGTAATTTTATTACAAAACAAATTTGACATAGTTGCAGTGTCTGAAACCCATTTAAAAAATGATATCGAAAATAGTGAAATAAATTTACAAGGCTATTCTGTTGTTAGATGTGATAGCACTAGTAGCTATACTGGCGGGGTCGCAATTTTCATAAACACAAGTTTAAAATTTAAAGTTATAAAGCAAATTCATATTGAGATGAAAATTTGGATTTTTTGTTTGCAAATATTGTTTAATGAAAAATCGGAAATAATTTCTATACTGTATCGATCTCCCAGTTGTTCTGAATGTGATTTTTGTACTGAGTTCGCGGAGTGGCTAGAAGAATCAATTACCTCATATCCTAACATGATTGTACTTGGTGATTTTAATATTGACCTGTTACGTAGTTATACATATGAAAATAGAATCAAACAGATATTTACAGACAACAACTGTAAACAGATTATTACTAAACCAACTAGAATCACAAACACATCACGTACTTTAGTTGACTATGTTATAGCTCCAATAGGAAGGAATATTTGGGCAGAAGGGAGTTTAAAATAAGTGATCACGAATCCATTGAGCTGATAATTCCGGTTGATAAAAGAACATTCAATAAAACGTTTAAAACAGTTCAAGTGTTTAAATACGAAAAGAAAAAATTTAAATCAATGCTTCGAAACAGAATTGGTTCCTCAGTGATAAATCCGAACAATAACACTAGCGACTTATCGGTAAAATTAAAAGAGTCATTGGAAAAATGTGTTAGTGAATCAACTATTAATAAACGTATATATCCATCTTGTAATGAGTGGTTTACAATGGAATTAAACAATTTGAAAAATAAAAAAATTCGCTGTTTTAAAAAAGCAACCATTTTTAACATTCCTGAGGATTGGAGTGAATATAGAAGGGTAAGAAACTTATATAAATATAAACTAGATCAAGCTAAAAAAACCTACATATGCAACAAGATAGAGCGCTGTTCTGACCAAAAAGATATGTGGAGAATAATAAAATCTCTTGTTTTAAAAGAACAGAGAGAAGAAATAAATGAAGTGCGGTTTGAAGATAAAATAGAAACGGAAAATTTAGTTATTGCTAACAGACTGAACTCGTATTTTATAGACAGCATAAACGAGATAAGTAACTCAATACCACAAGGGTCTTTTGACTGTAGTAATTTGACAATGGTCCCCAGTGTATTTTTGTTTGAAACAATAAACATAAGTGATCTCCACAATATATGTAAAAAGTTAAATAAAAAAAAATGATCCTATGAGACTAAATATTCAAATAGTTTTAGACTGCTATGATGTGTTAGGTCCATTACTTTTGGCAGTGATAAATAAATCTTTTGTGGAAGGTGTTTTCCCAAGTAATTTAAAAGAATCAATAATAATTCCCATACCTAAGGAGCAAAATAACATAAACTGTGATAAATTTAGACCAATTAATATGCTTCCAATACTAGAAAAAATAATAGAAAAAGTTGCCCATGAACAATTAATCAAATACATATCAGAGAATAAATTGTTAGTACAAAACCAGTCAGGATTTCGTTCGGAACATTCTTGTGAAACGGCCCTTAATTGGCTTATCATGACCTTAAAGATAGAACGTCATGAAAAAAATAAAATAATTGCTGTGTTTTTAGACTTTCAAAGAGCGTTTGAAACAATCGACAGATCACTGCTTCTAGCAAAGCTAAGAAAATACGGCATACAAAATAAGGAACAAAAATGGTTTCAATCATATTTAAATAACAGAACACAAAGAACTAAAATTAACCAGTGTTTATCTAATAGTGAAGAAACTTCCTATGGCGTGCCTCAGGGAACAATATTGGGTCCTCTGTTGTTTTTAATTTACATTAACGACATTTGTAAAGATTTAAAGTATTGCAAAATCTCGCTGTTCGCTGATGATGCATTATTGTTTGTTTCTGGTAAAGACTTGGATTTAATTTCTAGTTACATTAACTACGATATAGATAAAATGTGTATGTGGCTTAATAAAAACAAATTAAAAATTAATGTTAATAAAACAAAATGTATGACTATAAACTCTGACTTCGAAACATACGTATTAACAATACTAATATCGAACAGGTGAAATCAATGAAATATCTCGGTATAATAATAGACAGTGATCTGAACTTTCATAGTCATTTCGAATACATTGTAAAAAAAATTTCAAAAAAAATTGGATTCTTAAAAAGATTACGGAAAAATATATCCATTTTGTGTGCAATAAACATTTTCAACACAATTGTTAAACCTCACTTTGAGTTCTGTTCAACAATATTGTATATGGGTAACTCAACGGAAATCAACAGACTTCAAAAGCTTCAGAACAAGGCGATGAGAACTATACTGAAATGCAGTTTCTATACCCCAATAAGTTGGATGCTACCTTGCTTAAAATGGCTTAACATCAGACAGAGGATATCATATAATGCAGCAATCTTCGTTTATAAAATTAAAAATAAAATGGTTCCAGAATACCTTTCATTAAACGTAAATCTTACACACGAAGTTCAACCATATAACTTAAGGTCAAATAATAATTTTAGATTGCCATTTTATAGAGATAGTAGAACTCAAAACATGATAATGTATAAAGGTATTCAGTTTTTCAATGAGTTACCAAGTGATTTAAAAAATGAAACGAATTTTCAAAGTTTTAAAAGAAAATTATCAAATTATATAAAATGTAATATTTAAATTAATGTATAAAAATTATACTAACTTACTCCTAATGTAGCAAATTGTAATTAAAATAGTAATTTATACTAAATAAACGAACACATACATACATCAAATTCACACGGAGTACAAGTTTCATGAAGGAAGACTGTTTTGAAAGGTAAATGGTGAACTCCGGCTCTTCGAAAAATGCTATTAATAGGCGTGTTTAATGAAAAAAAGAGCAGAGCAGCGTAGCTCAGAGCAGAGCAAGAAATGAGATAAATGTCAGGCAATTTAGAGCAGAACAGCTGGTGTCAAAAGTCAGCTGATAAGAAAGCAACAAACATTTTGCTAGTTTGCAAAATTATGTTTGGTATGCTATTATAATAAAAATCTATATGCGGAAACATTGGAATCAAAACTAAACTAACATTCGATGTTAATTCAATTGATTTTAAGTTAAATTCGATTTCAAATAGATTGCAAAACGCAAAATATAAACAAAAATATTTGAATCAAATGTCAACAGCTGATTTTGACACTTTTGCTCCATTCTACTCTTACTCAAAAGCAAGTGCAGAAAATGCTGCTCTAAAAGCTCTAGAGCAGGTCATTAAACACAAAAAGTTCTTGCTCGGAGTAGAAAAATTTGTCATTAAACACCAAAAAGCTGCTTTTTCTGCTCTAGATCGATCTAGAGCAGGTCATTAAACACACTTAATATAACATCCCCGCTTGGTGAATGTTCCGATTCCGATGCTCTAGAAAAAGAAAAAGAAAGGAAACGAACACAAAAAAACTGGGTCATTCGTGTTTAGAACTTGAACGTTAAAAGACCACTGTTAAAGTCTCTTGACTGTTTGAATTAATAAGCTTAGATTATTTGTTTGATTTAAAGAGTTTGTAAACTTTTTGTATTTGCTATTTGAATTGTTTACATTATACAATAAGATATAATCTTTTTATAGTATATAATAATAAAGTGCTTACCAAGTGAATAGAACTAACAATACATTTAAAAGTAAAGTAAATTGACAAATTTAGTTGTTTTTTTTTTTTTTTTTTTTTTTTTTTTTTTTTTTTTTTTTTTTTTTTTTTTTTTAATGAAACATTAATTTGAAGAAAAATAAGTGAAAATCATCTTACTAAAAGTATTAAATGTAGAAGTTCTCTGAATTTCAGAGGGCAGACTATTCCAAATCCTGATCACAGAAACAAAATAAGATCGTTCAGCAATAGTGTGTGCAAATCGCGGTAGGATTAATTTAAGTCCTCTTCTAGACTGTGCGAAATGCAGCATTTCTTTTAGGTACACTGGACACCTTCCATGTATTATGTTATGAAGGAGTAAAACGTTTCGATACAAAATATATTTATCTAGGTTCAGTCCCAACAAAGAATCATGTAAAAATGAAACACTTTCATACCTACGGTTGTTATGAATGAAACGCAAGCAGTCATTAAATGCTACATTTAGTTTACGCTTACAATCATAGTCAAGGCTAGGATAAACAGCACAATTAAAAGTGAAGTAAGGCAAGATTAGGCTTTTTACCAGATGTTTTTTCAAGGCAAGATTCAAAATAGCAGATGAACACCTCAAGGAGCGTAAGCCGCTGTATATTCTTCTTATGCTTTCGGATATTGCATCACAACAGCTCAATTTATTATTTATTGTAAAGCCGAGGTATTTAACTTTGCAAACGTATTCAATGATTTGTGTATTCAAAACAATTCTTGGTAAGTCCAAATGATTAATTTCGCGTCTTGAGCATACCATACTAAGCGTTTTTGAAGGATTGAGTTTTAGCTTGTTAGAGTCAACCCAGTTTTGAATATTTACTAAATCTTCATTGATCCGAGTAACGCAATCATTCATTGAACCCAATTCACTAAAAATATATAATAAGACATCATCTGCATAGATATGAATATGACAGTTTTTAACTATTGCGGGAAGGTCAAGTGAAAAGAGAAGCGGTCCTAGAATTGAGCCTTGCGGTACACCGCAGTTGACAATGTATGATCTTGAAGAACCTTGACCTGTAGTAACTTTTTGGGGCCTGTTTAACAGATAGTTTCTCAATAGCTTAAGAGCAGTACTGGAAAAATTGAAGTTGTCACAAAGTTTCAAAATTAAAATTTCGTGATCAATGCAATCGAAAGCTTTTGAGAAATCCAACAGTACCATTGTACCCAGCTGATTACTATCGAGCGCAGAACGGAAATCAGATGTGACCTTCACTACCGCAGTTTCACAACTATGGTTTTTGCGAAAACCAGATTGCCATTTAGACATTTTGTCGTTAGATTGAATGAAGTCTAGAGCTTGAGTAGCCATCAATCGTTCAAAAACTTTACCAAAGAAAGGCAAAAGGCTAATTGGTCTGAAGTCAGAGGGCTCACAGGAATTGCTTTTTTTGGGAATAGGTAATACAATTGTATCCTTCCAAGGTTCAGGGAATTCGCTCCTATACAAACAAGTATTTACAATATGTTTTAAAGGTGGAAGAACAATTGGTAAAATTAAGCGAATAAATTTTGGAGAAATTTTGTCAGAGCCGACTGCATTCGATTTCACCAACTTTACAGCACTAATGATTTCAATTTCATCGACGCAGTTGAATGAAAATAAGCCAACTTCGTTTTCTGGCAAAGTTAGAGAAGAGCTCGTACTAGGTAAGTGAGGAGCATAAAATGACGCAATTACTTCTGGATCTATCAAACACTGTTGCGTATTTTTATTTCCAGTGATACCAATGTCTTTTAAGTTTTTCCAAAGCACTTTAGAGTTTAACGAGACATCAAGTTTTTGTAGAAAATAATTTTTCTTACTTAAACGTATAAGAGAAACAACTTTATTTCTAGCAAAAGTAAATTGACGTCTATTGTACTCAGAGGGGTATTTCTTATATCTTTTGTGAAAACGTTCTCTTTCTTTGATTTGAATTTCGATATCTCTATTATACCATGGGCAGTTTCTAGTTTTTTTAACTTGTTTAGTTACTATCGGAACATATGTATCAAAAAGTAAATTTAGTAAATTATTGAACAGCAAAACTTTGCTGTCAACATTAACAGCGTATAGAATATCGTTCCAGTAATCGTTTCCAACATAGTTTTGAACTTCTACGAAATTAAAAGAGCGATATGACCGATAACTGAAAGTGTTAGAGGTACGCAGATTCTTCTTATCAAATTGAAAACAGCAAAAAATTAGATCATGGATAAAATCCGATGTAAGCTTTAGTTGATCATTGCACAGAACTTTTTCTTTAGAAGTTGTAAGAAAAATATCAATTAGTGATGGGTTCAACACTGACTGATAGCATGTTGGATACAATTTATTCACAACAGTTAAGCATACTTTGTCACAAAAATAATTGAAAAGACGTGAAGTCGAATTATTAACTAGTAGGTTTACATTAAAATCACCGCCAACTAAAATATGACAGTACTTTGTGTTGAGATGAAGCAAAGTTTCTTCTAATTCAAATAAATTATCTTCTTTAAATAAACAGGGTGGGCAGTACACAACAACCAAAAGGCATATTTAAAATCCTTAAAACTATTTATTACCAATATTTAATAAATAATGCACTGCGCCAACTTGCCAAGCGCCCTTATAGTTCAGATACGTAATAAGAATTAACTCAATACGTCTGACTCACTTGACGAGCTGCATTGTGCAGTCCTACTCTAAACTGTTATACCTTAGAGCAAGAGGGTTTTCCTTGCTCTATCTATTATACTCATACATAATGGTATAGTTATACTATGCTTGACGATAAAGTCATATTGATTTAAGGAACAGGTTACACCACGGATAACAACTCGGCCATCCTGCAACGCACTGTCCTCAGTGCACCTTTTCAATGCAATGATTTTCCACTGGGGGTTTTTTTTTTCACTCAGTTCTTTATATGGATCAAGTTTCACACAGTTATTCCACTCAGTGATTTCAGTATATTTTCTTTCAGTATTTCTGTTACCCCTTTTTTTTCGTTTTACACTCAGTTTTACTATTACACTCAGTACTTCTATTACCTTCAGTTTATTCTTTTTTTTCTTACACTCAGTTCTTCTTTTACACTCAGTTACCCTTTTACACTCAGTTATCTTCTTACACTCAGTTATTCTTTTACACTCAGTTCTTCTTTTACACTCAATACTTCTATTACACTCAGTTCTTCTATCACACTCAAAAGTCTGTTTCCTTCCTAATCATTCCTCATTTAACTTGTAGCACGCCTGGATTTGTCATCAACTACCAAATGTCAAAATTAGATTTCAAAAATATACTTTACCACACCATTCGACATTCGTCATTCGACTTTTATTTCTTCCAATTCAAGTTCCAACGATGTACGTTTATTTTAATCCAAATAATATTAATTCAATGAATGCCCCTATTTCAAAACAAGAATGAATTTATTTCAGTGAGGATATGGAACACAGGAAAAAAAAGAATTAATAAGATGAACAAGAAAGCAAGAAAGTAAGAAGTAAGTAGGGTATATATATGTATGTACATTATTTGGTTAAGTAAAAAAAGAAAACAAGAATAAATTATTTATTGTCAGTGTTGTTTTGTGGAAAATTAGTTTCGTCGTCAGTTTCAATTAATTCCTCCCATTCGATATCGTCTAGTTTCCCAAATAGTTTTATCCGATCTGCTGCATGGACGGAGGAGTAAGGTTTTTGTGAAACTTGATAAGCTGGTGTATCTCCGATAAGATATCGGTCATTTTGAAGAACTTTTTTTATTTCAAAAGGACCTTTATATCTTGGAAGTAATTTTTTTGATTGCCCAGTTGCTGGATGCTCAGCTCTTAAGAGAACTAAATCGCCCTCCTGATATAACTGCGGCTTCTTGTGAGTTGAGTTAAATTTAGCTGCTTGTTTTGTTTGTAGTTGTTGACTGCGACGATTGGCCATTAATCGGAGTTCAGCTAATGGAATATTTTCCTCTTCATCACTGGAATCGTTTTCTTGAAGTGCTATGTGTAGTTGATTGTTGAGAGTATTTCTTGGTTTGAAACCAAATAATAGTTCTTGTGGTGTCTGGTTTGTTATTTTGTGTTTTATAGTGTTGAGTCCAAATTGTACTGCTTGTAAGTGGTCCTCCCAGTCTCTGCCATCTTGTCGTACCGTCATTGTGGCCAGAGAAGTTTTTACTGTTCTGAAATATCGTTCTATTTGACCATTTGCTCTTGGTGTCCTGACAGCGTTCAGAACATGTTGAATTCCATTTTCTAGGCAATATTTTTTAAATGCTTTTGATGTGAAAGCCGTGCCTCTGTCGCTAACAATTCGATTTGGTGTGCCGAAAAATTGGGAAAGCTCGATTAGTGTCTTAATCACAGCGATTGAATTCGTGGTCTTTACTGGTCGAAGTATTAAAAATTTTGTGAAGCTGTCTATTATTCCAAGAACATAAACGTTTCCCTTCGTACTTTTGACATATGGGCCTAAATGGTCTATGTGTACTGTATAAAATGGTATTGGTTTTTTGGGAATGGGGTGAATTTGATAACGGGTTTCATCTTTGCCACGTTTGTTATACAAGCAAGCAACACAACTATTCAAATACTTACTCACAACGCTTGTCATCTTTGGAAACCAATATGTTCGGCGGATATGTTCAATTGTGCGCTCAAGGCCACCATGTCCAATGTCGTCATGCGATGATTTGATAACTCGCCATCTTACCCCTCTTGGCACTGCAAACCGAAGTCCCTCTTCTGTTTTTTTGTAGACTCGTCCATTCTTCAAAGCATAATTTTTTTCGTAATCTTTTCTCTTTGGGGACTTCATTTCAGAGTTACTCAAAGTGTTTTGAATTTCCTTGAGCTGGTTATCACGACTTTGTAAAACAGAGATCCAGTCTTGTTCAGGAGCTTGGATGATCATCATTGGCAATCCTACCTCTTCCATATCTACAGAATTTTCTGTCGGGTTTCTGCTTAGGGCGTCTGCGTGTTGCATTTGTTGTGCTGTTCGGTATTCTAATTTATAGTCAAATTCTTGAATTTTTAACCACCACCTGGCGATTCGTTTGATTTCCATTTTTGATTGGGTTAGTTTTAGAGAATTACAATCTGTATAGATTGTAAAATGTTTCCCTAACAGATAGTACCGAAATCGTTCTAAGCTCTCGACAACAGCAAGAGCTTCGAGTTCGTAGCTATGGAATTTCTGCTCGTCTTCGGTTGTCGCTCGGCTGAAGTAAGACACAGCCTGACGTTTCCCAGGTTCATTTAATTGAATTAAAACACCAGCGAGACCAATGCAACTCGCGTCTGTATGGAGTTCGTGTTCTTTCTTGGGATCGTATATGACAAGGACAGGGGGTTCACACAACTTTCTTTTGAGGGTCTCAAATGAGTCACCCATCTCTTTCGACCATTTAAAGGTAGCACATTTTTTTAACAATGAGTTGAGAGGATAAGCTATTTTTGCATAGTTGAAAACAAAACGACGGAAATAGCTAGTCAAACCCAGAAATTGTTTTACTTGGCGTGTGTCTCTAGGTAGAGGAAAGTCTTTTATAGCTTTAATTTTAATACTTCCTGGTTCTATACAACCTTCACTTATCTCATGCCCCAAATATGTTATTTTATCGGCTAGGAAGACACATTTTTTGATATTTAATGTCACTTGGACGTCTCTCAGAGCTATGAAAAGTTTCTCTAGTAATTTTAGAACTGCAGGTACATTTTCGGCGAATAGAACAATATCATCCATATATATTAATATATTTTTGGATGAGAGTTTACGTATTACGAGTTTCATTAATCGCATGAAAACTGATGGTGAATTTGATAAGCCAAAGGGAACACGATTGAATTGATATTGACCATTTGGTGTTACAAAAGATGTTAAATATTTCGAGTCTTCTTCTATTGGAATTTGGTAGTACCCATGCATCAAATCAAGGACAATAAAAATTCGGCCACCACTCATTAAGTTAATTTGTTCTTCCATGTTAGGCAGGGGAAAGTTTTCACGCACCGTTATTTCATTAAGGCGACGATAGTCAACACATAGCCGCCAAGAACCATTTTTCTTTTTAACCAAAAGAGAAGGACTAGCAAATTCAGAGTTTGAATGTTCGATTATTTTATTTTCTAAGAGTTCATTTATTATTTCGTCTAAATGTGGCAATTCATTATAAGGGATTCGGTAGGGTTTAAATCGAATTGTTTTTTGCTCTTTTAACTTAAGTTTCATTTTAATTTTATTGGTTACACCGAGCTCGCTTAAGTTTATTGCAATGCAATCACGGTATTTGTTTAAAAGTTCAATCAGAGTTATATGGTCGTTCGGACTACATTCATAGTTACCAATAATAATGTCATTAATTTTAATTTGAGGCATTTTTGTTTGTTTTGATACGGGGTCGCTTAGTCATTCATTATTTTCATTGTTGGTAATCGTTAGTACTCCGCTTTTTCGCATAAGACAGACATTATCGTTATCCAAAAAGTTTCTACCTAAAATCATTGTGTATTGCTGCAGTTGATCTAGGACGACTAGGATGTCGATATTTAATGTAATATTGTTTAATGTCACATTTTTTGTTACTTTGCCAACTGCATTATTGGAATTGTTACCGAAGCCCTGAAGTGTTGTGTTGCAATAGTCCATTTTCCAGCCTAGATCTAGCACCTTTGTTTGTTTGATGGTACTGCAATCACTACCTAAATCTATGAAGGCTTTAACGCGATGCCCATCGATACTAACATCTTTTAACAACCCGCATTCGTCTTCAACATGGCATAACCGATGTATTTTTCTAGGTGGTTCTGCGAAAGTTTCATTACCTTGGAACGAATGGCGTCGCTTGCAGTCCCGAGATAGATGACCTGGTTTTCGACAGTTATAGCAAATTGGTTCTTTTGAATTATTGTTGAAATGATTGTTGTTGTGCGACGGATGTTGATAGCCAAAGCGGTTCTTGTTTTTACATTCACTGGCGATATGTCCGGGTGTCTGACAGATATGGCAAGTTTGTATATTTTTTTGATATTTTTCGCGGTATGACAATTTACATTCAGTTGCCAAATGGCCCGGGGAACGACAATTATAGCAAATTTTGGGAAATGGAGTTTTAAAGTGAGAAACTGACTGCATATTACGTGGGTTATAATAATAGGGTTTTAAAACTGATCGAGGGGTATTTAATATTCTATTGTTTTCAAATTGTTGCCTTGTCTCAGCCTGTCTTTGAATGTCTTTTAACGATTTTATTTTTACTAGGAGGTCGGGAATGTTATTGCAATTAGATGTTATTAAATTGTTCATCAAAGTTATATCTTTAAGACCAGAAATTATATATTGTATTATTGGGTTGTTGTCCAGTTTTCCTCGTTTTCCGAGTGCGGCCATTTCATACGCATAACTTTCGAAACTTTCAGATTCTTTTTTTTTTGTCGGGATAGCAACTTGACATGGACATCAGCAGAGTTTTCTTCCGAAGAAAAATCTCGCAAAATTTTAAATTTAAATTCGTCCCAATTATTGATTTCTCCTCTATAGCTTTCAAACCAACTTGTTGCTGCATCTCCTAACCTCAGGGATGCGTAAAATAACGTGTTCCGATCGTCCCACTCGTACAAATGGCGAATGTTCTCTATCGTTTCCACCCATTGGGAGGCGTTTAGTGAGGACGAGCTTGATGGTTGGAATAAGGGAATTATTCTTTTGACCTCCTCTGAACCTAGCCTTAACGAAATCTGATTTGATGGCGGATTTGTTGACATCGTATTTTGTGATGATCGACTTGGCGAACGACGACATAAGGCAACTTCTTTTTCGAGTTGGAGGTTTTTTGTTTTCAATTCCTCTAATTGCAACTTAAGCCTAAGAATATTAGCCTCACCTGTTTCATCATCAACGAATCGTTTCGGAATTTTCCTTTGTCTCGCAGACATGTTTACTAACTTTTTCTTTTTTTTTTTCAAATTCTAAACTTTGTAAATTCTAATTTACACAAATGTACACATCTAAACTGACGAAAATTATGGACGCTAATAATATAACGGCAAGTAGTCGTTACCGACAAATTCTATTTAAAAATATTTTTGTATGTCTATCGCAGTCTTTTTCAAATAACTCTTTATAACCGCTAAAGATCAAGCGAGATGAATAGATGAGCAGTTTTTATTTCTCCATATATTCACTAATACACTGTCAAATAGACCAGAGGATATTGTATACACTCTCGCTTTTCTTTCGCTCCAACCAACGGCTAAAATTGAAATTAAATTTCTTACCAACTGAATTAAAAATATGTTAAGATCTTTTTTTTTTTTTTTGTTCTTCAATGGATCTCTTATCCCACTTCTGATACTAAAATCCTTAAAACTATTTATTACCAATATTTAATAAATAATGCACTGCGCCAACTTGCCAAGCGCCCTTATAGTTCAGATACGTAATAAGAATTAACTCAATACGTCTGACTCACTTGACGAGCTGCATTGTGCAGTCCTACTCTAAACTGTTATACCTTAGAGCAAGAGGGTTTTCCTTGCTCTATCTATTATACTCATACATAATGGTATAGTTATACTATGCTTGACGATAAAGTCATATTGATTTAAGGAACAGGTTACACCACGGATAACATATTTCATTGCAGTTACAAATTTCAATGCATAAAAATTCTAAAGGAGATTTTGATAAAGAATAAATTGTTTTTGATGTTATGTTTTCCCTAATGTATATGCATACACCACCACCTCGAGAGCCACGATCATTCCTATACAGTTTAAACTCAGGGAAACCAACTAGTTGAGATGAAATTGAATCATTTAACCATGATTCAGAGACTATTATTACATCCATTTTAGAACTACTCAACATTTGAAAAAGGACAGTGTACTTAGAAGGAACACTACCAGCATTAATGTGACATACATTTAGTCCATCATGCACATTACACAGAACATTGCAAATAGATCTTATAATATCAGGATTTGTAACAGACATAATTTTTTTTTTTTTTTTTTTTTTTTTTTTTTTTTTTTTTTTTTTTTTTTTTTTTTTTTTTTTTTTTTTAATGAAGAAGCTTTCTTCTGCGCAACTCATTGGCTTTACGGAAAAGATTGTGATTAAATTTTGTAAGACATTCATACGCTCTCACAAATTTGTTGCTATTTTCAAAGCCAAGGTCATGTAAGGAAACTGCACGAGAGCTTGCTTTATAAAATTCATTTACTTTCCTCAGTACAATGTTTTTTTCATTTTCGTGCGGGAGTTTCAAGATAATCGCACTAGCAGAGTTGTTGTTTTTAGGTGTGATACGTAGCGCGTAGTTAGGTCTGATCGACTCAAGGCCAATTTTTGTGCAAAATTTGTGAAAAATTTCATATAAGTTTTCATTTTGACGGAAAGGAATACCGTGAAGTACAAGATCGCTTGCAATATTTCTTCGGTTCAAAGCATCGATCTGAGTTTTCAGTTGCGTAGTGTCATTTTCAATTGTTTGTGTTTTCTTTTCGTGGCAGTGATTTTTAAAGCTTTCAAGTTTGGTTTCGCAGTTGAGAATTAAATTGTTTAATGAAGCAAATCTTTCATCATAATCTTTTTCAAGTGTTTTGATTCGGGTTGTGAGTTTAATTTCAATTCCATCTAGACGTTCATTGAAAGATTGTGTAATTACATTTAATTCTTTTCTTAAAGTTGATAAAATAGTATCTGTCAGTGATTTTGTTAATATGCTTAAACGAGTCTCTATTTTTCCCCACAAATTTGACGAAGAAGGCATTCCTAAAGGAGAATTCAGAGGAGAGCCAGAGACATCGCCGACATTTGAACGTAAATTTCTTTTACCAGATTTAAGGTTAGAATTTGACATTTTTTTATTTTCACTTTGTTTTAAAATAAAGGAACTGTCTTTAAGAAATTAATTGAAAATTCTAAACACTTTGTTATTGTGTGCCGAATAAAAACAAATAACACAACTAAGAGTGTTTTTACTGACTAGGATTTGAATTTAATGTGGAGCTAAGTCACAAGCACTACTCTTCGTTTGACATTTGACGAAGACGTTTGACTTTGCATTCGATTGTTTTAATTAATAAACTTAAATAATACGTTTGATCAAAAGAGTTTTATGGACTTTACAAATTCAGAAGTGGGATTATTCATAACGAAAGACTTGGTAAGAAGTAGAGTTCTATGAAAAAATTTTATTGTCAAAGAAAGAATAAGAGCTAAATTACATTTTGGTTTACAAAATATAATGGGTTGGTGCTTTGAGTATGTTTCAAGTGTTGTGCATGATTTGATATTCATCGGATGCATGTTCGTTCATGTTATTTCTGTTTTGTTCAATTGCGATGAAAATTTCATAAAATTCAAAATATGAGTTGTTGCTATAGGGCTACTACTTCATTCACGCTGTGGTTCTTGTCTCTTTTACTCATTGGAATTTCGAAGTTTTAGTTCATAGAACATCTCTTTCCATTGAGCGGTAGAAGATGAAAGAAAGAGAAAGTTGTTTTACTTTTTGGAGTTGGGATATTTTAGTTTATTAAATCTCTCTTTCCATTCAGTGGTAATAGATAAACAAAAAAAAACTGAAGTAAAGGAGAAAGAAGTTGTTTGTTCTGCAAATGAACAAATGAAGAAGCTTTATTTGAAAATGTGAAAGACAGAAAGTAAATTTTGTAGCAAAGGAATGAATAGGTTTGGAACATATCGCCGGTTGGCAACTGGATATTTTTATTTCGTTGAGCATGTGTCCGGTGAAATCATGTAATATGTAAAATTATTTGTATTTGCAAAAGTAAAGCAAAGTATTTATGTTGGTTTTATTCTGTTCACAGGTATTCGAAAGCAGAGATATATGTAAAGCTCGAAGATTAAAATTTAAAATTAATAGTTTGAAATATATTTAAAAGCTCACAATGGACGGTAAAACAATTAAGGAACTCCGTGAAGAGCTACTTAAACGAGATTTGCCTCTGAATGAGACAACTTCTTCGTCGGATTCTTGAGCACGATAACGAACAACCACAATCAATACACAATTCTGAACAACCTGTTTCAGGAGAATGCTCTTCTGACTGCATTTTGGATGACGAAACGCTTCGTGCAAGAGAATGGGACATAATCCGTCGAGAAAAGAACATCATAGCAAAAGAGCGGCAATTTTTGGTACAAGTAAAATTCCTACGAGAAAGTATAACGATGTTTTCCAGATCAGATGCACATGCGCCTGAAAAACGTAGCCATAAAATCCAGTGCAGCATTAGAGAAATTGCAGATACACTCCTGACGTTTTCACCTAGTGAAACATCATCGATGTCAGCGGAAGGATGGGTTACTCGAGTGGAAAATTTAAGAAAGGTTTATGAATGGGAGGAAAAGCCTCTTTTGATGGCAGCTGCCTCCAAATTGATTGGATCAGCGAAGTTTTGGTGGGATACATTACAGGAATCCACAATATCCTGGGAACAACTGACAAATGGATTGAAGCTAAACTTTCCGAACCGATATAATGAGCTCGAGCTTATTAGAAAAGTACAACGACCAGACGAAAACGCCGAAAGTTATTGCTTCGAAATGAATATGATGGGAAAGAGAATAAACCTGACTGACAAATCTATTATACATATTTTAACCGGACTTAACGATCGTGAAATGAGTGCGAATTTAGCAACCAGTAACTTCAAAGACATTCCAGACCTTGTAGAAAAAATCAAATTATGTGACAAAAAAGTTTCCGACCAAGACCAAGAACAAGCCAAGTAACGCCTTCAATGTATTCAAGACCAATGATGAGTAAAGGTTTTCATTCAACTTACGACTCTCAAAAGAAAAGAAATGATGTATGCTGCTACAATTGCAATCAACCCGGACATTACGCCAGACAATGTACTCAGACACGAAAAAGGCAATGGCAAATAAACACAGATACGAAAATGCGACCTTTTAACTCGGAAGAAAAGAGAACTAGAGTCAATGTCATCTCATGTTCTGACAGTTACTACAAACCAGTCATTATTAATGGAGACCGTTATACTGCATTGCTGGACTCTGGAAGTGAACGTTCTATCGTTTCTACCGAAGCTCTAGCCGCAAAATTAAAGCTCCCACTTACGAAATGTGGCGCTGTTCTACAGGGGTTTGCTGGTGGAAAATGTAAGGTGCTAGGTTGTGTACCTTGCGAAGTTCAAATTGACAGTGCTTCTTTTTCCATTTGTGCTATAGTTGTTGCAGATGAAATCCTCCCCGAATCCGTCCTGATTGGAAAAGATATACTCAACAATCCCGAATGTGAATTAAAAAAAGAAGGAGGTATCCTCACCGTTCACCGCAAAGAGAAGCACGATCTCAACGTTAGTTGCATTCAACAAACGACGTTACTTCCCATTACAACCGCTGATATAAACATCAACCCTGAGTTCAACGTCGAAACACTACTTACTCTTCTCAACAATTTTCGTCACTGCGTTGCTATGAATCTTCAAGAACTTGGTAGAACAGATTTGGTCCAAATGGAGATAGAATTGCTGTCACAAAAGCCAATAGTCCACCATCCTTACAAAATACCTTACGCCAAAAGAGAAATACTTTCATCCATGGTTGCCGATCTTCTCAAGAACGGAGTAATAAAAGAATCAGAGTCTGATTTCGCTTCACCTGTTCTACTCGTCAAAAAGAAAAATGGAGAAGATAGGATGTGCGTGGACTACAGAAATCTCAACTCAGTTACAAAAAAAAATCAATTGTCGCTGGCTACAGATACTTCATATTGTTATATCTTGCTTCCGGATACTATCAAATACCAATTAAAGACGAGCATACTCATTTGACTGCCTTCATAATACCAGACGGCCTATATGAATTTAAAGTTATGCCCCTCGGCTTGGCCAATGCACCCGCATACTTTCAAAAACTAATGTGCAAAATTAAAAATAAAATTAAGTACGAAGCCGTGGTAAGCTACATGGATGACTATGTTTTACTTGCGAATTCATTCGAAGATGGAATGGTAAAGTTGGAAAAATTCCTCAATATTTTAAAAGAAGCAAACCTGACTCTTAATCTCAAAAAATGCGAATTTTTCAAAACAGAAATTGAATTTCTTGGCCACATTATGAAAGATGGGTGCGTCCAACCTGGGTCTGCTAAAACAACTGCCGTAGAAAAATTTGAAAAACCGACTAACGAGCATGGTGTCAGACAATTCATTGGCTTAACGAGTTGCTTTCGCAAGTTCATAAAAAATTATTCGCTTATCGCATTGCCATTAACTAATCTCTCAAAGAAAAGTTCCAAATTTCAATGGGGCGAACAGGAGCAACAAGCATTCGATGCAGATCACGAACTTACAGACGCCAGTAGTCTCGGCGTTGCGGGCATCCTTCTGCAGAAACAAGACAAAGACTTACACCCCGTTGCTTACTAAAGCAAGAAAAGAAATCAAGATGAATCGAAGTACCATAGCTATGAGCTGGAGACCTTGGCCATCGTAGAAGCCACGGGTAGATTCCGACAATATTTGTTGGGAAAACATTTCGTGATTGTCACCGATTGCCAAGCTCTTAAAACGACAATGAAGAAAAAGGATTATAATTTCCCGGATTGCACGATGGTGGCTTCACATGCAAGAGTATAATTTTGACATTCATCACCGCCCGCCCGGGTACTCAAATGGCCCACGTTGATTCACTTTCAAGAAATCCTTACGAAAGCCCGAAAGAGACCAAAACCGTTTCTATGGACGTTTTAAAAGTCAACATTAGCGAATTCGATTGGCTCTACGCATTGCAGATGCAAGATTAAGAAACTGCCGCCGAGTTCATTAAGATTCTTCAGAAGCAATCTTTCTGCAAATCTGAAAAGCAAATTCACACGGACTACAAGTTTCACGAAGGAAGACTGTTTTGAAAGGTAAATGGTGAACTCCGGCTCTTCGTCCCAAAAGGTGTGAGAAATCGAGTATTAAGAAATAGCCATGATCTAATTGGCCATTTTTCTGAGAAGAAAACAACGGAACACGTAAAAGCAAGGTACTGGTTTCCACGCATAACTCAATTTGTAAAAAAGTACATCAATGGCATTCCAGCAATAGTTTTAAATAGATGTTCCAATTCCCTTTCTCTTCCATTACTAATCATTTTCAATTCATCACTATCATCGGGAGTGTTCTTAGATGATTGGAAATCCTCTTTCTCGATTCCCATTTTTAAGACGGGTTCCAAAAACAATGTAGAAAACTACAGAGGAATTTGTAAACTGTCTGCAATTCCTAAGTTTTTTGAAAGCCTTGTCAAAAAAAGCTTGATTTCCTAGTTCCTTCACTAGGAAATCAAGAACATATAAGTGATACTCAACATGGGTTCATCTCGGGAAGATCGACAATCACCAATTTAACATGTTTCTCTTCTTTTGTTGTTGATGCTATTGAAAACAAAAACCAAGTGGATGTTATTTATACAGATTTTAGCAAAGCATTTGACTCGGTTTGCCACAAAATATTGCTTCAAAAATTGCAGTCATTTGGTGTCCACTCAAGCCTCCTTAAATGGATCTGTTCCTTCCTCATAAGAAGAGTTCAAAAAGTCAAAATTTACGAATTTACCTCAAGGCAGATAAATTGTACCTCTGGTGTTCCACAGGGTAGTCATCTAGGTCCTCTACTGTTTATCATATTCATTGATGATATTGTTAACTGTGTTTACTTCAGCAAATGCCTCATATATGCATATGATCTGAATTTTTTCTGAAAGTAACCTCTTTTAGTGATTGCCAAAAACTCCAATTGGATCTTGATAATCTATGTCGATGGTGTATGTTAAATCGTTTGAATCTTAACACCAAGAAATGTTTTGTGATTTCTCTCTCAAGAAAGCATCATATGCAAGAGTTTTCATATTATCTTGATTGCAACCCTCTTCAGGTAACTGAAAAATTTAAAGATTTAGGCGTAATTTTTGACTCCAAATTCTCTTTTACACCACATTTAGAAGCTATTATATCAAAAGCAAACTCGATGTTGGGATTTATAAAAAGAAACTCAACAGACTTCACTAACCCCTACACCCTTGTGTCTCTTTATACTTCACTAGTAAGACCCAACCTAGAGTATGCAGACATCATCTGGAACCCTCACCAACAATATCTTTCAGATCGAATTCAGAAAGTTCAGAACAGATTTACGAAGTATGCATTTTACAAAATGCGATGGAGTTTTCTTCCAAATTCCATAGCTAGGCAAAATCTTCTAGGTTTCCAGTCCCTCAAATCACGTAGAACTAGTCATGATATAGTTTTCGTGCGAGACACTTTATGTTATCATATAAAGTGTCCTCCCTTGTTGTCCTTAATTTGTATTTATGCTCCGGAGAGACCGTTGAGGGATAGAAATATTCTTTTTCAATGAATGCACAGAACTAACTATGGCATGAGTGAACCAATTTCAAGATCAATTAGAGAGTTCAATGAGATTTGTGGTCATATTGATCTGTCTTTCTCCAGAGATAAATTCCGAAATGAATTATTGTATTACTTACTTTTAAGAAATTGAAACCTTGCTATTATTTCATTTAAAATTAATTTTAAAACTTTTCTTTTATTTCGTTGTAATATGTAATCTGTTGAGCTGATTGCTCGTAGGTGGAATAAATAAATAAATAAATAAATTGTGTGTCGAATGTGCGTATAACAAAAAAGAAGCACAGCCAAGAGGGGAGCTCTACATGATCGAAAAAGTTGCTGTGCCATTTGACACCGTCCATGTGGATCATCTTGGTCCCTTTGGTAAATCCACAAAAGGCAATCAATACTTGATAGTCCTAGTCGACGCATTTACCAAGTATGTCCTCATCAAAGCGTTGCCGAGTACCCAAACGAAGCCAGTTTTAAATTTCATAACGGATGTAATCCACATTTTCGGAACTCCTCGTCGTGTCGTGTCAGACAGAGGCACTGCCTTTACCTCGAAATCATTTATCGACTACTTAGCTTAATAAATGGGGGTTTTGCTCCCACCAAAATTAAAAATTAAAATACAAGCTATTAACTTACAATGCGCTTTTCATGGCAATGAGTTTACTAACGGAGGACTTGCCAATTCCTCGCGAAAGGCGATACCCGTGGAAAAACAATTTTTCATTTTGCCTCTGCTGGGATTCGAACCTCGAACCCCTGGGTTAGCAGGTGGACATGCTAACCATCAGGCCACGGGTACCATTCCCTCACAAGGCATGGTTGTGAGAAATGCGCTAGGCCCAGGGGCTCCACGCTCTGTTGCGCCACCCTATTTATTTATTTATTTTTATTAACTTACAAACTAAGAAACTTAATAGCTAAGACTTACTTACTAGTTGGACGGCTTAGGAGACGAAGTTTTAGGCAGGGAGTACTCATATTGAAGTCAAAACAAGATGAGCGGGAGTTGACATTCCTCAGCATTCAGGAGATGGGTTAATTGGAGCCGTAAGAGGTTCGATGGGTGGGAAGATAGAAGAGACGGGGATTCCGGGTGTTACGAGGGTTAGTGTTTAGAAAAATGGATTCGTTAAGGGCTGGACAGTCAATGGTACCTGTGAAGATTCGGTGAATAAAGAGAACGTCAAATATTTCTCTTCGATCTTTCAGCGTATTGAGGTTGTGGAGTTTGATTCGGTCTTGATAAGGAGGTAATATCAGAGGATTACTCCAATTAAGACCTCGAAGAGCAAATCGGAGGAAACGGCGTTGAATGCTCTCAATTCTGGCAATGTGCACTTGTTGGAAAGGCGACCAGACTTGACAAGCGTCAAGATAGAGACGGGGAGTAGATTTGATGCGTTTACGTGAGAAGGTTATTCATTGGCACTTGGAAACATTTAGCTCCAGGCAGTTTTTGGAGCACCATATTGAAAAATTGTCGAGGTCATGTTGGAGGTGGGAAGAGTCTTCAGAAGAAGAAATGATCTGGTAAAACATAGTATCGTCCGCATAGAGAGATAGAGGAGTGTTTGATGATCATTTCAATGTCGTTAATACTGAGAATGAAGAGGAAAGGGCCTAAATGGCTGCCTTGGGGAACACCGGATGTAGCTAGAAAGCGGCTGGATAAGATGGACCTGAACCGAACGCTGTAAAAACGGTTTTCTAAATAAGAAGAAATCCATCTCAACAGAATGGGTTCAAAGCCGAGGGTGGAAAGTTTAAAAAGAATAAGTTTGTGAGAGATTTAATCGAAAGCTTTACTAAGGTCAGTTGAAATTACATCGACCTCCTTTCCATTCTCCAAGGCTGAGAGGAAAAATGAGACAAAGTCAACGAGGTTTGTTGTTGTTGACCTGCCTTTGAGGAACCCGTGTTGTCTAGGGGAATTGAGAGATTTGCAACGAGAACTTACAACCCTATTACAGATAACAACCCAACTGAAAATTGGGTTGTGTGCCCGTGTTATAGATATGAGAAGACAACCCAATTTCAGTTGAGTTGACATCCATAATAGGGGTATTAAGTTTTCATATAATATGCTTTAGCGATGGGACGATAATTTTTTAGTTCGTACTTAGGACCTTTTTTGTGTATAGGGGTTATAAACGCCGTTTTCCAAGCTTGGGGGAAAACTCCAAGGGATATGGACAAGTTAAAGATTTTTGAGAGGGGAAGGAAAAGAGTTGATGAGCACTTCTTAAGAAATATGGCAGGTATACCATCGGGGCCAGGAATACACTCATCATTTAGATGATTTAACTTTTCTTCAATTAGATAGGAGTCAAAGAAACTTGGAAGGAATGGATCAAAAGAAAAATTCGGTAAAAACGAGAAATAATCTGAATCAGGAACAAAAGAATCATCCGTGAAAGACTGTTTGAAGTAATTTGCGAAATAGTTTGCTACGGCGAGTGCATCGGATGAGGTTTCGTTATTGAAAGAAAAGGGAGGAAGGGTACCAGTCAGATTTTCTTTTGTGGTTGACAAATTTATAAAAAGACTTAGGGTCATTTATAATGTTAGATTTCATTTCGATTTAATAGCGTTGGTAAAGGGTGTTGAAAAGCTCACAGAAGTGTAGATAAGAGCCAAAGTAAGCTGAATAGTCAGTAGGAGATCGAGTACGAAGGAAGATTGTCCACAATTTGTTCCTTTTGTTTCTTAGAGTACCGAGCCTATGGTTATACCAATGTGGGGAAGTAGAAGTTTTAAGTCTGGAAAGGGGAACGAAGAGGGATATAGCATTATGTATTTCTCTGTAGAACGCGGATGTGGCATCTTCTACAGTTAAATTATCAAAATAAAAGTGAGTTCTATTGAGATAATCATTAATTTTCCGAAAGTTTGCTTTGTGGAAATCTTATGAAGCTGGAGGTACGGGCGGGTTAGATGGTTTTGAAGACCGGAGAAAAAATGAGAGAAGGGGAGGAGGGTGTAGGTTATCTATGGTTGAAAGAAGCAGGGGTGAAAGTGAGATTGAGGAATTAATGGGGTCTGTTGTAAATACAAGGTCAAGTTGTCTACCCATGTAGTTAGAAATTCCACTTACTTGGCAGAGGCAAGAGTCTGCAAGACGATCAACGAACAGACATTCTTTGGCAGAGATGGGGCTTGGAGCTATATAAAACGATTGGTCGTCTGACAAAGTCCAGTTAAGATACGGCAGGTTGAAATCACCGAAAATAAGGATCTCATCATGAGGTTCGCATAAGTCTGAAATGTCATCAATTGTTTGATTGCAAATTCATAAGATTCGAGGGGTTGCGATGGTAAAATGTAAAAGCAGACAACATAAAGCGATTTATAGTTAGTGTAATTTTAATTGAGACAAAGTCAAGGCTTGGGGAGGAGGATGTTGAGAGAAGAGATGAGTCAATTGTTTTGGTGACAGCTATCAGGACACCACGACAAGGAGAGTCATCAGTGTCGCGGTCTTGATCGTCATCTCGATAAACATTAAAAGTAGAAGGGAACAGTTCCTGGTTATTAATGCTAGGGATAAGATTAGTTTCAGTCAGGGCTCTAACTTAACTCACAGATTGTTTTCTGAAACATGTAAGCTGTTGGGAGTTAAGAAAGTTCATATAACCGCCTACCACCCACAGGCCAACGGTTCGTTAGAACGGAGTCAAAGACCCATAGCGGAATATCTAAGGAGTTTCGTTGACAATGATGACCGAAATTGAGGTCAATGGCTTAGTCAGGCCATGCATGTACATAACAATACGCAGCATTTTTCCACTAAATTGACACCATTGAACAGTCTTTACGGCTTTGAGTTCGAAATGCCTACAAGCTTGAAAAATAGGCCCGCTCCTCTATATAATACCGAAGACTATCCGCAAAAGCTGCGATTTCAAATTCAGAAATCGCATGAAATAGCTAGAAAAAATTTGGACAATGCTTAACTTATGTCTAAAAAGTTTTACGATCGGCATGTTAACTCCGCATCATTTGCTCCAGGGCAAAACGTATTATTGAAAAACCCGGCTCGTAAAAAAAATTTTCTTCAATTTGATTGGGACCATATGAGGTGTTGTCTGCCTGCGGAGAGGTGAATACCAACATAAGAGTAGGGAAAACATACAAAAAGAGTTCATAACAACCAACTGAAATTATTCCAATCATAAGCACTAATTAACCTTAACTTAAATGTTTTCAGGCTTCACAGATGCTATAGACTTATATAAAAAAATATCTTGTATTGAATAAATAATAATCAAATACATACGTTTATACTTTCAAATATCCCAGAGGCCTAACACAAAAATTAAAAATAAAATTTTTTCTATGGTAGTTTTTTTTATCTACACATAAACTCTCAACGTACTTATAACTAAGAATATAAATACTATACTTAAAGGAGTTTAACTTAGTACAGACTTTAAAAATGTTAACAAAATTGTTTATCAATACAATGTACGTTTTTCTCGTGGCGCACGCATATACCGACACTGCACCATCAACAACACCATACTGAATCGAAAACCTACTAGTAACTCTGGCACTATTTGAAGGCATTGGGAATGCAGTTTTCTATCGAAATAAATGGGCCATCTTCACGAAAATAACACCATTGGATTTTTCTGAGGTTTTGAGTTTCGTTGACAAGTGTGACGCCAAGATCTAAGAGCTATGTGAACCGTTAGAAACAGCATTCCGATTAAATTGCAATAGGAGAACCAACGAACTAGAAGCCATCGTAACAAACCTATGGCAAAACAACATTAGACTAAAGCACCTGGTTTCCCCCCGAATACACAAAAGGGCCATAGAAACAATCGGACATTCCTTTCATTGGGCTTTTGGAACTATGGACAACGAAGACTCCGAGAAGATTTACAACCAGCTCAATACTTTGGACAACACTGATTCAGAGACCTTTAAAATCTTGAAGAAACAAATAACTGTGGCAAGCTCCAACTTCGAAAAACTCAGTAAACCAATTGAAGTGCTAACAGCAGAGGTCGAACAAATTGGGAGAAGCGTGGACAGCATTAGGCCTTGCGCAAACCAACGCGGTGAGTGCGTGCGATGCGATTGCGTTAAGTCAAATCTCTATGCATTAAGTCAAACGTCCATAAGATTACATAGAGATTTGACTTAACGCAATCGTATCGCACGCACTCACCGCGTTGGTTTGCGCAAGGCTTTACGACGGATTTCGAAAACTTTGCCACAGCAACAATCAAAGAAGTTGCCGCGTTAAAACTGAAAGTGGAGGTTAATGAATTGATTTCTTTAATAACCTCAAAGTAACTTGAAGTACAAAACCGTCAAGCCTCCGAATTGTCAATTTTCTTTGATCTTAACCAAAATAAGCTAAACGCTTTCATTTTAGATGCAAATAATTTAACAACACTGCTGAAGAGTTACACATTCGAAAGATCAATTCTTAATCCAGACGAATTGTTCAAGCAGTCAAACTGTTGACATTTCACCAAGGAGAGTCAATTGTTTTGAAGATCACCGTGCTGCTCCCGGAAGCCACCATTTTCTATATACATAAAATATACCCAGTGATTACAGAGCTCGACCATCGTTGGGATTTGGATCTAAACATTAAAATTGAGTATATCGCGGATTCAGATGATCATACATCGTTTGTTACCATGTCCAATACAGAGTTAATGCAATGTTACGATGTAGTATAAAATTCATCGATATCGATAAAGGTATGTAGGCACCACAAACCGATACATATCAGTGGAAGTTCCGAGTGCCTAGTTGAGTTTCTACAACACTCCGCTATATCACAGATCAACTGCAGTTACGTCGCTTCACCAGATCAAAAGGGGGTGATCACGAAGATGTTCACGAGAAACAAGTGGTTGTTTAATGTCAGGGAACCACTTACTTTGAATTTTTATGGTGATGGAAAATTGTATGCACCAGAGCTGGTTTTCGAATAGTTCACATCCTAAGTTCCTGTGAAATAAGGTCTGTTCGTTGAACTTTCCCCAGGGTTGACCCAGGTTTTCTTGACAACCCTATGAGTTGTCAAAAAAAACCTGGGTTTTCCAGTTCTCAAAAAAAGCTAAACCACAAATCACCACACATCCCTGTCATTAAAAAAAAAAATACATGCCATTTGACAGCCCTCAAATCGCCACATCAAAAAGCTAGGGCGAGTTTGGGGAAAACCTATGGCAAACCTATGGCTCAAAAACACTCAATTTGACATTCAGGGTGAATTAAGGTTTCTCAAAAAACGCTTTGTGGCGACCCTAGGGCAACCCCAGGGCTTCAACGAACAAACCTATAAGTTCCAAAGAAATGCGGCTACCGTATGAGCAGGTTTGGACGGCTAACTTCAGAATTCATCAGCCAAAAGTTGACAACTCAGAACAAACACGAGTATTGAGGACGAAATACGGTAAATTTACTGTAGAAACAATTAAAAAGAGGCCGCTACTACCTCTAGGTAGCCATAACGACTTGATGTCTAGCCTAGCTGAAGGAAAGAAGTCGCTAGAAGATTTGAAGCTAGAAGCAGAGCAAAATATGGACCAGAATAGTGTAATCAGTCAAATTCGAGAAGTCGAGTTTCATCGCTACTCACTAATGACAATTGGAGATATAATTGTTGGTATCATCATACTAAACATTTTATTTAAGCACTACCGCTCGAGAAGCACACATACCAGCCCAAGTCACGTTACGACGAATATTACGAACGTTGTCCCTGAAAGACCTGATTCTCTCAATATAGATGCCGTCGAGATGGACCCGTTCGACAGTCTTCAACAAAAAATCATTGAAAGGAGTATAAACATAAAAATACTTAAATTTTACAAGTTTTGATTTAGATTTAAGTAATACAAAAAATTTTTAATTCTTAAGAACTAAATAGATAAAAAAAATTTTGTTTTATAAATTTCGGGAAAAGATTTAAATAGTGTAAAAATTTCATTATGTAACTTCGAATTAGATTAAATAGTAACTAAGCTATGTAAAAAAAATATAAATTTAGAATTGGTTTAAGGTAATATAGGAATTTGGAATTAGATTTAGGTAATATTTTGATGAAATGTTGTGTAAGACTTCAAATTAAAAATATATACATAATACTTATAAATATATAGTTTGGAGATATTCTAAATTATAGCTATAAAATATATATATATATAAAATATAAATTTAAAAGTTCCGATTTAGATTTAAGTAGTTATTTACTTTGAAATCATTTAGACATACACCCCTGTTCTGATTTTCGTTCGGATACCATATCCTCCCGTTTTAGAATTTTTGCGGTTCTCAATTCCGAATCCGTACGTTTTCAATTCGCTTATCATTTTGTTAGCGGAATTGAATCCGGTTAATGAATTCTGTAGAACATTATTTATTGCTAGAAATGAAAAATAATAAACTATATTAGCACTAACATGCAATAAAGCTGTAAACAGTTCCAATAAACACAAATATTTAATTTCCAACACGTTTTTGTGACAAAAAATCAGTAGTGAATCCGTTCGTAAATAAGAACACACTTTTTAAATCCGTACAGACTCAATTTCAGTTTCCGTTTTGAATCCGTACGAAAATCAGAACAGCCATGATTATTGTTATCTATTTTTGTAATCCCGTAATTAAAGTAAGTCGATTATCGATCGTCATTCGGCTGGTCGCGAACTTTTCCCACGTAGGGAGGGATGTTGTGCTTTGATTTCCCACACCTTCAGAGGAAGTCTTCCTGCGTTGAACTCAAGGCAATTTGAGTTGACTCGTTGCACATCGATTGCCCAATGCCTTGTATTGGGTAAAACGTGTATGCATTTTAGTCATCAAATTCTGCTGAGTTTTTAAACGCATCGGCTATCCAATATTGAACTTGGAGTTCGCGATCGGTTCTATGACACGATAATTTCTAGTTGTAGTTTAACAATCAAAGTGCGCGGTTGTTTGTCTTTTTTTAAGATTCAATTCTTAACATTTTGGCGCAGCCGGTAGGTTTTCTATTTATTTGGGAATTTTATACATAACACATAGAGCTTTCTTCACTGGACGATGCCTCCAAAAAATTGTAAGAAATAGCTGTAAGAGAGAATCTGATGTATGGAAAATAAGAAGAAGAAAAAATACAAATTCATGCCTGGCTTTGTATCGTTATTCATTTGATTGAACAATTAACGAAACAAACCTGGTATGAATTTGATATTGTTTCATCTTGAATTTCACAGAGAGCTTTGAAAAGTAACAGCAATCTTTGACGTTGAGCAAAGATGGTGCTCAAAATAGAACTGAAAATACTGTGGATAGATGGTTTTTTTTTTTAACTCGAATGCTGTTCTATATACTAGCATAAAAAAAACACGCCTTGTGGATAAGAAAAGAATTAAATAATCATCATCTCGTTGGGTATTGGGCATAGTAAAAATCTATAACGCATTTAATTAAATTTTGAATTCTGCAAAGCGACCAACTTAATTTGTCCTTTTATTTCGTATGCATTTCTTAAGATACAAATAAGACACCATAGGTTCTATTGTTTAATGTTTTTAATTTTCTGTACCTCGCTAAGAAATAGGTGTTATTTTCCGATAGTTCATCTACTTGTAATGCAGTCAAAATTTTTTTCTTAAAATGATGATTACTTTAAAATTTTTAACTAGTATTGCAAACTATATTTTATTTTGTTTAAAACATAATACTAAATAAATATGTATCTAACGTGTAATAGTTTAAGTTAGTACTATTGCCGAAGTACTATAACTACACAGTTTTTATATCATTCCAAACGTTACTCTTCTCAGGTGGTTTTTGTAGAGGTAGTGCAACATTTTGACATTCGTTCAAAAATTCTTTAATCCCTTGGTAATATCTAAAAGGAAAATATTTTTAAGAACAACTAGACAAACTAAACAAACTACTTACCCTTCCACGACCCAAGTGTCGTTGTGTGAACCTCCAATAAATTCAAGAATTCGTTTTTTTTCACTGGCACATTGTGTATATAATGTTCGCATCATGTGTGGTGGAACTAAATTGTCGGCAAGACCAGATAGAAAGAGGCACGGCGATGTGCATTTACGAATTTTTGTTAAGGAATGAAACTGAAAATAAATAGTTTCATAAGAATTTTTTTCTAATGCAAGAAACAAAATTATTGCAAGATAAATTACTTAAACATCAAATAGCATAGCTTGTTAAAAATTTTAAGCCCGTGTTGCGAAATTGGGGCGAAAAATATTGGTAGACAACCAAAACTAGACTAATTTGAGTTCATCATTAAAATCTTTTTATTTCACAAATGATTTGTTGGGTATTACTTTATAAAACAAAAAACAAATATTTAGAATGCCACAAGAAAGCAGCTCTTAGCGACTTGGTGCCTTACCAATTTCACGGAACTATACAACCCTAGTTTTTTTGGGGATTCCTAGCTGCTAAGTATGAAAGAGTTTTTCATTTCGGTAAAGTTATGCATATTATTTTATGTTTATCGAACTGCCACCAACTCATACAACATGGGCCTAAAAATTTAGACAACTTCTTAAACCAAAAAGACAATCACACGGAAAACATCAACGTCTCTACAACTAAAATCCATGTACATATTTATCAAACTTTGGTTTGGAAATTTCACGTATCATTCGATTGTTTTATGAAAATTCTCAAAAAGCAAACCATTTGACGAAGCAGAGATAATTTAATGTGAGAACTACAAACGGAAAAGAAAATGGTAAAATTATTATACGTGTTCAATTCTGTACTAAAATTGTTTCGTTAGAAATTTAAATGGTGATTTTGGGCTAAATTTTGCTTTTTTATTATATTTCAATAAAGTCCTAGAAATGTTAAAAATAATAATAATTATAATAATTTACCTTATTTTTGTAAAATATATTTGGTATATATCTCACAGATGGATGGACTAGTTCTATGGCCATTTCAGGTATGCTTGTGAATGTGTTTTCTACAATGGCACACATAATCTTTCGACAGTAGTTAGGATCGGCAGCTACATCAATGGCTACAGCTCCACCCAGTGATCGCCCAAAAATAACAATCTGACCGTGATCAAGATCATGTCGTGTAAATAAATAATCCACTGCTGCCCTCCCGTCAATAGAAAAACCTTTTTCTGAAGGCGTACCCGTGGACAGTCCATATCCGCGATATTCAACCATAAGTATATTGCAGTGCAAATTGTAGAATATACCCCATACATTTTGCATCCGATGTCCCATATTACCAGCGTTTCCATGGAAATACACAAATGTCGGCACAAATTTGCTCCTCTCTTGCGGCTGGCTTACCCAAAAAGCATGCAGCGTTACTTTGTCTGGTGTATGTATACTCACAGTTTCGTGTGGCATATTGTGCATTGTCGGAATGGGGATGTATATTCGAGAATTTGCTGGTAGATCTGGATGATATAGGAGAATATCTTGGGCATAGTACAAAATACCTGAAACCAACAAAGAATTAGAATATCAAAGTTTTTTCTAAAATAAAAGTTTGTCTTACCGAGAGCTAGGAAACTGAATAAGCTTAACGTAAGAAAACCACCATAAAAAAAATAAAAAACAAAACAAACGATAAAGGAGCCACCAGACGCGGCCCAAATACTTCGCGGAGCTGATATCGGAAAGCCTTTAACTACATTGTAGGCACCGTTGTGAGACATTATCATTTGGAAAATATAACGGCGTTAAAATTATGTTCAACTATTATTATTGATTGCCATTTAAAAAATATTTGGAATTAAGTTCAAATTCGTTTTCTGAGTGACTTAATTAACCTTTTTATTATTGATCGTAGCCGGTAGCAAAAGAGTAACAAACACACCAAGATGAAATTCACCGAAAACACCAGGAAAAAAACTTAAAGCAAACAAATTTTGAATTAACTTCTATTTATTTTCGAAACTACTTTTTCGTATCCGAACATGATTTACATGTTAGTTTCTAAAATAAATTTATCCAACTATGTATTTACAAGTCTCGTTTTTTCATTTTGAAGTTTATCGACACAGGGAAATGTCAAAATTCAACTAGGTCTGTTGCCTAACTTTGTGCACGAAATTTCACGATGTGTCATCTTTTCAGAAATTTAAGGGCATTGACATAATAGATATGGACTGCTAGTTAAATGTCATTTCAATACAAACCTTGCAGAACTTTTGTCGACAGTGACGGTGCTGCTTTAGTTTGTTGTGCCAAAAAAATATAATACCAGTTCCATTGACCTAATAGATATGGACTGCTAGTAACCAACTTTACGAGGGGTCCATTTAAGAGCAGCGCTTTAGTTTTGGGTGGTATTTTTATGAAGCTACCACTATAGCAACAGCATTGACCTAATAGATATGGACTGCTACAGTCGTATTTATAATCCCATTCCAAAGTATGTCTAACTTTGGACAGCTCTTAGAACAGTGTCCAAGTCCAAATCGTATTTATAAACACTTTCATCACTGTCTAAGAAATGTCTAACTTTAGACACCGAAATTGGCTGTCTAAACTATGGCTAAAGTGACCATTGATACAGCAAAAAACAATTTTGTTGAACATGTTATAAAACACTGTTGAGAGTGTTAAGATCGAAAAAATTAAGTAGTTTGAGGTGCAAAAATACTACTTTCAACAATTCCATTTATAAATTGCACCAATTTGATCATTTTATGAGACTTGGAAAAGTTGAAACACAAAGTCAAATCAGCTGTTTTTTCGGTCAAGTTCAAGTCCTATGCCACACTCTTTCAGAGCCTTTTAGTTGTTGTAGTCGTATACCAAAACACAAGCAATGGTATTGCACGGATACTTCATGAACGCCACCATTTAGTTTCTCGTTCAAAGTAGACAGTTTGAGGGGTTATTTAGACAACTGTTGGAATGTGTTTATAAATACGAAATTGGCTTAGGCTTGTCCAACTATTTAGACAACGTCTAGCTGGACAGTTGTCTAAGGATGTTCTAAGCAAATTTTATAAATACGACTGCTAGTAACCAACTTTACGAGGGGTCCATTTAAGAGCAGCGCTTTAGTTTTGGGTGGTATTTTTATGAAGCTGCCACTATAGCAACAGAATAACCATTGAAGTACTGCAATGAGAAGAACTTTTTGCTTTTCACTGGTTTCAGTAGAACTGGTATTATATTTTTTTGGCACAACAAACTAAAGCAGCACCGTCGCTGTCGACAAAAGTTCTGCAAGGTTTGTATTGAAATGACATTTAACTAGCAGTCCATAATATCTATTATGTCAATGACCAGTTCTACTGAAACCAGTGAAAAGCAAAAAGTTCTTCTCATTGCAGTACTTCAATGGTTATTCTGTTGCTATAGTGGTAGCTTCATAAAAATACCACCCAAAACTAAAGCGCTGCTCTTAAATGGACCCCTCGTAAAGTTGGTTACTAGCAGTCCATATCTATTACGTCAATGTTTAAGGGTATTCACGCATCGGCGTAGCATCTATTGGATGACACAGGGTGATATCGGGAATTTAATCTTGTTTTGAAAGTATAAGATAAGAAAACGCAGAAGGTTTAGCTTTTGGTTTTTCTATTTTTTGAATCAATTGATATGAACTAGATTTAAGAGATGGGATGGCTGGAAAACAGGAAAATGGGAAATGAAGTTTATGGCTGAAAAGTTTAACAGGCAACCGACATTAATGTGCGAAAAGATAAACAGTGCGGTTAGGCAGACGTAAATATAAATATATCGAGCCCTTCTTGCAAAATCATCGTAAGCGACAGTTTAAACAAAAAGGTTTTTTTTATACAGTTCAAAAGTTTACATTGTTTCGCAGTTTTCTGCATTTTTAGTTTTACATTAACAGCCATATTTATAAAAAAAATGGTTATTCCACTCTTATTCTACAGACCCACTAAACCATTGAATAAGAGTTAATCCATTGGTTAAACTTTCTCATTAATAAAAATTAATTGTTCCTGGAATAGTAAAGTGACGTTTACCAGAAATTTCCCTTTGGGAAATCTATTTTTTGCTCCTTATTGACAAGAGTCTTGAAATATTTATTTAAAAAGTTAATATTCTTATGTTTCTGGAGAAACAAATTTCAAGTATCTCTCTGGTTTGCACGTTCCGCTGTTAATATATTGTAAATAGCAAGATTTATGGCCGGTTAAATGGCCGGAGAGATGCCAAGTAAATGTGCGTTCTTTCCACCCAGGTCCAGATTTGTTGATGAAACTCAATTAAGTAGTTTAAGCCTAGTACGCTGCTGATGCGAAACGGAATTTTTCGTTGGTCTCCACGAGCACGACGGAATCGTGAACGAACACTCAGCGGAAAATATTTGTGTAGAGTGTAATCAGCTGTTTAGAAAAAGTGACAACCAAAGTCAAGTCAAAAGTGTCACAAGAAGCAATAAAGCAAATTAAAATTTTTAACATAAAAAATTTAAACAAAACTAACTAAGAACCATATCCGGGAACTACACTTTCGAAAACTCTGCTTGAACATTCGTGTCGGTGAATCCGGTGATAGAGGTTGAATCGTGCCGATAAGGTAAGCTCATGACTATAAAGTGCATTAGTTGAATACTCAACGAATAAACATTTTTTGTCAACTTTCAGGTATCGCAACTGGTGAAGAACCAGTGTTTTAAAACACTCGTTATACCGTACCTTCTTTCGGCATCAGACGATATGAAAAAATCACTGTTCACTGTACAGTTAAAGGTGCTAAGCCCTTGGCCAAACCAACGCGGTGAGATCGTACGATGCGATTTCGAATCCCTATGCTTTAAGTCAAACGTCCATAAACGTTTGACTTAATGCATAGGGATTTGACTTATCGCAATCGCATCGTACGATCTTACCGCATTGGTTTGCGCAAGGCTTAAAGCCGAAGAGATTTTGGAGCGTGGCCTTAAGGTCCGTGAATACGAGTTGAGGAGGAACAACTTCTCATCCACAGGAAACTTCGGTTTCGGTATCCACAGGAACATATCGATTTGTGTATCAACGTTGGATTCCAACATCGTTTGACAAAGAAGGACGCCACGGGAGTGATTCCAACAAAATACGAAGGAATCATCTTGAATAGCAAGAAGAAAATTTCCCAGTTTTCAACTATTTTTCAAATAAAAGATGTTGCAGGCACCTGCAAAGGAAAAATGAATTGGGACTTAGAATAAACAGTCAACAAGAATATAAACATTATGCTTACCGTGTTTTGTTTTTAGTTTTCTATTAGTTCGATGTCCTTATTTTGTCCATGTTGTTTTGATGTTGTATCGATGTCGTCTGGGTGGTGTCTGAAGATGAATGTTGCGTGGATGAGGTGTATTTTGATTTTAGGAGGTCGTATGTTGTAATAGTTGATGCCGTATGTTTTGGTTGTTGTTGTGTCGACTGATTCGGGGGCAGGTAGGGATACCTAAAAAAAGAAAAGCCTTTAATAGATGGCTGCATTATGCGACCAGGGTTGTTGACCTCTTCTTGATCAGCTGTGAGCTGAGAATCAAGAGAGGTGCAGCAGTACCACTGGCCACGGGGGTTGGTTGCTGCAAGTTTTCCTTCGCTCCGTCACTTAAGGTGACAGAGTAGAAGGAGGTTTGCACCAGCCACTCTCGAATAAAAGAAATTAAAAAGGTTAGGTACTTACCTGGGAATGGTTGTCCAGAGTTGAGTGCGTGAATGGCTGGTTACTTTTGTTTGTTTGTTTTTTTTTATAGCAATTGCGAATGTTGTGTTTCTCGTGAAAGCGGAGCGTTTGGGAGTGTGTGGTTTTTGTTTTTTTTACATGATTTTCTGTATGTTTTCGTGGATTTATGAAGTTGTTTTGGCTTGGCATGCATGAGGCACCACGCTATCCGGCAATTTTAATTTCGTTGTCAAAATTTGGCGAAATGTCAGTCTGTGGATGGTATTCCACAGCTGTCAAAAGAAAAAAACGGATAAGGTGGAGCGTTGGAAAGACGGTTGTTGTAAGGTTTGGAATGGTTTGTGTATTTGTTGAGTGTTTGAATGTTTGAATTAAAATTTGGTTTTCAATGTCAAGTGGTAAATAGGGTCGATGACCAAGTAACTGGGCGAACGGTTACAACGGCCAATAGTTGCATTGGACAAACTGCAATGAGTCCGTTTGTTGGGTCAGACGAAAATTTTTGAAGACCACTGAAACATTTCAAGTTGGGCTTTAAAGCGTGTGTGTCATGTTCAAATAGTAATTTTATGTAAAGTGCGTGAAGTCGACATCGAATAAAAATTTAAAGGAAAAATTCAGTGGGAATTGCATTAGCATAGATACCTAAATTGTGAGACATTTTATCCACGGGGAAATTCAGCAGTGGGCATCAGCGTATAACCGCTAATAAAAACATTTGCATAAGTTTCATGAGGATAAGGAAATTTGTCGAATAACCGTTTCCCGGCGAAAAAAATCACCATTTGGGTCCGTGGGAATCTCCGGGCCCCACAAGTAAATTTCACCCATTTACGTATTAGCCCAAAGAGCAAGGTCCGGGTACCTATACATATAGATAAACGAAACTGATTCAAAGCCTCAGCGAAAGCCACACGATCTCTGCGACCGTGGCTACTTAAAATTACCAAATTACACTAAAAGTATTTAAAATTTACTAAAATTCCCTAAAATCGCTACAAATCACGACAAAAGACAGCTTACCAAGGGCGGAGCCCCCGTATTTGAATTGGCTGGCGGACCGCCAGTAGCATGCAGCGATCGACATTTTGGTGTCTTTTTATGTTATAATTAGGCGTGATTTTTTTTACATTTTTTTTGATTATTTATTTTTGTATTCTATTTGTAGTTTCATTTTTTTTTTGTTTTAAGTTTTTTTGTGATTAATATTGAGTTCTTTTGTTCATTCTTTTTTGGTTGGATGAAAAATTCCAAATTTCTTTTGGGGGGCCGGAAAGGGGAGCGAGGACAGGTTTGGTAGTTCCTCAACCTGTGGTTGAGTTTTGTGTAGTCCGATTGGACCCCCTTCTTAGAGCTCTAATTAGGTAGGAGTAGAGTAGAGCGGGCTAGCAAAAGAGTATGCCCTTGAGCACCCAGGTCAAGGACAAATAACCTGGTCGTGAACCATCGAATCCCCATTCAAAGTTACTGAAAAAGATTTCCATAAACCATACACTACAATTTTCGTTGAGATTTAAGTATTTTAGTAAAATCGTTTTCTTTTGATAAATTTGTTCTACTTTTACCTTTTAGTTGTTATTTTCGTTATTTTTCTTGTTTTGATGTAGAGTAAAGTTTCAAATAAAAGATATTTTGTGCATCACGCCTACAATGGAAATGACCGATTTTTAATGGGCCCTAAATGAGCCTGATGGAGGTGTGATTCTAGAATTTCAGGGGGTTGTGACGGTGACGATGTGGCTAAGGTGAGTGGTGCCTGACAGCCCATTCACATAAGGGGAATCCCACCAACGATGGCCGACGGGATTCCAGGAGGGGTGGGAAAAGGCCGCACTACAGTCCAGTAGTAGTGCCTAGGGTGAGGTGAGGTAATTTTTGTGGTGGTGGTAAACTTTTTTGTTGGCACGATTTATGTTTTTTGATATGAGGTTCCGCTCTGCGAGGAGGCAAGACCCCCCCATATCCGGCGAGCTAAGCCGTGCCTCGCAAGCGTGCCAGGCCTCCAAGTAGAGCATCCTTTCCCTTCACATCCTTCCTTCCCTTCATTTCACTTTCCTTTCCTACATACCTACCTTCCTGTTTCCTGTGTTGGTTCTGTTTCCTTACCTTATCCTCATGCTACCTTCCATATCCTTTTCCTACTTTCCGTTTCCTTTTCCATATCCCATCCAAATTTCCCATCCTCTCCTTTCCTACCTCCCTTAAACCCCCCTATATCAAATGGCGCCCAGACGTGTTGTCCTAGTTTTTGTTTTTGTTAAATTCCCATTTCCCTAGCAGTGACGTAACGAACCGTAAGTCATGTTCTGGAGAGCTTTTTAGCATGCCAGAACATTTGCGACGGGTGTTACGTTGTTGCTATTCCATATGTTTTTATGTACAATTGTTTATGTCTGGAAGTCTGAATTCGAATAAGTCTTCGAATGGAAGGTCTTTGACGAACCATTCAAATAGCGATTCGAATTCGGATTTCATCAGCATAAACAATTTCCTTCCCAATCTATCCTTAAAACGTTGTCATCCTAGGTGTCAACACTTCGTAAGTCGTGATTTGGGTAGCTCTTTAGCATGCCGAATCACTCGCGACGAAGATGTTGAGACTGAAGATGACAACAATATCCTTCCTAAGTAAAATGTATCTTTGTTGTCTAAAACGTTTCATTTCACCTCACTTTAGTTAAAAGAGATACACAAAGGAAAAATTAAAGCTGTCAGGTGTTACCGTCACGTCGAAAAAGTATCACCAAGCCACTGAAAAACGTCACACAACAACCCCCATATTACATACACATAAAAACAATCATAAAATCTACAGTCAATAAATAAAATAAATCATACAAATCATCATATATATACATACAATAGCACATTAAATACATTACATCTACATATACTATACAATCATATAAAATTGAAAAAAAAAAAAAAATAATAAATAAAGTTTTGGTTAGCTTGTAATTTGTGAATGTTTTATTAGTATCCTTTTTTTTTGTTACAGGTTGCCTGTTTTGATCATCTTGTTTTTTTTCTAGTGTTAAGTTTTCGTATTTACGTTGTTCTTTTGATTTTACATACATTCGTTTTTTTATTCTGTTTTCTTAGTTTTTCTTGCATAGGTTTTAGGATAGTTTTTTTTGGTTGTTTTTGAGAATAGTTTAGTTAGTTTTTGTAATGTAGGAATAGTTTCAACCTAGTATAAGAATTTTGTTAGAATAGTTTTGTTAGTGTTTAGTTTCAAGTTCACATTTGTTTTTTTAATTGTCATAAGGATTAGTTTTTGTTGTTTTTTTTAAATATTCGGTCCCAGCTTTATCGGTCCTTGTTGTTAGTTTCTGGTTTAGAGTTTGAGTTGGTATGAATTCTAGACAGGAAGAGAAAAGGTTTAGCCCATATAGCAAAGAAAAGAAAAGTACAATAGTTACCCGTGCAGCTGCAAAATCTAAAAATATGTCGTTTGGTGGACGTTCTCCTGCTTCCAAGCTACCATTAGCAGCTCCAGAACAGGCTCAAGCATTAGTTGATTTGTCGGTGCCTCCTCCTCCTTTAGATTTAGTTCGCGAGTTCAGCGACAGCTCCTTGGACGCACCAGCGTACAGTCCTTTGAGCGGTGCAGGAGCAGCATCTAAGGGAGCTGTAAGTAGAAAAACAGGTGACGAGGTTAGTGAAGTTAGGACAGCGACAGGTAGGTTAGATGAAGGTAATGAGTGCGGAAGCAGGGGAACGATCTCGGCGGAAGTGAGTTCGGCTATTAGCTACGCGGTAGAGTCGGCAAACGAGTCACTCGCTCGCGAGTTGAAGGAGCAGTTGGCCAAATCATTGGATGAGAGGTTTACCGAGTTGCTGAACAGATTCACCGCAACCATGTTGCAAGGGCAGACTCCTCCCGAGGTCAGGCAGGAAAGTCGTCCCTCCAGCAACAACAACACCAACAACAACAACAATAACTCGAACAACAGAACGCAGCACAGTCACTCTCAACTGAACCCGTCGTCTAGGACGTTCGTTCCGGTGGCCCAGCATGCAACCAACTCAGCTCCGATGTCAGATTTTGGGACGTACCAGGCTCACTTTGTGCAACAACACGTGGAGTTTCAGAGAAATCCTCCATCGGGATTTCGTCCACAGGCAGCGTACGGTCCACAAGGAAGCGGCCGATTCAAACCCGTTAGGATCGACAAGTGGGGCATTAAATTTAGCGGCAAGCCTGAAGAACTCACGGTGGAGGATTTTATCTTTAGGCTGGAATCTCTGCAGTGCCAACACGATTGCTCTTGGGCTGAGGTCTTGCGAGATTTTCATCTCCTCCTCTCGGGTGCTGCCTACGATTGGTTTTGGCAATACCAGCGATCCAACGGTCGGCCGGATTGGTCTATGCTTAAAAACGCTATCGCACGACAATTTCGTAATTCGAAATCGGATTACGATATTGTGCGTGAGATAATGGATCGCAGGCAAGGCACCTGGGAGTCGAGTGACGAGTTCTTCGCCTCCGTCAACAAGCTGAGATATCAGCTCAAGATGCAGATCCCAGAGGACGAGCTGGTACGGATCCTTAAGAAAAACCTGAATGAGCGGGTCACGCGGCTGGTGTATCCACAGAGTATATACTCTTTGGATCAGTTGAGAGTGGCTTGCAAGGAAGCCGAATACGCATTTCCTGCCAGAGAACAAGACAATTTTAGACAGAGCAGACCGCAAAAGAAGTTGGCAGTGCACGAGGTAGACTATGAGGAAGACAATAATTGCGAGGAAGAAGTAGCGGCGTTCCAACACTCAGGTGCGCGCCCTAAGGTAGGTCGCGTAGGTAGCGACCCTAAAAATGTTAACTGCTGGAACTGCAGATTGCCAGGTCACATTTACCAGGACTGTGCAGAGGCGCGTAACATTTTCTGCTACAGGTGTGGGAAGCCGGGCGTGATAACTCCCAAGTGTCAAACGTGCAACCCGGAAAACCGGGCGAGGAACGTGACATTTGCGGGGGAGTCACGTTCGACCCAAACTCAGTAGTAGAACCCCGATGTCATACGCCACAAACTCAAGCAGTTAGAATTTTAAAGAGACCTGAGAACGCCAAACTGAATAACAACATAAAAAGAGTAGAGATTAAGCCATTGCACCAAAGAATAAGAGAGTACTATAAAGCTAGAGAAAGGATTTTCGGGACGAAATCAGGAGAACTTTCAAATAGGATACTTAAAACTAGGGAAAGATATAGAGTAAGAAAACAAGTTAGGAAAAACATTTTAGCAACCGTGGTAGTCAGTGATAATGATCCTAGGCCATATGCTAAAGTGACGATAGCCAAGAAACAGATTTTAGGATTGTTAGATAGTGGTGCGAGCATCAGCATTCTTGGAAAAAACTGCAAACAATTTATCGAAGAAAATAAGCTCCCTATACAGCGTCATGCGTCAGCGGTCAAAACAGCTGATGGAAAGGCCCAAGAGATAATAGGAAGAGTAGACGCTGAAGTTGAATTTAAAGGCCGAAAACAATTCATAAAGTTTTATTTGGTACCGAATCTAGACCAAGAACTTTACCTCGGGATAGATTTTTGGAAGGCGTTCCAAATCGCTCCAAGTGTGGTGAGTGAAGTCTCACTTATTCAAGACCCGGCAGACTTGTCCAACGCGCACCTTCTGTCTTTCGAACAAAAATCGAAACTGGAAGCTGTTAGGGCGAAGTTTCTGGATTATGAGCGTCACGGTCTTGGGAAAACGTCTTTGATGGAGCATTCCATAGATACCGGAGAGGCAGATCCTGTTAAGCAGCGTCACTACCCTGTTTCACCAGCGGTACAAGCCGTGCTGTATCAGGAAATCGACCGAATGCTGAATCTCGGTGTGATTGAGGAGAGTGAGAGTCCTTGGTGTTCACCCGTTGCACTCATCAAGAAGCTAGGTGAAAACAACACCGTAAAATACTGGTTTTGCCTAGATGCGCGAAGAGTCAACGCGGTGACGAAAAAGGACGCCAACCCACTTCCTCATATAGAAGGACTCCTCAGTCGACTACCTGATACATACTTCATAAGTAGTGTTGACTTGAAGGAGGCTTTCTGGCAAATACCGCTGGAGAAAAACAGTAGAGAAAAGACTGCGTTTGCGGTTCCGGGGAGACCCTTGTACCAGTTTACGGTCATGCCCTTTGGGTTGTGTAATGCAGCTCAGAGGTTATGTCGTCTAATGGACAAGGTTATTCCTGCACGACTCAGGGACCGTGTCTTTGTGTACCTTGACGATTTGCTCATCATTGCACCGGATTTCGAGACCCATATCGACTTGCTGGGACAAGTGGCTGAATGCCTCAGGAAAGCCAACCTTACGATAAACCTGAAGAAATCGAAGTTCTGCTTCAAGGAGCTTAAATATCTAGGGTTCATAGTAGGTGGCGGAAAGTTAAAAACTGACCCGGCTAAGGTCGAGGCAGTTGTTGACTTTCCACTACCGAAAAATCCGAGACAGGTACGTCGGCTACTTGGACTAGCAGGTTGGTACCGACGCTTCATTAAAGATTTTTCTACCCTAACAGCCCCATTAACAGACACCCTCAAGAAGAATGCTAAGTTCGAAATGACAGAGGCAGCTTTAGCTGCGTTCGAAGCATTAAAGAAAGCGTTGACAACTGCTCCGGTCTTGACTCACCCAGACTTCACAAAACGATTTTATGTTCAATGTGATGCGTCCGAGTCCGGTATAGGTGCAGTGTTGTTTCAGAAGAAGAGTGAAGATGAGGAATGTCCCATATCATATTTCTCGCAAAAGCTCAACTCTTGCCAGCGAAACTATAGTGTGACCGAGAAAGAGTGTATGGCTGCGGTCATGGCTGTTAAGAAGTTCAGGCCCTATGTCGAAGGCATGGATTTCACCATCATCACAGACCATTCCAGCCTTAAATGGCTGATGACTATGAAGGACCTAAACGGTCGTTTGGCCAGGTGGAGCCTGGAATTACAATCCTATGCTTTCGACATAGAGCACCGAAAAGGAACCCTTAACGTCGTGCCAGACACGCTTTCTCGGGCACACTTGGAGAGTTTAGAGCTGGAAGAAGTTGCACCACTAGTAAACTTAGACTCTGAGCAATTCTTGGAAGAAGAATAACTTACATTAATAAACACAATTAACGAAAACCAAGACCAGTTGCCTGATCTAAAAGTTGAAGATAAGTTTGTGTACAAGAGAGCATTACCGATTGGTACCAGCGAAGAGCACACAAGAGAACATTCTTGGTTGTTGTGGATACCAGCTGGTCTCACACACGAAATAATAGTAAAAGCTCATGAACCACCTCAAGCGGCTCATGGCGGAATCGCTAAAACTTTAAACCGTATCCGGCAATACTTTTATTGGCCGAATATGACGGTCCAAATACGACAATATGTGTCTAATTGTAGTGTTTGTAAACTGTGTAAGTCTTCGAACCAAGTACAACGTCCACCCATAAGTAATAGTTATACCACCGATCGTCCTTTTCAGAAACTTTATGTTGATTTCCTTGGACCTTATCCAAGATCTAAAACAGGAAATGTCCACATTTTTGTTGTCCTAGACCATTTTTCCAAGTTCGTGTTTTTGAAAGCACTTAAGGTTGCAAATGCCACAAGCATTATTAACTATTTGCATAAAGAAGTGTTTAATACGTTTGGAGTGCCCGAAATCGTTCACTCTGATAACGGAAAACAATTTGTTGGGAAAGAATTCCAAAACTTTTTAAAGAAGTATGGAATTCGCCATTTTAAGACCGCTAACTATGCGCCGCAGTCGAATGCCTCGGAAAGAGTCAACCGAACTCTGCTCGCAGCGATACGGTCTTACATTAAAGACGACCAGCGAGATTGGGATGTTCATCTCCATGATATCGCGGTAGCGCTCAGGAGCTCAGTGCATTCATCTACTGGTGTGTCACCGTATTTTGCCCTATTCGGAACTAACATGATGACTCACGGCAGTAGCTATGAACTGGCTCGAAAGCTGACTGCGCTAGAAGACGGCGAGTTGGTTACTCTACCGAGGCATTGCAAGTTGCGATGCATGCACGAAAAGGTTCGAGATTCCATTTTAGAATCGAACGAAAAAAGCGCGAAAGCCTACAATGTCAGAGCACGAGATGTTAGGTACCAGCCGGGTCAGGAGGTTTATCGCAGGAATTTTATTTTGAGCGACTCATCAAAGTACCTCAACGCAAAATTGTGTCCTAAGTTTACTAAATGTCGTATCGTCAAGCCCGTAGGTAAATGCATGTATGAGCTCGAAAACCTAAATGGTAAACCGTTAGGGGTTTTTCATGCGAAAGACCTCAAACAGTAATGTGCAATATTAGCGGCAAGGTTAAACCATAAGACCGGAACATATCGGTGATAAGATCATTCTATCACATTCAAAACTTCAAACTACTTCGGTGCAATATATCCGACCACAAAGCTTTAAAAACAATCTGTGATACGACACCTGATCACGATTAAACAAATTTTCCTATCTGTGATATAACATCACGATTCAATTCTCCGTAAAAAGGCTTTAAATACTATCTGTGATACAACTTCACGATTTAATTTTATAATAAGCTTTAAGCGAAATCTGTGATACGTCACGATTACGACACCCTTCTGTGATATTATACTATAAGTATGAAATCAAAATACCGTCTGTGATTTTGACTTAGTCACTATACACTACAACATCTGTGATATTGACCTAGTCAAGAAAAAAAACCCTTACCATCTGTGATAACATACTTCACAACTAAAAACAAAACAGGCGAAAGAAGGGTAGTGCAATAAAAACCGTCTCTAATCTCTTAGGTGCAATGGACCTTAATTCTCAGGCAGGTGTACAATGGCTATATATATAATAAGTATTCATGTACGTATATGTATATCTATGTTAATTTATTTTAGTCTGTTTAGAGGTATATTTATACTATTTACTTTTACATCTATGTTAATTTATTAGTCCTTCCAGATATTTATACTATTTACTTATATATGTTAATTTATTTTAGTCCGTCCAGAGATATTATTTACCTATATATATATGTTAATTTATTCAGTCCGTCCAAATAATCTATATTTATATTTATGTTAAATTATTCAGTCTGTTATAGAGTATTTATATATATATATATTTTTATTTACACCGATAGAGTAGTTAGTAAGTATTTATTAAACCTAGTCTTAAGTATATAGTTTATTTATTTAGTAGTATTAAGTATTCTTAGCTTATGTGATATTTACAACCCTAGGTTAAGTATTTATTCAATGGTGATATTAGCTAGTAAGTATATTAGGTTTATGTTAACACGCAATATCAGAGATTTATGTTATTTATTTATTTACGTACTTTATATGTTCAAATTTGTGATATTCGTGTTAACACTTTTTATCTTGGTTATGTGTTAAGAAATCTAGTTTATCAATGCATGTTTTGATGTTTAGATATATGTAAGTATTTAAAAATAATATCACCATAACTCAACATGTATATAGCCAGAATAAAAACTTATATTATCATAAAAATCTACGAATTCAAACTCACGGTAATTCCAGTGTAAATCTCCGATACCTGGAACTAACAAGGACCGATAGGTGATCGCGACTGCAGGTCGTTGATAATAAGCAGATCCGTTGTCAATATCCATCAACACCAGGGTTCAATAAACCTAAATAGAAAAAAAAAAAAAGGAAAATGTAAAACAGCAGTTGGTTGCAAAAGGGAAAATTTGTACATAGCTAATCCTTATTGCCCGGCGTTTTGTTTTTTTTTGGGTTCTTCCCCACGCTAGTGTTGTCCATGTAGTCCATAATCATTTGTTTTTTTTGTTTATGTTCCTCCTTCTCACCTACCTTGGCGAGTCTAGCTACTCCCAAGTCAGGTGTTTTGTTGCAGGCACCTGCAAAGGAAAAATGAATTGGGACTTAGAATAAACAGTCAACAAGAATATAAACATTATGCTTACCGTGTTTTGTTTTTAGTTTTCTATTAGTTCGATGTCCTTATTTTGTCCATGTTGTTTTGATGTTGTATCGATGTCGTCTGGGTGGTGTCTGAAGATGAATGTTGCGTGGATGAGGTGTATTTTGATTTTAGGAGGTCGTATGTTGTAATAGTTGATGCCGTATGTTTTGGTTGTTGTTGTGTCGACTGATTCGGGGGCAGGTAGGGATACCTAAAAAAAGAAAAGCCTTTAATAGATGGCTGCATTATGCGACCAGGGTTGTTGACCTCTTCTTGATCAGCTGTGAGCTGAGAATCAAGAGAGGTGCAGCAGTACCACTGGCCACGGGGGTTGGTTGCTGCAAGTTTTCCTTCGCTCCGTCACTTAAGGTGACAGAGTAGAAGGAGGTTTGCACCAGCCACTCTCGAATAAAAGAAATTAAAAAGGTTAGGTACTTACCTGGGAATGGTTGTCCAGAGTTGAGTGCGTGAATGGCTGGTTACTTTTGTTTGTTTGTTTTTTTTTATAGCAATTGCGAATGTTGTGTTTCTCGTGAAAGCGGAGCGTTTGGGAGTGTGTGGTTTTTGTTTTTTTTACATGATTTTCTGTATGTTTTCGTGGATTTATGAAGTTGTTTTGGCTTGGCATGCATGAGGCACCACGCTATCCGGCAATTTTAATTTCGTTGTCAAAATTTGGCGAAATGTCAGTCTGTGGATGGTATTCCACAGCTGTCAAAAGAAAAAAACGGATAAGGTGGAGCGTTGGAAAGACGGTTGTTGTAAGGTTTGGAATGGTTTGTGTATTTGTTGAGTGTTTGAATGTTTGAATTAAAATTTGGTTTTCAATGTCAAGTGGTAAATAGGGTCGATGACCAAGTAACTGGGCGAACGGTTACAACGGCCAATAGTTGCATTGGACAAACTGCAATGAGTCCGTTTGTTGGGTCAGACGAAAATTTTTGAAGACCACTGAAACATTTCAAGTTGGGCTTTAAAGCGTGTGTGTCATGTTCAAATAGTAATTTTATGTAAAGTGCGTGAAGTCGACATCGAATAAAAATTTAAAGGAAAAATTCAGTGGGAATTGCATTAGCATAGATACCTAAATTGTGAGACATTTTATCCACGGGGAAATTCAGCAGTGGGCATCAGCGTATAACCGCTAATAAAAACATTTGCATAAGTTTCATGAGGATAAGGAAATTTGTCGAATAACCGTTTCCCGGCGAAAAAAATCACCATTTGGGTCCGTGGGAATCTCCGGGCCCCACAAGTAAATTTCACCCATTTACGTATTAGCCCAAAGAGCAAGGTCCGGGTACCTATACATATAGATAAACGAAACTGATTCAAAGCCTCAGCGAAAGCCACACGATCTCTGCGACCGTGGCTACTTAAAATTACCAAATTACACTAAAAGTATTTAAAATTTACTAAAATTCCCTAAAATCGCTACAAATCACGACAAAAGACAGCTTACCAAGGGCGGAGCCCCCGTATTTGAATTGGCTGGCGGACCGCCAGTAGCATGCAGCGATCGACATTTTGGTGTCTTTTTATGTTATAATTAGGCGTGATTTTTTTACATTTTTTTTGATTATTTATTTTTGTATTCTTTTTGTAGTTTCATTTTTTTTTAGTTTTAAGTTTTTTTTGTGATTAATATTGAGTTCTTTTGTTCATTCTTTTTTGGTTGGATGAAAAATTCCAAATTTCTTTTGGGGGGCCGGAAAGGGGAGCGAGGACAGGTTTGGTAGTTCCTCAACCTGTGGTTGAGTTTTGTGTAGTCCGATTGGACCCCCTTCTTAGAGCTCTAATTAGGTAGGAGTAGAGTAGAGCGGGCTAGCAAAAGAGTATGCCCTTGAGCACCCAGGTCAAGGACAAATAACCTGGTCGTGAACCATCGAATCCCCATTCAAAGTTACTGAAAAAGATTTCCATAAACCATACACTACAATTTTCGTTGAGATTTAAGTATTTTAGTAAAATCGTTTTCTTTTGATAAATTTGTTCTACTTTTACCTTTTAGTTGTTATTTTCGTTATTTTTCTTGTTTTGATGTAGAGTAAAGTTTCAAATAAAAGATATTTTGTGCATCACGCCTACAATGGAAATGACCGATTTTTAATGGGCCCTAAATGAGCCTGATGGAGGTGTGATTCTAGAATTTCAGGGGGTTGTGACGGTGACGATGTGGCTAAGGTGAGTGGTGCCTGACAGCCCATTCACATAAGGGGAATCCCACCAACGATGGCCGACGGGATTCCAGGAGGGGTGGGAAAAGGCCGCACTACAGTCCAGTAGTAGTGCCTAGGGTGAGGTGAGGTAATTTTTGTGGTGGTGGTAAACTTTTTTGTTGGCACGATTTATGTTTTTTGATATGAGGTTCCGCTCTGCGAGGAGGCAAGACCCCCCATATCCGGCGAGCTAAGCCGTGCCTCGCAAGCGTGCCAGGCCTCCAAGTAGAGCATCCTTTCCCTTCACATCCTTCCTTCCCTTCATTTCACTTTCCTTTCCTACATACCTACCTTCCTGTTTCCTGTGTTGGTTCTGTTTCCTTACCTTATCCTCATGCTACCTTCCATATCCTTTTCCTACTTTCCGTTTCCTTTTCCATATCCCATCCAAATTTCCCATCCTCTCCTTTCCTACCTCCCTTAAACCCCCCTATATCAAAGATAAAAAATCCAAAAGTAAATAAACATTTTTATTCGGTTTTCATTAGTTCGGTCGATGTTTCGACTACAATCGGTGTTGGTGTGCTGAAAAAACGTTCCTCTTCCTGGTTAGGTGTCTCTTGAATTATTCGAAACTTGTTCTTCATTGTCGGTTTTCTTGTAACAAACTTGTCTCACTGCGAGCGATGTCACTTGCTCCAAACAAGGCATCCAAACTTGCTGAATCGATCGATATCGATATCTGGATCGTTCAAAAAGGTATCCAAGATACGGCTATTCGAGATAGGCTATCCGAGATAGGCTATCCGATAGGTTCTCGAACGTGCCCATTGTCCCGGGACATAAATGATGAACGGAAAAGTGTGGAGAATTATAAAAAATTGTAGTAAAAAATCAGCTACAATTATCCACCCATAAAACCCTTTTCGCAGAGCAGCAGCGTACTGCACGACGAAAAGGTGAGCGAAATTTTTCGTTTACGATTCCGTCCTGTCATTTTTGTATGGGGTTTTTCTTTTCGTTTAAGCAGCGTACTAGGCTTTACGAGGAAAGTTTCATCGATTTTGTTTTTAATAAACAAACCTTAGATCTTGTCAAGGTCTTGAGAGTGATATGTCTCAACCGGACAAAACTGTCGAATGCATCGACAAAATAGAAGGAAGTGCTTGGAGCTATCGGAGTCCACACATGAAAGGCAACTAACCAAGCAACTAGCAAAAACTAAACCCGTGTTTACCTTCAGTGTTTTCACGTGATAATAAATAAACTAAAATTGGTTTTGTAACTTTCAAAAAACGACAGTCTAGTTGTCTTTAAGTATAAAACATAAAAAAATTTGTATTTCTTGTTACCACAGCTACTTCTGCGACCACGATTGCGTGCGAATTCGCGACTCTCTGATTGCACGTATGGACATAACATTTAACATATCCATACCCAGCAAGAACTCGGTATTCTTGCTTGTTAGCGAGACAGGTTGATTTTTCTTCCTGAAAAATTTGGCTTCCACGCTGTGGGGGCCGAATGGTTTTGCTCAGGAGCAAATGTTTTAGAACAACTCTGTTTAAGTTCTTCGACGCTGAAGGAAGTAGTGCTGCAAACAAAGAAATAGTTTTTAACTAATTATTTAATAAAAAAAGTTTATGAGCAAAGCAACTCACCTGTTCACATATATTTTCTTAATTCAAAAATTTCTTTCATTTTCAGCCCTATTAATAAAAACAGCTTATTCCACTCATATTCTAAAGACTTACTAAACCGGAGAAGGGTTAGCCCGTGGGTTAAAATTTCTCATTAATAAAAACAAATTGTTCCCGGAATAGTAAAATGACGTCTAACAGAAATTCCCTTTGGGAAATTAATTTTTTCCACAGTTTGACAAGCAACTTGACTTTTATTCATTTGTTTTGTTTGATTCTGTGGTAAGGATCTTTATTTTCCGTGTACAAAATACTCTTATTTTTAGTATAAATACTAACAGATATTAACACCTACTTATTACTGAAAATAAAGAACTCACTGATTCATGGCCGGCACACTAAAACTGTGCATATCACTCCAATGAACCTGGTTCATGGCCTGTGCATATCACTCCAATCGTCTTGAACCTATGTTTTAATTGTATAAGATTCAAAAATTGTTTCAGATTATGTTTGAAATACCTCATTACGACCCCAGAATCCGATAGCAGCCATGCACAGGTTTATGTCAACCTCCAAAAGAAAATTGGATTCAACTGTACATACTAGGCGTGTTTTTTTTTATGCTAGTATATAGTACAGTAAAAATTTCCCTTGGGGAACAACAACAAATCATTTTACTGTCGTAATTTTCCACAGTGAAAACAGGGATGGCATTGCTGTGGATTGATAGTTTCCAGCTTTGAAAATAAGATGGCGCCACCAATGATTTCAGTTCATCAAAGCTTTTTCGAAAGGACGTGTTCAAAAAAAATGTGGTATTCGCAAAGAAATTTTTTCTCTCGATTAAAAATTAAAGAAATAAAAACTATATTCATATTGAATTTTTGCCCTGTTTCTTACCTGGTGGTGTATATAATACAGGATTTTGCACTAGTTCTTTTTTGCTGAAGCTAATAGCTTTACTCATGGAATTATTTGAATAAAAAACAAAGCAGTAAAAAACTGTCAAAAGGGAAAGATATATGTATGAAAATTAAACATTCTTCAATAGAAATTCAAGTCTTGCTAGTACGTGTTTCAACTTAATTTAATTTGGGTTGTGTTTATTTGTGCGGAATATTATAGTTCAATTTCACGGTTTTGTAAATAGAATCAACTTATTTTCTTTCTAAACCTATCGAAAAGACTGGTCAATAGTGTAAAATTGCTTTACCACAGGTTTGGATAAAAAATAAATTGATTCTGTTTGCCAATGGAAAATCTCATCAAAGATTAGTTTTTAATATCTTACATACTCCCCGAACATACCCGAAAGTTTTTTTCAACAAAACAGCTGACTTTGACATAGAGCTTTCTTCACTGCTGGACGATGCCTCCAAAAATAGCTAAAAAGAGCTGTAAGAGAGAATCTGATGTATGGAAAATAAGAAAAAAAAATACAAATTCATACCTGGCCTGGTATCGTTATTCATTTGATAGAACAATTAACGAAACAAACCTAGTATGAATTTGATTTTGTTTCATCTTGAATTTCACAGAGAGCTTTGAAAAGTAGCAGCAAGCTTTGACGTTGAGCTCCATCTTGTTGCTGAAAATAGTACTGAAAATACTGTGGACGGATCGTTTTTTTTTAACTCGAATGCTGTACTATATACTAGGTTAAAAAAAAACACGCCTACTGTAATGTGCACCCAACATTTCATGCTAATTTCCTAATTGAAAACGTTAAACCGAAAACACAAGTGCTGGCAACGCTATAATGGAGTGCTATAATGGCAGACGTTGTTTGTGAGTGAGTGTGTGTGTGTGCAGAAAAATACCGGGAGGGGAACTTGTCTAGACATCATGGTTCATAGAAAAACTGGTGCAGTGCAATAACACCCGCGGCAATAACCCCTGCAGGGGTTATTTCCCAAACGAAAAGGAAATAGCCCCTGCAGGGGTTATTTCCTTTTTAATGTGGTAATAACCCCTGCAACAAAAAGGCATTTACACCTGCAGGTGAAATTGCCAATTTGAATTGGCAACAAGCCCCACACATGGGTTAAGCTTTAACTCTCCATTAAAAAATTGTTATAAAAAGCTTATAATTCATATTGGCTACCTTGGTCATGTAAGTACAAACAAAAAGGAGTAGATATTGTTCTTATTTTTCAAAATTTTTTTGAAATAAAATCTTAAAGTTTACGCACCAAATTCTTTTGACAAGAGCAACAATACACCAATACAAACTTAACCGCAGGACTACTTTTTTGCATTAGTAAAATTAAAAAATTGAAAATAAGAAAAAAAAAATAATCGTCATTCGCGCAGCGGAAAATTTTTTTTGCCCCAGAGAGAATCAATTTGGGGTGTGAAAATAAAAAAATTCGCGCGAATTTTTTTATTTTCCGTTCCTGTGGGTTTCCTTTTCCTTTTTCTCGTTTCCTTTTCCTATTACTGGTGTTTCCTAATCCTGCCCTGCAACAAAGTATAGATACTGAATAAAAGTGATTGAAATAAATTGAAAAGTGAAGTTTTAATTTTCGAACTAAGCGCACGTTACAAATGCAATAACAGATAACCAACAGAAACAAAAACAGCGACACGATTCGAAACACCCTAAAGCCAAACAGTATCAGGTAGGAGATTAAGTTCTGTCTCTCAATGACGCTCCAGCTCCTTCCGGAATCTCAAGAAAACTGGAAGCGAAATATCGAGGTCCATACGTAGTAAAAGCTGTACTTCCTCACGACAGATATGAGGTTGTGGACATGCCTTTTGCACCTCGAACTCAAGAACCCTACCAAGCTGTATGGTCAGCTGATCGTATGAAGAAATGGATCGAACTCGACATAGATTTCGACAAGGAGGACGAAAACGTTAGGATGGCCGGATTTATAACATACCCGCTTGGTGAATGTTCCGATTCCGATACTCTAGTATCTTCGTTGAAAAAGAAAGGGAACGAACACACAAAATCTGGGTCATTCGTGTTTAGAACTTGAACGTTTAAAGACCACTCTTAAAACCTCTTGATTGTTTGCATTAATAAGCTTAGATTAGTTTGATTTAAAGAGTTTGTAAACTTTGCATTTGATTGTTTAATTAATAAACTTAAATAATTCGTTTGAGCAAAAGTGTTTTATGGACTTTACATTAATAAAGATAAATTCTTGTTAACTGACTTCTATTAAGTTATTCCACCGATGAGGGTGGTTTAGCGATAGAATAACCTACAAATGTGGGAAACTTGAACGAAGAACAAGTTTATGAGTTAAAATAAGTATTAAAAAAGTTGAACTTTAAAAAGAAGAAAAAGAAAATGGAAAGTTTTATGGAACATCTGAGTTACTTAGAACTAATTAATATTAATCAGCCAACAGCCGCAACAACAAAAAGAAAAATGTAAAAAACTTAATACGACCCACTGACTGTGTTATGCGAGCAGGAATTTAGAAAAAAGTATATAGATTTTCCAAGGAAAATAAATGAAAATTAATTGGTATTGTAACGTGCGCTTAGTTCGCAAAAATAAAACTCTACCTTTCAATTTAATTCTACCACTTTATTCAGTATCTACTTTCGATATACACTTTATTCGAACTCAACTCAATTTCGTTTATTCAATATTCACACTATCCCTTTCTAAATAAAACTGACTTCTGGTTGCGTCAGCTCCCTCTTTATATAGAAGTGTGAAACATCGAGAGATTTCTAGTAGTTTTTCTGGTGCAGTGCAATAACACCCGCGGCAATAACCCCTGCAGGGGTTATTTCCCAAACGAAAAGGAAATAGCCCCTGCAGGGGTTATTTCCTTTTTAATGTGGCAATAAAAACCGTAGGTCTTATTGCCTTTTACCTGTGGGGATTATTTCCAATTTCAAATGGAAATAAAGCCCACCATAGAAAACCTAATAGAACAAAACAAATTTTACAAAATAACCATATTCGCTTTATTTTAAGAAACCAAAGAATTTCGCGCGAATTTTTTTATTTTCACACCCCAAATTGATTCTCTCTGGGGCAAAAAAAATTTTCCGCTGCGCGAATGACGATTATTTTTTTTTTCTTATTTTCAATTTTTTAATTTTACTAATGCAAAAAAGTAGTCCTGCAATTAACAAAAATATACCAATATAAATTTAACAGCCGGACTTTTTTTTTGCATTAGTGAAATTAAAAAATTCGAGCGAATTTTTTTATTTCACTAATGCAAAAAAATATTTTCAATGGTTTTCTTTGGTTTCTTAAAATAAAGCGAATATGGTTATTTTGTAAAATTTGTTTTGTTCTATTAGGTTTTCTATGGTGGGCTTTATTTCCATTTGAAATTGGAAATAATCCCCACAGGTAAAAGGCAATAAGACCTACGGTTTTTATTGCCACATTAAAAAGGAAATAACCCCTGCAGGGGCTATTTCCTTTTCGTTTGGGAAATAACCCCTGCAGGGGTTATTGCCGCGGGTGTTATTGCACTGCACCAGAAAAACTACTAGAAATCTCTCGATGTTTCACACTTCTATATAAAGAGGGAGCTGACGCAACCAGAAGTCAGTTTTATTTAGAAAGTGATAGTGTGAATATTGAATAAACGAAATTGAGTTGAGTTCGAATAAAGTGTATATCGAAAGTAGATACTGAATAAAGTGGTAGAATTAAATTGAAAGGTAGAGTTTTATTTTTGCGAACTAAGCGCACGTTACAATACCAATTAATTTTCATTTATTTTCCTTGGAAAATCTATATACTTTTTTCTAAATTCCTGCTCGCATAACACAGTCAGTGGGTCGTATTAAGTTTTTTACATTTTTCTTTTTGTTGTTGCGGCTGTTGGCTGATTAATATTAATTAGTTCTAAGTAACTCAGATGTTCCATAAAACTTTCCATTTTCTTTTTCTTCTTTTTAAAGTTCAACTTTTTTAATACTTATTTTAACTCATAAACTTGTTCTTCGTTCAAGTTTCCCACATTTGTAGGTTATTCTATCGCTAAACCACCCTCATCGGTGGAATAACTTAATAGAAGTCAGTTAACAAGAATTTATCTTTATTAATGTAAAGTCCATAAAACACTTTTGCTCAAACGAATTATTTAAGTTTATTAATTAAACAATCAAATGCAAAGTTTACAAACTCTTTAAATCAAACTAATCTAAGCTTATTAATGCAAACAATCAAGAGGTTTTAAGAGTGGTCTTTAAACGTTCAAGTTCTAAACACGAATGACCCAGATTTTGTGTGTTCGTTCCCTTTCTTTTTCAACGAAGATACTAGAGTATCGGAATCGGAACATTCACCAAGCGGGTATGTTATAAATCCGGCCATCCTAACGTTTTCGTCCTCCTAGTCGAAATCTATGTCGAGTTCGATCCATTTCTTCATACGATCAGCTGACCATACAGCTTGGTAGGGTTCTTGAGTTCGAGGTGCAAAAGGCATGTCCACAACCTCATATCTGTCGTGAGGAAGTACAGCTTTTACTACGTATGGACCTCGATATTTCGCTTCCAGTTTTCTTGAGATTCCGGAAGGAGCTGGAGCGTCATTGAGAGACAGAACTTAATCTCCTACCTGATACTGTTTGGGTTTAGGGTGTTTCGAATCGTGTCGCTGTTTTTGTTTCTGTTGGTTATCTGTTATTGCATTTGTAACGTGCGCTTAGTTCGAAAATTAAAACTTCACTTTTCAATTTATTTCAATCACTTTTATTCAGTATCTATACTTTGTTGCAGGGCAGGATTAGGAAACACCAGTAATAGGAAAAGGAAACGAGAAAAAGGAAAAGGAAACCCACAGGAACGGAAAAGACGGATTGGAATTGGGAGCTGTGAGAAACAGGATGATCTGCATCGAGAGGAAATGGCACGCTCGTTAAGCTCGGCTAAGCTCGCCGGATGTGGGGGGATCTTACCTCTCCATGCAGAAAACGACTACAACAAATTTGGAGTTCTCTTTGTGACGTTGTGGGGTACACTCATATCGGGAGCTTTCATTTCAAATTTGCTAAGTTATTGCATTAATTTTATAAATTGTTTTCGCCTACAACCTGATACCTAAAAAAAAAAATGTCGTGTGGTTTTTGTAAAAAAAAGGTCGAACGAACTGAGCTGAAAATCAAGTGCTCTGAATGCATTAAATATTTTCATGGAAAATGTGCAAAAATAACACCGAATGAGCTCGAATTTATGAAAAATTCCAAAGCAAGTTGGAGATGCCCCAGTTGTACGGCTGAGAGAAGAGGATCAATTTCGGTATCGGCTCAGGCTAAATACTCTTCAACTGCATCATCTTTAAAACGCACACCACCTACATCACCATCTATTGACTCTCTTGCATTAGGTCCAGCAAAGAAACCAGATGAAGACCCTGCTGCTGCCACTGCTACCAACGCAACTAATGCTACCGCTGTTGACACACACACCAAGCCATCTGACACTAATGCTTCTATTTCAACCACCACCATCGCCACTGCAGTTGCATTGTCTGCCCCCGTCACCACCAAGAATTATACCTCCACTTCCAACACCACCGGTCAAAATAACAACATCTCACCGATGCCGATGGATGAACTACCTCCAGTTGTCACCTTGGAGATGATCTATGCTGAAATCATTCAACTTAAGAAATTTCACAAACTGCAAATTGATGAACTGACTGCCAAAATTAATGAGAAGGAACAAAAAATTCTCTCACTTGAGCAAAGGGTAAATAATATGGAACAACAACTATTCTCAAATAGCATTGAAGTATACAATGTTCCACCCACAAACAAAGACACACCGCACATCGATCTAGCAGTTGGTATTTTTCGCAATGCTCTTAACATCAATATAAATGAAACTGACATCGATCAATGCTTTGTTAAGAAAACAAAAAAGGTTAATTCTCTCAACAGTGGCAATTTAAAGAGCACCAATCAGGGTTGGCCGAATAAACTACACTACATTTACTACATCATTAACTACGTGTAGTTAATTCAATAAACTACACGCTTTATTTATTACAATTTGTTACATTTGCTACATACACGTAGTTGACGTAGTTAATATAGAAAAAAAGAGAACAGTTCAAACTACGTCTGCTACATTATCTACATTTAACTACATTTAACTACATTTAACTACATTTAACTACATTCAACTACATTTAACTACATTTAACTACATTTAACTACATTTAACTACATTTAACTACATAAACTACATAAACTACGTAGCAGACGTAACAAATGTAGTTTTTTCTAAAAAGTGATATTTCGGCCAACTCTGGCACCAATGTTTTGCATGTGAAATTTGTTTCTCATCATTTGAAAGAAAAAATTATGAAAATTAAACGTGAGAAACGAGAGCAAATAACAACAAAAATGCTTGGACTTGGAGTTCAAGGTAAAGCAGAGAAAGTATGTTTCAACGATTGTTTATCACATCAGAGACGTCAAATTCTTAACGCTGCATTAGCACTAAAAAGTACGAAGCGAGTCAAATACGTTTGGACGAGGAATGGAAATATTTTCGTAAGAAAGAATGAGGGTGACAATTCATTAAAAGTAAATTATATTTCAGATTTAGAAAATTATGTATCCGGTTAATCCTATCCTTTCCCCAGTTCAAAATATTTGTAAAGTACCAGTCTTTCGTAATTTAATGGATTATAATTTTTGTTTGCACCAAAATATCCGAAGTTTGAGAAAAAATTTTAATGTGTTCCTAGCTCACATCGAGTCTCTTAAAAAATTGCCGGTTGTAATTGTTTTATCAGAGATTTGGGTTTTTGAGAGTGAAATGAGTTCTTATAATATACCGGGCTATGCGCAATTTAGTTGTTGTAATGAAACGTATTCGGCAGGTGGTGTTGTTGTCTACATTGAAGATAGTCTTGTTCACCAATTTACCAAAATTGATATATGTAGTGCGGATGTTGTAAAGTTGTCTTTTTGTTATCAAAATGAAAACTATACAATGTTGTGTTTATATAGGTTGCACGCGTTTCGTAAAAGTTTGTTCGTCGAAGAACTCTCTAATATTCTTTGTATAAACAAAAACTGTAATTTAATTCTAATTGGTGATATTAATATTGATATATAAGACGTATCTGACAAAGACACTGAAAATTATTTGTTCTTAATGGCTTCGAATGGCCTTAAGAGCAATGTCAATGAGCCGACCCGCGTAACAAGTTCTTCTAGTACTTGCATAGACCACATTTTCACCCGCTTTAAAGTATGTAATAAATCAAATTTTGATGGCAGTTTTCTTGACACGAAAATTACTGATCACAAAATGATTGTTCTAGTGAAAGAACCACATATTGCTTTGAACTCAAATTCAAAAACACAAACAAATGAGCATTTTAACACCGACTACGTCTTATTGCAGAATATTTTGAAGTATGAATTTTGGGATCAGGTTTATTCGGAAGAAGATCCTTCTAAATCATTTGGTATTTTTATCGCAATTTTGCAAAACCACATACAGTCTTGTACTTCTGTGTCCGTAAGAAATTCCAAATTAAAAAAACATCTAAAGCCATGGATGAATGATCGTCTCCTTAAGCAGATTCGAAATAAAAACAAAGTCAGTTTAAAGTTAAAAAAACATCCACACAATAAAAAACTAGAGAAGTATTACCTTTCACTCTGTAAGGCAGTTAACTCAAAAATTCAATTAACTCGCGAAAAGTACTATTTTAATTTGGTAGAAAAAGCGAGAGGTAATGTTAAAGAAGAATGGAGAGCAGTTGACTGCATTCTAGGGAAAACAAAAAAGGCTAACGTGATTGAAACTATCGTAGTAAATGATGTTCCCCTAACCGATTTAAGTTCTATATCGAACAAGTTCAATGAATATTTTACTGAAATATCGGAAACATTGAAACCATCTACGAATCCCGTTGGTGATTGTAATTGCTTTAATGAAAATTTACAGTACGCGGAAACTATACAATCTAACAGCTTTGTCTTTAATCCCATCACCTCGTTCGAAACTTATAAAGTAATATTATCGCTCAAAAGTAAAAACTCGTGCACCTCAGATGGAATATCTAGTAACTTCCTTAAAAAAATTGCATTTTATGTATCTGATATTCTGAGTTATATATTTAACTTAAGTGTCGAAAAAGGGTGTTTTCCTGAGCAATTTAAATGTGCCGAAGTTATCCCAATTTTCAAAAAGGGATATAAAAAAAAACATGACTAATTACAGGCCGATTTCTATTCTACCCACTTTTTCAAAGGTTTTTGAAAAAATCATGATCAAAAGAATTAACTCCTTCCTTATGAAAACCAAATTTTTTAGCGAAAACCAATTCGGATTCCGCTCTGGGAAGTCAACAGAAGATGCAATTCTCAGGCTTTGTAGTCAGCTCTATGGCAGCTTAAATAATAATAAATCGACTATGTCTCTTTTCATTGACATGACCAAAGCTTTTGACATGGTTGATCATGATTTATTACTAATGAAAATGTATAATTCAGGTTTTAGAGGAGTTATTTTTCAATGGTTGAAGACATATTTAAAGGCAAGAGTGCAAAAAGTTAATATAAATGGTACACACAGTGGCACTCGTTTTTTAAAAAGTGGGGTACCACAGGGATCTGTTCTCGGCCCCTTATTTTTCCTAGTATATATAATAGGGTGTGTCATTTTTGGTCAACTTTTTTTTTTCAACGATAAAACAGGCTAAATACTTTCAGGAAGGTACAAAACGAAGCCTCTCAAAATTTGAGCTCAAAATATTAACATTTAGAGGTGCCTGTTTTTAAATTTCTATTTTCCATACAAATTACATGGAAAAAAAATTAGAATTTTTTCTTATTTTTATAGCTTGACATTTGAGCATTGTAGAAATAAACTGACAAATTATTTGAAAAGGAAATTGAATGTTCTACAAAAAAGCTCAAAATAATTTTTTCATAGAGGCAACCGTTCTGAAGATATTCAAACTCAAAGTTGGAAATGTATGAAATTATGACTTTTATTTTATTAAACTCATTCTGATGACTTTTTTTATGACTTCATGGGAAAATTAAACTTTGTGTGCTAATTTTCTTAGAAAGCTAAAAAAAAACATTTAAGTTTTAAATATTGTTTTATTATTTGATTAAGTGTTAAACAAATTAAATTGTCAATTAGATTTAGTACAATTATTATTTATTATTAAATATTTGTTATTAAAAGAAAATTCTTAACTATTAGTATACTAGAATTTTGAAACTTGATAGAAATTATAACGATATTCAGAAGAAATTAATGATCCTTAAGACAATCCTTAAGCCTGAACTCCATCGAAAAGCAAAGTAAAAAGTTTCTTAAAAAAATCAAATGATATTCCGAACTCCTCTCTCAATAACAAATTTATATCTCTCCTTCTCATGCTACCTCATGTCGGAGCTTTTCCTTAAAGCAATTTTTTGATCAAGGCTTTTCAGAGTTTTTCTAATGCTGCCTAACAGGTGTCACGCAGTGATATGTGTGTATTTTGAAAGCTTTAACTGTAATTTTTTTTTTTCTTACTTTTTTCTTTTTTCACTTTGTGTTTTGATGTAGTTCAGTTATTTTCTTTCTACACAAAAATAGTTATTTGTTCTTCAAAATAATTTTTAAGTCATAAAAAAAAGTCATCAGAATGAGTTTTATAAAATAAAAGTCATAATTTCATACATTTCCAACTTTGAGTTTGAATATCTTCAGAACGGTTGCCTCTATGAAAAAAATTATTTGAGCTTTTTTGTAGAACATTCAATTTCCTTTTCAAATAATTTGTCAGTTTATTTCTACAATGCTCAAATGTCAAGCTATAAAAATAAGAAAAAGTTCTAATTTTTTTTCCATGTAATTTGTATGGAAAATAGAAATTTAAAAACAGGCACCTCTAAATGTTAATATTTTGAGCTCAAATTTTGAGAGGCTTCGTTTTGTACCTTCCTGAAAGTAATAAGCCGAATTACATTATTCGGTACACTAAGGGTGAACATTTTTTTTCCTGAATAAAATAAAACAAAAACTTTTCGAATTTAAATCGTTAAAAAAATAAAACAAAACTCAAAAAATAAAATTAAACAAAATTAAAATGGAACTTAATCCTTGTGACTCAAGCCATTGCATTCTCGATAGCAAATACACCCAACTAATATTGTGTCATGGTCTCTGCGGTAAATCGTATCATCCACTTTGCCTCGGTCTTAGTAAAAAATCGTGTTTACATCTCAAGGAATATTCGAGCCACTTCGTCTTTCTTTGTGAGGAATGTAAAAATATCTCTCTCTCCCATGTTCTTCTTGCCATTAAATGTGTTAGTGACTCAACAAACTCCATCGTAACCGATAATAACCGCTTCCATAAGAACATACTCGGACAATTTCAACAATTTGATGATTTCTCGAAGACCATTGAAGCCCTTGAAAGTTATATCGACACCTTTGCAAAGCGTTTCAACTTAAACCATTCAAAGCTTGAAAAACAATTATCAACTATTTTGAAGACTCTAGATACACGTGATGACCATTCTCATTGCGGCTTAAACAATATTAATGACATAATTGATAAGTTTCGTTCTACACTCATATCAGTTTTGGACTTGTACCCGCTTGATACAATACACAAAAATATTAATACGATCCGGTCCGATCTCGAAGCTTCCTATCAATCTTCGTCTAATTCCGTTTCTTCTACCACCTGTCAATTTAATTCCATCCTTCTCGACCTACTTTCAAAAATGAACGACATCAATAGCGAACTTACTTTAACACGCGTTTCGTTTAACGATATAATCGGAGAATTAAAATTAAATTCTAGTAAGATTGATGAGATTCCAATGAACATTAAACCTATAGAGGTCAACTATAATACCTCAATACTTGCGGAAATTAATGAATCATCTCACAGCCCACCTATCTCTTTTCTACGCGCTCATCCCGAAACCGAAGATACCTCCAAAACAACTTCTTCTACTCAGACTGATCGCCCTGTTTCGCCTGTGCCTACAATTGTACGTTTCAACAGCACTTGGACTTTAAGCGACTGGAATTCAAGGCTAAAAAAACTTAAAAAGATCAATGAGTTTGATCCATATTTATTAAATAACTTACCTATAAACGTAGACAGCTCCTGGATTTCAAATCTTTTTATGCGTAAATATAAAATAACCATAACAAATTGTAGTCAGATAAACTCATCAAGTTATAAACTTTATATCCCTTGTAAATACCAATGGTTATTTAGTTCAATTAATGATAAACCCTTATATTTACAAGATAGTATACAAATTTCTAAATGGGCACATAAAAACATTAAAATTAATCATGTACGCCCCAATGTAATAATCAAACGTGCTCATATACATACTAAAAATAACAAAGAACGCCCAAATGTAATGAATATATCCAATAATAGAAAGAAAATTGTAACTAAACTTAAAACCTTCCCTTCCGATAGCAGCCTTAACCCTACACAAAATCCATCTACCTTTAACATCCCTCACAAATTTATAACACCTCAACGAAAGCGACTCTCCTTTAATACTGATACTAGCAGGCCTTATCCAAATTTTATCCATTCCCACACTATTAACCCCAAACCCCAATCTTCTACTTCTCCCCCAGCCCTAGACCCAATGTTCTCACCAGTTGCTAAAATAACTTCCAAATTTGCCACCTCTAAGACTACTAGTGATGAGTTTAATGGTCGTTATGTGATGTCTAGATTACGCGACAATAAATTATACGAAAATGTGCGTCTCTACCTCTCATTTCTCTGTAATAAGTCTGACAGTCTGTGTATCAATGGAAAGACCAAAATGAATGTCCTTGTTTCCATTCAAAAAGAAGGTCTTCCAACTGATCCTATCGCCCTCAGCAAAATATACCATCGTTTTCATGAAACCTTGAATATCTCTCCATCCACGGTAACTAAGGACCTCGCTACTTACGCCTCGCACTTACATACAAAATGTCTTCAATCTACTCGTCATAATAACAAACCTTATCTTTAACTCTAACATCTCACCATTTTCACCTACATCTATCCTTTCTATCTACTACCAGAACGTTAGAGGCCTACGTACCAAAACTTCAAGCGTGTATCTCAAATCCCAAATGCTTCCTTATGACATCTTTGCCCTAACTGAAACAAATCTCTGCTCTGATTTTCTGGATAATGAATTATTTACATCGGATTTTTCCGTCTTTCGTGCTGATGGTCAGGTTAGTGATTGTGCTGCTAATGGGCGTGGTGTTCTTTTAGCTGTTCACAATCGTTTCACCGCTTCTTTAGTCCAAACTTCTAAGTCACCCTTGTTCGAGTTCGTTTGCATTAAATTGTCTATCTCTAAGCATTTTCTTTATCTTCTTTGCTGTTACATTCGTCCCTTGCAACCTAGTCCCGTCTATCAACAATTTGTGGATTCCCTTAGCTCTTTGATTGAAGAAGCCTCATCAAACGATGACTTTATCATCCTGGGCGATTTCAACTTACCCTATTTGAAATGGATACCTTCTGAAGATAATTCACACTTTATTCCCTCTAATCCCTCATCTGAAAAAGAATTTCTCTTCACTGATAGACTTCTGGAGTTGGCATTATTCCAAGTAAGTGATGTTTGCAATAATTTAGGCCGACAACTCGACATCGCTTTCTCCTCAGACCCATCTAACTCCGTTGTAACTAAAAGTATCCATCTTCTCTCCACCCTAGATCACTTTCATCCTCCTCTATCGTTTATCTACTCCCTTGACGTTAGCATTCCAAATTTTGAGTATGAGAACTTCTCCAGCTTAAATTTTCGAAAGGCGGATTTCATTAAGCTTAATAACCTTCTTAACAGTATTAACTTTACCCATTTCATTAACATCACTACTCCCATCGATATAGCCCTTTCCTTTTTTTACACATCCATTTTTGCTTGTCTTGTTCAATGTGTTCCCTATATGGTCCAAAAAACATGTGTTTCATCTCCCCCGTGGTACACAAAAGAGTTGCGAAATTTTAGAAACATTAGAAACAAGTTATGGAAAGCCTACCTAAAATCCCAAACGCCTTTTAACTATTTTCAATATCAACAAGCATCCTCTAATTTTTCGACTTTATGCCAATCCCTTTATCAAACATATCTTAATAAAATGCAAATGAGTCTTATCACTGAACCTAAACGTTTCTACCAATTTATAAACGTGAAGAGAAAATCTGATGGCCTTCCTTCAACATTCGAGTTCCTTGGCACGTCTTCCTCTGACGCTAAAGTCATTGTTAACCTCTTTGCTTCCTTTTTTAGTCAATCCTACATTAATACTCCTAATGAACCTGACCTTTCATACCATAGTTTTCTTTCGAATTGTCCACAAACATCTTTAGTTTGTCTCAGTGTTAGCTCTCTTACAGTCCGTGATAAGTTAAACTTACTGGCTGATAACTTCTCACCTGGTCCTGATGGTCTCCCAGCAACTTTTCTTAAAAAATGTGCTAACGCGCTCTATGACCCCCTAACCAAACTTTTTCAACTCTCCCTTTCTCAGGCAACTTTCCCTTCTCTTTGGAAAGAATCTTTTATTTTCCCCATTTTTAAAAAGGGTTGTAAAAACCAAATCACAAACTATCGGCCGATTGCTAAGCTCTCAGTCATCCCAAAGCTCTTCGAAAGTATAGTATATGACTCCCTTTACTTCCACTGTAAATCAATAGTTTCTCCGTTTCAACATGGTTTCTTAAAGGGAAGGTCTACTACGACAAACCTTACTCAATTTGTCTCATTAACACTCAAGGCACTCGAACAAGGTCATGATGTAGATGTTATTACTACTGATTTCAGTAAGGCCTTTGATAAGATAAGTCATCAAATTATCTCCATCAAACTCAATGCCTTTGGTTTTCCTCCTCTCATTATCGACTGGGTCAAGTCATACCTTGGCAACCGTACATATAGAGTTGCTTTCAGAAACGCAGTCTCTGATCCAATTTATGCATCTTCTGGTGTCCCCCAAGGCAGCCATCTCGGTCCACTCCTATTTGTGCTTGCCATTAATGATGTGGCTAATATCATTGCATTTTCAAACCTCTCTATATATGCCGACGACATTAAAATAATTAAAATAATCTCGTCTTCCCAAGATTCTTCACTCCTTCAACATGACCTTGATTCTTTTGTAACCTGGTGTAGTAAAAACTTTCTGGACCTTAACGTTAGCAAATGTCAATCAATTACATTTTCCCGTAAACGCTTACCATCTTATCCTCGAATCTATAATTTCAGTAATGTACCTATACCTATTGTTTCCTCTATTTGTGATCTTGGAGTAATTTGTGATAAGGAACTTAATTTCCACTCACATATTGATCGTATTATTGCGAAAGCAAACTCTTCCCTAGGTTTCATCAAACGGTGGTCTAAAGAATTTTCTGATCCCTATGTTACCAAATCATTATTCATAACATACGTTAGGCCTATCCTAGAATACGCCTGTCAAGTATGGTCTCCTTACCAAATCACCCAGTCCCTTAGAATTGAAGCTGTACAACGGAGATTTCTCAGATTTGCGCTGCGTAACCTACCTTGGTCCAACCCCGTCATTTTACCCCCTTATGAAGATCGATTGCTCCTAATCGACTTACATACCCTTTCTCAACGTCGCCGCGTTGCTGACATTATATTCGTCCACCAGCTTATTACTGGTACCATAGACTGTCCGGCGTTGCTTGAGTTCATCAACATCAATGTTAACTCACGTAACCTAAGATCGATCTCTTTTTTTCGCATACCTACTCATCGCACCAACTACGGTCACTTTAACCCTATTTGCAGAATGCTTCGTTTTGCGAATGCAGCACAAGACTCCTTCGATTTTTGCCTTAGTTCCTCTGCCCTTAGAACAATCTTACTCAACCCCCCTCCCTAAGCCTTCAAAATAAATTTATTTCATTATTGTTAAGTTAGTTTTTTTAAGTAATCTTTTCTTTTTTTTTTTTGTATATATGTAAATATCATGTTTATTCACTAATGCGCTTGCACTAAGCTAAATAAATAAATTAAATTAAATTATCGTTCAAAAAAAAAAGTTGCCCAAAAATGACACACCCTAATATATAAACTCTATTTTTAAACTACGTTTGAACGGTATGTCAACTGCTTTTGCAGATGATATATCATTTACTTATCAGTCTAATTCTGACCATAATTGTGTTCTTCTAATAGAAGAAGACCTCGAACTTTTAAGAACTTGGTTCTCAAACCATAAGTTAATTATTAGTGAAAAAACTAGATTTATGACCTTTAAAACATCTGGTCATTGTTCTTATAACTACAATTTACTTTTCCATGCTTCCAGCTGTAAACAATTTAGCTTTCCAGTTCATGATTGTGGTAAATCAAATTTCGAACACAACGGTCGTTGTTCAAGTTCCTGTTTTAAAATAGATTCTGTGATGAGCTATAAGTATCTCGGTGTTACAATTGATTCAAACCTTAATTGGAAAGACCATACCAACAATATTAAAAATCATATGATGGCAATTACGAGAAAAATGTACCTTTTGAAACCATTCTGTTCGAAAAAGATTTTGACTTCAATATATTATGGACTTGCGCACTCTAAACTGCAATATGGTTTATCTAGCTGGGGTGGTTCCTATGCAAATACTTTTAGACCTTACTAATTGCTCAAAAACATCTTATTCGAATTATTTGTAACAAAAGTCGATACACGCACAGTTGGCCTTTATACAAGGAATTATGAATTCTACCTATGAGACATTTATATATTTTTAAAGTACTAAAAGAATTCTTCAAGCAAAGTGGTAATATTCCTAGTAGAACCTCGCAATTATACAACCTAAGAATAAATAATATGCACCTTGTCAATGTACCCTCAGTCCACAAAGCTCATTTCTCTCACTTTTACACCGCCGCAGCACCGAAAATATTTAACAAACTGCCTCTGCCTATCAGAACAACTCCAAATATAAGCTCATTTCTAAAAAAAGTAAAAGACTGGTTATTCACTGTTGACTTAATCTCTATCGAAAACTATTGTTAATATATGAATCCTAATGCTGTAAACTAGAACTAGAAGTCTATCATTCTGCTGTATTTTATATTTATTTTTTTTCTCTCTTATCAATTTTCAATTAAAGATTTATCATTTTACTCTCAGTAGTTTTTATCATTGTAAGACCCATTAAAAATTTTTAACTTATTTATTGTTTCTTAATTAAATATGTCCTGATTGTCACCCCACATCAGTTATTATCAATATACAATTAATTCTAGAAAGCATCATTCAACACTAACTTTATGTTAAAGAATGATAGCCTTTATTTATTCACTTAAACATCTTTATTGCTGTACTAGTTTTAAGATTTAAATGAATGAATAAACTTTTTAATAACTAACTTAATTACATAAATCGTGCCAAGACAAAACATACATTTTTTTTCCCACCACCTGAGTTCGACTCACCACACGCTTGGGCTGCAGATGTAGCGCAGCATGGCCTGGTTCGCCCTTCCTACTTTGGGATTCTGTGGCCAGTGTTTAGAGTTCCCCCTTATTCCGTTGGATCCTGAAAAAAAAACTTCAACCCCCTTCACTGATTTTCAGTCCACCATCTTCCACCCCCTCGGTATCTCCTCAGCACGCCATGCAGCTTCTTTCAAGCCACACAATAAAATGCACTATCGGTTTCTCTTCACAGGACGTGATTTACAATGACTTTTTTTTATTCAATCATATTTTTGTTAACTTCAATAACCATAATGTAAGGCAAAACAAATGGGTTGCTGTGCTCAAAGTACGACAAAAACTAACCTACACTTAACAAATAAACTTGTTAATCCTTATTCTAATCATTAAGGTTTACCAAATGACTCAAAAAAAAAAATGGAAGAAAATAATCAAAAAAAAAAAACGAGATTATCCTAAACGATAACTTGCTTTGATTAATGCTTCTTTAACAAACTCAATTAACCTATAGCGGCAACCCTGGAAGTAGACAAGGCGTATGCTTACTTAAATTATTTTATTATTCCAGATTTTTTTTTCTTTGGGGTTCCTTTTTTTTTCTTATTATACTGATGTTCAAATAGGGGTGGTTTTGGGGCCTTTACTCCCTTCGGCCCACTCCCTTTACTGCCCTCTAACTCTGCCCCTTTCTGGGCTTACTAGCTAAAGCACTATTAACCTACCTATAAAGAGCTCTTTGTAGGGGTACGTAGCGTATGGCGTGGTATAAATGTCCTCACGCACCAACACAAAGACACAAAAAAACAATAGATGGCACTAAGGGAACCGGTTCTACGGGCGATAATCCCTCTTCAAGTTCCACTACCCCGTACTACCAATCTTTCAATAAAAAATTTTTAAAGTCCAAGTGAACTTACGCCCTATCAAACTTATGCTACAAAAACTAAGTAATCGAAATACAAAAAAACGTAATTTGAATTACAAAAAAAACAAAAAAATATCACGCCTGGCTTAAGCAGTTAAATGCTGAACGGCTTTTGTGGTCAGCTCCCAAAAAAAAACTTTGCGGTTCAGACCTCTGATCTGGCCTGTAACCGCCGCCTTATTTAACCCTCTTTCAGGTGCTTCCGATGCTTATCTTGTTGTTGCTAAAAACGAAAAAAAAAATAGGAATGACTTACATCATGTGTGGTTTCATGGGGTGTCGGTTACCACTCACCACCTTCTCTTATATTCTCCGGACTTATCGGATACCAAGTCTTCCTCAAAAAGTAGCGCCTCACTAGCACTGAAATAATTTGCTCACTTTAACACCTTTATTATTTATTTTCTATTATGAAAACCTACACTTTTTTTCTTTTTCCAACTTAAACACTTTTTCTGACTTTTCTGTCTTTTTTTTTTTTGTTTTTCCTTTTTTTTCCGAGGTTTCAATTTCACTTTTTTTTTCTTTCCTTCAAACTTTTCTTCTATCTTTCTACCTTTCAGCTTTTTTCTAGCCTTTTTTCGCGAATCTTAAAGCTTGATTTCTTTGACCGCACTTTCGTATATTTAACTCGCCCTTCGATTTAGAAAAAAAACAAGGAAACGTACTCAGATTTGAACTTATGCTTTTCACTACCGCTTCCGATTTGGCCGCGATTCGAAATTTGCCTTCTTTTCTCTGTTCGGGCACTGCCTCTACTCGGCACCGATACTGAGGTTTTTATGACGATCCCCCTCCATCAGCTGGTATTTATCACCTCGGTCTAATTTATTTTTCCCGCTAATCGATGAGCCCACTCGATCCCCGTTGTAGTTCAATCCACCTGATCACGCAATTTTGCCGTATTCCTCCTCATCTGTTTTTCCTTATTTCCTCTCTTCCCATTGACTATCCCTCTTCCTGTTCCCCGACCGCTTCACTTGGCATTTCCCCCGCCTCTACCTTACCCCTTAATGGCCTAGCACCCGTGTCCCAAATTTCAAAAACCTACACTACCGATCACTTGGTTATTCATCTGTCAGTAGCTAATTTCTTCTTGAAGTTTGTTTTTTTCTGAGATCACCACCGGTTTGTGTCTTTACTATTCAAATTTTCGGTTGGGGTAACGTGGTGCTATGTAACAGCCGTAACAACTTTATTTGATCTCAACTCGACTTTTGGATTATCACTTGTAGACAATTTACTCTTCACTTTATCACTCTATATTCAAAACTGCCCTCTGGTTGCCTCGGGCGGGCTGTTTATATCGAATGACATTTCATCTAGAACTCTCCAACAATTTCCACATGGTGTCCACTCTCCACTATTTTGGCTGTCAAAGATTTTCTCTCCTAGAATATTTCTACACTTACACTAGTGTTGCCGCTTGTGTTTTCGGTTGAACGTTTTCGATTGGGAAATTGGTATTAAATGTTGGGTTCACGTTACACTGCCCCCTTCTTAAGATTGTTCGTCCCGAATAATTCCATCTGCAGCCTCGCCACTATATCGATGCAGCCGGTCACAATGAACTACTTTTAACTTGCCTCGCATTCCTCTTTGGATGCGGTAAGCCACGTCGTTAATCCTGTGATGCTTCTTTTGCGAGGCTGGGGTATGATTCAGGGTGTCCAGGGTCTACCCAAGGAAGCGTCGTAAGACTTGGGTTTCGGCGGTCCAGCTTCTCAAAATGAAGACGCGGAAACGGTCGGCTTTAAATTATAACTCTAAATTTATTACTAAAAATGTCTTCAGGATAAAGTTTACAATCCTTTGTTTTTAAATTTTTGCTAGATTTAATACGGTCAATAATTTCTTGAACGAAGCACAATTATGATGTTAGTCCAGGGGCGGCTGGTATAGATCCTCACTCGAGTAAAAGCTATGATTTCTCTTGGATACGGCTGTGTCCTACGGCTACTATTTCCTCGGTGCGGCGGCGGTAACTTCTTGACTGGTTCTGCGTTAGGCAGGACGCTCTATCGGCAGCAGCGGATTTCGTGGAAAAGGTCTGCGTTGTATGCAAGGCAGAGCAATTTATCGGCGGCTGCGGAGTGCGTAGGAAGCACCTGCTTTGTGTCGTACGGCAGGACAATCTATCGGCGGGGGCGGACTTCGTAGAAAGTGCTTGCGTCGGATTAGAGGCACAACACTTTGTCGGCGGCGGCGGACTTCGTGGAAAATGTCTGCGGTGGGATAACAAGGAGGATTCAAGCGCTCAGCTCGAATAAATCGGAGTAATTCAATTACCCTCTGCGGTGACTAAAAGTTTAAGACAATAATAAATGCTCAGCTATAGCCAGGGCGAGTGGAATTTCTTCGCGCGGAACGGGGGAATAGTAAAGACAATACCAAATGCTCAGCTAGGATAGCCAGGGCAAGTGGAATTTCTTTGCACGGAACGGGAGAATAGTAAAGACAATACCAAATGCTCAGCTAGGATAGCCAGGGCAAGTGGAATTTCTTGGCACGGAGACTGTTAAAAGTCAAAGGTAGAATAGTAAAGACAATACCAACTGCTCAGCTAGGATAGCCAGGGCGAGTGGAATTTCTTTGCACGGAACGGGGGAATAGTAAAGACAATACCAAATGCTCAGCTAGGATAGCCAGGGCAAGTGGAATTTCTTTGCACGGAAACTGTAAAAAGTCAAAAGGTAGAATGGTAAAGACAATACCAAATGCTCAGCTAGGATAGCCAGGGCAAGAGGAATTTCTTTGCCCGGAGACTGTAAAAAGTCAAAAGGTAGAATAGCAAAGACAATACCAACTGCTTAGCTAGGATAGCCAGGGCAAGAGGAATTTCTTTGCACGAAGACTGTAAAAAGTCAAAAAGTTGAAAGATAATACCAAATGCTCAGCTAGGATAGCTAGGGCAAGAGGAATTTCTTTGCACGGGATGGGAGAAAGCGATTCGGTAAAATTCCTTTTATTCAGCCAGGATAAATGGAACTTAATAAAACTCTTTCTCATTTTTGGGGTGATTAATTCACCCCTATTCATAAATTTTGCTACCAAAACAAAATGTGAATTATAATGCAATGACAAATTTCCATATAAAAATTTGATGGCGATTGCCAATGCATTTCTCCATAAGAAAATGTACATGGAGAGATACGCCGAGGAAAGGTAAACACAGTTTAGCCTTGGAATGTGTGTTTACTTTGCGATAAACAGGGAGATGGAGATTGTCATTGTAAATCTCCATAAAGAAATGTACACGTCTGGTAGGCAAACAACGTTTGGCCTTGGAATGTGGGCTCGCCATACGTTAGTAAAATGAATGCGTGTATTGTTTTAGTGTGGCCTTTTGGGTGATGAAGAAATTGTGACGCTTCGTCACAATCTTCGTGACAACAGTATAAGGACCTTCCCTCCTTGAGGTCGTCCACATACTCGTTTGTGTCCTGTGGCTCCTCTGTGGGGCATCCAAATTTAAGTTCGCTGGGCAGCCGCATGGTTTTCCCGAACAGGATGTCAGATGGTGTTTGTCCTGTCGAGCTATGTACTGCACTTCTATAGGCCATCAGGAATAGCGGTACGTGCCTATCCCAGTCTTTTTGGTAGTCGCCTACGACCTTGGTGAGGTATTTTTTCAAGGTCCGGTTGAATCTTTTAACCATCCCATCAGAATGTGGATGAAGCGGTGTGGTTCTCGTTTTCTTAATGCCAAGTAGTCCGTACACTCCTTGGAAGATGTTTGACTCAAAGTTCCTCCCTTGGTCGGAATGGAGTTCCATAGGTACACCAAACCTACTCACCCAGTTAAACACAATCTGGTCGACAACCGTTTTGGCCTCTTGATTTGGGACGGCATACGCCTCAGGCCAGGCCACTTGCTAAAATAGTCCATTACAACCAGAATGTACTTGTTTCCAGCGTTGGTCTCTGGAAAAGGTCCAGCCACATCTACTGCAATCCTCTCAAAAGGCAATCCAACGTTGTACTGATGCATCTTACCTTGAATCTTCCTACCAGGTCCTTTGGTTGCAGCACACTTGTCACATGTTCGGCACCACTTCTCCACGTCATCTCTAGCATGTAACCAGTAGAACCGATGTCGCACCTTCTTCAGTGTTTTGTTAACTCCCTGGTGGCCTCCAGAAGGTCCGCCGTGCATCTCCCGAAGAACTTCACTAACTTTCTATTGCGGTACGATCAGTTGAATCACATATGATTTACCGTCAGCAGACTCCCATCTTCGCCCGAGGATACCTTCTGGCACATATAGTGAGTCCCACTGTGCCCAATAGGCTTTGAGAACTGGACTCCTGTCAGAAATGTCTCCCCATTCAGGTTTCTCTTCATTTTCTTTCCATGCGAGAGTGGGTTCGATATCTGGATCCTCCTGTTGAGCAGTCCTCACTCCTTCATTGCTCCATCCGCTTATGGGGTCAGCTCTTAGTCGCTGAGCGGTAATATTTTCTTTGTCTTCTTACCACCTACAATGCTTGCAATCCACTTTGCAAGGTCCTCGGGATAATGCGTCAGCGTTTGAGTGCAGCTTTCCTCTGCGGTGTTGAATCTGGTAATCATAAGTCTGCAGTCTTTCTATCCACCTTGCGACTTGACCTTCTGGATTTTTGAAGTTCAACAGCCAGTTCAGAGCACCATGGTCTGTCCGCAGAAGGAATTTCTGTCCATAGATGTACTTATGGAAGTGCTTTGTTGCTAAGATAAGAGCTAGCAGTTCCCTTCTGGTCACACATTAGTTTCTTTCGGGCTTTGAGAGGACCTTGCTGTAACTACTTTCTCTTCGCCATCATGCACTTGGGATAGTACCGCCCCGATTCCAACGTTGCTTGCATCTGCGTCGATGATGAATGTTTTGCCAGGTGTTGGATGTGCCAGCACTGGAGCGTTACAGAGGCGGTATTTGAGTTCCTGAATAGATTTCTCACACTCGCCTGACCATTTAAACTGCTTCCCTTTTTCGGTGAGTTGATGCAAACTCTTTGCAACTCCAGCAAAGCTCTTGACAAAACGTCGGTAATATGTGACAAGACCAAGAAAGCTTCGGAGTTGATGTTTGTCCTGTGGTGGTGGCCAATTTTTGACGGAGTCAAATTTTTCAGCATCAGTCTTCACTCATTGAGAAGAGATGATGTGTCCCAAATACTTAACTTCGGTTTTGTTAAGTGCACATTTAGTAGCCTAAGTAGACTAGGCAAGCTTTTTACGTCAGTCCTTGAAGAACACACGCCATCAAGCGCTCGAATGTTGCCGGAGCGTTGCATAGCCCAAATGACATAACTTTGAACTGCTAGAGCCCATTACCTGTAGAAAACGCCGTCTTTTCCCGATCATCAGGGTGGATGTCAACTTGCCAATATCCACTCTTCAAGTCCAGCGTCGAAAACCACTGGGCTCCCTCCATGGCATCCAGGGTATCACTGATTCTGGGCAGGGGATAGCTGTTCTTCTTAGTCACATCATTCAGCCTTCGGTAGTCCACACAAAAACGAGTGCTTCCGTCTTTTTTTTCACTAGAACCATTGGTGACGCCCAAGGACTTTTGGAATTTTCGATAAGACCGTCCTTCTTCATTGTTGTTACCATCTCCTCAACCTCACGTTGTTTGGACAATGGAAGGCGTCTTGCAGGTTGATCATCTCCTGTGTTGATGCGATGCTGCACCAACTGTGTTCTACCATATTACCCTTTTGACGATGCGATAATGTCAGTGTACTCTTGTAGGAGATTTTCAGCCATCTTTGTTTGTTGGTAATCAAGGTTGGATGAATTCAATATTCTAGCTTTGATGGTCTTGAGCTCCTCCGGAGTTATAGTTTTTCTCGGGGCTTCGTCTGTGATCTTCGTAATTATGCTGCAACCGATTCGCAACGTCCAACGACTTCTCCTTTCTTCAACTTTACATCGTACGGTCTGGTGTTTAGTAATCGTACGGGGACCATTTTGTTTTTCGGTGCTACCAGTGTTTTCCCAATGATGACGCTTTGGGAGAAACACTCTGGGCCTGGTTCCACCATGAGGTATCGAAGGTTTCCAAACTCACCTTCCAGTTTTGTCCAAACGAACACCTCAAAAGAAGGAGGCAGAATCAGGTCTTCCTTGATGACAGTCCTCAGTGTTGACGTACTGTCATTGGAAATTCCTTATTTTGGTACTTCAAAACTTGATTACCGATGTCTTAAATAACTCCGTGCTGTTTCATAAAGTCGATATAAATGATGTCGATATAAAGTAAACTCTAAATCGGTCAGTCGGATCTTCACACTTCTCTATATAATCTTGCTGCTTCTCCCGTTGCGGTTCTTAGACGGTAGCAATTGGTGTTAGGGAGCCAAATCATCTTTACCAGGTCTCGACGTACTATGCATGCTGTGGGACCGGTGTCGATGTTTGTCACATGTTTGTCCCCGTTAATAGTAGTCTCCATAGTCAGACTTTTGCTGTCTCGTTTGGTCTGAGAGACCTGTGCCCCTGTTCTGTAACTATCGCCTCGATAAAAGCAGGGGATAAACGGTGGAAAATGGAACGAAATCCTACTAAATTCATAGAATTTCGTTCCATTTTCCACCGTTCATCGCCAAGGCGATAGTTACAGAACAGGGGCACTGTGCCCCTGTTCTGTAACTATCGCCTCGATAAAAGCAGGCGATAAACGGTGGAAAATGGAACAGAAAAGTAAAGCGAGACGGATGAAGATTACAAAGCACAAAGGTTAAAAAGAGAGACGAATAGGATTATGGTTGCAGATGAAAAATTATGGTTGCAGATGAACATGTTCATCTGCACCCATAATTTTTCATCTGCAACCATAACTAGGAAGTTCGTTCCCTCTCTATCAGACAAGACTGAATTTTACATCTTGTGTCTTTTTCCGATTTTCATCTGCACTTGCAGATGCATGTAAATCCACCATAACTATCGCCTCGATAAAAGCAGGCGATAAACGGTGCAAAATGGAACGAAATCCTACTAAATTCATAGAATTTCGTTCCATTTCCACCGTTTATTGCCAAGGTGATAGTTACAGAACAGGGGCACTGCGGCACAGCGGCACCAAAGGTGGAGTCGATGTATTCGAACAAATGGTCTCAATATATTCATGTACGTACACGTCAAACAAATCGCTGGCCGATGGTTGTATTCTACAACTTACTGGACGTAGCAGCCCTAGCAACTCTCATCATTTTCCGACACTTCAATCCGCCTAGAAGAAACAGAAATTTGTTCAGAAGTGATAAATCATCGAACTAGCGGGGGAACTGGTTGAGTCAGAATTGAATAACCGTTTACAACCTGCAACACAATCTGGTATTGGAAAATCTGCATTGGATGCTCTCTGTATTTTGGGGAGAGTTCAGGAAAAATTACCAAGAGTCCTCGAAAGGCTCTCTTGTAAAAGAAGCAGTGCCCCTGTTCTGTAACTATCGCCTTGGCGATAAACGGTGGAAAATGGAACGAAATTCTATGAATTTAGTAGGATTTCGTTCCATTTTCCACCGTTTATCGCCTGCTTTTATCGAGGCAATAGTTACAGAACAGGGGCACAGATGTAGTCTATTGATTATGTCGTTTCTTAAGGAACTCGACATTGAATGGACTTTTATTGCATGAATCGATTAATGGGTTAATTTTATAGAAAAAACCGAAAGTGCTATTAAATTAGAGGGTGGGATTCGGAGATATGGGTTCTAAACCATCTTCATTCGTTTTTTCAAAATATCTCGAAAACGAATCAAAATTTTGATGCAATTCCAAGAATGTTTTTTGTAGAGAGCAAATTTTCCCATCGAAATGCATCTTTTTAAAAATTATAAATAAAAATTTTTTATCCAAAATAGTAAAATTCCCGACAGAAAAAAAGGCAATTTTTTCCAATTTCTGAGTTTTGTCAGTTTTTTTAATGGCATTTCTTTCTGGTTGCAGATAGGTATAGGTAATGCTTCATAAAAAAAGAAGAAAATAAAATTTTCTTTAAAATGCTATATCAGAGAACTTTCTATGTTTCAAATTTACCGAAATATTGCCACTTGAACATAGACATTTATCATAGATTTTCATCCTTCTTATACTGACAAACAGCATTTATCCTTATTTTGTTAAAAAAAAAATTAAAATTTTACTCGATGCAAAAGCATTTTAGGTTGATAATAAGTAAAATAAATTACCTGAATACTTCCTTTCTTGAATATAAATTATGATAGTATTTTCAAAATGATTTGTGGAACATTTTTGAAACAGCTATCTACAGACTACAACTGACCACTTAGGTCCCAATTTTGTCGGAACATTATCAAAATGTGTATCTATTAAAACCAAGTCTAGAAAAAATAACCGCAAATTGAACTATCGAAAGATTTTTAATTTTCTTCATCTCCAAAAATATCTTGACTTTATTCATGCATTTAGTGGATGCAATACTACGTCTGCATTTTATAATTGTCTGCATTTTATAATTGTAGAAAACTACAAATTGCTTACTCAATATGTATGGGAGTCAATTGCGATCATGAGCAAGTAGCCGATATTGCAGAAGAGGACATTTTTGAAGATGTAGATGTCGATATAGACCTTCACAATGTTAGTGAAGAACTATTATAGTAAAAATAAGTACATACATTTTTTTTTTTTGTAACAAATACCTTTTCATTGAGTAAAAAATGTTTTTTTTTTTATTTCACAGAGTAAAAATAAATGCAGTCAGTATAAAAAGGATGAAAGTCTATGATAAATGTCTATGTTCAAGTGGCAATATTTCGGTGAATTTGAAACATAGAAAGTTCTCTGATATAGCATTTTAAGGAAAATTTTATTTTCTTCTTTTTTTATGAAGCATTACCTATACCTATCTGCAACCAGAAAGAAATGCCATTAAAAAAACTGACAAAACTCAGAAATTGGAAAAAACTGCCTTTTTTTCTATCGGGAATTTTACTATTTTGTTTAAGAAATTTTTATTTATAATTTTTAAAAAGATGCATTTCGATGGGAAAATTTGCTCTCTACAAAAAACATTCTTGGAATTGCATCAAAATTTTGCTTCGTTTTCGAGATATTTTGAAAAAACGAATGAAGATGGTTTAGAACCCATATCTTCGAGTCCCACCCTCTAATTTAATAGCACTTTCGGTTTTTTCTATAAAATTAACCCATTAATCGATTCATGCAATAAAAGTCCATTCAATGTCGAGTTCCTTTATATGGCCTTTTTTACGACATAATCAATAGACTAATGTCACCTTTGGCCAAGAGCAGACGACAAGAAAACCAGAACCCCCTGCGATGGATGTGGCAGATGCTGTTGCCCTTGCCACACTGGAAACTTATTCCTTTTGTGTTAAATGTCTGCCGGAACTGCCAACAACTTCAAACTAAATCCTTTTAAACATAAACTATGCTGTTTTTGAAATAAAATAATTATTTATTAGAAAAAATATGATTTTTCATAGAATTTCAATTAGTGGGGTCCAAATGGACCCCAGTTCGGGTGGACGGGTTCTTTCCCCAAAAAAATCGCGGAAAAATCTGTAAGCATCTGATAATCGTTTCAACTCAATAAATGAATAAAAATTGAATTTTGTTCACTGAGTAAAAATCCCATTTAAAAAAAATGAAGAACAAAAAAGTTATGAGTGTTCAAACAAGCTCTGGGGTCCAAATGGACCCCAATTTGTAAAGGAGGGTTGAAATTGAGTTAAATGGGTTAAAATATGACACTAACGAGGTGAATAATTGGGATTAAATTTTAACCCATTTAGAATTTTAAATGGGTTAAGATTTGACGTTTGTCAAGAAAGAGAGCTGTGTTTAGCTCTTGTTGCATTCACAACTTTTTTTGTCGAACAAACAGTAAACAAAGCAGAAAGTAGTTTTTAGCAGTATGGACGGCACACGAAAAATTGAACAACAAGAAACATATATACATAATTATAAAAATAAACTTGTTGTTTCTTAGGGTCACCCGAAGAAAAACTAGAACTCATTCAAATCCGAATTGAGCTGGACAACATGTCTACATCATCAAATGCAAACATGAATGTAACTATGCAAAATTATCTTATCAAACATACTTCATGAATTTTTCATAGCGGTTCAATAGAATTAATTGATAAGACATTTAAATAAATAAAACTAATATAAAACATTTCTTCAAATTGTTAAACCTTGCTCAAACCAATGCGGTGAGTGCGTGCGATGCGATTGCGTTAAGTCAAATCCCTATTCATTAAGTCAAACGTCCATAAGATTATATAGGGATTTGACTATACGCAATCGCATCGCATGCACTCATCGCGTTGGTTTGCGCAAGGCTTTATTCACTTTGTAAACAGATCTCAAATCGTATTAGTAAGTTGTTGTCAATAGCCGAGTTTTATTGGGAATTTCTATATTCTATTAAATTCACTTAACTTGCGAGTATCAATGAAACGCTTTTTATGGCTATATTCACTTACCAAGTTCGCTTTCACAAACTCCATTTACCAATCATCCCTGTTGTTCACTTAGGTAAGTGAGTTATTTTTGTTCACTTAAGGCGGTGTTACACTATCATATATATATGAACAAAGTTGTCATATTATAGGCGCGTTCCTTTGGGACTTTTAAACTACTTTTTAGTACTTCGCAGTAGACGTTGAATGGAACGCGTCAATTTTTCAAAAAGTAAAATCTAACCTCCAAAATTATATGTCATTGCGGTTGTTGGTTTTTTTTCTATTCTTTTTACTGACGCCATCTGGCGTAGACTAGTATCGTAACTACTTCGAAGAACTACTTTGACCACAAGGAAAAGTAGTTCAAAGCAGCCAGAAGTACTAAGCAGTAGATAAATGTTCCCAAAGGAACGCAGCTTATGTATGGCACATTTTCTGCAAATATTGCAAGTGATATTACACGTTGCCATATATATAACTATATGGACAATTTATATGGCAAACAATAATTATATGACAAAGAAAAGTATCGCTATCACACTTATATGACAGCCTGTGCCATATAAAGTAAGGCAAGCATGAATATAATGAACTAGCCATATAAAAATTGATTGATTTTATATGGCTTGCACTTGTCATACAATCGGCATCCTATGTTTTTTTTATTTTTATTCCTCTATTTGTAGTTATTTCTTTATTTCTATTTGTTATGTACGTTGAATGCACGGAGTGCTTATGTGAAATCTAAAATTTTACTACACATGCATACTCGTACTTAGATGCAAATTTCAGTAAAAAGTGACAGAGATAATAATGAAAAAGAAAAAAGAAATATGTCTTTATTTCTACACGACTTGACACAAGACGAACATACTTATATGGTGACAATTATGATTTTGTATTACAATACACCATATATATATGGCTCTAGAATCATTGTCATATATATAGAGACATACAAATACTGCCATATATAAATGATATGATATATGACTATCACACTTATATGACAATGTTGTGCCATATTTCTTTTTTGTCAACTTGCCATATTTATATGATAGTGTAATGCTAGGTTTCCACTTGCCATTTTTTAAATGATGAAGACCTAGTTTTCTGTCGGCGAGAAAAATGACAAGTGGAAATTGCAAAAATTGACAGTCATTGAACTGACGAATAACGTCGGTCATTTTTTGGCAGTAAATTTGAATGACAAGTGGAAATTGGCTAATTGACAAACGAAATGTCACTCTATCATTCACTGACATCGATATTTTTTTTTTGCATCATGTTGAATCTTTTGTCAATGGAGTGACGAGTAATAACACGAGAAAACATAAATAAATAATACTATGGTATGGAAAAAATTGAAAAGGAAAAAAATCGAAGGCAGAGGAAATCAACGATAGGTTGAAGTGTTGAATCCTCCATAAAAATTGTAAGCAACGTGGAGGTGTTGTGTCTCTCCAACAGCATGTCCTATAAGGGACTGGGACATGAATAATAATTCATGGGAAAGCATTTCTCTGGCTGTTGGAGTTCCAAAGGCTGAAGCCATCTTGAGATGGAACTCTCTAAAGCCTTGGCCAAACCAACGCGGTGAGATTTTGATTCAACGTTTGACTGTCGGCGAGGCAACACGTGTGCGTAAGACTAAAAGCGTATCGTGAGAAAACTATATAGTAATCCAGTGGTGACAATTTAAGCTTGAGTTTAAAAAATGGATGGAGTAAATCCGCCAAATGTTCCACCCGACAAATTAATGTCGGAAAATACAAATAAAATGAAACTACCTTCTGAGTTACTTAACAGAGAAGATAGAAAAAAAATCTTAACAAACCTAGAGTGGTATAATTTACCAAACTCAAACAATGAAAGTGATTTTGATAGTGAGAACGAGATGGAAACAGACGCCATCGGAGCGTCTTACAGCAAACCTAAAATAAAACTCGTCAACAGTGATTTACGTCCTGAAAACTGCGTAATTATTGGTATAGAATAAAAATCCTGTTGCTACATCAACAGCAACAGCAACTAGTACAAGCAAAACATTCGCTGCATTAGGCAACAACAACAACATTATGCTAGGCAACAGCAAAACGGCATATAAAAACATAATAGCAAGGAAAAGGCGCCAACTTGAACCAGAAAGAAAGGGAAAGAAGGCTGCAATGGATGTAGTGACTTCTACCAAGACCAACGAAAATAGATTCGCTCTTCTGGACAGCGACACTGATGAAGTGAACCAGAACGTTGTTTTTAATAACCAACCTACAAATAGCGAATTTTACAATTTGCCACAAGCGAATGTGTCTTTTGCAGACGCATTAAAAGGAAATATGGGAAACAATAAACCCATTCCCTCACAAAGCCCTACTGAGGGCAATGATGTTTCGGATTTTATTAACGAGTCCCAGAAATTATTCGGTTTGCCAATTGGGCAATTAATTTTAAAAATAAGGTCATTCTGGCCAAAATATCAAAAACTTAATGAAAATGAGAAGCCAGGTGCTTATTTATGTTTTATCTCCTCCCTAACACCATGAATTTAAGTCTTCTAACAGCAAACGTAAATTCATTACTTTCTCCCGAAAAAAAAAAATAGAAGTTGAGCAACTATTAAGTGACACTCGTCCATATGCGCTCCTTTTGCAAGAAACATGTTTAAAAAAAAAAATACCTTAAAAATAGTTTTAATAAAAATTATGACTTCTTCGGAAATAACGCGGGAAGAGGCACAGGGGTCTTCATTCGAAACTCCATTAAATGCTCTCAGATACACCATCAAAATCTAACCATTTCAGCAACAATAGTTTCCATACCACTAAAAAAAAGTATACGAGTCAACCAAATCTTTGGCCTTAATTTCAATCTACATACCCTGCAACATTGGTCCAGCCCTTCCTCAGGCTCTAAACGATCTGATGTCATGTGTAAACTCCTTCGATTATGTCATAATAGGAGGAGACTTTAACTCAAGGCACTGTAGTGTATGCGTGTCTATTGGTATATACCATTTGTATGTCTGTTATATATACACACATGAATACATATTGTTCCTTCTTGCTTATGAATAAAGCAATCATCCCGTCATACAGTGCGTTTCAATTAAATCGGAATACCCGTACAACACATGGTGGCAGCGATGGGATCCGTTCTGTTTCACGCGATCTCCTAATCAAGTTTCAAGTTACCTAATTAATAGTTAGCTTCGCTCTTCGCTTTCAAAAAAAAAAAAAAATTTCAATGGTTGATGAAGCGACAGGAAGTGCTGGAGGAGGAGCTGGAGCTTCCTCTTCGAGTTCAAGTTTTTCAGTCAGGTGTCCAGACCCATTTACATTTAGCAATCCTTCGGAATGGATTAAATGGAAAAGAAGATTTGAAAGATTCCGCATCGCTTCAAAACTTAACAAGGCAACGCAGGAAGAACAAATCAACACTTTGATCTACCTAATGGGCGACCAGGCGGATGATATTTTCATTTCACTAAGATTTGAAAATGAAAACCAGAAAAGGGACTACACAAAAGTCATGGAGACTTTTACACAACATTTTATCATAAAAACTAACGTGATTTACAAAAGAGCTAAATTTAATCTCAGGGAACAAATGGAGTTGATAGAAGATTTCATAACGGATTTATACACTCTCTCTGAAAACTGCAATTATGGTAGTTAAAGAGAAGAAATGATACGAGACAGAATAGTTGTTGGGGTCCGCGATCGTAGGCTATCGGAGAAATTACAATTGGAAACGAGCTTAACACTGCAAAAAGCAGTAGCAGAAGTGCGACAGCACCAAGCTGTGCGAAAACAACAAAAAGATTTGTCGTCTACCTCAGTTCACAGTTCACAACAAAAAGATTTGTCGTCTACCTCAGTTCACAAATTGTCAGCAGGTTTGCAGCCAACACACGAAAAGCCACGCACAAAAAGAAAACAACGATAAGCCGAACTGGGAGATATACATAAGAACAGTAATTCGATAAAGAACAAACGTTGCATTTGGTGTGGGTCAAATGAAATACATAATCGCCGTTCTTGCCCAGCAAACAACATGCAGTGTTTAAAGTGCGGAAAACGAAATCATTTTGCAAAAGTCTGTCTGACGTCTCGCAACAGTAAAAAGCAAACGGTTAATCAAGTGGAGCAAAGAGAAAATACAGAGGAGGAAAGCGACACTGACAGCTATTTCCTTGGAAGTATGACAGTAAATCAAGTAAAAAAAAATGATTCGTGGTTTGCCCACGTCTTAGTAAACGGAGAGAAAATACATTTCATGATCGATACGGGATCTCCAATTGACGTTATCTCCGAAGAATTATATAAAACTCGCTTTGCAAACACGAAACTGGTTAAAGTCAACAAGAAAATTAGTGGTGCGGATGGGTCAAGCTTAAAAATTCTAGGAATGTTTCCAGCGATCACAAAACACTCATCATTGGAAATAAGAAATACCATTTATGTTATGCGAGATTTAAAGACACAATTACTCAGTTTAAAAACCAGTGAAAGGTTAGAACTTATTGCTCAAGGACGACTTTACAGTATCAAGGAAAATGGATTCGCCGATAAAGCGTGCAAATCAAAGGTGAATATTGAAAAAGAATTCCCGGAACTGTACAGAGGACTAGGGTGTATTAAAGATGTTGAGTGCAAAATAACACTTAAACCAAATGCTGTTCCTTTTCAGATTTTCACTGCTCGCAAGGTCCCAATAGCGGTACGTGATAAACTTAAAGAAAAACTTGAGGAAATGGAAAAATTAAAAATAATCAAGAAGGTTGAGCAGCCGACGGCTTGGTGTTCACCTCTTGTCGTGGTGACGAAATCCAATGGGGATATAAGACCTTGCGTTGACCTCACACAACTAAACCTAGCTATAGAAAGAGAAATATATCCGATGCCAACTACCGATTACACTTTGGCTCAACTGTCTGGCGCCAGAATCTTTTCGAAATTGGATGCCAACTCGGGGTTTTGGCAAGTAAAATTAAACAAAAAGTCTCAATTATTAACAACTTTTCTGTCTCCCTTTGGGAGATTTTGTTTTTTAAGGATGCCCTTCGGGATTTCATCGGCATCGGAGATATACCAAAAATTGATGACAAAGCTCCTTCAGGATATACCAGGCGTAGAGTGTCAGATTGATGACATAATAGTTTATGCATCAAATATAGCAGATCACGACAGAATACTACGACAAGTTCTGGGAAGACTAAGAGAAAACGGAATAACTCTAAACAAAGAGAAATGTGAAATCGGGGCTAAATCTTTAAAATTTCTCGGACATCACATCAATGAAAATGGGATCCATCCGTGTAAATCTAAAATTGAAGCGATCACGGAATATCCAAAGCCAACAAACATCACCGAACTCAAAAGATTTCTGGGTATGGTGAATTTTTTGGGTAAGTTCGTGCCTTTTCTTTCCGATATTAGTGCACCTTTATATCAACTTTTAAAAGGAAGCGCAGTTTTCCAATGGGACATGGCACAGGAACAAGCATTTTCAAAACTAAAAGAGATGTTAACAAGCGCACCAGTACTGAAGCTGTACAATCCCAATCATAAGACCATAGTTTCTTCCGATGCCTCATCGTACGGATTGGGATCGGTTCTTTTACAAGTAGATGAAAACCAAAACATTCGTCCAGTAGCATATGCCTCTAGAACTATTTCGGACGCAGATTAGGGCTATGCACCTATAGAAAAAGAAGCGCTAGCTCTAACTTGGGCCACCGTAAATAAGTTTCCAGAATTTCTAACCGGTATAAAGTTTAGCATTGAAACCGATCATAAGCCTTTAGTGTCAATTTTTTCAAGAAAAGGTATAAATGACTTGACACCTCGCCTCCAAAACTTCCGAATGAGAATGATGAAGTACAATTTCAACATCTATTATACGGCAGGGAAGTTTTTAGTGGCTGCAGATGCATTGTCACGTCATCCTTTGGAAAATACCGAAAGCGGAAATAACTCATTAGAGGAAGAAACTAAAACATTTGTTAACGCAATGGTTGAAAATATACCAGTAAGCTCATCAAAATTAAAAGATATCATAGAAGCTCAAGAAAGTGATCCTATTTTAAAACAAGTTCGACACTTTTGCGCTAACGGTTGGCCAAGCAGATACCTAATTGAAACAAATGTTCGTCAATATTATAACGAAAAGAATTCTCTTTCAATAAACGAGAATATTCTAATGCATAGCTGCAGAATGGTAATACCGACCAGCCTTAGAAAAGAGATTCTAGAAAAAATACATCTGGGACATATCGGTGTGGTAAAATGTAAGGCAAGGGCAAGAAATTCCGATTGGTGGCCGGGTTACAGCCAGGATATTGAGAACTACGTAAAAAAATGTTCCATATGTATACAGCAGATTATACCAAGACACGAACATATGATAAAAAGCCACAATCCAGACAGGCCATGGCAAATTGTCGGTGTAGACCTTTTTTATCAAAACTCAGTTCCTTACATTATATTGAGCGATTATTTTTCAAGGTATCCAGAAATAGCTCGTTTAGAGAACCAAACTACTTTCTGCATTATCAACCATATGAAGTCCATCTTTAGTAGACATGGTGTCCCGGACATAGTAAGATCGGACAACGGCGGACAATTTCAAACTATAAATAATACAACATTCTCAAGATTTGCTAGTCAATGGGGATTTCAACATGTAACATCTTCTCCAATTTTTCCACAAAGCAATGGATTCATCGAATCAGCGGTAAAAATAATAAAGTCTCTTCTCAAAAAGAATAGCGATCCATACATGGCCTTGATGAAATACAGGTCAACTCCTCTAGCTAACGGCTTGTCCCCAGCAGAAATGCTAATGGGCAGAAGGATTCGCTCAATGTTGCCAATAAATAACAATCAACTCCGTCCAAACTACGCAGGAGAAAAATTGCAGAAAGCCATTTTGAAAGACAAGGACCTTAAAGAAAAACAGTGCGCAAATTACAACAAACGACATGGTGCTCTCAAAAGAGAAGGGTTTCAACTGGGAGATGTAGTTTGGATCAGAGATATTGGCCGATGGGGCCGCATAACCAAATTGGCAAGCACTCCAAGGTCATTTTTTGTTGAAACAAAGCAGGGGACTCTTCGCAGGAACTCCCATCACTTGGTTCATGGAAGATGTAAGGAAGTACCATACGTACCAGAAGAAGTCAAGGAGGCAGAAATAGTTCCAGACACAGAAAAGCCAACAGAGAATGTTGTATGGCCAGGGTCCAATAACCATGAAATCTCTACTGGAACAACAACAGAGGGTCATAAAGTCGATTCTACAAGCAAAGACGGGCACTTGGTGGTAACGACCAGATCAGGTCGGGTTGTAAAAAAACCGGATCGTTACATTTCATGAATATTTCTTATTCTTATTTTTATTATTTCTTATTCTTATACCCTAAATGAATTTTGTTAAATTTCTATTACATAAAAAAAAAAAAAAAAAGTTAAGGGGGAGATGTAGTGTATGCGTGTCTATTGGTATATACCATTTGTATGTCTGTTATATATACACACATGAATACATATTGTTCCTTCTTGCTTATGAATAAAGTCAGTTGCAATCATCCCGTCATACAGTGCGTTTCAATTAAATCGGAATACCCGTACAACACAGGCACCCTCTCTGGGGTGACCAAATGAAAAATTTTAATGGCGAACACTTTTACCAATGGTATCTAGACAATTTTATGGATTTCGACATCATAGCAGCTGATGGCCCCACTCGACCAAGTTCAGGCTCTCACATAGATTTTTTCTTGACAACATCCAACTTCCGATCCTCTTCACAACCAGGGAACAACATAGCATGCGTCACCCTAGATCTCATCTCTGACCACTTCGCGGTCTTCTTAAATATCCAACTTAGTCACACGGAAGTTTTTCCAACCTTACCCCGAACCTTTAAATGTTTCAAGAACACAAACTGGTTAAATTTCAATAGATCTTTGCAATCTACCCTAAACAGGCAAGCTCCTCCATTAGACAGAAATCTTTCCAACATCGAAATAGACCGGCATATAAATATTCTAACCAGCTCAGTATCAAACTGCATTAATCTCTATAGCAAAATGCATTAATCATTACAGCCGAACCACCATAGGGTGTCAGAGGCTACACTAGAACTTCTAAAAACTAGGAAAATTTGGAAAAAGAGACTTAAGAGAATATTCCACAGACAAGGGGACCGCGTGAATCAAGAGTATAAAGATCTATCGTCACGCATCAGATGCTTGAGCCAAATTATTAAAGAAAAAATCAGAATTGAAATTAACGCTCAATTTCGGTCCAAACTTAACAGCCTAAAACCTAATGCGAATGTGTTTAAGGTCATTGACCAAATAACCGGACGAAAAAAGATTCCAGCAGGATCGGAACAGCCTCTCACGTTTGGAGACAGAGTTCACTCTGCACCAACAGAAAAAATTTCAGCCTTTGGCACTTACTACTCCAACCTGTTCTCTCTAAAAGTACCGCAGACAGACATGCAAAATACAATGACAGTTAACACATTTAATAGTGTTTTTGACTTCTGGAATGATAATTTAATTCTAAACGATTTTGGGCCCCATAATACTGCTGATCTAACAGTTAACGAAGCCTTCGTGTCAATAGACCTAGTAGAGTCCTTAATTGCCTCCCTTAACAATAAAAAATCCTCCGGACCAGATGGTATTCCAAATTTCGTAATACGCAAGTCAAGAAAAACAATAGCCAAACACTTAACTCCAATTCTTAACAATTGCATTAACAACTCTTATTTTCCGACAGCCTGGAAAAAGGGTAAACTAGTCCCAATCAAAAAAAATAACAGCTCTTCTGATTTAGATAATTTCAGACCAATCACAATGCTTTCTAACTTAGGAAAGATTCTAGAAAAAGTTATCCTATACAAAATTCAAGGTCACTTCGAGAATACGGAGCTTATACAGGCACAACAATTTGGTTTCAGACGCAGCCACTCAACTGAGCACGCTCTTCTTTCGTTACAAGATCGTATCATAAATAATCTTAGAGCAAAAAAATGCACAGTCGCTTGTGCACTTGACCTTCACAAAGCATTTGACTCAGTGTGGCATGCTGGTCTCATTTATAAATTAAACGTACTAAACTTTCCCCCATATTTTATAAAAATTGTTAAATCATTCCTCTTCAACCGCTCAACACAAGTGGAATACGAGAACTGTAAGTCGGACCCGATCCCCATTTTAGCGGGTGTTCCGCAAGGGTCCATTTTGGGCCCATTTCTATTCAACATTTACCTGCACGATCTACCTATAAGGGTGAACTACTCCGAATCAGTTCTCTATGCAGATGACACAATAATTTTTAGTACACACGAAAGGCCTCATGAAGCTCTTCATGAACTAAAAAACCACTTGCTTCAACTAATTCCCTATTATGAGAAATGGGGAATCAAACTCAATTATAACAAGTGTGAGCTTATATGTTTTAGAAACGCTTCTGGGAGGGGGCATCATCTTGCAGTAAGAGAAAGTCGATATCTAAAACTGGTCATAGAGGGGAACACCATACCAACCAAAAACGTAATCAAATACTTAGGTATACATCTTCACGAACGACTAAAAGTAAACCAGCACGCGAAATTAGCACTACGCAATAGTAAGGCAGCGGCGGCGAAACTCAAGATTGTTATTAACTCAAGCTCAGTTGAGAAAAAAACAAAATTGCTAATGTACAAAACATTGATCAGACCATTGATATCCTATGGGTTTCTGCTTTGGTTCTACATTACGCCCAATGCAGCACAGGAACTCCAAAGATTCGAGAGAAAACTGCTAAGAAAATGTATATCCAAAGGTAGACGCCCCTCGGGTAAATGGCACAGCAATAAAACTTTATATGAGGAGTCAAGAGTTTTGCCCCTGCTGCATTACTTGACTTTACTCGCAAAGAAAAGAATAGCCTCTTTTCAACATCATGACAATGCGACAATTCGAAACACCTATTTGAATAACATCACATATGCAATCAAGGACAGGTACTATACATCACCAATAAGTATCCTTAATGTAAACTCCGTCTCGGACCTGGATCTCGAAGGGGGGAATAACCTCTTCCTAGCTCCCTTTTATCAAAAAAGTTCACCCAACACCTACAGAGGATGACAACTCCACATCTCAAAATGATGAAAAAAAAAAAAAAAAAAAAAAAAAAAAAAAAAAAAAAAAAACATGTACAAAACTTGTGATAGAATCGAAGCAGTACTTGTATAATACTCACCTGATAAAACAATGTGATAAACTTTTGTTTCAGTAAAAAATATAAATAGGTAGAAATATATATATGTATATAAATATTAGCACAAACAATCGCCATACAATTACAAGACTAACTCATCCAATGTAAAGGGAAGGAAAAAAAAAGGAAAAAAAAACAAAAAAAAACTTCCAATGCCTACTAATTTAAGAATTTAAAAAATAAGAAACACAAGACCTACCATACAAGAAACTAAAAGAATTTAGCTCGCTAAAGAAAACATTTAAGACTGAACATCACAAATATATAACCCTAGCTCGGAATTTCAACTTAGACTAAGCTCATAGAGTCGTATATTTAATAGTCGTCTGGTAGTAAACTAAGCCACAAACACAAATAAATATTTATCTAAATACCGGTTGTGATCTCTATTTTTATACTATAAACAAAATCTAAGAATTCCTTTTTTTATGAATAAGAATGCATATCACAGTACTTAGGTTTACTGTGAAAGGATTAAATCAGTAATAAACCAAAAAGATGTAAATTGATGTAAACACTAGACGCTAAAACAAATCGGAATATAAGCTAGCGTGTAAGAGGGATGAAATAGTAATCTCAAAATTTTCTCACTCGCTTGTAATAAAATGAACCTCGGTACATACATGTGTTATGAAGAGTAGATTCGACTAAGTCGTTTCATCTCTCTTTTTTAATTTTTTACTTATTGTTATCTCTTTCTTCTTTCTCTATCCCATTCTTCAAATTTAGGTTAAATCAAATTCACATAAATGTCAAAAGAAGTATGGTTCAGATTGAGTGAACACATAAGAAAATACATGTATAGAATTAATTTCTAGTGATTAAATTGTTGTAACAAAAATAAACATACAAAAAACAATTATCCTGTATAGCCAGGGCAATCCTAAGCCGGCAAACTATAAGAGATAAGTGACATATTGTAGTAAATATATATAAGATAAAAGTGTAAAAAAAAAAATCGAATTCTCAATAAAGCTACTACTACTACTACTACATCGATATTTTTTTTTTTTTGCAACATGTTGAATCTTTCGTCAATGGAGTGACGAGTAATAACACGAGAAAACATAAATAAATAATACTTTGGTATGGAAAAAATTGAAAAGGAAAAAAATCGAAGGCAGAGGAAATCAACGATAGAGTGAAGTGTTGAATCCTCCATAAAAATTGTAAGCAACGTGGAGGTGTTGTGTCTCATAAGCATGTCCTATAAGGGACTGGGACATGAATTATAATTCATGGGAAAGCATTTCTCTGGCTGTTGGAGTTCCAAAGGCTGAAGCCATCTTGAGATGGAACTCTCTAAAGCCTTGGCCAAACCAACGCGGTGAGATCGTACGATGCGATTGCGATAAGTCAAATCCCTATGTATTAAGTCAAACGTTCATAAACGTTAATAACGTTTGACTTAATGCATAGGGATTTGACTTATCGCAATCGCATCGTACGATCTCACCGCATTGGTTTGCGCAAGGCATAATCGAGCTTGCGTTTGATGCGATACGGGGCCATAAATCAGCACACTCTTTTGCAACAGGGCCAGTTATAGATGAACCTTTTATTTCACCTTTATTGTTGACTATCACCCCGGCATTATCCTCAAAGCATATGAACACCCCGTCCCTCCCCCTGAAAGGTTTTCTTTGCCTTATAACCACAGCAGGCATAACATTAATTAAATTTTCATTTCACACAATTATTTAATTTATAAATTAAAAAAAGATGAAAACCTTGCATCAAAAATCAAAAATTCGATGAAGCAAGGAGGCAAATAATTTTTAGTGACAATCCATTAGCAGTTCAGAAATGACAACGGAAGTGGAAATAGCGCTCATTGAGTTGAGAAAACATTTTGTCAAAATTTCTTTATCAATGGCTGCGTTCGAGAATGGTATCCGGATAGCTTGTTGTTGTTGTTTACGTGTTAAACATTTAGCAAAGATGCAAACCATTTCTGTCAAATAGAGAAACCAAAGCTATCTGTGAATTTTCGGTATACCTCAGATACCTTAGCGAACAGCTGATACAAACATATAGAAAATTTATTTTTATTTCTTTTCATGTTGATTTTTTGTTTTGGTGTGCATTTATTTTAGCATAAGAGTCTTTTAAAACGTATGGGAAATCGAAAAAACTAAGTTATAATCCTCTAGCAATGATATTTTGAATGTTTTTCTGTTTTCAAAAGTCGAATTTTAATATTTCACAGCTGTTGTCTGCAGCAATCTGGAAAAGATATCTATATCGTTCGAAAAGATATCCAAGATACGGCTATCCGAGATAGGCTATCCGATAGGTTCTCGAACGCAGCCAATGAAATGACAACCAATTTTTTGACAGTAAATTACACAAGTGGAAATGAACTGGCAATTGTATCAATTACTGACAAGAAAACTATGTCATTTTGGTGACATTTGGAAACCCAGCATAATACCGCCTTTACGCTATTCACTTAGGGGTTGTTGTTTTTCCATGAGCGATGTTTTGCGATGTTTTGCTTAAGTGAATATAAGTGAATAGAGATTCCCAATGAAACTCGGCTAGATTCCCAATGAAACTCGGCTATTATTAAACTATCCGTGATGGGAAATATTTTTACAAAATGCTGGACTATTGTTTCAACATATGAAAATTGTAGTGGAAGAACAAGAGAAATTAGGCAAAATGGAGATCTTAACACTTTTTGGAACGTACATTCTTAAAGTAAGTAAAGTAAATTTTACCAAGATGAGAAATTTTAACCCAATTCACACACACAGCTTGGTTCCAGAAATCGAGTGAAATGAAACCGAAACCGAAATTGCAAATCGAGTGAATTTATTTTCAGTGTTCTGCATTTCGATCGATTTCATCAGTTCGAAAACTTTTCGAAATCACTTCAAGTGAAATTGAAAACAGCTGATACCTGTCATCTAATCAGAAACTCAATTTATTTGATTTCAATAGTTTCTTGAGTTTCCTGATTAGAAAATTAAATATGAGTGCTGTTCTTATTGCTTCGGTTTTGGAAATCAAAAAGAAAAGATATGCGACAGAGAAAATAAAAAGACGTAGATTGAGAGACATTTCTAATCCATTAAAAATGTGTGTATTGATATGTGGCAAGTAAAATTGGAGTATTTTCATGTTTTTATTGATAACTTTGTCCCCTATTATACGATGTCTCACGAGACATGTCTCACTTTTGACGTTCCTTTTAAATTTCCATCCCGTGAGACAATCGCTATTACATGTTCAATTTTGAAGGCTCACGTCTCAAATTTGACAATTCTTCATTTCTCTTTCAATCCTTTTTTTGTTGTCACTTTATAAATTTCAAAGTTGTATTTTTCTCTAAATAAAGTAAGTTGCTTCATAAAATTACAAAAATAACAATTTGGTTTTACAGCTTTTGATTTAAAAAATAGACAGATTTCGGTATGGAAGAAAAACAATTATTAGAGTTGTTGTTAAACTGTGCATCGAATGCAATTGAGGACATAGACACAGACAGCAGTGGAGATGAGTTTATTGTATTAGGATTGCTGAACTTGTGCGAGAAAGGCTTTGGAGAATGAAAAACCGAAGCAGAAAAGGCTTTGGGTTAAAACGTGGAGGAAAAAAAGAAGTGTACATGGTTCGTTCACCTTCGTTAAAAAAGAACTCCAAACCAACGACAAAACCAGTTGTTCTGTTTGTAAAAGATGCTCGTTTGAAGTGAGTATTTTGAAGTGAGTATTTTTAAAGCTAGTTAGAGTAAAATATTATTTCAATCCATAGATGCCTCAAAATCCTCATAGAGACCCGCAAAACCCTAAATGACAAGATTGTCGTTAAAACTATTCATGAAGCCAAAGTCAGCTATATAGAAGAAGAACGTGTTGCTGCGCCCAGTCGCAAACGAAAAGCAATGGAATCAATGAGTATAAAATCAGGACGCACAGAAACCTCAAAGTACACAGCTGGTGGCAAAGGTATTCACCGACCAGTCGCTGCATCAGTAAATTCTGGTCATTCAGGTTATTCGGTGCAAACGACATCATCTATGTACTCCACAAAGAAAGCTCAAGGTGATATGAGGAAAAAGGAAAAATTGGATCCGTATGCTTAAGTTCCTCTGAGCAGGAATATTTTGAACAAAAGGTAAGTCAGTTCAATTTTTGTTTTCTTTGTTACTATTTTCAAATAGTATTTCTCTTTTAAAAACAGAAAACATGGAAAACACGCTGGAACGTTCAAGGGAATCGTCAAAGGAGCTAGGAAAGGAGCATCTAAAGGTGTTAAAAACAGAATACAGAGAAATATAAAAAGTAAACAACTCCAACTATGTATATTGTATATTAAAGTCAACCCGTTGTAGAAAGCTAAACTGAACCATTTTTTTAACAAAATGATTTGTTTATTTTAATTAAAAAATATCGATTGCTGTTATGAAAAATAAAAGCATTTTTTTTACTTGATTGTACACAAGATTATATTTTTTGAGGTAGGTAGTTGATACCAGCACTGAAGCATTGAAAATGAAAATGGACATGTTTAGTCCATTTCCATTTTTGAAAAATTGTTCTACGTTTGCTATTCTATTTGGCAGAAGGATCGTCGCTTAGCATTGTTTCTTCGTAAAAATGCATTTTATCATTGGCATCAATGATAATCACAGTGTGTGTCCTGCTGCCGTACTTAGCATCGAGTACTTAGACATTTATTGCTCTTAAATGATTTCCCCAATTTGGAGTACGGTCAGCTAGCTTCGCATCGGGCCAATTCTTGCGTTCGCCGGTTCATTGACATCCTTGGACATCTTTGAATGATAAATGCTTTGGTATCCATAGGACAGAAGTTAACTTCATCCGTTGTTATCTCATTCCTTTTCCCAATAAATGTCAAGGGAGTAGTGTAGATGTTGGTGTTCATATCATCACCCGAAAGACTTAAAAGTCGTTTAATGCTATTCTAGAAACAGAAGAAACAGCATTAAGCTTTGACTAAGTCAGAATTTTTGAAATATGTGCTTACAGTTCCCGATCGATGGCTATCGCTATTGCATTCCATGAGGTTGCTTCTATGAATAATCAACCCCGTACTCAGTTTCAATTTTTTCTTTTTATTGTTTTCAAGATTTGGAAGGTTTCGCATGACGGCTATCTCAACGCCATCTTCTAGTTGTTCATGAACCTCTCCGAAAGACCTTTCAACACCAACCCAATCGTTTTCCACCCAAATAAATTTGTCAGCAGGATGTAGAAGAGTCTGGTATTCATTGTAAGCGATTTTGGTAAGGAATCCACCTGCATATTCATCGATGGGTTTTGAACATGTTTCGATTTTTTCTAAAACCAGTCGGAATATATGCTACACTGGTTTATTGTCAAGAACTCCTTGCCCTAGGCCCCGCTCATCGTCTTGAGCTAAGCGTCTGTCTTGCATGATTTCAACTTCACCTGCACGCAACGAAGAACCACCAAGCGGCTGTGCTGATACAATGGTCAACCGCAAGTTGTCGTCTTCAATGTATATGCTAGAAGGTATTGGATAGTAATTAGCTTGCAGGGGGATCTTTTGGAATCGTTTTCGTTTTATCATCTAAAATAAAAGAAAAAACTGTTAAGTCGCACGACTCAATATGTTCAGAATTTAATATTAAATTTACTTGTAGTCCGTTGAGATCGGTGTAAAATGTCTCCTCACTTTGAATACGTGTAGCTATCCGCATAACGATTTCAGTGTTGTCCATGACTCCAATGTCTATAAAGTTTCTAATTTCTGGATGAACACCACGCAAAATTGTTTGGTGCACAGCAAATGGCAGCCCAGTTGTAACACTTGCTTCAAGTGTTCCCTCTTGTATGAGCACAACCGGATTGACAATGGGAAGAGGACTCGGTTCGCCGTATGGCAGGAAAAGATACGCACCACTCATCGGCCCTGTCATATGTTCCGTAACGTAGAAAATTCAAGTTTGTTGGTATGTGCGGGGAAGCATCATCGAGTTGAATTTATTTCAAGAGACCATTTGCGTGGAAAGCTACCGTCGGTCCATCGCCAACACGGCACGAAATGTCTCGAGGTTCTGCAGAAGATTGCAATTCCTTCTTTGTCATAGGAACCAGCAACGGAGCGTGAGCCAGAGACTATATAAATCATTGCCGCGGCGACCAAACCAGCCCCAGTGCTCTAGTAGTTGAAGAAAAAGGTGAGACAATCTCAAGTAGTTAAAAAAGGTTTGCTTTTACTTACATGGATTTCCTTTGTCAACAGATACTTTTGTCACTATGGTAGTAAGTGTAGAAAAGAATGGGGCGAGGAACACGTATGCATTTCTTATGTCCACTGTGATATTCAGTAACCACATCATACGATATAATGCAGCGGAGGTAACCATCAAGCCGAAGTAAATCGTTCCACCGATGATGCGTTCAGGGGGTACCACGCGCGGTCGTCAAACCAGTTGTGGAAGTTATAGAATCAAGTAGCATTCAATTCAGTTTCATTTAAAGTTTCTAAAGTTAGGTGCGTTACTTAGTAGTGTAATTGAAGGCGGAGAGGATTTTCTGCAAATAATAAAAAATCTTTTTTTTTTTTTTTTTTTCGAGTTAAAGGGGCTTTTTAACTTTAATTCTATTTACAAAATAACAAAAGTATTACGTAGTTTCACTTTTTGATTCTGTCATAACGTCTCCTTCAGCCTTGTTTTCTTTACTTTCAGGTTTCCTCCTTTCCTTTTTATCTTCCCATACATCTCCGATTTCAATTGGTAACCTATCGCCCCATTTAGAGGCTCTTGCACACCTGTATGCATTGTGTCCGTGTTTGGATTTTGTAAAAACAATTTCTTGTAGAATTTCCTTTGATGTACACATCCGACAAACTGAATGCTTTGAACGAACCAATGTTGGCCTTACAATTCGAGGCCAACTGTCCTTTGGGTTTGTTCTCGGGCCTTTTTTCAACACCACATAACTGAAGCGTTTTGATTTGCTTCCAGAGCTTTTCTCACCCAGACCAAGAGGTTTCGTGGGATACTTCAAAGTTGCATGGAGTTTAGTCCCATTCGGAACTAAGTCTCGGGCATCGGAGGTCATGAGGACACGGAGCAAAAACGTGACCAACCAGTTCTGGATCTTTCTGAGTGACTACATGGGAACGAGCTTCATTGACTATTTCTGATGCTTTTCTACTGCCTTCTTCGATAATAACTAAATAACCGTCGCATTTCCTCCACAAGTTCTGTACGACTTCTTTTCGGTCGTTTGCACTGCGCATTTCAAAAAGGCTAAAAGCTGAGACTACGAGGTCGTATTTGGTATCAATGCTCGGCAAAAACTGCCTATAGTAAACGTTCCTCAAAATTGGATGTTGGTTATCATTTCCACCTCTCATGATTAAATCCGAAAGATCGTTCATTTCTCTCGAAGAATCCACATTCAATATTCAAATATCGATTCCTTCCATAAACCACTCGCTGCCCACATTGCAGTTCCCACTCCAGAACCAAAATCAAAGAAACTTCTCGGCTTAAATTCTGGTTCTCTGTTTTGTATTTGCTTGAATATACTAGAAATCACTGCGTATTCCTGTGCGCTTCGACCAATCGCATAAACTAAGCTCTCATAAGCCCCATAATGAATTGGCTTCCATGCAAATGTTCGTTCCTTCAGTGTCTTCTTGAGTTTCTGTCGGCGGGCTTGTTTTTTTCTTTCAAGCTCTTCTTCGGAAAGGTCATCTTCATCTGGCATTGGATACTTCTCATCCAATTCAAGAGATATTTCATGAATTTTTTGTTCAACATCTCTATTTTCAGGTGGTGGATGTCGAGAATTTATATAGGTATTGGTTAAGTACTTTTCCATCATTTAAAAGTGTTTTGATTGGAAAGTCTCCTACAGATCTGTGAATCGCTTCGATGATGTGTTGTGGTACATTAAGGTTTCCAGTTTTGATAATACCCGAATGGTGACGATGTTTAAGTTCTTCCTTGTCCAGCTTTTCATTCAGCTCTGGGTCTACCGTCACAGCTATTTTACACATATTGCGACCGTTTAATTTTACAGAAAATTGATAAATTTGAGTTGAGAGACGAATACTTGTAAGAATTTTGTTCAAATTAATCATGGCAAAATAGTTTTTAACTTAAAAATTCATTCAGTAATACTGGGATGTTTAAAGTTTTAACAGAAGAGCAAGTAGTGAATAGTTGAAAAAGTGAAGTCATTAAAATGAAAAACTTAATTTATTTCGATGGCAACAAAGAACAAAGTGGTCTGACGTCTGTCTTCTTTGTAAGAAAATAATTTTTTTTAATGAAAAAAAAATGACAAAGCGATGAAAGCAACATAGCAAAAACGAATATGTGAAAAGAGAAACGTCAATATGAGACTGCTAAAAATCGGCACGGTACTCATCGGGAATTTTTTTGTGCATCTCATTTCCTCACATCTCCTTTCTTTTTCGCACTCATGTGAGACTGGGCTCGTGAGACATCATGTAATAGGGGACTTTGTGTCAAATAATTCTTTTTATTATTACTGACTATTTTCCATCCAGTTGTATCTTTCTGCCTTTCCCACAAAGAAACTTCGACGACACGATCTCCTTTCATGAATCCTTGGGCAAGAACTTTATGTTGGCTCATAAAGTTTATGAATATTTTCTCCTGTGCAGGCTTTTTATTCTTTCCCTGGTTTAAAACAAATTTCTAGTAAAATAAACAAATTTTGTGTGGTTGCAACGGAGTTTTTTTTACTTACATTCTTAAACGCGACTGTTTTCTTCTACCATTCCACACATATAAATTAGGGTGATTTCAAAGCACTTGGAAACCGGCGAAACCGAATTGTGGAACACAACGATTTCGTTTCACTTCGATTTCGAAAAATATGAAATCGATATCGATAAAAGTGAAATGCAGAACACCCAATCTTAATTTCGATCGATTTCGATTTCATTTCACGTGAAAGTGAAATGTGGAACCCGGCTGACAGCCTTACTTTTCTTTTCGGGATACAAATTACAAAAACAACTGCAAAAAGCTCGAGTCCGAACTTTTCCCAAACTTTTTCCAGAAAGTAAAGGAACGAACCTAAATATGACGGAGCTTTTGGATTTTTTTTTTTCTTCTCTTTGAATTACCTCCTTTGTGGGTTTCTCAATGGCCGTTTGTTTTCTTTTTGAGACGTTCAATAATCGTATCCGGATAGCTTTTTGTTGTTTACGTGTAAAACACCTAAGCAGATGTACATACAAGCTCATTTAAATAGGTATCCGAGAATTTTTGGTATACCTTTCTATTTAAGAGATCCAGCTGATAGGAGATTTATTTTATGTCGAATTCCTTTCCTTTTTTCAAAGGAATTCATTTAGGAGGAGAAAAAATCGACTGCAGTCGATCTCTTTTTTGAGACGGATTTGAACACATATTTTTACACACACGACAATTTTGACAGATCGAAAACAACAAACAAAAACATCAGCATATGAAAAAAATTATACCAAGCATAGTTTCTTTGGATCTTAGTTGTGAATTTGGAAAACATTTGGTCCAAAAAAATTATAAAAATTGCATTGTTTAGTAGCGACTGCAGTCGACTGCAAATTTGTGAAAGGAAATCGCCATTAGTTTCTTGTTGTGTTGATTTTTGTGCATTTTTTTCAATAGATTTACTTGTTGCAAATAAAAAAAAATATTTGAATCGTTTAAAAAGTTATCTAAGGTAAGGGTACCCAAGATAGCCTATGCGATAGGTTCTTGGACGTGCCCGCATTGTATCCTTTCAGCTCCCAAAATTTAAATTTAAAAGAAGAATGGAACTAGTGAAATTGAAACGGATAGAAAACTGTTATTCCTCAGACAATAGACAAGGAACTTCTGTATTTATTTTATTTGCAATAGATTGTGCCGGAAGTTTCCACAGCTGACAAACGGTTATATCCTGAAAACGAATTTGTTTTTTTTTTGCACCTCCTAAAATTTAAAGTGGTGCAGACAAGTATTTAATTTCTTAATTTAATATAAGAATAAGGCTTCCAAGGTTTTCATTTTGCTTTATATTCGCTTCATTCATATTCGCTCAGGCAAAGTTTAGTATCTTAACCCTTACTTCAAGTCGAAAAATAATTATGAATACATTAGCTACGAGTTTTGTTTTAAGCAATGAGTATGCGTTTCAATGTTTCTCGGGGTCTAAAATGAGATTATAAATACAACTGAGTTAAGACCTAACAATTAACATTATGCTACACTAGAATATAATATTTGGTGGGGTGTGATATACGTCTCAGACATTTAGACGTAACACACTTAATATCAAAATACGGTAGCACATAGTACATAACAAACTTCGAAACATAAAAAGCAAACAAACCTTCAAAATAAGTCACGTTCTGAACTGAATGCACTCATTCCGTACTGTCACCGACATAGATTTCTTGTCACGGTGCCCGTATCAATAAACCAAACACGTAGACGTAGATTGTAATTGTAGATACATTTAACATTCCATTGCTATTGTAACAAAGCAAATAAAGAATAAACTGAGTATTTGGGTAGACATTTATCATTTATAAATACGTGAACAATAAACGCAATAAAATAAGGCATGGCTACCGATAAAACAGTTTCCCGTAAAAGAATTCGCAAGAAAATTGAAATGGACGACGATAAACTCATCGAATGTGTACGAAAAAATAAATCTCTCTATGAAGCTGATCATTGTAGATATGGCGATGGAGCTTACAGGTCAAAAGTTTGGAAAGCAATCGGCGCAGAACTTAAACGACACCGTGAGTATTTTTTGTTCCCCCTCAATGTTTTGTTTATGGGTAACGAAAAAGACATGCAACTGAAAAAAAAATTATTAGAAGTTTATATTAATGACTTCCAACTGTAAATGTAAATTTGATATTATCTAGTATGCCACTAAATGATGGTGTTATTGTTTTTGATAAATTAAGTAATGTGATTTTGTTTTTCTCTGGTTTTGTTTTCTTTTACAATTTATAGCAATATTCTGTAAAAAACGATGGGGCAACATACGTGACAATTTCAAAAAGGCAATGAAAAAATATAATTTGAAAAGTGAACAAGGTTACACTTCTATGAAAAAGTACAAGTTCTGTGATAAATTGGCATTTTTAGAAAGTCAAACTGAAGAAAAACTTAAAGAATCTATTGATTATACTCCTTTAGAGGTAAAATGTGAGCCTGATATTGATGGGAATGAAACAATTAATGCATTAAATACATTCAGTCAAGGCCAGTATTTCGAAAGCATAAAGTCTCCAATAGAAGCACAATCAACTGAGTTTAATGTCGACCGAACCATAGACCATACTGAAAACTATGAAAAATACAGCCAGGCAGGTACTAGATTGAGCGAAAATGAGGAAGATGAAGGTGATAAATTACAATCAGCAAAATTCGAAACCGACGCCAGTGAAATTCCAGCAGCAAAAAGAAGAAAAATAGATTTGGATTGCGAAGTAACAAATTCCAAAGGAATGAGATACATCGTAGAGAGGTTGGAGGATGATCGGTTTGTAGAAAGACATCCGGTAGATGCGTTTTTGACTGGAATAGCCCCAACGCTAAAAAGTTTGTCGCCGTATTACTTAAGCTTAGCAAAAACTCAAATTTATTCCATTGTTCAAGAGTATGAGATGGCCATGATCATGGAAAGGAGACATGAAAACCATCCAAATTAAATAAGTTTAAAAAATTAAATTAGCTTAAATGACTTTTATTTCAAGATATTTCTTAACAAAGGATATATTTAGCCTTGGGACGTCTACCATGTTGGCAAGTAATGCTTTTGTATTGCCTATGGTTACAACAAAGAGTAATTAAATGAGGGCAATTTTTTTTAAAATCTAATATGTCTTACCGAAGGATTTTTTCCACACAGCCAAGAACTATAAACCCATACTAGAGCTCCGTACAATAATATTGCTGCAACAGCAGAGAGAAACACTTTTATTATTATTATTATCTTTATTAGTTATAAAACAACTTTAAATTTACAAAAAATTACTACATAGTAAACTTGATTTTTTTTTGAATTTTATCACATTAGTTATTGAGATTTTACAAATTGAGTTACAAGTTTTTTGAAGCAATAAAAATTTGTCTCGTTTTTTATGTTAGCTGGCAAAGTATTACTTACTTACTTACTTAGGTGGGCATTACAGTTCGGGATGAACCTGGGCCTCAGCCAACATCCTTCGATAACGACTTCTATTTCGGGCGAGCTCTCTCCAGTTTCGCACTCCAAGTCGGTTGAGGTCTTCATCCACTTGATTGCGCCACCTAAGACGAGGTCTTCCCCTTCCGCGATTTCCCTGCAATGTGCTTTCGAACACCCGACTAGCCGGAGCGTTTGGGTCCATCCGCTCAACATGGCCCAACCATCGTAGCCTCGCGATGCGTACTCTTCTGGCTATGCCCATGTCGCGGTACAGCTCATACAGCTCGTTGTTGTATCTTCTTCTCCACACATTGCCTTCGCATACGGGACCAAAGATCATTCGGATAATTTTTCTTTCGAAACGACCAAGGGTTTCCTCATCCGCTTTCGATAAGGTCCATGCTTCCGCGCCGTAAAGCAGGACTGGGATGATTAAGGTCTTATATAAGGTTACCTTGGTTTTTCTGGAGAGGGTTTTGTTTCTCAATTGCCTTCTTAACCCAAAGAAGCAACGGTTGGCAAGAGTTATTCTCCGTTTGATCTCCGCACTGATGTTGTTGTCCGTGTCTACAGCGGATCCTAGGTAGACGAAGTCCTGTACTACCTCGAAGTTATGTCTGTCTATTGTGACGTTTTGTCCAATTCGTCGATGTTCTGTGTCCTTATTTGATGACAGCATATACTTCATTTTGCCCTCATTAACCATCTAACCCATTTTTTCCGCTTCTGTTTCAATACTCGCAAAAGCACCTATGACATCACGCTTTTTTCTTCCCATTACGTCAATATCGTCTGCATATGCGAGTAATTGCACCGACTTTTGAAAGATTGCAAAGTATTCAACAGTTGTAATCCACGGTACATCACTGAGTTTTGTGTGCTGCTTAGGTTATATCTATGTAGTCTAAAGTCAGATGCTGATCGAAGATTGTATGGCTGCGTTTCATGTACATACTGTAGATTTTCAGACAGATATACAGGAAAGCGATTGTATTTGACTTTAAAAATGAAAATCAGTATTTTCAAGTAAAGGCGTTATCTTACATTTACCCACTGTAGAGCTTCTAACATAAACGCTGTTCTGGTATACACATTACACTTAAGCAAGGATCGCATTGCTCTGTTTTGTAGAACTTGAAGTCTAGATTTTGTCTCTTCATTACACATAAACAAAATAGATGCACAATAATCAAAATGGGGAAGAATAGTTGTATTATATATCATTATAGTATTCTGAAAATTCAAGCTTTTTCTAATCCAACCAAAGAATCAATTTTATTTTTACTTATTTTCGACGTTATATAGTTTGTATGTTCTTTAAAGTTCAGTTTATTATCAATTATCACACCATGATATTTAATTACCACCACTTCTTCTATTTTTTCACTTCCCATTTCAATGTTTATTTCTTCTGAAGATTTTATTACTAGGCATTTAGTTTTTTCAATGTTTATTTTTAACCACTCAAATAAATTATACAATCTTCTTGTAAAGGTATTTGCATATCTTTTAAATTTTTTTGCTTAATATAAACTAAAGTATCATCTGCAAATAGTCCAATTTTACACAACGTCAAAGCACTGACAATGTCATTAATATATATTAAAAACAGATCAACACCCAAATTAGAACCTTGGGGTACTCCAAGGTCGATATTCGCCGCTGTAAATTCCGATTCCTTAATTCTTGTTTTTTGCAATCTGTTAGAAAGATGTGACCTAAACCACATCAGCTCTCTTCCAGTAACCTCGTATGCTTCCAATTTTGTTATTAAAATGTCTCTACAAATTGTTTCGAAAGCTCTCTTGATGTCTAGAAACACTGCAGCTAAAAATTTTCCTTCATCAGCATATTTTTTCCATTCATTAATAGTCCAAACTAATGCTGTTTCACAAGAGTGGTCTGTTCTGAAACCTGATTGTTCTTTAATAATAAGATTATTTTCACTCAAATATTGCACAAATATTTGTTGATTTACTACATTTTCGATAATTTTTTTTAAAATTGGAAAACTGTTTATCGGTCTTAAGTCTTTTGGTTGAACAGAATTATTAACTTTCATTATAGACACAACGGTTGACACTTTCCATATGTACATCTGGAAATATTCCATTAATTAACGATCCATTTACTACATTCAATATTTCTGCGGCTACTAGGTTAAAGTTTTCTATGATAATTTTCGAACTTAACCCGAAACTGTCTTTTTTACTGTTCATTGCTTTAATAATATTTTTAAGATCTAATAATAATTTTAATGGATCGTTCCCATAACGAAAAGTCCCCTAGTGGTGCACTACTACTTTCAAATAATTAAAATAAGAAGATAATTTTTTATTAAATGTTTAACAAAACAAATGTTTTTGCATGTGTGTGTGAATTAAGAGTGAATCTCTCAACAAAATGGCAGTAGATCTCCCAACCAAATGGAAGTAGATCTTTGCCATTTGGAGTAACTCTAGGTTTACTCTGTTTACAATGAAATATGGAAAATTGGAAAGGAGTAAATGTTTTCACAAAAGGAGCAACTCTTTTCATCTATGAAAAACGCTTTTAGAACAGAAGGTTCGTTCGTTGAACGTTTGAACCAGGGTTGACCCGTGTTTTCTAGACAACCCTATGATTTCTCAAAAAAAAAAAAAAACATGGGTTTTCCAGTCCACAAAAATGCTAAACCACAAATCACCACACATCCCTGTCATTAAGAAGAGAAAATACATGCTATTTGACAGACCTCAACTCGCCACAGCAAAAACCTATGGCGAGTTGAAGGAAAACCTAGGTCACCCCTAGGGCTCAAAAAACACTAAGTTTGACATTCAGTACGACTTTAGGTTTCTCAAAAAATGCTTTGTGGCGACCCCAGGGCGACCCTAGAGCGACCCTAGGGCTTCAACGAACAAAACTGAAGTCCGGTGCCCAGGTGGTGCCAACAAACATTTTATGACCCTAATTTGAAAAATAATTGTTTTGAAGAAAAAATTCATGTGTAAAAAGGTTGGAATCAAATCTAAACTAATGCAGTTTTCGTTTGGGAAAAAAGAGTACTCTGAGGGTACTCTTTTTGCTGTCAGAAATTACCCTCAGAGCAAATTTTGCTACTCTAGAAATTTTTTCAGAGTAAAAATCAAAGTACTCTAAAAAAAAGGGTACTCTAGTTTTACCAAACGAAAACGGCATAACATCTGATGTTAGCCCAATAGATTCCATTCGATATCAAATTGACTACAAAACACAAAACATAAATACAAAAATATTTGAAGCAAATGTCAACAACTGGTTTGGAAACTTTGCTCGAATCTGCTTTTACTCAAAAGGAGGTGCAGAAAATCCTGCTCTAAAGTGGTTTAGACCAGGTCATTAAACACAAAACATCGTTTTTGGAGCAGAAAAACTAAACACCAAAAACCTGCTTCTTCTGCTCTAGATCGACGAAGAGCAGGTTACTAAACACAACTTATTTCTGGTAGCGATGATGGTAAGTGCAAATATTTTTCGATTATGAATAACCTTTTCTGAACCCAGATTGGAATTCTGATAAAATATTTCATTTATTTGAATATTAAATTCTGTAGCCGAAAACAACTTGGTTGAAATGTTTAGAAGCTTTCCTTAATGCAGCGGAAAAATTATAGATAACTTACTCAGAATTTCAGCAGCAGCAGAAAAGATACGGTTGAATTCATCTAGGTTATAGAACTTTGGTTGACCTCGACCATTTCCTGCACTTAAAAAATTTATGGAAAACAAAAATATCAAAGTTTCATTTCAACTAAAAATCAGACCCATTAATAAAATGATTAATGATTAAAAATAGAATAAAAGCCCAAGGTACTCGCTTTTTTGCCCTGATTTGTTTCCCCCATTTCAATAATGAACTGATGCAGATTGTCATCATCATCATCATCACCATCACCCATCACCGATAAAAGAAAGGTTACATCAACTTTCTTCAAAAATATATTTTATTATTTTAAACCTATAACAAGTTTTTAAATAGTTAGAAACTATTCATAATCACTATCATCTTCTGAGTTAGAAGCCTTCTTCTTTCGTTGATTATTTTCTTTATCCAAGTTATCATCACTTTTGAATATTTGAGGCCTGGCTTCACCCTGTGACCTATGATGAAACACAAACGAAACACACTTACTAGTCGACCATGCCTGAGCCAAAATGCTGTCCGGCAGTCCTTTATTATTTGAACAGTGATACCATTGAGATAAATGAGAAGTGCAGTCTGTATCCTCAGCAGGGGGTTTAACTTGAATGTTGTTTATGCAACGTTTGCACTTAAATCTGCAAAAACATGCCTTTTTATAAAATGATACTTATGTGTAAAATAATAAACGCACTTATCGTGAGTATCGGAAAGAGTAGTATTCTCAAATCGGAATAGATCCTTTAAATCATCTCGTGAAAAGTGCTTTTCAGAACTTTCATTATTATCGATTATAGCGCTTGAGAGAGACTTTTTATGCGTTTGACGTTGTAAAATTTTCTCTTCTATTGAACCAGTCTGTAAAAAAATTGATTTCTTATAAATTAAAATAAATAAATAAAGTGGCGCAACAAAGCGATGAGCCCCAGGGCCTAGCGCATTTCTCACATCCATGCCTTGTGAAGGAATGGATAGGATCTACAACTTTCTTTTCATGGCAATGAATTTACTATAGGAAGACTTGCCAATTCCTCGCGAAAGGAGATACCAGCGGGAAACATTTTTGCTTTTGTTGAGGCAGACATTTTAACCACGCCACGGGTACCACCACAGTTTCAAATGAAAACCTATTTTATACTCACAGCTACTAACCGGTATATGAAACATGGCTTTTTCTGTCCATCACGCCATACTCGGGCCATTGCCTGTTCATCGTTTGCAGGATTCCAGTCGGGATCAAACATAAAAAGTCTGTTAGCACCTATTAGATTAAGTCCACAACCACCAGCCTTAGAACTCAACATGAAAATAAAACAATCCGAAGTTGGGTCGTTAAACAAATCTACGACTTTAGATCGTTTTTTGATTGTCATCGATCCATCTAGACGAACGTATGTGTATTTTCTGAAAAAAAAAATTAAATATTTCAGCTTGAAGCACAGATATGGATATTAAAAAATTATACCTTTTCCTTGATAAGCCCTCAAAAAGATCCAATGTTTGAGTATAATTTGAAATGAGCACCACTTTGTCATCTGTGTTGGCTTTGATTGAGGCAAGCATAAAGTCTAGTAGCATAAACTTTCCACTTAATTCGGGGTTTATCTCCCTAGAACGTTAAAAAACAATGCCAAGTAATTTTTTTGAAATACCAACATAGACAGCAAAACTTAAACAACTACAAGCGATGAAAAAATCCACATACCCCGTCATGTATTTGAAGTATCAGATTTGACTGACACCTATTTTTACATTGGATAGGATAATGCGCTTAAGTATCAATAACAATATTCAGATCTTTAATTCTTTACATAGTTATATTCACTTGATCGATACATTTAGGAAAAGCTAATTTGTTCGTACAGATCCTTATCCTCTTCTCTCTACTTTTTCTACTACTACTTGCAAATGATGATAATAATTTGTCTTTGTTTGTCGTAAGAGGCGACTAGAAGAGATGATTAACATTAAATTGAGCAAAGCCACACCCGTAACACTTTTCCAGCAGAGCAACCAAGTCCCTATGGACTTGTAGGAGCATGTGCGGAAAAAACTGGGGTTTATATAAAATAATTGTTATGTATATAATGATTAAATGTTATGTATATGTATAGTATGGTAGTCAAAAACAAAAGAAAAAACGTCAGTCCATATAGAAAAGCTCAAAAGATTAGCAACAACATGCATTACTGGATGCATGCGAATAACCTACATACGCTCTTAACGTCATTGTAGGTCTACATCTCTACATACAATTCACCTTTTTATAAAAATGAAAGCAAGACCGTCTCCTCCATCAAGGACACATAACATAAAAGACTAAAAGACTTCCAAGACTGCAACCAGTTAAAAAGTATTTCATTCTTTTGAATTCAAGTCTTTTGACTGTTCTAGACGATTGGTTAACTAAAGAATTCAAAATTAACTGGGAATTTATGATTAAGGTTAAGTAGTAACATGAAGTCAAAATGTTCAAAACACAAGTCTTTTTCATCATTTTACTGTAATACAAAAAATGGGTATGATACGTTTCGTCATTTTTATTTCGTTAATTGTTGTTTCGCCCAAGTTTCGCATTTAGTTGTTAAATTTTTCGTTTATTTAGTTTATTTATTTATCGATATTTCTCGCTTCGCTTTGCATTCGTTTCGTTTAAAGACCATTTGGCATTTGATTACTTTATATTCGGCTCGTTTCGTTTTCTTTTGTTTCGTTTTTCGATTAGTTAAAAATAAATAAATAGGGTGGCGCAAAAGAGCGAGGAGCCCCTGGGCCTGGCGCATTTTTCACAACCATGCCTTGTGAGGGAATGGAAGGGACCTACAATTTTCTGCCGGTTCCGAACGGCTAATCGAGAAAGCACTTTTCAAGGCAATGAATACTAACGGAGGACTTGCCAATTCCTCGCGAAAGGCGATACCCGTGGAAAAAACATTTTCCACGGGAGGAATCAACATTTTCCACGAGAGGAATCAACATTGAAAATTGATTAGAACCATCAAAGATATATCATGTTTTAGAAGCATTTTTAAAATTAATCAGTTAGAAATAATATCAAATTTCGAAGTATTGGGTACATTGTTTTATTAATAGAAACATTCATTTGTACACCAAAACTGACATAACGCGCGATTTCACAAGCAATAATAATCTGATAATGAGCGAAGTAATTGAATGCCAAAACAATAGATTACCGTAGAGACAAAATGCGAAAAAACAGTTATCGAGGTAAATAAAGTCTAAACAATCATTTGTAAGTTCAATGGAAATGCGAAAAAATGGTAAGCAAGATAAGAAATGCAAAGTAAGTGTGCAGCGAAATGATTGAAAACCTAAGTAACAGAAAAACAAAACAGGCAATGGGAGGTAAACAAAAATAATTGTGTCAAAAACAAAATAATGGAATGCTTAATAAAATGTGCGAATCAATAGGCACCCACAAAAAAATGCTTTCACAAGCAATAATAATCTGATAATGAGCGAAGTAATTGAATGCCAAAACAATAGATTACCGTAGAGACAAAATGCGAAAAAACAGTTATCGAGGTAAATAAAGTCTAAACAATCATTTGTAAGTTCAATGGAAATGCGAAAAAATGGTAAGCAAGATAAGAAATGCAAAGTAAGTGTGCAGCGAAATGATTGAAAACCTAAGTAACAGAAAAACAAAACAGGCAATGGGAGGTAAACAAAAATAATTGTGTCAAAAACAAAATAATGGAATGCTTAATAAAATGTGCGAATCAATAGGCACCCACAAAAAAAATGCATTCTCTTACAGCTCTGACTCCAGCACACAAAAGCTATGTTGGTAACCAGAAGGTAGACATCGTAGCTTAAGACGGCACATCTAAACCATTCGTCGGTCCTGAATCCTTCTGCGGTGTGAATTAAAGGACCTTTAAACACACAGCCAAGAACATCCTACTGGAAGAATTAAATAAAGCTTCGCGTAACTGGTCAAACCTGTTCAAAACTTTTTTTTGCGAAAATATACTAAAAAAAACTTCAAAATTTCCACTGAACCTTAATAGGAAACCCCTTTTTTTACAATTAACGCGCACATCAAGGGGTTATGACTACCCTTTTAATGTTATAAAACACAGTGCGAGCATTTAGGAAAATAGGAGAGGATTTGAAAGGAGACATCGATGCACGTTGCTTTTGAATTTTTGTGAATCGTAATGCAGGGGAAACACAGAGCCAGGTAAAGCATTCCACGTACGGGTGGTGCGACTGAAATACGAATATCTATACTTGACTGTACGCCCGAAATTGGGCTCAAGGTAAAACTGATGAGCATTGCTGACGAGGGGGTGTTGCGGGTTAATTGTTTCAGGGGAGGAATGCAACTGGCTACTTCACTAGAGCACTGTTTATAGAAAAAGCGATAAAAGAGAGATAGACAGGTGACGTTTCGACGATTTTCAAGAGAATCAATTGATTCTACAATTGAACTATCACCTATCAATTTTAACGCTTTATTTTGTACCCTTTCAAGCAGGTGCAAAGATGTTTGAGCAGCACCTGACCAGATATTGGAGTTATACCCCAGTTTTGGGCGGATTTATAAATTGTAGTCAGATCAGAAGGGGTAAAGAACATCCTGCATCGTCTCAAGAAACCTAAGCATTTAGCAGCGTTTTTGGCGACTTCAAATATGTGGTCATTCCAACGAAGGTCGTCGTTTACACACGTAACAAGTACTGACAGCTTTTCGGTTTCTTCGATGCAGGTACCATTCATGGATAATTGCAATGGGGGAATGTTAAGCTTCAACGACAAGAGACAGCATTCAGTTTTCGAAGCATTGAATTCTATTCGGTTCTTATGACCCCATGAAACAATGCTGTTAAGGTCAGATTTCAATGAGCTTATCATACGCAGCCATTCCAGTTCCACATCCGAAGAGCAGGGACGTGAATTTGGAAACGAATATGAAAAGCTGAGGGTCGAGTCGTCGGCAAAACAGTTGAGAGGATTAGAAATTTCAGACAAGAGATCATTTATAAAAATGAGGAAGAGCATTTATGAAATGGGCATCAGACTTGAAGCCATCCAATACAACTTGTATTGAACGGTCGGAAAGGAAGTTTCTAATCCAACGAAGAAGAGACTCATCGATACCAAAAGCACGCATTTTCGATGAAAGAGCCTGATGCCAAACTCCAAATGCTTTAGAAATATCAAGCGCAATAATCTTACTTTCTCCAAAACAATATAAAGATTGGTTCCACTTTTCGGTGAGATATGCCATCAAATCACCAGTGGACCGTTTGCTACGAAAGCCGTACTGACGGTCATTAAGAAGTTTTCGTTCTTCAACATATTTCATAAGTTGACGGTTTATCAACGTTTCCATGACCTTGGAAAGAAGGGACGTTAGTGCAATTGGACGGTAATTGGGAGGGGAGGAAGATTCGCCTTTTTTAGGAACCGGCTAAGCAAATGCAGTTTTCCATCTGCTCTGAAAAATCCCAGCAGAATAGGAAATATGGAAAAGTTTACGCAGTGGTTTTGCCAGCGTAGAAGAACACCTCTTCAGAATAACGGCGGGGATAACATCTGGACCAGCGGATTTATGTATGTTGAGATCTTTGCAGACTCTCGCAACCGAGCGATTTCGAAAAAATATCTGCTTCATCAGAGAAGATGCAGGCTCAAGCTCTGGTGGAGCCAATATGCTATAAGGAAGTGTCGAGTTGGCAGCAAATTGAGCTGCCAGCAAATTGGCTTTGTCGATGGAGCTGACATATAGAGAGTCGTTGAAGAAGAGCGTTGGGACCGATGACGTGGTCGAGTTCTTAATGTTCTTGACAAAAGACCAAAAGTTTTTACTTCCTTTTGGACACAACAGTATTTTTTGCCTTACTTTTTGGTCATGCAAAAATTTTGCCTTTTTTATTTGAGCATTACAGATATTTCTGGCCCGTTTGAACAAATTTCGAGTTTCGAGTAGGGTTATCTTTAAATCTTCGAAAACTACTTTCTCTATCCCTAATCGCCTCTTTACAGCTTGAATCAAACCACGAATTCTCCTTGGGGATGATACTTTTTGTTCTGTGAGGAACAAAATTTCTCATGCCGCTGCCGTTGAGAATTAGAAATCATATCAGCTGTTGCGTCAACGTTTCCGTCGAGAAAGCACAATGACCAATTAAAATTTTGAAAGAAATTATTCAGTTTTTCCCAATTGGCTTTCTCATATTGCCACACAGTTGTTTAGGGACATTATCTTTTTTTACCGTGACGGAAAACGAAGAATCTACCGATATGACACAATGGTCCGATTTGCCTAAAGGAGATGATACTATAACGCTGTATTTTTCGGGATGAGAAGTGAGAAATAGGTCAAGAGTATTGGCCGCATGGCCTTCAATATCTGGAACCCGAGTGGGCTCATCAACAAGTTGAGTTAATTCGTTAAACTCAGCGAAGGTCTCAACATATTTTCCTTCGGGTGTTGTCTGGCCAGAATGTCGAAGCCAACCAGAATTGTGTAAATTGAAATCACCAGCAATTAGGATTTCAGTGTGAGGATAAAGGGAGACAATTCTTATTATGGATTCAGATAGCGCATCAAACTCGTTAGAGGTTGAATTGCTACCTAAATTGGGGCTTCTATAAATAAAACAATAATGAATGATTTGCTTACGGACGGTGAATTTTAACCACATGAAATTAAAGTTCGTATTAGAACAGAGGCCTTTAATTTGCAGAGAACTATAAACTGACTATTGTTCTTTAAATAAACAGCTGTACCAAATGGTCATCTGCAGACTATGCCTCGAAAATTAGGAGATGCCTTTGCACGTTATTACAGAATGTTTAGAACTTTTCCGTCTTAGAAAGCAAATACTTGACTATGAGATCATCTCTAGATAAACTCAAACTCATCCACCAACAAGAAGCAGAAGAACTGCTCTGAAACTTCATATGGGTTGGCACAAAAGGTTTTATTCAAACACCAAAGTGCCCAGAGTTGCGCAGGCTCAACCCTAATTTATTGTATTACATATCATGTTTGTCAAACAAGGTGGACACCAAGTCACTTACAGAAGTGTTCGGGATGAAATCTAAAATAACTACCATTTGTATTTAAAGTGTCGAATTTAAGCTATCGCCCAGCCACAACTCTTTTTCTGCTGATAGAAATTTATGGCGGCGACGGAGGAAATCAAACAAGCAAGAACTACTAGGATCAAATTATGTAACACCATCGACACAGTCCAAAATGCAAGAAGCACAACATAATAAGTGGGCACTCTTGAATCAGTCGGCCAACATCGCCGCCCAAAGAAGGAGAAATGCACTTAATGCATGGATACGCTTTAGAAGACAATTGGTACCGTTTTTGTAAAAAGAAAATTAGTAGGTAATTGTGTTGCTCGTTTTATGATCTAGACATGCATTGAATGGAAATGCCCTACCCAAGTGTGAAGACTTTAAATATTTGGAATCTATGATAAATAGTTAAGCAATTTGTGATGACGACATCAATAACAATCACCAATTTAACATGTTTCTCTTCTTTCGTTGTTGACGCTATTGAAAGTTAGTGGATGTTATTTATACCGATTTTAGCAAAGCGTTTGATTCTAGACCAAGAGCTGGAAGCAAATTTTTGGAGTGGAGTGATAACCGAAAATAATGCACATGTATGTGTAGATAGACGCACCATTATATCAGAATCAACCGTCTGGCAGGTTTCTTTTTCAGCCGGGGGCGGGGGTGGGCGTTCGAAAATGGTAATTTTTCAGATTTTGAGGTTGAAGTGATAACCACATAAATGATACATCAAAAAATCAGAAAAATTCTCCTGATTACAAAAAACTCGGTCCCAGACGATTTGGTTTCAGCCTACTGCTTGCCAGACGCATTTTAACACTTTTCAAGTGCATTTTTCAGCTTAAAGCACTAATAACTTTTTTCCTATTACATTTAACCAAGAAAATGGTACGCCAAAAAATAAGAAAATTTACCCTGATTTGAAAAAAGTGTGTCTTAGACGGTTTGGTTTCAGTCTACTGCTTGCCAGACGCACTTTAACATTTTTATAAACGGATTTTTCAACTTAAAGTACTAATAACTTTTTTCTTATCACATGTAACCAAGAAAATGGTACCCCAAAAAATCACAAAAGTTCCACTGACAACAAAAAAGTGTGTCCAAAAGGATTTGGTTTCAGCCTTCCGTTTGCCAGACGCATTTCAACATTTTTCAAATGCATTTTTCAATTTAGCTGATAACTTTTTTCTTATCACATTTAACAAAAAAAGTGGTACGCCAAAAGATCAGAAAAATTCCCCTAATTACAAAAAACTCGGTCTCAGAAGATTTGGATTCAGCCTTCTGCGTGCCAGACGCATTTTAACATTTTCAAGTGCATTTTCAGATGAAAGCACTAATAACTTTTTTCCTATTACATATAACCAAGAAAGTGGTACGCCAAAAAATAAGAAAAGTTACCCTGATTTCAAAAAAGTGTGTCCCAGACGATTTGGTCTCAGTCTACTGCTTGCCAGACGCTCTTTAACATTTTAGTAAAATGCATTTTTATACTTAAAGTACTGATAACTTTTTTCCTATCACATATAACCAAGAAAGTGGTATGCCAAAACATCAGAAAAGTTTCGCTGATTACAAAAAAGTTGGTCCAAGACGGTTTGGTTTTAGCCTTCTCCATGCCAGACGCATTTTAGCTTAAGCATGTTTATCAAATTGAATGAATAATTGCTTGTAGTATTTCATTTAAATGAAAATCAAAAATTTCATTTAAATGAAATACTACAAGCAATTATTCATTCAATTTGATAAACATGCTTAAGCTAAAATGCGTCTGGCATGGAGAAGGCTAAAACCAAACCGTCTTGGACCAACTTTTTTGTAATCAGCGAAACTTTTCTGATGTTTTGGCATACCACTTTCTTGGTTATATGTGATAGGAAAAAAGTTATCAGTACTTTAAGTATAAAAATGCATTTTACTAAAATGTTAAAGAGCGTCTGGCAAGCAGTAGACTGAGACCAAATCGTCTGGGACACACTTTTTTGAAATCAGGGTAACTTTTCTTATTTTTTGGCGTACCACTTTCTTGGTTATATGTAATAGGAAAAAAGTTATTAGTGCTTTCATCTGAAAATGCACTTGAAAATGTTAAAATGCGTCTGGCACGCAGAAGGCTGAATCCAAATCTTCTGAGACCGAGTTTTTTGTAATTAGGGGAATTTTTCTGATCTTTTGGCGTACCACTTTTTTTGTTAAATGTGATAAGAAAAAAGTTATCAGCTAAATTGAAAAATGCATTTGAAAAATGTTGAAATGCGTCTGGCAAACGGAAGGCTGAAACCAAATCCTTTTGGACACACTTTTTTGTTGTCAGTGGAACTTTTGTGATTTTTTGGGGTACCATTTTCTTGGTTACATGTGATAAGAAAAAAGTTATTAGTACTTTAAGTTGAAAAATCCGTTTATAAAAATGTTAAAGTGCGTCTGGCAAGCAGTAGACTGAAACCAAACCGTCTAAGACACACTTTTTTCAAATCAGGGTAAATTTTCTTATTTTTTGGCGTACCATTTTCTTGGTTAAATGTAATAGGAAAAAAGTTATTAGTGCTTTAAGCTGAAAAATGCACTTGAAAAGTGTTAAAATGCGTCTGGCAAGCAGTAGGCTGAAACCAAATCGTCTGGGACCGAGTTTTTTGTAATCAGGAGAATTTTTCTGATTTTTTGATGTATCATTTATGTGGTTATCACTTCAACCTCAAAATCTGAAAAATTACCATTTTCGAACGCCCACCCCCGCCCCCGGCTGAAAAAGAAACCTGCCAGACGGTTGATTCTGATATAATGGTGCGTCTATCTACACATACATGTGCATTATTTTCGGTTATCACTCCACTCCAAAAATTTGCTTCCAGCTCTTAGACTATTCGGTTTGTCACAAAATACTGCTTCAAAAATTGGAATCATTTGGTTTCCACTCAAGCCTCCTTCAATGGATCTGTTCCTTTCTCATAAATAAATTGACGAATTCACCTCAAGGCAGATAAATTGTACCTCGGGTGTTCCACAGGGTAGTCATCTAGATCCTCTACTTTTTATCATATTTATTAATGATATTGTTAACTGTGTCAACTTCAGCAAATGCCTCATATATGCAAACGATCTGAATTTTTTCTGAAAGTAACCTCTTTTATTGATTGCCAAAAACTCCAATTGGATCTTGATTATCTATCGTGCTGGTGTGTATTAAACCGCTTGAATCTCAACGCCAAAAAATGTTTTGTGATTTCTCTCTCAGGAAAGAATCATATGCAAGAGTTTTCATATTATCTTGATTGCAACCCTCTTCAGGGAACTGAAAAATTTAAGGTTTTAGGCGTACTTTTTGACTCCAAATTCACTTTTACACCACATATTTTATTTTTTGTATCAAAAGCTAACTCAATGTTAGGATTCATCAAAAGAAGTTCAACAGACTTTACTAACCCCTACACCCTTGTGTCTCTTTGTACTTCACTAGTAAGAACCAACCTAGAGTATGCAGACATCATCTAGAACCCTCACCAACAATGTTTTTCCGATCGAATTCAGAAAGTTCAGAATAGGTTTACGAAGTATGTATTTTAGAAAATGCGATGGTATTTTCATCCAAATTCCACAGCTAGGCAGAGTCTTCTAGGTTTGCAGTTGCTAAAATCACGTAGAACTAGTCATGACATAGTTCTTGTGCGAGACATTTTATGTTATCATATAAAGTGTCCTTCCTTGTTGTCCTTAATTTGTATTTATGCTTCAGAGAGGCCGTTGCGGAATAGAAATCTTCTTTTTCAATCAAGGCACAGAACGAATTATGGCATGAGTGAACCAATTTCAAGATTAGAGAGTTCAATGAGATTTGTGGTCATATTGATCTGTCTTTCTCCAGAGATAAATTCCGAAATGAATTGTATTGCTTACTTTTAAGAAATTGAAACCAATTTTGTAATAATGTGTAATCTGTTGAGCTCATTGCTCGTAGGTGAAATAAATAAATAAATAACTGACAAGTTTTGGTATAACTACGCTCACTCCATATTTAAGAAACTTTCCTTGCACAGGTGAGTGCTACGACATGCCTTTATTAAAAAAATGTCAAATCGTCGGCTGAGTACTATCTTGTTCAATGTCCATTTTTCAAAATGTTGGGAAATCGATTTTTAAAGTTTAGACCGAAATTTTTTTTATTATATTTGAAAATTATTGTTTGGAACTTAATTTTTCGGCAAGCGTAGACAATTTTAGTTTTAAAACAAGTCACATTAAATGTTTTTCTTTCCTTCTAAATTAGTAATAAATCAAACAATTTTGTATGGAGCAATGAAAAGTCACAAAAATTTTGTGGACAATTGAACAAAATAAAATTGAACATTGAACAAGATAGAAAGAAACTTTTCAACATATTACAGAATGAGTAAATGAGTATTTATTGAACAAAAAAAAAAAAAAACAATTAGAAAAGTGTACTATTGAACAAAGCAGTTTTCCATAACTTAAAAACCGAAAGAGATAGGACAAAATGGTTTGCGCCAAACGAAAGAGCGCCCCAAATTGTGAAGACTTCATACCTAACTCAATTTCGTGAAAAATGGCCTATTGAACAAAATAGTACTCAGCCGACGAAATGTTAAATACGAAATATGTATATAACAACGTCAAAATCATAGACGTCAAGTTTCATATTTAACCTCAAAATTAAAAAATACCTGGCATAACAATCTCCTTATTTCCAAATTTAATTGCAAAATAAAAGTTCAAAATCAGTTATCTTGCTATTAACTTTTCGTATTAATTGTGTTTAGTGAGAGCAGAAAAAGCAGTTTTTTTGTGTTTAATGACAATTTGTCTGCTCCGAGCAAGAATTGACAATCGGATCGTTCGTCGTGCTTTACCATAGATTAAGAACGTGAGTAAATTTGTCAATTTTAAGCAAGTTTATTTGCTGGGATATTTTGAGATTCTTTGTTTTTGAATTATGCAAAAATGTTCATACACAAAATTATACGCAAATCTTGTGTCCGTCTGATTACAGGAACAGGTAATTTTTATTTCTTAACTAAAAAGAGCAAGAATATCTAGTAGTTGTCTTGCTAAAGGTATATTGATGTACAAATAAAATAACAACATACACATATTATTGCATGCCTGTACTTACTTGGGGTTATGGTTGCTTGGCAATACATTCTGTGAATTCTCAAAGCCATTTTCTTTTGCGATTAGCTTGTCATATATCAAATCCGGGTGATTACAGAGTTTTTTCAAGGTTGTAATGTCCGCCAGAGCAGAGAAAGTATTGCCCTCCTTTTCAACCAAAGTGCCTAGCAAATAAACATTAATGTCCACTTTGTAGAAACGTGTTGAAGCAAACTTTACCTGCCAAACTCCTGCGAACCTTGTCTGATTTCAAAAAATTTGTGTATAGTTCCAATTGAACTCCCGTCAACTTTGAACATATGACCATTTCAAACTTCACAGGCAAGTACTTGGTAAGTATCTGGTTTGTCCTACGAATAATACATTGATTTACAATACCAGTTAGCTCCTGTGTTTTCGCAAGAGCCTTCGTTCGTTCCGCATCGGAAGAGTCCGAATTTTGACCCCGCAGGATAGGATTTTCATAAACCCTTTTGAAATCACTTGCTGAACCAAGTATATTGGGATTGACGAAATTTATCAAACTGAAGTATTCAGTTAAGTCGTTCTGAATTGGTGTACCAGAGAGTAAAACTCGACGTTTTGTTTTTAAACCCATTAGAGCTTGATAGGTCTGGTTTTCATTATTTTTAAGACGATGACCTTCGTCGCATATTACAATTCCTACCTCGCAGCGATTGAGTATGTTCGAATAAATACGAAACGTCTCATAGCTGATTAAAAGAACGGGTGTACCGCAACGTTGATTTGTATTGGTTATGTACTGTTCGAGGTTTTTAGTTGTCTCTTCTTTGGATCCTCCATCTATAGAAAGGCAGTGCAAACGTCCATGTAACCATTTGTCAAACTCTTTTTCCCAATTTTTGACCAATGAACTGGGTGATACTATTATGGCTTTTGATATTGTTGGCTTGCATTCAGGGCTCTGTCGCAGTAATGTCCAAACGAGTGTCACACATTGCAGTGTTTTCCCTAACCTTATACATTTTACGATTAAAAAGAAATGTTTGAACTGAAAACAGCACTTACCCCATTTCATCAGCCATGATGCACCCATTAAAATCTCCCTTATTACCTACCACACAATCATACATAAACTTGACACCTTCTCGTTGATGAGGGCGCAGAATATTACTAAGTAAGGGGTCAACAACAATGTGAACTAAAATTTTAGTGCTATCCAATGTTAAACGTTCATGTTCGGAATACTGTGGTGGCGTATATAAAACCAACGCATTGCAAGCTAATGGATCATGGAGTGCCCTCCGGTTGGTCGTTCGTCGTATTCCCAAACATCGATTGCTATTGTAATCTGGTACATAGTCCGCAATGGGCACTTTAAAAGGACGAGCAAGTATCTTGGAAATCGCTTCTTCATAATCAGACTGGGATTGAGGAATGTGTGGAGTTGTGATATTTTCGTTGTTTTTGCATGTTCGTTTGCGTTTACTTTGGAATGGTGTCACAAAGCTGGTACATCCGTTTTTTATAGGAATTTGACTTGGAGCCAAACTTCGACGCTAAAAATGTTGGAAAAAAGCTAGTAAATTGTGCAAAATTTGTTTGATTGCTAGATTCTACCATTATTACAAAAGTTGAAAAAAAATAATCATTACTCCGCGAATTTATTTAATGTCGATTTCCAGTGGTACACAAAAGCACTTTTAAAAGTGCTTTTTTGCTCGAAATATGTTACATTGAGGCACTAGATCACTTTTTTTTTGCCCCGAAAAAGCACTTTTACGAATCTCGATTCAGAGGCAAGTACCTCGTTTCCACTTAGAATCGGGTGATCAAATCGGATTATGATTCAGATTTCGATGCAGGTATCTACTTACCCACTGAATCGACTAATCTAGGTATAGAACACACTTACCTCGTTTCCACTTAGAATCGGGTAATCGAATCGGATTATGATTCAGATTTCGATGCAGGTATCTACTTACCCACTGAATTGAGTAATCTAGGTATAAAACACACTATTTTGAATCGATCCAGCTACAAGAGCTGTATCGGATCGGGTAATCCTATTTCAATTCGATGTAGGTATACACAGGCACTAATTCGAATTGAAGTGTGATTCAATTCTAAGTGGAAACGAGGTAAAGATTTACACGCACTTTCACGTACACCAACACAAAACATTTGACGTTTACCAGTTTGCAGTTTGATTATTTTGCATTTTTGGTTAAAGGACTGTGAAAGAGAGGAGATAATAAAAATAAACAATAAACTATTTTGTGAAAATGGATCGCTCAATTTTAGCTGAAATTATAAAAATATTTATGAGTCGTCATCTAGTTCTGATTCCAACGAAGAAGTGTTTGAAATTCTGAAATTCCTTACACAAAACGAAAGGCATTCTGTGAATAATTTTGCTCAAAGTGTTGTGTACATTTATTCGGATGAGGAGGTTTCTTCCTAGTGCATTTATTGATAAAGTTTCGAAAACATTCTTTCTATATAAATTGCAGAACAAAACAAACCAAACGGGAAGAGTTGGCTGTCAAAAATAGCACACATACAATGATAAAAAAAGAATTTTGTCTTTTCTGTTCCAGAGAGCACGAAAAAAAAGCACTTTTTTAGAGTGCTTTTGTTTTTGCAAAGTCTGCTATTATACGGAGAAATTTGTTTCATGAAACTGTTCGAACACCATAAGTGCAAAGGAGAACGAAAATTCGAAAAAGAGAGATGGACAATGAGCTACCCTGTGTCGCATGGGCTATGGTTTGGTGAAACAGCTTTGACGTTTCTCTTTTAGTGATGTGCCAAACCGTAAAACTTACAAACCGAGTTAACCCGAGTTGGATTTTGATTAACCCGAGTTGTAACCCGAGTTAGCTAACTCGGTTTACAAAAATAAATTTGCGCTTTTTCCTTCAATACTATGTTTTGAAAAATAGAAACGAAGCAAAATTTTCAATCAAAATAAACGGATTTAATCAAAATGAATTAAAAAAAAGTCACACAAGAAAGAAATTAACTAATTAAATTAATTAAATTAATTAATTCCTAACTCGAGTAGCAATATGTACCGAAAACATTCAAACCTTCTACCTATTAACAGACGACAATCAAAAAAACAAAAAAAATCTAGTTTAACAGATGTGTGTGTTTCTGTATGCCTGCGCAAGTAACTCACTTGCTTTGATGCTTTATATACTACTACCGGTCGACTATGGACTTTAATGTATAAGTGCATTGTGTTTGGCACAGACCGCAACTAAAAGAGGGTAGTTTTGATTATGTTCAAGTTAACTCGGTCTGCTTGCATTCATTTCATTTTAATTATTTGGTTGACGGTTCGGTTTTTTCTTCGGTTTGCCAACTCGGTTTGAAAAAATGTAAACCGAGTCAACTCGGTTTGGGTTCAACTCGGTTTGAATCGGTTTATGATACCGACACATCACTATTCTCTTTGTCTTTGTTCGTGTTTTTGTTTATTCTGTTTCATTTGGTTCAAAAATAAGTAATAATACTAATAATAATGACTTCTTTGTTTTTTAATTGCCAATAGAAGAGGTTTTGAGGCAACCAGGCAGTACTAGATAACTATTTTTCCCCAAAAATAAAAACAGCGAATGAAAGATAAAGAGAAATGTGAAACTAGTTTCATGAAACTGGATTTCATCGTATAATAACACTTGCGACACGGAATGACAGAACAAAGAAGAATTCGAAGTTGTTTCATGAAACAAATTTCTCCGTATAATAGCAGACAAAGGAAATCGACATAAGTTCGTGTTTAAATTTTTTAGTGTGTGAACTGTCAAAACAAAGCCAAAGGAACACAACATGAGAAATCGATTCGAGTCGATTTCCAGTGGTACACAAAAGCACTTTTAAAAATGCTTTTTTGCTCGAAATACCTGCGTGAACACAATGGCTCCGTATGCGTGTGCCATTGACGTAATAGATATCGACTGCTAGTTAAATGTCCTTTCCAGTTTCATGTAACTGGCTGAACACAATGCATACGCATACGGAGCCGGCGCCGCAAGAGTTAAAATCAAGTTAACTTGCCCAGCTCCGTCTTGCGTTGTTGTTGTATTCGCTTGTATTTAGTGTTTTGACATCTCTTGCGGCTGCGTCTCTGCGGCCATTGTGTTCACGCAGCAAGACTGCTATTATACGGTAAAATTTGTTGCACGAAACTGTTCGAACACCATAAGTGCAAAAGAGAACGAAAGTTCGAAAAAGAAAGACGGACAATGAGCTACCCTCTGTCGCATGGGTTATGGTTTCGTGAAACAGCTTTGACGTTTCTCTTTGTGCTTGTGCGTGTTTTTGTTTATTCTGTTTCATTTGGTTCAATAATGAGTAATAATACTAATAATAATGACTTTTTTGTTTTTCAATCGCTAATAAAAGAGGTTTTGAAGCAGCCAGGCACTACTAGATATCTGTTTTTCCCCAAAAATAAAAACACCTAATGAAAGATAAAGAGAAATGTGAACCTAGATTAATGAAACTGGATTTCATCGTGTAATAACACTTGCGACACGGGATGACAGAACAAAGAAGAATTCGAAGTAGTTTCGTGCAACAAATTTCACCGTCATAGAGGAATAAAAGAACAAGAAGGAAAACCTCACACACACCAGGATATCTGTCTAAGAGAATTTAAAGACCAAGAGGGAAAACCATTACGTCTCTTGCCCTGCAAACTTCCATTTGCTTACATTGTTGTTTTTGTAATCGCAGCCTCCATCTGTGAATACGTGTGAGCTGCAGCAAAAAGGCGCGAAAAAGTTGTGGAAGTATATGTGCGGTGAGTTTATTTTCAATTGACGCTTGGCTATTTAAAACATAACCTGAAATTTAATTTTCACCACACTACTGAAAAATTTTTAGGGCAGGGTTTGAACAACACCAAAGTTTTTGTTTTTTAAAAACTAAATTTTTTTTTGTAAAGCTGGGCAAGATGTGAAAACTCATAAACATGCAACTATACTGATTCTATTGGGACTCATTATAGTGTGATTCGCTCCCTCAGCTCGGTTATTTGTCTTAACTTTTTATTAATACCAAAACCTAAATATCAAACTATGTAAACATTTTTTGAAAAACTTATCACAGTCAAAATTTTGAAATGCAGCAATCTTGTAGATATTATGCAGAGCTCAGAAAGCCTTCATTCATCTCTGTAGCACAATCATTAACAAAGCACCCAACACTTTAAGTTTAATAAGGTCTATGTAAGCTAAGTCGCTAGTATCATCGAAGAAGAATTCACCGAGATGAGTTTTTACTGTACGCAGTTAATATTAAAAGAAGTTTATTGTTTGAGATGTAATGACAGACTGAGTAAAGTACAACAGTACAAGCAGTAAAGAAGATATAAAAAGCAAATACATATAATACAACCGTCTCTTTCTCACTCATAACATCGTTTACTGCAACACCCCTTCTCGATGGATGAGGCCAAGTTTTTCGGCTAGGTTTTTAAACTGCTGTTGTGGTAATGCCTTGGTCATGATGTCTGCCAGCTGATCCTTCGTATTCACATAGTGCAAGATGACCTCGCCTTCTTCTACCTTTTGCCTTAAAAAGTGGTGCTTAACATCAATATGCTTAACTCGCTTATTCTCCATATTAGTAGCCAGTTTAATGCAGCTTTGGTTGTCCTCGAAAATTGGAATGTTCTTAACTTCAATCAACAGATCAGAAAGTAGTCCCCGCAACCATATACCCTCTTGCACAGCCAGGGCCAAGGTTACATATTCCGACTCGGTTGTAGAACAGGCCACTACTTGTTGCTTCTTAGAAGACCAGCTTACTGTGTTGCCAAACACTTTATACAAGAATCCGCTTGATGATTTTCTGTCGTGTGTGTCTGAAGCATAATCCGCATCAACAAAACCAATGAGCGGTTTTTCATTTGGATTTTTCTTAAAAACCAATTCATAGTTTGAGGTTGATTTTAAGTACCTCACTAATCTTTTTATACTTTGCCAGTGTTCAGTTCCAGGAGCATCTTGAAACCGACTGAGTTGGGACACAGCGAAACACACGTCAGGTCTGCTACACAGCATCAAATACATCACCTTCCCAATGACTTCACGGTATGGTACGTTTAACTTTTGACTAGCGTCCAGTTTCTTTAAACGTATTGAAACATCTATTGGAGTAGACACACTGTTGCAATCAGTCATCTTCATATATGTCAACAGATCATTGATTGCCTTCCTTTGTGACATACTTAGCCAAGATTTCTCTCTATCATAGGAGATTCCTATACCAAGGAACTGTTCAAATTGTGTCGTCTCTTTGATTTCGAATTCACGCATAAGCAGCTCTTTAACATAGATATGTTGCTCTTTATTTTCGCTTATTAGCAATAAATCGTTGACGTACAACACCAGGTAAGCTACAAAACCTTTATGTCGCCTGACATAGACACAATAATCGTGTTGGGATCGCAAAAAACCAATCTTTAAAGCCTTGGCCAAACCAACGCGGTGAGATCGTACGATGCGATTGCGATAAGTCAAATCCCTTTGCATTAAGTCAAACGTCCATAAACGTTTGACTTAATGTATAGGGATTTGACTTATCGCAATCGCATCGTACGATCTCACCGCGTTGGTTTGGCCAAGGCTTAAAGCAGCGTCATTGAACCGTCGGTACCAACAGAGAGGAGACTGCTTAAGTCCATACAGAGCCTTCTGTAACTTACACACCGTACCGTTTTCTGCTTTCATTCCTTCAGGAGGCATCATATAAACAGTCTGTTTAAGATCCCCGTTGAGAAACGCCGTCTTAACATCCAGTTGACTGATATTGTAGCTTTTGTGAATCGCCATTGAGATGACAGTTCTTATCGCAGTTAACCGCGCCACAGGTGCATACGTTTCGTTATAATCGATTCCAAATTCTTGCTGGCATCCTCTTGCCACCAGCCGAGCTTTATACACGCATGGTTTTCCATTTTTATCGGTTTTCAATTTGAAGACCCATCGGCAGCTTATAACCTTCATTTCCGGTGACTTTTTGACTAATGTAAATGTGTTATTTCGTTCCAACGAAAGCAGCTCTTCTTGAACAGCAGCTTGCCACTTCTTACGATCGGGTCTCAGCTCTATTTCTCTAAAAGTTGTTTGTTCATCTGAAAAGTTAACTTCGGACAAATTTATTTGTTCAAAATCAGAATCATAAATTAACTTGCCTGGAGGCCTGCGCTCACGGCAGTTGGGCCTTTGATTTACCAAAGTTGGATTCTGCCGGAGCGCTTTTGGTGTCTCCGAAGCAGACTCAAAACTAGAACTGGAATGAACATCACCATCTTCTTCAAAGCCCTTTAGACTTTCCATTACGGACAGCGAATTCCTATTTGGTGATGAGGTTTTAAAGGAGTCCCCTTCTACAGCTGCTACCGAATTCCTATTGGGCGATGGGGTTTTAAAGGAGCCCCCTTCTACATCTGCTACCGAATTCCTATTTGGCGATGGGGTTTTAAAGGAGTCCCCTTCTACAGCTGCTGTCCCTTTTACAATCGGCCATTCTACATCCCCTTCTACAGCTGCTGTCTCCTCGGATAGAGTTTTAAAGTTGTCTCTATCATACGTCGTCGCCATCATTTTTGTTCTTGCTGGGAATACGCTTTCGTCGAATCTTACATTGCGAGCGATTACAGTTTTTCGCGATATGGGATTCCACAACCGGTATCCATTAACACCGTAGCCAACCATTATAAGTTCTTCGTTTTTGGCATCAAATTTTGATCGTTTCACTTTCGGCAACAAAGAAAATGCTTGTGATCCAAAAATTCTTAACTTTCCAACGTCCGGTTTGGAACCATACCACACTTCAGCCGGTGTTTTGTCGATTAAACACCTTGTTGGAGATCGGTTAATTAAAAAAGTTGCTGCTAGCACCGCTTCTCCCCACATTTCATTTTTCATGCCCGACTCGACGAGCATCGCTCTGGCTCTTTCAGCCACACTACGATTGTAGCGTTCCGCAACACCATTTTGTTTAGGACAGTAACCAACAGTTGTTTCTAACTCAATACCTTTATCAGCATACCATTTCATTTGATTATTTGACAAGTATTCTCTGCCTTTGTCACACCTGAGGTACGCTATGCGAGAACCGAACTTTGCTTCCGACTGGCTTTGATAATTTTTAAAACACTCAAACACATCGGATTTTCTTTTTATTAAATAGACACAAGTGAAATGGCTATAGTCGTCTATGAAGCTAACAAAATACCTGTGCCCTTCGTACGTACACGGTGTGATTGGTCCACACACGTCTGAATGAATTCTTCCCAGATTTCTCCGTGTAGATGGTCTCTGTCGTGAATAGCGATTCTTTGTTTGTTTCCCTTTAAAACAAGGAACACATGCTACCTTTTCTTCGGCAACATCCAGGCCGGTCACCATACGATTGTAATTTAACTGTTGTAGGTAAGATTTATTTACATGCCCTAAACGGCGATGCCACACATCACTGATTTCGCATAAATTAACTTCTAAATTTACTGGATGAAGCTTGACTTCATATAAAGAGTTAGATAGCATACCAATTGCAATAATTTTGCCCTCTGATTTAATTAATGCATTCTTTTCACGGCTGAAATAAATTTCCAGACCATTCTCCTGAAGTTTTTTAATTGAAAGCAAGTTTACTCTGAGTTCTTTGACATAAAGCACATTATTAATTTCAACTGTATTCTTAACACCTTTTACAACTGTAAATCCTTTAAACATGCCCCTGTGTGTAGCTTTCAACTCACCTCCTTTTTCGGCTGTACTTACAACTAACGGAGTGGTTAACTGTTCGACAGAAGATAACAGATCTAAATTATTCGTCGTATGACGTGTGCTACCAGAATCTAGCACCCACGTGTTTTCACCATCAGCTTTCCCGCATCCCATCATCTATGCATAAGCACTTGAATCATTAGAATTTCTGAAATTTCTAGATTTCCTTCTTCCATTCGGATTTTTAGGTTTTGCTGGGCAGTTAAAACTTTTGTGGCCTTTCTTTTTACACCTATAACATTCGCCAGAAAACTCCACAGCAAAAGCAGCATCATTCCTCGATATATCTGCATTCTCCTTTTGGACTTGTTGTCTCATCTCCTCATTTAGCAGACGGGACTTCGCATAATCCATCGTCAACCCATCATCAGGCATATTTTCCAAAGCCGTAATAAAGGGCTGAAACTCCTCTGGAAATGTCTTAAACAAGTAATAAATTGCTTCATTTGCTTCCAGCTTCGCACCAGCCGCCGCCAACTCCCGCACACATTCATCAAAGCGTATAAAATGCTTCTTCATGTCGCTTCCAATTTCGTACCTGAGTCTGTCCAACCTACCTCGCAACATATTTTGTTTGGCCATATTCGTACCCGAAAATGCCAAAGCCAAAGCGTTTCACATTTCCATTGCGCTGGATTTGCCTTTTATATATTCTAAGTGATTATCATCCACTAAACAAATAATTAAATTTATCGCTTTTGAGTTCTTTTCGTTCCATGCCTGAACTAACGCTTGATTTGTTTCCGTAGGTTCTGGCTTCGCGATTGATATAACCTCAACAACACCTTGAGCTTCAAGAAAATTTTCAACGCGATACTTCCACGAATCGAAATTCTTGCCATCAAACGGTTTAATTTTCGCGAATACTAATTCTAAAGCCATGCTGCTGGGCCCATAACCTATTGTACGCAGTTAATATTAAAAGAAGTTTATTGTTTGAGATGTAATGAAAGACTGAGTAAAGTACAACAGTACAAGCAGTAAAGAAGATATAAAAACCAAATACATATAATACAACCGTCTCTTTCTCACTCATAACATCGTTTACTGCAACAGTTTTCCTCCTATGAAGTAGTGCAGGGCATGAGCAAAGAAGGTGTTGAGCGGTTTCTTCCTCCTCCTCGTCTATGCAGCTTCTGCAGAAATCATTGGAAAGCACACCAAGTCTTTTGGCGTGTCGCCCTATTAGACAGTGTCCCGTAAAAACACCTATGGTATAACCTAATAGATACAAGCGGTTCAGGGCAGGGCTAACAAACTCTTCGAGCGTTTTGAGTCTTCACACGGCCAAACTGTTTTGGTTGCAAGGCAGTTGTTAGTCTCAGTCCATCTAGTGTTTGTTATCCCTGAAGCGTCTTGTCTAAGTAGGAGTTTACATGTAGCGATAGGTGCACCTATGTTGTTCCATTCTGAGCGTAGGGAAGTGGTCGTGCCCTTTTTGGCTAGTTCGTTTGCCATACAGTTGCCTGGTATGTTCCTGTGCCCTAGCACGAATGAAAGGTGAATGTTGAACTGATTTGACATCTCCCTCAGAGACATCTGGCAATTTTGGACCGTGATGGATTTTGTAGAGACAGAGGCAAGAGATTTAAGGGCAGCTTGGCTATCTGAGAAGATTCTTATATCCGTGGAGGATACGGGACAGTTTTTCTGAGTAGATTCCACTTCCCACACCTTCTCTGGTTTTTGAACCATTGGTGTAAAAGTTTATTGCTTCATTTTCCAAAAGAGTGCCATTTTCCCAAGCTTCGGCAATTGCTACATCATCGGCATAGGCTATGGTTTTGAAACCTTCGTCCTCTAGGTCGATTATCAATTTGTTAGTCCCCTATTACATGATGTCTCACGAGCCCAGTCTCACATGAGTGCGAAAAAGAAAGGAGATGTGAGGAAATGAGATACACAAAAATATTCCCGATGAGTACCGTGCCGATTTTTAGCAGGCTCATATTGACGTTTCTCTTTTCCCATATTCGTTTTTGCTATGTTGCTTTAATGTATTTTTTGTGTTGGTCAAATGAGCGTCAGCTGAATGTTTTTTCATTTTCGTTGTGGTCTTGTTTTTTATTTTTTTAATCAAAAGTTGTAAAACCAATTCGTTATTTTTGTAATTTTATTAAGCAACTTACTTTATTTACGGCCATATTATTCACTCAATAACCCCGGGTTTAAATTTACATCCGGATGTAAAATCGCATAAACCCAGTTGTCAAACGCAAATCCATATTATTCACTCCTGTAAAAAGTAGAAACAAGTACGAATACAACGACGGTGAAGAAAGAGGAAACAAGTATGAACGCAATGACGGTTTAATAAAGACTCGAATCAGTCAACACATTTTATTTTTCGATTGGCAATACATTTTGGTTTTGGCAATACACAAGAATTGCAAGCATGCAAAACTGTGTTGCGCGTGCAATACCTCAACTGTAGGACCAGACATTTATAATTGATACACGATATGCGTGAACCTGAATTATTGAATTGTTCCCACAATTGAAGTATTGCTGACAATACTTTTAACTGCTGACATTACTTTTGACATACTCCCCCCTTTGAGGGTTTTTAACTCTCTAAACTAAATTTCTAATGAATATTTTATACATTTTAATTTCATCAATATTTGTGTTCTTATATTAAAACAAACTAAAAACAAAATTTACACAAACAAAACAAATGTAACCACTATTAATTTACTGTTTACACAAAATTTGTAAAATGCAAAATGAAATAATGTTCAAAGAGATAAATAAAAAAAAAATTAGATTAACAATTAAAAAGGCAAGGTCATTCCATGCTATGCTTAAATATTTACATTAAATCTAGAAATACCACGTCTTGGAGCAGCGACTGGGTGCCTTCGTCGGTAGCAGTAAGCGATGCCAATCCCAATCATGCCAGCCAATAACAAGTAGCCCAGCCCGTAATGAAGATAATCGTGAATTGAATTTCGATGTGGCGTCTTCTGATTGCTGCATCACACTGTCGATTTGGTCTTTTAGCTTCGAAATTTCTATTTTTTCCATTTCCTTTATTTGTGGAGGACTACTGATGTTAGATTCTGTGCGATTTGTAATCCAAGCGTTTATGTCGGTTTTTGGAATAAAGGAATTTTTTATGGCGATGTAATTTTTGTATTCCCGTTCCCCTTTAATAGTCAAAGATGGCATTTTCAGCAGGCAAGATTCCTTAAATTCGAGTAAGCCATTTCCGAATACTGAGAGGCTTTCAGTAGAATCTTCGCATACAAGATGCCCAGTTGTATTTGAAACTGTAGAAAATATCCAAGTGTTGGAGTTTTGAAGTGCCTTCCAGTAATCTGCGACAGGTATTTTATTTAACTTGCATTCGTGCAAAGCATTATTTTTGTGGTTTAGCAAGGCTATTTCACAACTACTCGTGATAGCTTGCTTTGTGTATGTAGGGTGCAATTTTTTGCAAAGGAACTGTTGAGGTGATAGAATGCGGCATTGACTAAGTTCTAGCTCGGACAGCGGGAAAAATGCATCCCTTGTCAATGAAATTGCAAGAAATTGGGATGTAACTTCAACTAAAAAGCTTGAGGATTCTTTTAAAATAGGGATCGGATGTACATTAAACAACTGGAACTAAGTGGTATCTACCAGTGGTAGTCGTATTTCAAAAACTACTGTTTCTTTAAGAACTCTCCCTTTTACAGACATCATCTTATACAAGTCCATTGTTGATCCCTTAGCCAGTGTCAATGTTGATGGAAGGTGTGCCTTAATTACCATAATTTGTTCGGTCAGTTGATTTGGAGTTATTATTTGTGGGTTAATCATTGCATGATTTAGATCCAGCAGCACATCTAGAAGAACATCTTGAACCTTTTCATAGTTAGAAATAATCAAAATCAAGTACGAAGTCAACGAAGCAATGTTTTGCTTAACTTCATTAAGGTTTAGTTTTTCTTTTATTGCGTTTGTGATGCTCGATAAGTAGACATTTAAGGCTTGAAACTGTTGAGTTATTTGGAGCGTATTGCGTTTCAAAAGATTTGCTGTAGAATCTGCAATGGAAGTCTGCTTTTGAATTAGAGTTCTCAGATGATGTTCGTGTTGATTTACTGTGTTTATCTGATCCTCAATGTGCTTAGCATCATCCTGATCAAGAACACCAAATAGACTACTTGCTAACTTTCCTACAATGTCCAGTGGAGATCTGCGTGATCTGGTTCTTGAATTTTTGCCCATGTTGTAATTGTCGAGGAGCTCGTTATTGTGCTCTATTATTGTGAGTCTATGTCGAACTTGCTCTGTAATTGGTTGGCAGTATACATGTTTAGCTACTTCTTGTCTACAAAGTTCTTCAATCTGGTGAAGGTATGATTTTATCTGATTTAATTCATGAACATAAGTAGTTAGATTATAGTACACATAAATATTCCAATTGCTGTTAATGGTTTGTATTTTCCCAATGTCCTCAAAATATATGCCAGTTGCATTATCCAATTGAGTTATATTTACGCGTTCAATTTTTTGAGACATTGATAGAGGGAAGATTGATAAAACCATGAGGACCACGGAAAGAAGTGATTTGGGAATTTTTTTGACATTTGTCTTACACCGCTGATTGCTTTGTAGAGTCTCTTGAGCTTCATCTGCTGGAGTTTCATCTTCCATGGGCAATGGGCATAAATTGTGAATTGCACGCTTGAATGTCCCATTCTGCGTCTTAACAGTTGCAACGCGTACCAGGTCATCATTGCCTTTTATAACTTCCTCTACACGACCTAACTTCCATTTCATTGGAGCAACATTTGCTTCTTTTATTATAACCATTGCACCAGGAAGCAAGTTGACTGATTCATGGGTCCATTTAGATCTCTGTTGTAATAGGTGAAGATATTCAGTTGACCATCTTTTCCAAAAATGCTGCTGAATATATTTTACTTGACGGAACCTTTTAAGGCTGCTGAGATTGCAATCGCCAATATCTGGTTCTGGTAAAGTTGTGAGTGGGACTCCAATCAAAAAATGACCTGGTGTAAGGGCTTCTTGGTCATTTGCATCTGATGACATAGGAGTAATCGGCCTTGAGTTTAAAGTTGCTTCTATTTGTATTACCACTGTCCCCAACTCTTCTAATGTAAGCGACGCTTCCCGAAGGTAGCGCACTAGAAGACCCTTTGCAGACTTAACAGCAGCCTCCCAAAGCCCTCCGAAATGTGGTGAACGAGGTGGTATGTATTTCCAATTGATGCCATTCTCCAAACACATCGAGTATATAGCCGCTTGATTGCTTTGAGCTTCGAATGCCATTTTTAACTCCATCAGCTCATTTTTTGCGCCGACAAAATTAGTTGCATTATCGCAAAAAATTGTATGACACATGCCTCTTCTACCAATAAATCGCTTTAGTGCATAGATAAATGACTCTGAGGATAGATTTCCCACCACTTCAATGTGAACCGCTTTTGTTGAGAAACACACAAATACCGCCAAATACGATTTTGTTGGACCTTTTCCTCTTATATTGTAGTGCGTTTTAATAGGCCCACAAAAATCAACCCCGCAGTAATAAAAAGGACGGGATGGTGTGACTCTTTCTTTCGGTAAATTGCCCATGATTTGCGCTATAGGTTTTGGATTAGAACGAAAACATTCAACGCACTTGAAAACTGTCTCTCGTGCCATTCTGCCAACACTTAAAATCCAATAATTTTGCCTTGAAATTGCTATGAGCGTTCTAGGTGCTACGTGCATATGAGTTTTGTGCAAATTTACAAGAAACAGCTTTGTTATCCAATGATTGTTTGGCAGTAAAATTTGATGCTTTGCATCCACCATAATTGATGCGTTTTTAAGTCTCCCACCAACTTTAATTAGCTTTGTTTTTTCATCAAAGAATGGAGCTAAAGATGCTATGCTGGATCCTTTATGCACATTTAAACCTCTTTGAAGAAAACGGTAGTCATCTGGAAATTCTCTCTTTTGAATATATACCCAAATCATTCGAGTACCATGCTGCAGCTCATCTACAGTTAACTGACCATAATTTCTGAATGTTTTGTGCTTTCTGCAGTTTCTGTAAAAACGACAGCAGTATGCAAATATGTTTTGTAGTGTCCGAAAGGAATTTTTGTGATGGATTCGTTCTATTTGGATATCATTATCGGTATTTGCTGACACTGTTAATACAGACTTCACCTTCCGACGTTCTGGAATATCTTCTGGAGCCAATGAAGGCCTTGTTTCTAACAATATCTCATCCATTGAAAGAAAATCTGGGCCGCTAAACCAAGTTGGTGTATTTAGAAGTGTTTGTAGATCGAGCCCTCTAGATACAATATCGGCCGGGTTGATACTTCCCTTCACAAAATGCCATTGTTGTATCTGTGTGTTCGCTTGAAATTTGGCCACCCTGTTCGCAACGTAATTATCCCATGTGTAGGAAGGCGATTTTATCCATGCTAGTACCGTGGTTGAATCAGTATAGTAACATACCCTTTTTATTTGATCAGGTAGTAGTGGGAGCAACTTAGCTACTAGTTCAACCATGAGAACAGCTCCTTGTAGCTCCAACCTCGCTATAGTAGTTGCCTTCAGAGGACCAACCCTTGATTTAGAACATAACAGTTGTGAGTGAATAGTTCCATTGTCCTCTACAGATCTTAAATACACACATGATCCATAGGCGTTTTGACTGCTGTCTGAGAATGCGTGCAGTTGGATGTTTCCTTTACTGCTTGGACAAGAGACATATCTTGGCAAGCTTAAATCTTTCAACATCGAAAAACTTTTCAAATAACGAATCCACTTGTTTGCTTGATCTTCAGGGACGTGGTCATCCCATGATAAATCTGTTTTCCATAGCTCCTGCAAGAATAGTTTTCCAAGAACTATCACAGGTCCAAGTAGTCCCAAAGGATCAAATAACCTTGCAAGATTGGCTAGTACGGTTCGTTTGCATACTTTCTCGTATTGATTAAATTCATCAAAGTCAAATTTGAATTTGAATGCATCCAAAGAGGGATCCCATATTAATCCCAACGTTTTGATCACTTCAGATTGATTAAATGCAACTAGTTGTTCTTTATGCTCTTCAGGAATGTTCTGCAATATATCAGGATGATTAGAACAAAATTTTCTTAGCTCAAAGTGACCCATTTTTAAGACATTGTTGACATCTGTTAATAGGTTTTTAGCCTCGTCTATAGTCTCAGCACCTGCAAGACAATCGTCTACATAAAAATTGTTTTTTATAATCTGCGATGCAAGAGGATATTGTTCCTCAACATCTTCAGCTAGCTTTACTAAGCATCTAGTGGCAAGATATGACGCTGATGCTGTACCATAAGTTACTGTGTTCAGCTGGTACAATTGGAGTGGACTGCTGCGTTCCGATCTCCACAAAATAAGCTGCAACATTCTATCACAAGGATCTATTAACACTTGTCGGTACATTTTGCTAATGTCACCCGTGAAAACATATCTGTGCATTCGAAACTTGGTTATAATGGAAAACAAGTCTGGTTGAACTGTTGGACCAACCATTAAACTGTCATTAAGTGAATATCCAGAGGTACTTTTAGCTGATGCATCAAATACCACTCTAAGCTTTGTTGATGTGCTTTCGGGTTTTATAACACAGTGATGAGGGATTACAAAATGAGTGTTGCACAGTTTGCTTTCATAAATTGGACTCATATGACCAAGAGCTTCGTACTCTCGCATAAAGTCTCCGTATAACAATTTCAGCTCTTGATTTTTGTCTAATTTCCGCTCAAGCACCAGGAAGCGTCTTTTAGCTATTTCGAGCGAGTCTCCCAAAACAACGCTTGGATCCTCTTTACATGGTAACCGCACAACGAACTGATGGCTATCATTAACTCTTACGTTTTTCTTGAAATGTTCTTCACAGTCATGCTCTTCTTTGCTCATGGTATTTGCTGACATATCATGATTTTCCGTTTCCCAGAATCTCCGCACCAATTTGTCTAAAGAAGATAGCGTAGGACCTGTAGCTATGTGGCAATGAACGGGAGTTGATGTGTCTGTTTGTATTGGTGGTATGCTTCCAGCCAATATCCAACCAAGCTTTGTATTTCGTAACAAAGGAAGATCATTTGAAATCTTGACTTCTCCTGGCAAGAATAGCTCAAAGAATATGCCGGCCCCTATCAACATGTCTATACGTTGATTTTTAAAGCTTGAAGGATCTGCCAGTCGTATATTGGGTGGAATTTTCCAGCGAGACATGTCAATATGCGTACTCGAATTATAGTCACTAATGCGAGGCATAATGCTTGCCTCTATAGTTGCCTGGAATCCGGATGTTCTTGACTCAACTGTTACATTATAGCGTTTTTCATTGAAATCCGAAAGAACTACTCTCAAATGCAGAACTACTCTTTTCAATGAAACATTTTTCAAAAGTTTTGTCGTAGTATTGGTGACAATTGTCATGAAAAGCTTTGGGTGCATTCACTTCTGTAGTCACTATGTAGTCAAAATTCAATTAGTTTTGTGAATGCAAAATTGAACTACAAACGCAATTAATCCTTTTATGTTTGTAATCTTTCGTATTTTTTTTCCGAACAGCCGATTGTGAAACGTCGAAATGATTCTAAATTAACTTTATATCTGAAATTTTTACATTACGTGGGTTGAAAATTTTTCAACTCATTTCGCAGTTGTTTCTAATGACTGGATACGTAGTTACTAAAGCAGTGAAAGCGCCCACTTGCATCTTTTCCATTTTTTTTTACATTCCATGTAGGTGATGGATGGAAAGGGATGACGACGAAGAAGAAGGCAAAAAAGAATGCAGCAAACTAACAAATTCTAAATTATTTACATATTTCTGTACTCATATTCAATTACTTTCTTTTTTCTTTTCAATTTTAATAATCACCAAACAAATTTCATAACAATTTTTTTTTCCATTTGACGTTTGATACAACAGCTGTTTTTGCATGTGTGTGTAATTTTCAGAGTAGATCTCCCAACCGATTGGGAGTAGATCTTTGGCGTTTAGAGTAACTCCAGAACTACTCTTTTTTCCAATGAAACATTAAAAATGGAAAAAGAGTAGATCTTTTCACAAAAGGAGTAACTCTTTTCGTCAATGAAAAACGATATTAGTGACGAAATCTGCCTTGCATTCTTTACCCCCTATTCCCGTTATTGGCACACTCTTGCGACGTTGCTTGAGGCCCAACTCAGTGGCAAGGGACTGGGACTGCGATAAGAAATTTAATTGTGAGCCAGAATCTAGCATTGCACGGCAAGGGATTCTCGTTCCGTTGGATGAAATGCAGTTTATAACAGTTGTGGCGAGATATACCTGACGCACTCTTTCAGGCCCTGATGCAGTATTCGCAGATTTTAAATTAAGAAAAATTTTATTACGCTTACCAACATTTGTTGAATTATCTGCTGATTTGTTGATCTGCCTATTTTCTTGCTTCGTCTGCTGTGGATGAAGAAGGGTGTTGTGTCTTCCTTCGCATTTTTGGCATCCTCGGGACTGGCATGATTGGGCGAAATGTCCTTTCTTTAGACAGTTTTTGCACAGCATCAGCTTGTACACTGCTTTGCCTCGTTCCGGACCTGTAAGAGACAAAAAATTAGTGCAATTGTATATACCATGCTTACTTGAATTGCACATAGCGCAATCGATACTATTGGCACTAGTGTAAGCGACTAACGCTGATGTTTTTTTTCTCTCTTCACGACTGCAAATTGCTTCCAATGTTTGGAAGCGTGATTCCACAAATTTGAAGAAAGCATCTAAACTGGGACTGCTTCTGGGATCCTCTAAGGTTTGTTCAAACAGCGTTCTGCTCTCCTTGTCCAACTTTTGGAGCATTAGATAGACCACTATAGGGTCCCAATTGGTGACTTCGTATCCAAGATTGGATATTGCCTGCATTCCCTCCTTTGTGGCATCATGCAATCGTCTCAGACTGGAAGCTGTCCCAATTGCTGGTGATTGTGACAGCAATTTCGACAATTGAGCTGTCAGCAGCAACCTTCTGTTATCGAACCGATCAACCAGAGTATTCCATGCCACGTTATAATTTTTGTCAGTGGGCTGGAAATGCTGTATTAGATTGTGCGCTTCTCCTGTCACATTCGCACGTAGGAAGTATAGCTTTTGCGCATCAGGAATCGGTTGGTCATGTATAAGTTGTTTAAACAGATCATAAAATTGCCGCCAGTTGAGATAGTTCCCATCGAACTTTGGCAGCTCAATTTTGGGCAATTTTATAGTTGGAGCCACTGGTGACTGTGATGGCTTCTCAGTAGATTTGGGATTATCTATTCGATCACACAGCTCCACCAACGCCAGCTCAACTCGGTCTTGCATGTCAAAATAGCGTTCGACCTCGTGAATGAATAAGTCTTGGCCGAGTCTCCTGAATAGTTCCACAACATCACTCCAACTCTGCTCAATTGACCTGGACTTTATCTTGCAGTAAGCCTCGCTTTGTCCCAGAGCCAGCTCGGTGGAAATTCTCTCCAGCGTCTTCTCAAGTTTGCTTACGAGCAATAGAAAGATCTCCTTGGTGGTCGTTATGGAAGCCTGATTATTAGTTCCCGCTGCAGATGTTTTGTTACACTCGTGTTTTATGCCTGAAATAAAATTAAAATTTTAATAACCAAAAACCTACACTATTTTTGGTAAACTTACCTTGTTCTGTCACTGCACGCGTTGAGATACGTCCCTGTACCCTGTCCACACCAATATGTCTAATGTTTGTTGTTTTTGTCCGTTCATGGACTTTTGGTGTTAAATTATTCCACGTCCTTTTTGTGTCTGAATAAGTTTTACACAGAATACTGAAAATAAAGGGATGCTGAAAATTAAAAGAATAAATTTCTTTAATAAGATAGAAAATTACCTTAATTATAATTCCGATTCTGTATGGGCATTTACACGCCCTTATGCCGGTGTGGGGCTGTCAAAAGTATATTGCCAAAAAATTTTAAAAATAAATTTATTGACACTTATCAGCCTCGTTCTTTATTTCTTTTAATTCAATAATAAAAAAAAATAGCAAATAAAATCTACCAAGCGTCATGCAAACTACAAAAAACCTGTAAAATAAATACAACACCAGACAAAACAACAACATAACATGAAACCGCATCGGTAAAGCATTCCACTCCCTTTTACACATCTAATCGACATCAATCGACATAGACCCTTACTACACGCACCGAAACACTGTGTCGATACGTGGTGTCGGTAAGGTTTTCTGGTCGTGTAAAAAGGAGATATGTCGACACAGCATTTCGCGGTATGTTGTACCGGTACAGTATGTCGATTGATGTCGATTAGATGTGTAAAAGGGAGTGGAATGCTTTACCGATGCGGTTTCATGTTTTTGTTGTTGGTTTGTCTGGTGTTGTATTTATTTTACAGGTTTTTTGTAGTTTGCATGACGCTTGGTAGATTTTGTTTGCTATTTTTTTTATTATTGAATTAAAAGAAATAAAGAACGAGGCTGATAAGTGTCAATAAATTTATTTTTAAATTTTTTTGGCAATATACTTTTGACAGCCCCACACCGGCATAAGGGCGTGTAAATGCCCATACAGAATCGGAATGACTTGCCGGTAAGGTGCATCGACAATGCTGTGTAGTTTAGGTAATACTGTACCGGTACAACATACCGCGAAATGCTGTGTCGACATATCTCCTTTTTACACGACCAGAAAACCTTACCGACACCACGTATCGACACAGTGTTTCGGTGCGTGTAGTAAGGGTAATAGTAATCAACTAAATAGAATTTTTTTTATTCATGCCAAAGCATGAATGAAAAAGGGTATGAGTAATGCTCTACAAGAGTAAAGAGCGCCGACGTATAGTCGTGGGGCATTGTTGCCATTAAAAGTATGAAGATGAATGCGTTCCACTTTCGCTGTGTGGAGGTGGAAAGATAAGATGGTAACAGGGTGGTTAGGAGGACAGATTTTTTTTTGGGAATCCTCAAAGTAGGTAACAGGTAAAGAAGTTTAAGGGGTGAGCTTTTGTTTTGTTTTCTGTTATTGAAAATAGGTGTAGGAGAAGAAAAAAGTCAGTTAGTGAGAGTCTAAAATAACAAAAGAAAATGGAAAATGAATTTTTGGGTGGGTGGAATGTCGAAACGTACAACTGGGAGCCGGCATTCATTTCCATTAAACAAAGCAGTGCGGGTGGCAGCAAAATAGCTGAGTTAAATACGAACATTTAAGTGTTAGAAAAAGTTTTTCTATAAAGCCCTTTGAGAAAGGCAGTGTAAGAGATTGTGAACAAACAAAAAGTAATAAGGAAAATTAACATCAGCGATCAGCGAAGGCCATCAAGAATTTATAGGAAGCAGAATATCCACGGGTAAGGATAAAGAATAGAATTTTGTGTGTTAGGTAAAAATGGATAGGCAGTGTAGTGTTTGTGTTTTTTTTGTGTGGAAATTAGGCAATTGTATAATGAGGTTTTTGTTTTTGGTTTAGTACTACCTTCAGGCGGTCACCAGGCCAAGGGCAAAAAGGTCGTGACCGTCCAACGTGCATAAACGGGCAACAGCAGCACCAGCACTTCAAATTAAAAGTCAACGGTTGAGACTTGCCGCAACAAAAAGAAAAAGAAAACAACAACAACAACCACCAGAACAAAGAAAAAATTTGAACCAAGGTCCGAGTTCAAGAAAAGCCCGTGGGAACACCCGGGCTTCACAAGTAACATTTTTTTTTTATGGTTATTTCGTGCAAGTAAAGAGAGAACGAGAAGGTAGGCCGTGGATTTTTAAATTCGTACGCGGTCAAAATAATTTTCAAATAATCCGCGAATACGACAAGGTGGAAATTGAGACAGCAACAGTGGCGGCCCGATTCCAGGGAAACCCCCACATTATACAGAATTGCAGCGAAGTCGTTCCAGAGGCCGAAAGCAGAATTTTAAAGAAAAATTTATATTCAATAGCGTGATATTTGTTTCGTTTTATTTTATTATTTATTTATTTAAACCTTTATTTAAACTTTTTATTTATTTTTGTCGTTTTAAGTTTTTGAATCGTTTTTTTTTTTTTGTTTTTAATGCGAGGTGTCGCGCGAGGCGGTTTTGAAAAAGAAAATTTTAGAGTATTGTGTAGTTTTGCTTGGCGAGAAAAGCCTAGTGGTTCAAAGAAGACCCAATCCCCCCCCCTTAAAGAGAGCTCTTTTTTAGGAGACGAACTAATGTAGGATAGTGCAGGTGTGATTTTGTTTCCCTGTGATAGACAGTACCCTTGCTCCTTTTTTTTTAAATCCGGCTCCGGGAAATCTCGTGCCTAAAAAAATTAACAAACTTAAACAAGTTAAATTTGGTTCGATTATTTAGATTTTCTTTTCGTTTTTTTTTGCTTTGTTTTTTTTTTGTCGTCATATAACAGAGACTGAAGAACAGGGTGATTTCTGAAGTTGGTTCACCCCATATCTAATTTCGATTTTTGTTTGATCAAGTTTGATTTTTATCGATTTTTTTTTATTATTTATCATTGATTGTTTTATTTTATCACTTTTTTTTTGTAACTCCCAAATACCATTATATGTTTTTCATTTTGCATTTTTGTTTTGTTGGAATAATAAATGTGAATCACGCTATTAGTTAATGAAATTTGCGTGTTTGAACCATTTTTAATTACGGGTGATCATGCTCTCTGAGGAGTAGAAATCACAAGGGGTGGTGAGGAGGGGGTAGTGATGCTGTGGTAGGGGTGTTGACGGTTTCTAAGCTATCGTTGGGGAATTCCAGATCATCGGCCGCCGGAGTGCCAGGTTGGGTGGGTTATAGGCCATGCTGCGCTCAGACCAGCAGCTCCTGGAGTGTGGAGTTTTTCGGTGGTGGTTGTAAAAGGCATGATTTTATGTTTTGGTCGAGGTGAGGTGCGACCGGGAAGCCAAGATCCCCCCCTACATCCGACGAGCTAGGCCGCGAAAGCAAGCATGCCAGACTTCCCGGCGTACATTCTGTTCCCTTTCCTTACCCTTCTTTTCGTCCACATCCTCTTTTCCTACCCCTCCTTTTCCTAGTATGAAGTTCCCTTTGCTTACCTTTTTGTTTTGTTTCTTTCCAGTGGTGTTCCTTTTTCCTTATCCCTCCAGTTTGCTATCCTTACCTACCGTTTCCTTCTTTCAAAATTTCCTATCCCAACATACCTACCATATTCATTTCCTTCCGATCCAATTTCCTGTTTCCTTCCTGAAATCCAAACCTTCCTTACCCTTGATCCTCTCCTTTTGCCTCGCATCAAATGGCGCCCAGACGTGTTGTCCGTGTTTAAATCCTATGTGTCGTATATCCTTACCTGTATTCGAAATCCCTAACAACAACAAATCTGATCGTAAGTCATGATTAGGGATAGCTTTTAAGCAGGCCCTATCATTTGCGACGAGACGTTTTGTTGTAGTTAGAGGAATTCATCCTATCCTCTTGTTGTAACATTATCGGTCGCTGAGTTATGAGAATCTTTTTCAAGTATGTCTTCGAGAGGAAGGTCATAGACGAACCAATCGAAATGCGACCTGATACAAGATCTTATAACACAGCAACTGAACCTTTCCACTCCCATCCTGAAAAATTTCGTTGGGTATTCGAGTCTTAAGAACTATCGTAAGTCATGAACAAGGAAAGCTTCAAAGCATACCTGTTCATTAGCGACGTAGTATCTTGGACTTGAATAACCAACAATAACCCTGTGTAGTATTAATGTCGTTTTTTTTTTTAAATTCATTAACACCACACTCCAGGGTAAAGAGATATAAACTTATAAAGAAAACCGAAACTGTTAACGATACCTCAATGAGAAAAAAAACCCACATGCACCGAAGCACACCCCCTCAAACACCCCAGCATTTTTTTTAAAATACACAAATAAATCAACAACAACAATACACACAATTTAAAATTACAATTGGGTTAGTAGGATTTTTTTTTTAGAAAATATTAGTCTTGTTAAGCATATCTAGGTTCTACATTTTCAAATATTCTATCCGTGGTTTCTTCTGAGGTTTAAATGTTAATGGGCAGATAGTCTGAGGAAGGAGGCCTGAAAATAATAACAAAATTCCACTTTAGTTAAATTCTACGATACTTTAGTTTGGTTACTTACAGCGTATGGTTGCAAAATTATAGGTGTCGTTTTTGTAGTGTTTAGTCTAGTAGCAGTGGTTTTTTCAGCGAGGAAGGTGATCTGAAAAACAATAACAAAAATTTTATATTAGTAAACAGAATAGATAGAACGTTCGGTTAGATTAGTGTTTTTGTTAGTTTAGCGTTAGGGTATTGTTAGATTGTCGTTAGCGTTAGATTAGTGTTAGTATTAGATTATCGTTAGTGTTAGTTTAGCGTTAGGATTGTATGTTTAGTGTTAGCGTGAAGTTAGTGTTAGATTAGCGTTAGTGAGATTAGTGTTAGTGTTAAATTATCGTTGGTGTTAGAATATCATCAGTGTTGGATTAGTGTTAGTGAGTAAAGTGTTACGTTAGGTTGTTGTTAAAGTGAGATTATTGTTAGCATTAGTGTTAGATTATCGTTAGCATAAGCGTTAGTTTAGTGTAAGGTTATTGTCAGTTTATCGTTAGTGTTAGTTTAGTGGTAGTAGGAGATTATTGTTAGTATAGTATTAGTGTTTTTGTTAGGTTATCGTTAGCGTGAGATTAGTGTCATAAGGTTAGTGTTAGAGTAGTGTTAAATTATTGTAATTTGTAGGTTTTAGTTTTTTTTTGGTTTATGTAATGAGTGAAAATAAAAAGGAAGAAACAATTAATAAACAAAGTAGAATAGTTACCCGCTCTATAGTTAAAAAGTTATCTGAAGGAAATCCAAAAATGTCGTTTGCTGGACACTCTCCGAAACAGGCGGTTCAGCCAAAGGAGCCAAGTGGCAGCGGTTCTCATCCACCTCCAGCGAAAGAACCCATTCCATCAGATCTGCAAAAGAAAGGAAATGAAAGTCAGTCTGATCAAATACCATCTAGTAGGACGATTAGTTTAGACTCCGTAGAGAGGCCAGACTACAGTCTGATAAGTGAGCTAGATGCAGCCAGAAATACAGGAAGTAGGGGAGAAGAGGGACCCGATTACCAAGCCATTACCGGGGTAGTACGAGGAACAAATGCGATGGAAAATAGTGAGGGTAGTTTAGTGTCTGATGAGCTGCGATCAGTAATCAATTCAGCAGTAGCAAGTGCTTGCGACGCGTACTGCGGTTCGATAGGGGATAAATTAAGCGCTACCATGCATGAATTGATGAAAGCCAGCTTTCAAGAGTTCAGGAGGGAATTCGATAATCCAGCACGTTCTAGGTCTCGTCAAACCAATAGGTCCCCACAGGGGCATGATAGGTCGTACCGAAGACCTGAAGAGTATTTGTCCGTTCCGCAAGCAAGACAGACTCAGCTGAACCAGTCAGCGAGACCGTTTGCGCCGACAGCGAACCACGGGTCGAGGGCAGCTTTCCAAGCAAATTATTATGAAGAGCGGGCTCAATTTTCAGGGAACCAAAACAGTAGGTGGAATCCTCAAGGATCATATCCTTATCATGAGGGTCCCAGAGCAAAACCTATAAAGATAGACAAGTGGGGTTTAAAGTTCAACGGCAACCCAGAGGTGCTTACCGTAGAAGACTTCGTTTTCAGGGTGGAGACCTTACAAAGCCAACATGTCTGCTCCTGGGCTGAGGTTTTGCGGTATTTTCATCTGCTACTCTCAGGTGCTGCCAACGATTGGTACTGGCAGTTCCAACGCGACCATTATCAGCCGGATTGGCAGGTACTTAAGAACGCTATAACGAGACAATTTAGGAATGCCAAAACTGATTTCGATACTTACTTACTTACTTAGGTGGGCATTACAGTTCGGGGTGAACCTGGGCCTCAACCAACATCCTTCGATAACGACTTCTATTTCGGGCGAGCTCTCTCCAGTTTCGCACTCCAAGTCGGTTGAGGTCATCCTCCACTTGATTGCGCCACCTAAGACGAGGTCTTCCCCTTCCGCGATTTCCCTGCAATGTGCTTTCGAACACCCGACGAGCCGGAGCGTGTGGGTCCATCCGCTCAACATGGCCCAACCATCGTAGCCTCGCGATGCGTACTCTTCTGGCTATGCCCATGTCGCGGTACAGCTCATACAGCTCGTTGTTGTATCTTCTTCTCCACACATTGCCTTCGCATACGGGACCAAAGATCATTCGGAGAATTTTTCTTTCGAAACGACCAAGGGTTTCCTCATCCGCTTTCGATAAGGTCCATGCTTCCGCGCCGTACAGCAGGACTGGGATGATTTAGGTCTTATATAAGGTTACCTTGGTTTTTCTGGAGAGGGTTTTGTTTCTCAATTGCCTTCTTAACCCAAAGAAGCAACGGTTGGCAAGAGTTATTCTCCGTTTGATCTCCGCACTGATGTTGTTTTCCGTGTCTACAGCGGATCCTAGGTAGACGAAGTCCTGTACTACCTCGAAGTTATGTCTGTCTATTGTGACGTTTTGTCCAATTCGTCGATGTTCTGTGTCCTTGTTTGATGACAGCATATACTTTGTTTTGCCCTCATTAACCATCAAACCCATTTTTGCCGCTTCTGTTTCAATACTCGCAAAAGCACCTATGACATCACGCTTTTTTCTTCCCATTACGTCAATATCGTCTGCATATGCGAGCAATTGCACAGACTTTTGAAAGATTGTTCCTCTGGTGTTGACGTTTGAGTTTCTTACAATCTGTTCAAGTATGATGTTGAAGAAATCGCATGACAGTTTATCGCCTTGCCTAAAACCTTTTTCGACATTAAAGGTCTCGGTGAGTTCTTTACCGACCTTGACGGAGCAGCGTGAATTCTCCAAAGTCATCCTGCATAGTCGTACGAGTTTTGCAGGGATGCCGAAACTAGACATGGCTCTGTACAGCTCGTCTCTGTAGATACTGTCATACGCGGCCTTGAAATCGATAAAAAGATGGTGAATATCGATATTGTGTTCTCGGGTTTTTTCCAAGATCTGCCGTAATGTGAAAATTTGGTCTATTGTGGACTTCTCCGGTCTAAAACCACATTGATAAGGACCTATCAAGTTGTTGACGTGGGGTTTCAGACGTTCACATATTACAGCAGACAAGATCTTATAAGCGACGTTAAGGAGGCTTATTCCTCTATAATTGGCGCAGTTGTGAGGGTCTCCTTTCTTTAGGATCGGGCATACGATACTGAGGTTCCATTCATCGGGCATGCTTTCTTTCGACCATATCATGCAGATCAGCTGGTGCATGCTCCTTTCCAACTGATCTCCAGCTGCCTTGAAAAGTTCGGCATCAAGGCCATCTGCACCTGCAGTCTTATTTGATTTAAGTTTGCATATAGCAAGCTTAACTTCTTCTAGGTCGGGAGGACGGCATTCTTGATCATCGTCCAGGCTGAATGGGGCAGTCTGCCTGACAGCGGAATTTGTGTCCTCTTCGCCGTTAAGCAGTCTGCAGAAATGATCTTTCCAGATCCTCAGTAGCGACTGTGACTCTATAACTATGTTTCCCTGCTGGTCTTTACAGGCTTGAGTTCGGGGTTTGCCACCCTGGCAGGATCTTTTTACCTTTTGGTAAAACTTCCGAGTCTCGTTCCTGTCCTGGCACCTCTCTATTTCCTCAAACGAGCGCTTCTCATGTTGCTTCTTTTTCTTTTTGAGAAGTCGGTGTTCTTCCCTTCTTCTCTCCTTGTAAATCTCGTTATACCGATCGTGAGCAGCCCTCGTTCGTGTTTGCAAAAGCATTTGTCGTGCTCTTTGCTTGGCTGCATTTGCCTGCCTACATTCTTCATCGAACCATGGGTTTCGTGTTGGTGGCCGAGTGAAACCCAGAATCTCAGAGGCAGCGGTTCTGATAGCTTCTTGGCATTGCTGCCACTGGTCTTCAATGTTTAATGCTGGCGGCATGGGATTCAAGGATAATTGAAGGGACACTCGATTGGAAAAGGCATTGGCAATCTCTTGTGATTGTAGCTTTCCGACGTCATATCTCTTCACAGCGTTAGTTCGTGCTGGTCGTGAACAAGATATCCTCATTCGTACCTTGGCTACAACAAGGTAGTGGTCCGAGTCAAAGTTGGCCCCTCGGAAAGTTCGGACATCTAGCACACTGGAAGAGTGCCTTGCGTCGATCGCAACATGGTCAATTTGGTTGACGGTTAATTGATCTGGGGATCGCCATGTGCCTTTATGAATTTTGAGATGCGGGAAGCGTGTACTACTTACAACAAGATTTAGCCCCGCAGCAAAATCGATTAGCCTCAATCCGTTTTCGGAGGTTTTGTCGTGGAGGCTATGCTTACCGATTGTGTTTCCAAAGATGTCCTCCTTCCCTAGTTTTGCGTTGAAATCGCCAAGAACGATTTTCACGTCGTATCTAGGGCATTGCTCATATGTTTCTTCGAGGAGCTCGTAGAAACAGTCTTTGGAATCGTCGTCTTTCTCTTCTGTGGGGGCGTGGGCGCATATAAGGCTAATGTTGGCGAATTTAGCCCTGATGCGGATGGTCATTATACGCTCATTGACTGGATTTTGGCTAATCACCTTATCCCTGAGTCTTCCTCTAACGACAAATCCACACCCAAATAAACGCTGTTTCTGTTGTCTGTAGCAGTCGCCATAGTATATGTCACAGTTTTTCATCTTCTTTATGCCCGGTCCACTCCATCGCACTTCTTGGATGGCGGTTATGTCTGCTTTGCAGCAGTCCAGGGCGTCCGCTAATTCTCCAGCTGCACCTAGTCCGTAAAGAGATCTTACGTTCCAAGTGCAGATCCGGAGGTCGTTGTCCTTTTTTCGTTTGCATGGGTCGTCAACTTTGAAATCATTATCGTTATCCGAGGCTGTTCGTTGTTTCGGAACAAATTATTTTTTCCGTGGTAGGGTAGTTAACCCTACGCACAACCCCCAACCTGGAGGGCCAGGTCCTTTTGGATCCCTTCGGACACAAAGGGCTGGAATATCCAGTGTCAGTACCCTGCTGCAGGGGTGTGAGTGCTGCCGTTGGCTCACCAGGAGCTCATCCGCCACCATCTCTACTTCAATACCCTGTCCTAGTATTGAAAGATCCTGAAAGACCTTTAAACCAAATATGTTGGAGTAGCTCCTTCAGGGGTTTCTGCTTTTATGGCTGCTGAAGTCCACCGTTGATTCTGTCCTTCGAATTCATCCGCTGGGACATTTACACGAAAGCTCTCGTAGACCACTGAGATTCGTGCAGTCAGTCATTGTTCGCAGAGCAATTATAGTGTTGATCGATCACAATTCTTTGTTCCGGATTCCCTTATCTCAACACTCGCACTTACTAGTTTAGCAGGTCAGCTCTGGACGGAGCATCCCAGGTCCCAGTGGATACCGCTTGGAGGTATAGTAAGCACAGTTGACGTGTACTATAAGTTACAGCATCTGGGCGCCGCCAAGTTAGCACCAATCAGAGCCTACCCGAATAGTACAACGCCCATCCACCTGAAACTGATTTCGATATCCTGCGCGAAATTATGGATAGAAGGCAGGGCACCTGGGAGTCCTGCGATGATTTCTTCGCTGCGATCTCGAAGTTAAAGCACCAGCTCAGGATGCAGATACAGGAAGAAGAGCTGGTCAGGATCCTGAAACGAAATCTTAACGAAAAGTTAGGAAACTTGGTGTACCCTCAAGCGATTTATACACTGGATCAGCTGAGGATGTCTTGCAAGGAAGCGGAGTCAGCTTTTCCTGGTCGGGTGAAAGAAGCCCAAAAGACGTTCAAACCACCGATTAGGTACAAGGTCAACGAGTTGGAAGTGGAGGATGAATCTCCATACGCGGAAGAGCAGTTAGCTGTTTTCCAACACACGGGTGCTCGACCGAAACAGAATCAAGTTACGACAGACCCTAGATCGGTAAGGTGTTGGAATTGCAAGTCGACGGGTCACTTTTACAAAGACTGTACCGCGGATCGTACCTTGTTTTGTTACAAGTGTGGAAGAGAGGGGGTAATTACACCCAAATGTCCGGTTTGCAATCCGGGAAACCGGAACCGGAACGCGAGGTCACCGGGGGAATCGCGTTCGACCCAAACCATTGTTTAGGACCCCGATTAGAAGAGCCGATAACAAGTAGCAAAGTAAAATTATTAGTCCGAAGTAAGGAAGAAGCGAATATAGAGAAGAAACGATTTGAGATCGTACCTCTGCACATTAGGTTAAGAAATTATGAAAAGGTTAGAGAGAGGATCTTTGGAAAAAGAGTAGGGGAAGTGTCAAATAGGATAAAGAAAACGCGACAGAGGTTTCAGTTACGAAAGCAAGTACGGAAAAACAGTGGCGACAGTGATCGGAACTGATTCAGATCCTCGACCGTACGCCAAAGTGGTTATAGGAGAGAAAGAAGTCATGGGGCTTCTTGACAGCGGCGCTAGTGTCAGTATTTTGGGTAAGGGTTGTGAAGAGTTTGTGGAAGAACAAAAGATACCCATTTTACCACACATATCGGGAGTTAAAACTGCCGACGGGAAAACCCAGGCAATAATAGGAAAAGTTAGTGTAAATGTGAAATATAAGTGTTTAACAGAAAAAATTACGTTTTATTTAGTTCCAAATTTGGATCAAAAGTTGTATTTAGGCGTCGACTTTTGGAAAGCGTTTCATATCGCTCCGAGTATTGTAAGTTCTATGTCGATGTTAAGTGAAGAAGCTGACTTGGATTGTGCCCATCAGCTGTCTTTACCACAAAAAGCAAAATTGGATGCTGTTAAGCAGAGATTTCTCGACCACGAACGTCATGGTTTGGGAAAAACTTCGATGATGGAACATGTCATAGATACCGGGAATGCTGACCCTGTCAAGCAGCGACACTATCCTGTATCTCCAGCGGTGCAAGCCTTGTTGTACAAGGAAATCGACAGGATGCTGGAGATGGGCGTGATTGAGGAAAGTGAAAGCCCTTGGTGCTCACCCGTTACACTTATCAAAAAGGTTGCGGCAGATAACACTGTCAAGTACAGGTTCTGCTTAGATGCCAGGAAGGTGAACGCGGTGACCAAAAAGGATGCGAATCCTCTCCCCCATATAGAAGGACTCCTTAGCAGACTGCCAGACACGTACTACATAAGCAGTGTCGATTTAAAGGATGCTTTTTGGCAGATACCGTTGGAGTTACAGAGTAGAGAAAAAACTGCGTTTGCGGTACCGGGGAGACCTTTGTACCAGTTTACGGTCATGCCCTTCGGGTTGTGCAATGCAGCTCAAAGATTGTGCCGTCTAATGGACAAAGTAATCCCTGCACGACTCAGGGACCGTGTTTTCGTGTATCTGGACGATCTCCTCATCATCGCGCCTGACTTCGAGACCCATGTCACTCTGCTAGAACAGGTAGCCGATTGCCTTAGAAGGGCAAACTTAACCATTAATTTAGCCAAATCAAAGTTCTGTTTTAAAGAATTAAAATATTTAGGTTTTATTGTCGGAGGAGGGAAGTTGAAAACCGATCCGGCGAAAGTCGAAGCAGTTGTAGATTTTCCCCTACCTAGAAACACAAGACAGGTTCGTAGGCTACTTGGTCTAGCAGGGTGGTATAGGAGGTTCATTAAAGATTTCTCTACCTTAACAGCTCCATTAACCGATATGTTGAAGAAAAAGAACGAAAAATTCAAAATGTCGGAAGAGGCGATTGTTGCTTTCGAAAAGCTGAAGTCAGCATTAACGACAGCACCAGTGCTTACACACCCCGATTTCACTAAACGTTTCTTTATTCAGTGCGATGCATCTGACACTGGAATCGGGGCGGTGTTATTTCAAAAGAAAGAAGAAGATCAGGAAAGTCCTATTTCTTACTTTTCCCCAAAGCTAAATTCCTGTCAAAGAAATTATAGCGTGACAGAGGAATGGACTTCACCGTAATCACCGACCACTCTAGTCTAAAATGGTTGATGACGATGAAGGACCTTAACGGTCGACTAGCTAGGTGGAGTTTGGAGTTGCAGGCATTCACTTTCAACATAGAGCATAGGAAAGGAAGCCTTAACGTAGTACCTGATACGCTTTCTCGTATACATGTCGAAAGTATAGAGTTAGAACAAATAGCACCATTAGTTGATCTGGATTCAGAACATTTCGAATCAGAAGAATATAAAAATTTAAAGACAACCATAGAACAAAATAGCGAAACATTGCCTGACTTAAAAGTAGAAGACAACTTTGTATATAAGAAGTCACTTCCTAGTGAAAATGATGTTTTGTCAGAACACACTTGGCGGCTGTGGATACCTTCAGCTATGACCGAGCAACTAATTGCTAATGCTCATGAGCCTCCACAGGCAGCGCACGGTGGCATAGCAAAAACTTTGCATAGAATACGTCAGTATTTCTATTGGCCCAATATGACGGTGCAGATTCGACAATACATCGCTAAATGTTCTATTTGTAAACAATGTAAGCCGTCAAATCAAGTGCAACGTCCTCCTATTGTTAATAGTTTTTCAACAGATCGTCCTTTTCAAAAGTTATATGTTGACTTTTTGGGTCCGTACCCAAGGTCAAAAAGTGGTAATTCATGTTTATTTGTATTGTTAGATCATTTTTCTAAGTATGTATTTATCAAGGCTTTAAAAGCTGCCAATGCTTTAAGTATTATTAAGTATTTGAAAAATGAAGTATTTTGTATGTTTGGAGTTCCTCAGATAATCCATTCGGATAACGGGAAACAATTTTTGGCAAAAGAATTCCAAAACTTTCTGCAAGCATACGGAGTTCGTCATTTCAGAACTGCAAATTATGCACCTCAGTCGAATGCATCCGAAAGAGTCAATAGAACACTTCTGGCTGCGATAAGGTCCTATTTGAAAGACGACCAACGAGACTGGGATCTCCACTTAGACGAGATAGCGTCTGCGTTAAGAAGTTCTGTTCACTCCGCAACGGGGGTGTCACCATACTTTGCACTATTCGGTACAAATATGATGACCCATGGAAGTAACTACGAGTTAGCACAACAACTTAATTCCATGGCAGACGGAGAAATAATGACGCTTCCCAGACACAGTCGACTTCAGTGCATACGCGAGAAAGTTAAAAGTTCCATTTTAATAGCCAATGAAAAAAGCGCTAAAACTTATAATACGCGAACCCGAGAAATAAAATATTGCCCAGGTCAAGAAGTTTTCAAAAGAAATTTTATCCTGAGTGACACTTCTAAATATTTAAACGCGAAACTTTGTCCTAAATATGTTAAATGTCGTGTGGTCAAAGCAGTAGGAAACAACCTATACGAATTAGAAAACACCAAAGGTCAACCTATAGGAGTCTTCCATGCAAAAGACTTAAAACAATAAGAGCAATGATTCGAACCGATCCTATCCCCCATCCATCCTATCACAATAACATCTACTAACCAAACATCCACTAAAATACCCAATCAGCATTAACCATCCTTCACTAAACCATACATCCAACAACCCATAAATATACCCATTTCCATTTTTCACATCCATTTCCATTTTTCACATTCACTCCCGATACTAACAACATCCAACTAACAACATTTCGGTTATCACAACCCATCCTCAAGAATCATTCTCAAAAGCAATATTTATCATGCCAAAGTTTATAAGTTTCCGATTCAGTTTGGTTGCACATGCACATAGTACCTTAGATTAATGTTATGTATTTGTTTATAGAGTTATTTATTTATAGAGTTATATATTTATGGAGTTATTTATTTATAGAGTTATATTTATATAGTTATAGAGGGTATTATCTCACTAGCAATATTTAAAATCTGTGATATATACACTTTAAGTGGCTAAGTACTGTGATATTAGGTAGTAGTTATTTATTATAGTTTAAGTTATTTATTTATTTATTATTCTATGTACTTAGTGATGTCACAGATTTTGTTATGAAAGTGAGTTAGTTATTTATGTTATTTATTTATTCATGTACTATGTATCATTGTAAATATGTATGTATATATGTGCACCTAGGTTCTGTTGACTATAGTATTAAATTACCCTAACCACGATTAAAATCCTTAACACAAAAGTAGAATGAACCGAAAGAAAAATCACCGAAAAAAATAAGCGAATGTTGACTTAAGATAGATCTTAAAACTATAGGAAACAAAAAGGGTGACTCACATGCAAGGATTCGCAGTGCTTTGATTTTAGGGCAAGTAATCGCATCGTTTATCGTTTATCTACACTTGTAACTCTGTCTATTGTTTTTGTTGATCGTGTTCGCGATTCCCGGTTTCACATCCAAATTAACTCCTGAAAACATAAAGAAAAGATTGTATTAGAAATGCATAGTATTAAAAGGTTATTAAATACCTGTATGCCCGGCTAGCTCAGTCGGTAGAGCATGAGACTCTTAATCTCAGGTAATCGTGGGTTCTTCCCCACTACATTCCTGAATTGTTTTTCTCAGATGTTAATCACTTTAGCGAATTAAAATCGAGTGCCACCTTTTTCTGACAGTCGGAGCGACTTTCGCGAATCAGGTGTTTTGTTACACTCATGTTTTATGCCTGAAATAAAATTTAAATTTTAATAATGTAACGATGCATTTTATACATCGCTACATGCTTACGCCACCACCACTCTATAATGCCTTTGAGCTAGGAACTCGATGACCACACGCCATCCAGTAGCAAGAACTACGAAACACCTATATCTGAGGCACAAGCCGAAACCAGGAATTATACGACAAAGAATACCCGAGGCACAAACTGCATACCCACCCTCAGGGTATGCTACACTAAATGCCTCAGATATGCTACACTAAATGAATAGCATAGGCCCAGGCGCAACCGTGGAGAATATGGAACATATGTTTCTCCAGCAGTGTAGAATACAACCTACACGGCCCACTGGCCAATGCACAGCAGCACACGACCACCGTGTGTTTAGTGTAGACTTCAGCAACAGAGTACATTGGGTGTACTATGGATAAGCAGAGCACAGCAGCGATGGAGACACAGGCAATGCAATATAAATAATAAGAGGCAACAACAAAATATATGGAAAAGTGTACGCCGGAGAGGTATAAATAGGGCGAGCTGTGCCAAAGAAAATTGAGTCAGCCGGCACCGGCGGAACGGTGCACATCCATCTCCTGGTAGAAATTCCGACGCCGTAGCAACCAGAGCAATACCGCTCGGAGAACCCCGCCACCGTTCCCGAGTACCAGAAGCCAGCATCATTTGCAACCACCACCGCCGAATCGACAGAAGCAAACCGACCGTTGAATCCACACAGGGCCCTAGGGTTCTTGTGATCGTTGCCGGAGGGCAGATAAAATACTCAACCGCTGACCCGCTGAGGGAAAGTCGAGATCTTACCGCACAGGGACAGTAAAGCGCCTGTGATCGTTGCCGGAGGGCATTTAATAATACTCACCCGCTAACTCGCGAGAGGAAGTTGGGATCCCCACAGAGCCTAAGGGTTCTTGTGATCGTTGCCGGAGGGCAGTTAACAATACTCTACCGCTGACCCGCTGAGGGAAAGTTGAGATCTTACCGCACAGGGACAGTAAAGCGCCTGTGATCGTTGCCGGAGGGCATATAATAATACTCGACCGCTAACTCGTGAGAGGAAGCTGTGATCTCCACAGAGCCGAAGGGTTCTTGTGATCGTTGCCGGAGGGCAGTTAACAATACTCTACCGCTGACCCGCTGAGGGAAAGTTGAGATCTTACCGCACAGGGACAGTAAAGCGCCTGTGATCGTTGCCGGAGGGCATTTAATAATACTCGAACGCTAATCCGCTCTCTCCTACAGGTTTACCGATACCGAATTACCGACAGCTGAATTACCGTATTACCGAAAGCCGAATTACCGATACCGATTTACCGACAGCCTAACCAGAGAAGCCAACGGGCGTTCCTGGTATTGACGCTGACCTACCACCACGCCTGGAAGAAGGCGTATAGGAACCGTAAAAGATAAAGAATTGTGAATTATATTTAATTGTAAGATATATAAAAGAAAGTTTGCGAGAATAAAAGAGTTTCTGACCTTCTATGCGAAGTTTTCGTGTTTTTATTCGCCGACCCTGGACAGCCGTGAGTGATACCTCGGCTGGGAAACCAAAAACACATCACAATTTGGCGCCCGAGCAGGGACTATAGGTCCATTCCACGAGGAACAGAAACTCTTTTAGCGAACTATAAACCGAAAACGAAACCAGCCAATCATGTCAGACTCCGAAGAAAGCTTCGATGTTTACGCGAGCATCGGAGCAATTTATCTGCTCAGCAAGGAAGAGCTTAAAGCACGAATGAGCCAGCAAGGACTCGATACTGAGGGATCGATAGCCGTCCTTAGAACAAGATTCAGCGCTCATATTAAAGAGGCCAGAATGAGAAAGTCGCTGCAAAATCTTTGCGCAGACTTGGAGAAGGTCGTTACCACCAGAGAGTACGACAACGCACCAGCTACAGACACCGGAACCGAACCAGCAACGAGAGCGCCCGGCTATGCGGAACTACGGTTTGAAGTACCGTCGTATAGGCCACCGCCGCTCGTTCACACGCCTAATAGCATTACCGAGGCAACCAGAGGCGGCATATCCGCAGAAAACTTACCAGACCAAGCAAGTACGACACGTGGGATTACCCCCTCCGCCAACCGAACTACGGTGAGAACCACCGGTAGAGTTGTGCTCAGCTACGAAGCTGAAGTTATGAACACGGTGCGTAAATGGGGACTGAAATTTGATTCGCCTGGTAACGCCCCAGAATTCTTAGACCGTCTCGAAGAATTGACTACGTGTTACGACCTGCGCCCAGACGACGTAGTTAAAGCATTGCCAGAGCTCTTACGTGGCACTGCGCTAGAGTGGTATCGCATTAACCGCGACCGCGTCAAAGTATGGAGCGAATTTCGGAGCGCCTTTCTCGAACACTTTTTGCCCGCCCGTTACTTATGCAAGTTAGAGGACGAAATCATGCGGAGGAAGCAAGGCCCCCGTGAGAAGGCAAAAGATTTTATTCGGGGCACGCAATACCTGATTCACCGCCATCCTCGCATAAGCCTGATGGACAATATTGATCGCATTTATGACAGCTTGCGTGCAGAGTACCATTTGTACATAAAGAGGCGCGATTTTAAAACGCTCGAGGAGCTTATGACGTTGGCAGAGGAGTACGAGTATATCCAAGGGGAGGATCGTAACTCGCGCCACGCGTTAAATCGCCCTACGCCAGCTCTGAACCGCAATGCACCGCCGTACCGCCCGCTACCTGACAACCGCCCGGGTTTCCCAGTTCAACGCCCCGATCTCGATCGCCCTAATGCCAATAGGCCGATACTACCCGCTAACCAGTACGACCGGTCCACGCACTGCTGGAATTGTAAGCAGCGTGGACACAGCAAAAGCAACTGCCCGAGGCCTTTCCGACTCTTTTGTTCCTACTGCGGAGAGGACGGGATACTAACCGAGGACTGTAGATGTCATCCGCACAGGGCAGCAGTTATGAGCAGTCAAGTTAACCGCTGTTCAACCCGAAAAATCTGGTACCGAAAACCAGGAAATTCAAGAGCACTAAATTCAAGCGCCTTGACCACAACCACGACTAAGCCGACCCCGCTGACTCAAGTAAGACCGAATAGACGACTTACCCGAACACACCAGAAACAGCAGGACAGCTGTAGGAAATACCAGCCACCGCCAGAAACGAAATCAACTGAGTTAGACTCACGTTGTTTTGTGACGGTACAGGTCCATGGTCAACCAGTAAGGGCTTTGATAGATACAGGAGCCACCATGTCATTTATTAATGAAAATACGCGTCGGTTGTTACACCGAGCGAAGACACCCGCCCACTACTATCGTCATCTCACTTACCTCGCCAACGGAGACGTGGTTGTCAGCCGAGAGCACTATTTACTCACGATGGCTATCGCCGACCAAGACATTCATGGAAAAGTGACGTATATGCACCAACTAGCGTATGACATGGTCATCGGTGTAGATTTATTACGCAAGGCTGATTTCCGTATGACTTTGCGAGGTCATGAAATCCCTTGGTCTGACATTAGCTCTGAAGAACCAAGAGACCGACTGTTTGGTGGAAACAATGTGTTGACGCTGTCATGCGATACGCATAGAGTAACCGCAACGCCTGCCGTCCGGAGCGAAAGATTAAAAACGTTGTACCAGTTGGGACAAACGAAATCTCAGGATACCGCTCAACAAGAAAATAATACTATAAGATCTAACATAAAGGATCTCAAAAGGTTCTCATCATCAGAATGCAGTATAAAAGCAAGGGCTGAGGTGGATATTTGCCATTCAGCCAGCGACCGCCAAAGGACCAACATGAATTCCTGCGAAGAGGAAAAAGAAATAGCGCAGCCCTGGAAAGGGCAAGGGACGATGTCCTCTCGTTTAAAACCCGGCCAACGACAACCGATTTGTCTACCTAAATTACCGCATCCCGAACCCCGCGACAAGACAACCGCCGGCACCGCAACCCCGAAGAAGCGCATTGCGCGCACCCCAAAGGAGCCAAAGGTCAGGCAACTGACTAGGGCAGCCGCAGTAAGGCCATCAACCAGCCGTGGAACTGCGGGAAGGAAGGGCACTGCACCGGACACAAAGGCGGCACAGATAAAAGCAACCCGAGCTGTGGTACGGACAAGGCTGCTAAAATCCGTGCGCGGCCTTAAGCAACCAAGCACTAGCATGCTTCCATCAGTTCGCGACGCGGCTATGGTCACAGTGACGCACAACGCGCCGAAACCCTCCGTGCCTACCACACGCCCGTCAACCCAGAGACGGCCGACTCCCAATAAACCGGATCATTTTAAGGGGGTCGAGGTAACCAAGCACGCGTTATATAATCCGCACCGCCGACGACAACGATTCTTCTTCAGACGGAGGAACGGAAAGATCGTGGTGAATATCGTTCGACGTGGGTTCGCCGTACTAACCCACGAACCTACGGGAAGGAAGAAGGAGGTTGCGTTTGACCCGTAAAACCGCCGTAGAAGCCCATTTTGGTGCAAGGAGCACCGTATAGTTTTTTGTTTAGTGCATGAAGCACGTCACAGTTTTTTTGTGCAAGGAGCACGTTAAGTTTTTTTTTTGCAAGGAATTGTTATTTATTTTGTTATTAAGCTTGTTTTGTTAAGAAAAAAAAAAGGAAAAAAAAAGAAGAAAAAAATATACAAAAAAAATATATAAAAGAATAAAAAAAGGAAAAAAAAGAAGATAAAAAAAAAAAGTACAAAAAAAATAATAAAAGAAAAAAAGAGAAACAAAAAAAATATATAAAAAAGAGAAAAATAAGCAAAAAAAAATATAAAAAGAAAAAAAAGGAAAAAAAATATATATATTTAAGGAGGTTAAGACGAGAAGGTTCTCGCCTCCAAAAGGGGGGTGGTATGTAACGATGCATTTTATACATCGCTACATGCTTACGCCACCACCACTCTATAATGCCTTTGAGCTAGGAACTCGATGACCACACGCCATCCAGTAGCAAGAACTACGAAACACCTATATCTGAGGCACAAGCCGAAACCAGGAATTATACGACAAAGAATACCCGAGGCACAAACTGCATACCCACCCTCAGGGTATGCTACACTAAATGCCTCAGATATGCTACACTAAATGAATAGCATAGGCCCAGGCGCAACCGTGGAGAATATGGAACATATGTTTCTCCAGCAGTGTAGAATACAACCTACACGGCCCACTGGCCAATGCACAGCAGCACACGACCACCGTGTGTTTAGTGTAGACTTCAGCAACAGAGTACATTGGGTGTACTATGGATAAGCAGAGCACAGCAGCGATGGAGACACAGGCAATGCAATATAAATAATAAGAGGCAACAACAAAATATATGGAAAAGTGTACGCCGGAGAGGTATAAATAGGGCGAGCTGTGCCAAAGAAAATTGAGTCAGCCGGCACCGGCGGAACGGTGCACATCCATCTCCTGGTAGAAATTCCGACGCCGTAGCAACCAGAGCAATACCGCTCGGAGAACCCCGCCACCGTTCCCGAGTACCAGAAGCCAGCATCATTTGCAACCACCACCGCCGAATCGACAGAAGCAAACCGACCGTTGAATCCACACAGGGCCCTAGGGTTCTTGTGATCGTTGCCGGAGGGCAGATAAAATACTCAACCGCTGACCCGCTGAGGGAAAGTCGAGATCTTACCGCACAGGGACAGTAAAGCGCCTGTGATCGTTGCCGGAGGGCATTTAATAATACTCACCCGCTAACTCGCGAGAGGAAGTTGGGATCCCCACAGAGCCTAAGGGTTCTTGTGATCGTTGCCGGAGGGCAGTTAACAATACTCTACCGCTGACCCGCTGAGGGAAAGTTGAGATCTTACCGCACAGGGACAGTAAAGCGCCTGTGATCGTTGCCGGAGGGCATATAATAATACTCGACCGCTAACTCGTGAGAGGAAGCTGTGATCTCCACAGAGCCGAAGGGTTCTTGTGATCGTTGCCGGAGGGCAGTTAACAATACTCTACCGCTGACCCGCTGAGGGAAAGTTGAGATCTTACCGCACAGGGACAGTAAAGCGCCTGTGATCGTTGCCGGAGGGCATTTAATAATACTCGAACGCTAATCCGCTCTCTCCTACAGGTTTACCGATACCGAATTACCGACAGCTGAATTACCGTATTACCGAAAGCCGAATTACCGATACCGATTTACCGACAGCCTAACCAGAGAAGCCAACGGGCGTTCCTGGTATTGACGCTGACTTACCACCACGCCTGGAAGAAGGCGTATAGGAACCGTAAAAGATAAAGAATTGTGAATTATATTTAATTGTAAGATATATAAAAGAAAGTTTGCGAGAATAAAAGAGTTTCTGACCTTCTATGCGAAGTTTTCGTGTTTTTATTCGCCGACCCTGGACAGCCGTGAGTGATACCTCGGCTGGGAAACCAAAAACACATCACAATTTGGCGCCCGAGCAGGGACTATAGGTCCATTCCACGAGGAACAGAAACTCTTTTAGCGAACTATAAACCGAAAACGAAACCAGCCAATCATGTCAGACTCCGAAGAAAGCTTCGATGTTTACGCGAGCATCGGAGCAATTTATCTGCTCAGCAAGGAAGAGCTTAAAGCACGAATGAGCCAGCAAGGACTCGATACTGAGGGATCGATAGCCGTCCTTAGAACAAGATTCAGCGCTCATATTAAAGAGGCCAGAATGAGAAAGTCGCTGCAAAATCTTTGCGCAGACTTGGAGAAGGTCGTTACCACCAGAGAGTACGACAACGCACCAGCTACAGACACCGGAACCGAACCAGCAACGAGAGCGCCCGGCTATGCGGAACTACGGTTTGAAGTACCGTCGTATAGGCCACCGCCGCTCGTTCACACGCCTAATAGCATTACCGAGGCAACCAGAGGCGGCATATCCGCAGAAAACTTACCAGACCAAGCAAGTACGACACGTGGGATTACCCCCTCCGCCAACCGAACTACGGTGAGAACCACCGGTAGAGTTGTGCTCAGCTACGAAGCTGAAGTTATGAACACGGTGCGTAAATGGGGACTGAAATTTGATTCGCCTGGTAACGCCCCAGAATTCTTAGACCGTCTCGAAGAATTGACTACGTGTTACGACCTGCGCCCAGACGACGTAGTTAAAGCATTGCCAGAGCTCTTACGTGGCACTGCGCTAGAGTGGTATCGCATTAACCGCGACCGCGTCAAAGTATGGAGCGAATTTCGGAGCGCCTTTCTCGAACACTTTTTGCCCGCCCGTTACTTATGCAAGTTAGAGGACGAAATCATGCGGAGGAAGCAAGGCCCCCGTGAGAAGGCAAAAGATTTTATTCGGGGCACGCAATACCTGATTCACCGCCATCCTCGCATAAGCCTGATGGACAATATTGATCGCATTTATGACAGCTTGCGTGCAGAGTACCATTTGTACATAAAGAGGCGCGATTTTAAAACGCTCGAGGAGCTTATGACGTTGGCAGAGGAGTACGAGTATATCCAAGGGGAGGATCGTAACTCGCGCCACGCGTTAAATCGCCCTACGCCAGCTCTGAACCGCAATGCACCGCCGTACCGCCCGCTACCTGACAACCGCCCGGGTTTCCCAGTTCAACGCCCCGATCTCGATCGCCCTAATGCCAATAGGCCGATACTACCCGCTAACCAGTACGACCGGTCCACGCACTGCTGGAATTGTAAGCAGCGTGGACACAGCAAAAGCAACTGCCCGAGGCCTTTCCGACTCTTTTGTTCCTACTGCGGAGAGGACGGGATACTAACCGAGGACTGTAGATGTCATCCGCACAGGGCAGCAGTTATGAGCAGTCAAGTTAACCGCTGTTCAACCCGAAAAATCTGGTACCGAAAACCAGGAAATTCAAGAGCACTAAATTCAAGCGCCTTGACCACAACCACGACTAAGCCGACCCCGCTGACTCAAGTAAGACCGAATAGACGACTTACCCGAACACACCAGAAACAGCAGGACAGCTGTAGGAAATACCAGCCACCGCCAGAAACGAAATCAACTGAGTTAGACTCACGTTGTTTTGTGACGGTACAGGTCCATGGTCAACCAGTAAGGGCTTTGATAGATACAGGAGCCACCATGTCATTTATTAATGAAAATACGCGTCGGTTGTTACGCCGAGCGAAGACACCCGCCCACTACTATCGTCATCTCACTTACCTCGCCAACGGAGACGTGGTTGTCAGCCGAGAGCACTATTTACTCACGATGGCTATCGCCGACCAAGACATTCATGGAAAAGTGACGTATATGCACCAACTAGCGTATGACATGGTCATCGGTGTAGATTTATTACGCAAGGCTGATTTCCGTATGACTTTGCGAGGTCATGAAATCCCTTGGTCTGACATTAGCTCTGAAGAACCAAGAGACCGACTGTTTGGTGGAAACAATGTGTTGACGCTGTCATGCGATACGCATAGAGTAACCGCAACGCCTGCCGTCCGGAGCGAAAGATTAAAAACGTTGTACCAGTTGGGACAAACGAAATCTCAGGATACCGCTCAACAAGAAAATAATACTATAAGATCTAACATAAAGGATCTCAAAAGGTTCTCATCATCAGAATGCAGTATAAAAGCAAGGGCTGAGGTGGATATTTGCCATTCAGCCAGCGACCGCCAAAGGACCAACATGAATTCCTGCGAAGAGGAAAAAGAAATAGCGCAGCCCTGGAAAGGGCAAGGGACGATGTCCTCTCGTTTAAAACCCGGCCAACGACAACCGATTTGTCTACCTAAATTACCGCATCCCGAACCCCGCGACAAGACAACCGCCGGCACCGCAACCCCGAAGAAGCGCATTGCGCGCACCCCAAAGGAGCCAAAGGTCAGGCAACTGACTAGGGCAGCCGCAGTAAGGCCATCAACCAGCCGTGGAACTGCGGGAAGGAAGGGCACTGCACCGGACACAAAGGCGGCACAGATAAAAGCAACCCGAGCTGTGGTACGGACAAGGCTGCTAAAATCCGTGCGCGGCCTTAAGCAACCAAGCACTAGCATGCTTCCATCAGTTCGCGACGCGGCTATGGTCACAGTGACGCACAACGCGCCGAAACCCTCCGTGCCTACCACACGCCCGTCAACCCAGAGACGGCCGACTCCCAATAAACCGGATCATTTTAAGGGGGTCGAGGTAACCAAGCACGCGTTATATAATCCGCACCGCCGACGACAACGATTCTTCTTCAGACGGAGGAACGGAAAGATCGTGGTGAATATCGTTCGACGTGGGTTCGCCGTACTAACCCACGAACCTACGGGAAGGAAGAAGGAGGTTGCGTTTGACCCGTAAAACCGCCGTAGAAGCCCATTTTGGTGCAAGGAGCACCGTATAGTTTTTTGTTTAGTGCATGAAGCACGTCACAGTTTTTTTGTGCAAGGAGCACGTTAAGTTTTTTTTTTGCAAGGAATTGTTATTTATTTTGTTATTAAGCTTGTTTTGTTAAGAAAAAAAAAAGGAAAAAAAAAGAAGAAAAAAATATACAAAAAAAATATATAAGAGAATAAAAAAAGGAAAAAAAAGAAGATAAAAAAAAAAAAATACAAAAAAAATAATAAAAGAAAAAAAGAGAAACAAAAAAAATATATAAAAAAGAGAAAAATAAGCAAAAAAAAATATAAAAAGAAAAAAAAGGAAAAAAAATATATATATTTAAGGAGGTTAAGACGAGAAGGTTCTCGCCTCCAAAAGGGGGGTGGTATGTAACGATGCATTTTATACATCGCTACATGCTTACGCCACCACCACTCTATAATGCCTTTGAGCTAGGAACTCGATGACCACACGCCATCCAGTAGCAAGAACTACGAAACACCTATATCTGAGGCACAAGCCGAAACCAGGAATTATACGACAAAGAATACCCGAGGCACAAACTGCATACCCACCCTCAGGGTATGCTACACTAAATGCCTCAGATATGCTACACTAAATGAATAGCATAGGCCCAGGCGCAACCGTGGAGAATATGGAACATATGTTTCTCCAGCAGTGTAGAATACAACCTACACGGCCCACTGGCCAATGCACAGCAGCACACGACCACCGTGTGTTTAGTGTAGACTTCAGCAACAGAGTACATTGGGTGTACTATGGATAAGCAGAGCACAGCAGCGATGGAGACACAGGCAATGCAATATAAATAATAAGAGGCAACAACAAAATATATGGAAAAGTGTACGCCGGAGAGGTATAAATAGGGCGAGCTGTGCCAAAGAAAATTGAGTCAGCCGGCACCGGCGGAACGGTGCACATCCATCTCCTGGTAGAAATTCCGACGCCGTAGCAACCAGAGCAATACCGCTCGGAGAACCCCGCCACCGTTCCCGAGTACCAGAAGCCAGCATCATTTGCAACCACCACCGCCGAATCGACAGAAGCAAACCGACCGTTGAATCCACACAGGGCCCTAGGGTTCTTGTGATCGTTGCCGGAGGGCAGATAAAATACTCAACCGCTGACCCGCTGAGGGAAAGTCGAGATCTTACCGCACAGGGACAGTAAAGCGCCTGTGATCGTTGCCGGAGGGCATTTAATAATACTCACCCGCTAACTCGCGAGAGGAAGTTGGGATCCCCACAGAGCCTAAGGGTTCTTGTGATCGTTGCCGGAGGGCAGTTAACAATACTCTACCGCTGACCCGCTGAGGGAAAGTTGAGATCTTACCGCACAGGGACAGTAAAGCGCCTGTGATTGTTGCCGGAGGGCATATAATAATACTCGACCGCTAACTCGTGAGAGGAAGCTGTGATCTCCACAGAGCCGAAGGGTTCTTGTGATCGTTGCCGGAGGGCAGTTAACAATACTCTACCGCTGACCCGCTGAGGGAAAGTTGAGATCTTACCGCACAGGGACAGTAAAGCGCCTGTGATCGTTGCCGGAGGGCATTTAATAATACTCGAACGCTAATCCGCTCTCTCCTACAGGTTTACCGATACCGAATTACCGACAGCTGAATTACCGTATTACCGAAAGCCGAATTACCGATACCGATTTACCGACAGCCTAACCAGAGAAGCCAACGGGCGTTCCTGGTATTGACGCTGACCTACCACCACGCCTGGAAGAAGGCGTATAGGAACCGTAAAAGATAAAGAATTGTGAATTATATTTAATTGTAAGATATATAAAAGAAAGTTTGCGAGAATAAAAGAGTTTCTGACCTTCTATGCGAAGTTTTCGTGTTTTTATTCGCCGACCCTGGACAGCCGTGAGTGATACCTCGGCTGGGAAACCAAAAACACATCACAATAACCAAAAACCTACACTATTTTTGGTAAACTTACCTTGTTCTGTCACTGCACGCGTTGAGATACGTCCCTGTACCCTGTCCACACCAATATGTCTAATGTTTGTTGTTTTTGTCCGTTCATGGACTTTTGGTGTTAAATTATTCCACGTCCTTTTTGTGTCTGAATAAGTTTTACACTGAATACTGAAAATAAAGGGATGCTGAAAATTAAAAGAATAAATTTCTTTAATAAGATAGAAAATTACCTGGCAATTTGTTGATGGCTGGAATGGCTGCTGGTGCTGGCTGACAGAGTAGTAATATACCTAAACTACACAGCAGTGTCGATGTACCTTACCGGCAAGTCATTCCGATTCTGTATGGGCATTTACACGCCCTTATGCCGGTGTGGGGCTGTCAAAAGTATATTGCCAAAAAATTTTAAAAATAAATTTATTGACACTTATCAGCCTCGTTCTTTATTTCTTTTAATTCAATAATTAAAAAAATAGCAAACAAAATCTACCAAGCGTCATGCAAACTACAAAAAACCTGTAAAATAAATACAACACCAGACAAAACAACAACATAACATGAAACCGCATCGGTAAAGCATTCCACTCCCTTTTACACATCTAATCGACATCAATCGACATACTGTACCGGTACAACATACCGCGAAATGCTGTGTCGACATATCTCCTTTTTACACGACCAGAAAACCTTACCGACACCACGTTCCACGTATCGACACAGTGTTTCGGTGCGTGTAGTAAGGGTAATAGTAATCAACTAAATAGAATTTTTTTTATTCATGCCAAAGCATGAATGAAAAAGGGTATGAGTAATGCTCTACAAGAGTAAAGAGCGCCGACTTATAGTCGTGGGGCATTGTTGCCATTAAAAGTATGAAGATGAGATGAATGCGTTCCACTTTCGCTGTGTGGAGGTGGAAAGATAAGATGGTAACAGGGTGGTTAGGAGGACAGATTTTTTTTTGGGAATCCTCAAAGTAGGTAACAGGTAAAGAAGTTTAAGGGGTGAGCTTTTGTTTTGTTTTCTGTTATTGGAAATAGGTGTAGGAGAAGAAAAAAGTCAGTTAGTGAGAGTCTAAAATAACAAAAGAAAATGGAAAATGAATTTTTGGGTGGGTGGAATGTCGAAACGTTCAACTGGGAGCCGGCATTCATTTCCATTAAACAAAGCAGTGCGGGTGGCAGCAAAATAGCTGAGTTAAATACGAACATTTAAGTGTAAGAAAAAGTTTTTCTATAAAGCCCTTTGAGAAAGGCAGTGTAAGAGATTGTGAACAAACAAAAAGTAATAAGGAAAATTAACATCAGCGATCAGCGAAGGCCATCAAGAATTTATAGGAAGCAGAATATCCACGGGTAAGGATAAAGAATAGAATTTTGTGTGTTAGGTAAAAATGGATAGGCAGTGTAGTGTTTGTGTTTTTTTTGTGTGGAAATTAGGCAATTGTATAATGAGGTTTTTGTTTTTGGTTTAGTACTACCTTCAGGCGGTCACCAGGCCAAGGGCAAAAAGGTCGTGACCGTCCAACGTGCATAAACGGGCAACAGCAGCACCGGCACTTCAAACTAAAAGTCAACGGTTGAGACTTGCCGCAACAAAAAGAAAAAGAAAACAACAACAACAACCACCAGAACAAAGGAAAAATTTGAACCAAGGTCCGAGTTCAAGAAAAGCCCGTGGGAACACCCGGGCTTCACAAGTAACATTTTTTTTTTATGGTTATTTCGTGCAAGTAAAGAGAGAACGAGAAGGTAGGCCGTGGATTTTTAAATTCGTACGCGGTCAAAATAATTTTCAAATAATCCGCGAATACGACAAGGTGGAAATTGAGACAGCAACAGTGGCGGCCCGATTCCAGGGAAACCCCCACATTATACAGAATTGCAGCGAAGTCGTTCCAGAGGCCGAAAGCAGAATTTTAAAGAAAAATTTATATTCAATAGCGTGATATTTGTTTCGTTTTATTTTATTATTTATTTATTTAAACCTTTATTTAAACTTTTTATTTATTTTTGTCGTTTTAAGTTTTTGAATCGTTTTTTTTTTGTTTTTAATGCGAGGTGTCGTGCGAGGCGGTTTTGAAAAAGAAAATTTTAGAGTACTGTGTAGTTTTGCTTGGCGAGAAAAGCCTAGTGGTTCAAAGAAGACCCAATCCCCCCCTTAAAGAGAGCTCTTTTTTAGGAGACGAACTAAAGTAGGATAGTGCAGGTGTGATTTCGTTTCCCTGTGATAGACAGTACCCTTGCTCCTTTTTTTTTTGAAATCCGGCCCCGGGAAATCTCGTGCCTAAAAAAATTAACAAACTTAAACAAGTTAAATTTGGTTCGATTATTTAGATTTTCTTTTCGTTTTTTTTTTGCTTTGTTTTTTTTTTGTCGTCATATAACAGAGACTGAAGAACAGGGTGATTTCTGAAGTTGGTTCACCCCATATCTAATTTCGATTTTTGTTTGATCAAGTTTGATTTTTATCGATTTTTTTTTTATTATTTATCATTGATTGTTTTATTTTATCACTTTTTATTTGTAACTCCCAAATACCATTTTATGTTTTTCATTTTGCATTTTTGTTTTGTTCGAATAATAAATGTGAATCACGCTATTAGTTAATGAAATTTGCGTGTTTGAACCATTTTTAATTACGGGTGATCATGCTCTCTGAGGAGTAGAAATCACAAGGGGTGGTGAGGAGGGGGTAGTGATGCTGTGGTAGGGGTGTTGACGGTTTCTAAGCTATCGTTGGGGAATTCCAGATCATCGGCCGCCGGAGTGCCAGGTTGGGTGGGTTATAGGCCATGCTGCGCTCAGACCAGCAGCTCCTGGAGTGTGGAGTTTTTCGGTGGTGGTTGTAAAAGGCATGATTTTATGTTTTGGTCGAGGTGAGGTGCGACCGGGAAGCCAAGATCCCCCCCTACATCCGACGAGCTAGGCCGCGAAAGCAAGCATGCCAGACTTCCCGGCGTACATTCTGTTCCCTTTCCTTACCCTTCTTTTCGTCCACATCCTCTTTTCCTACCCCTCCTTTTCCTAGTATGAAGTTCCCTTTGCTTACCTTTTTGTTTTGTTTCTTTCCAGTGGTGTTCCTTTTTCCTTATCCCTCCAGTTTGCTATCCTTACCTACCGTTTCCTTCTTTCAAAATTTCCTATCCCAACATACCTACCATATTCATTTCCTTCCGATCCAATTTCCTGTTTCCTTCCTGAAATCCAAACCTTCCTTACCCTTGATCCTCTCCTTTTGCCTCGCATCAGTTTGTTGGCTTGCTTCTGTGTCAACAACAGCTGTCTTGGAAACTTTCTGAGTTCGTGCCTTTCCCTCAGCAGAAGTTTCTTGAAGTCCTTTATCTATTCCGTCTATGCGAATGTTAAGATCACTTAGCATTCGCTCTTTGATCTTTCGTATTGCTTCGTAGTAGTCTTTTTTGAAGTATGGATGGTCAAGCTGTTCAGCGAATTTTTCCCGGATAATGCTATCCGTCTCATCGAAGCTCTGCCAATTTGCTTCTAAATTGGCCCGACGCTCCAGCAAATAGCTTAAGGTTTTCCTTGTTTCGGAATCCTTTGCATAATTGCCGCTTATGCGGCACATTTCTTCTCCCAACCTTTCCTGGTTTTCTGAGTAATACTCCAAGTCCATTACACTAACACTTTCTGCTTGACTCATTTTAATTTTTTCTTTAGTTCTTTCGTTCACACAACACTTAACAACGCAAACAACAACAAAAAAAAATCACTTGAAATTACAATTATTTTAAAGAAAACAAAATAAAGCAGGCAACTAAACTTTTTTAGTTAACTGTCCGGTCACGGTCGCCAAAATGTAAAAAGTAGAAACAAGTACGAATACAACGACGCGACGGTGTAGAAAGAGGAAACAAGTATGAACGCAATGACGGTTTAATAAAGACTCGAATCAGTCAACACATTTTATTTTTCGATTGGCAATACATTTTGGTTTTGGCAATACACAAGAATTGCAAGCATGCAAAACTGTGTTGCGCGTGCAATACCTCAACTGTGGGACCAGACATTTATAATTGATACACGATATGCGTGAACCTGAATTATTGAATTGTTCCCACAATTGAAGTATTGCTGACAATACTTTTAACATATGTGCTGACATTACTTTTGACAACTCCAAATAAACCCGATGGATTTAAACCGCATTGCGTTGTCGGGTTCAAATTTTTACATCCGGATGTATTTTGGGTTCGTTCGCATACTATAGGGAAATTACAATTATTGCAGCCAAATCAAGCAAACTTACCTAGATTTTGACATAAAAAGTGTGCTTTATATATGTTACGCGAACAAACCCAACCCAATCTGTCAAAAGTAAAAGGTGAAGTAAAAGAAATTATTTGTTGTATTTTGTTTTCAGAAAATGGCTGGAAATTCAAAGATTCTTTTTGATGGACTCGAAGAAAGCGATCATGAGCTCACAGCGTTAATCAAACAGGAGAAAGTACGTCAACGATATGGCCTAGAAATGATTGAAAATAATGGCTTCCTGGTAAAAGGTAGGACAAACAAAATGCAATCAGTTTAAAAAATTTAGTAGACTTATTTGTGTTGTATGTTTGAATTCAAGGTATTATGGTGGCAATCAATTCATTGAACAGATTGAGGTTCTCGCTCAAAAACGTGCACTAGCAGCCTTCGATTTAAATCCTGAAGAATGGGGTGTGAGCGTGCAGCCCTACTCAGGTTCTCCAGCAAATATGGCAGTATACACGGATTCATTGCAACCTCACGATAGAATCATGGGCCTTGACTTACCTGATGGTAGACATTTAACTCACGGATTCATGACTGCAAACAAAAAAATATCTGCCACATCGATATTCTTTGAAAGTATGCCATACTTGCCCGAAAACAGGTTATTGTAAGCACAACAACCCAAAAAACGCTTCGTGGTCCTCGTGCAGGTGTAATCTTCTTCCGAAAGGGTGATATTTCCAGTCAATACCAATCGTCGTCCGATGTGAATTTGTTTTGTTAGTAAAGTTGTTGACGTAATTATTCCTAGCATTAAAATTTGTTTTTCTAAATTTAAGTCCTTATCTCTGTTTGCTGGTGTTATTTGCGTAGACTCACTTACATGTTTTTGCATATGGAGATGCAAACCCAACAGTCGGCGCAAGGTCGTCGCCCAGGTATACCACATCAATCTAGACCAGCCTCCGATATCACAGACATCGGGGCCTGTGTCTGTTGAGTCACAACACAAACCACAGTGACTACGGAGAAGATTTCCGACGAGGTTTTCACACTGAGCTGAAAGTTGACCAATCGGAACATGGACCGCCCCAGCCAACGCATCTTTCAGAAGGAGTTTTTTACGCGTCCTTAATTCCCGGAATGCCTATGCATCCAAGTGTGATGCAAATGACTGGAAACCCACCTCAGGTAATCAGAAATATTAATTTTGTGCTGATTTTGATTACTTTTCTTTTGTATCAGAACAACCAACCGGGAGGCAGCATCACACAAGGATATCCACAAAACAGAGGCAACACCGGACATCTACAGCAACAACAGCAACAAATGTCCAACCAATAGCAACAGGGACAAACAATCCATTATCCCCGTCGATTATTTTAGTTGAAAAATAAAATTTGTTTGATTAGCGACATTGTTTGATTTATTTTTAAGAAAAACTATATTTGGTTTCGCTGAATTTGATGTTTTTTAATAAGACGGTGGTACCCGTGGCGTGATGGTTAGCATGTCTGCTGTAATCCAGACGTTCGTGGATTGAATCCCAACGGAGGCAAAAATGATTTTTCATGGATGTGGCCTTTCTCGAGGAATTGGTTAGTCTCGATTAGCCGTTCCGAACCGGCAGAAAATGTTGTCGATTGTCTGGTGGAGCAGCAATTGGCGGAATTTCCATTTCTTGAACCTGCAACATCATGAAAAAGATAGAATATAAATATTTATATTTAATTAATCGACAATAGTAGTTAGTTAGTTAGTTTAGTTTATATAACTTTTTATTTAACTTGATTAATACAAAGTAATACAAAATTATATTTTTTAGCAGAAAGTCTTAAGGTTATGGCAGTAAGCCGTCTACCAGATTGACATTTTTTGTATTGATAAACATTATTTATTATATAATTAATTAGTTTGAAACAAAATTGATGTAATTAGAATAAACTTTAAGTTAAAATGTATTTTGTAACTAAAAATCTCCTTCTCTTAATCGATTTCTGTATTCCAAAGCAGTTTTCGTATATCTATAAACTGGTTCCCATCCTCGATCACCATTCAAAATACCCATTATATCGTCTTTTGTTAAAGTATTTACTCCAAAGTAGATCCTTCGAAGTTCATTTAGCATCGGACACACAGCAATAAAATGAAAAATGTCCTCCTTCTCACCCCGGTTGCAGATATCACATAAGATTGGTAATTCGGGTCGATGTGGTACGTAATTTAGTGGGATCTCGGTTTTATTCTTATCCAGAAAGTAAATGTTGTCTTAAGATCATATTTCGCATTACTGTAGTACATTCTGTGTTGCGAGGACTGTGCCTCATTCATGTATTTGTTGTATAGATATTTTCCAGCTTTTTCCAGAATGTGTTCAAATTTCACCCTCAGTGAAGAGGCTCCATCACAACGGTCAAAATTAATGTCACATCCATAGCAATTAGCAAGTTCTTGCCACTCTTGAATGCAGTGTGAGTTATTTGCTATCATGTGCCTTAGAATAATCTTTGGTAAGCGGCGCTCTTCCATCTCCATCACTTTAAGTACATATTTGAAGTGTAACCTCAACGTTTCTAAGATAAGGGGTGGGCAACTTGTCTCCAGATGAATCATGTAGTTTGGGGTGCTATTAGGTAATCTAAATATTCGTTTAATGCAGTACCGTTGGAATTTTTCTACTGGCTCAAAATAGCTATGCCCCCAAATTTGTGCAGCATACAGGAGAACCGTCTGGGCAGTTGCTTGTATAACTTTTTGCTTAGAGCTATGGGATACAAATTTGTTTTGGATGCAGGGACGCCAGACTGAATTAATAGCCCGTTTAGCTTCTGATAGTTTAACTTTCAGGTGTTTTTCCATATTCAGATTAGCTGTAATCAGAACTCCTAGATACTTATATTCTCTTGTAACTTCGATAGATTGCCTTTGGAAGGTCCATGCTTCGTTTCTCGAGAGTCTGCCACCTCCGTTCCTAAATACGAGAATTTTTGTCTTTTCAAGATTCACTGATAAATTCCAGGCTTTACAATACTTTTCAAGTCTGTTGATCATAAGTTGCAAACTTGTAACTGAACTAGCAAGAAAAACAATATCGTCAGCATACATAAGTCCTGGAATCATAGTGCCGTTAACCTCAACTCCACCACCAATATCATCTGTTATATCATTTATAAACAATATGAAAAGAAGTGCGCTTAAGGTGCAGCCTTGCTTCAAACCCATCGTAGTTTCAAAATCATCAGATAAACCTTCACCATCCCATACCGCAACTTTATTATTTCCGTATAAAGCTCTTATGATGTTCACAATTTTGCTACTTATACCAATCTTATATAGCTTGTAAAAGAGTGCCTCGCGTGGAATAGAGTCAAATGCTGATTTGAAGTCCACAAATATGGCATAAAGTTTCATATGTTTTTGTTTGTACATTTGAGCAATATTTATTTAAGTGAAAACTTGATCAACTGTAGAGTAATCTTCTCTAAATCCAGCTTGAAACTCGTGTAAGATGTTCTTATTACTGATCCAGTCTTTAAGTCTCTTGTAAATTAGAGCGGTAAATAGTTTGCAGGTTGTATTGAGAAATGAAATTCCTCTGTAGTTTGCTGGATTTGTATGGCTTCCTTTTTTATGGAGCGGGAATATTATTGATTTTTTAAAGCTTTGTGGGAAGTCTGTGCTTTCGAAAAGTCGATTATACTCTTTTAGAAGAGCTTGTGCGAATTCAGTAGTACAGTTTTTGTAGAATTCGAAGGGAATCCCATCTTCTCCTGGGGCTTTGTTGTTCTTAGCATTGTTCAATACTTGAAATATTTCAGATAGTTCAAAGGGTTCATCTAGAAACACATCAATTATTTGAGGCTCTGCATACTGAATATCAAGCGACGTCTGAGCATTATTTAAAAAAAAAATTTTTCAACGCGAATTCAAAATGGCGACTTATTTCTTGATTAAAAATGGAGTCGTGGTCAGTCGTGGTGAAGTTCCAAACTTCAATAAATAAAAAAAAAAAACAAGATGACATTTATCTTTGACAGTTTGCAAAATATTGCAAAGTCTTGTAATGTTTTATTTCTCTTTTTATCCTTTTGTTTTTGTTTAAACATTCTCATTTATGATGGCTTTATAGTTTATAGTCAACAAAGATTAGTCGGTGTACTGTGGTGTTCAATACTTTATCTTCCAGCAGGTAGTCAAGGGCTGTAATAAAGAGCAGACGACTCAAGACGCTTCCTTGGTGTACACCTACTATGACTTGGAATGTTGCGATGGCTCCAACTGAAAATCTAAGCTTTCTCACCGCTTGCGAAATCCTCAATAATTCGCACATAGCCTCTGGAACTCGTCATTGTTTGAGGATCACCCATATTAGATCTCCTGGTTGAAAGCTTTTTCGATTTCAACCAGCCCAACATACAAATCATCTAAGTAGTAACAATGCTTTCCCATTAGAATTCTTATACTTTGGATTGCATTTGTTATCAACTTCTCCACAACAAACCCGCATTAGTTATCAGAAACCTTTATTATATTTTGTAACCATTCAACAATCGTCAAAATGTGAGACTTCAGCTTGATGGAACAGTAGTTATCGCAATTTCGTATATCTCCTGTCCTTTATACATTGGTAGAAGGTAAATTCCTTCTTAAACTTAAACTTCTTTGAGTGTGATGTCGGGAATTTCCATGGTTTCGAGAAAATAATTCGTTTAAAAGTCCATCACAATACAAACATGCTCACCAGCCTAATTACCCCTAAGCAGATTGCACCTTAGCCTCGTTATTGGTGTTATAACCGGCCATTGCCTCATATGTCGAAATGCCGCAAGGCTCAATGTTCCATCAAAGGACTTCTGCGGAAACTGCATGGACGAGGAGGAGGAGGTAACCGTTCCACATCTTCTTTGATCATGCCCTGCCCTCTCTGAAAGATGTAAGATGCATATGGAACAGCTCGACAATCCAAGTGATCTCTTCTAAAAATGGTTTTATCTTTTCAGGTTAAACATTGGACTTCTCTTAATCGCGTATGCTTCATTCTATTAAATGTTATAGAAAATAACACCGAAGATGCAGTAAAACCCCTGAAAACTCTTTAAAAGCGCACTCCTCTGCCTCGAAGAAACAAACAACAGCAGGGGCAAAGTTGTTGTCAAAGAACAAACTATCATTGAATAGAGGTCGTAAGGTTTATTTCAATGTTTTTTTTTATGATTGATAGAGATTAAAAGTAGAGATGATTATTTTTAAATCTAAAAAGCAAACTTTGACTATCTACTGGGTACAAAGAATTAAATGCAATTCGGAGTCAGTCTCAATAATTTTGGACATTTTCCCCACTTTCGAACTAAACTATTACATTTGAATCAGTTCCACTATTGATTTTAGAATGAATTATATCTCCCTTTTTAATGGTGATCGACACTACGTGCTTTGAAAATGTAAAAATAAAAAAAAGTTTTTTATTTAAAAAAAAATCAATAATTGTGCTTCTTTATTAATTGGAAGCTTTGACGAAGATCTTTTTGTTTTGTATTTCAATCACATTTATCGTTTTTCTTGCCTTTTGATTTGTTTTTTTTTTTCTATATAATCATAGTTCTTGTTGTTGTTAGATTGAAGGGCGGGTGTGTGCACTTCAGCCAAATCTTCTTCCACAAGAGCGACAGATAACTTGACATTGTTTTCGGTCCATAGCATCTCCTTCCTGGGCAGGAACTCCATTTAGAGCTGGTCTTGACGAACGCGGACATGAAATGCCCGCCAGCAGGAATGTCGATATAGGGATATAAATGCGAAGACGAGAACGACTTGCAACAAACTCGACAATACCCTCAGCACGAAGGGCACGTTGCCACGATGGCAGGTATTGTTGCTTAATGCGGGAATGTTCAGTGGTTAGGTCGTTAATACGCAGCACAGCACTATCTTTTTTGCCATGCATACCCTTCTGGCCCTTTATCGCCTGAGCTTCAGCACTAAATAATTCACCCACCGATTGTAACCGTGTAGTGTAGTGGTTCTCCGGGAAGTTTTCACGCACAGGTGAAATATAGTACTGCACCTTATGATTGATCAATTTCTTGCGCAGGAATTCACCTGCCTCAAACATAAATGGAATCTCATACAATGGACAGTAGTTTCTGCTACGCGGCTAAGGTTTCATCTCACCATCTCCGTCAACACACCGCGAGTCATGTCAACTGGTGGGCGGATACTAGATAGGAAGACTTTCTTAACTTGACCGTTGGCCAACTTAACATTGATGGCATCGCCATTGAACACTTCGACGACAGTACCACTGAAGTCCTTTTCCTTTGAGTATTTAACTCAAAGGAAAAGGACTTCAGTGGTGCTTTGGATTGATAATCCTTCCACAGACGGAGACGATTATTCTCCTTGGCTTGACGTTCAGCAGCTCGGAGTTTGTCCGCACCTTAAAATAAACAAATGGCTCTGCGTTAGTTATTAAAAACAAACGACGACGAAAGGAATTTGCAAACTTTTGCATGTCAAACCTTCATGAGTCTAGAATTGCACCCACAGTGCTATCAAATTTGACATTATCTTACTCCTTGATAAACCTTCGTATTCTTTTCAACAAATAATGCACACTGGAATGTCCGAACACATTTGTTAACGCAGGAAGCAAATCGGTAATGTTGCTGTATATTTGATATGACATCAATGCCTTCACAAATTTACTATAGCTGTCTGAGCTGAGCGTTTCTTAAATCTGAAATTAGTTTGAAATCTAACGATTACACATTTAGTTGATCATAAGACTCCTCACCAATTTTAAAAGTTCTACGTGGTGAGTAGGCAATTCTTGACTACTTTGTTCCACTTTTCCAATGGTTGGTTTGTTAATAATTATTAAGAATTTACTTATGAAGTTCATTGCAGTTGGAGCTGTCGATGTAAGCTTCCCTGCCGCTCTAAAGTAATCCTTTGGAGTCCAACCAGTAATTGTATTAGTAATATCTATTTCCCTGGAAAACAATTCGAATAAAGAAATTTATTTGAAAATTATTTTGTTGTTTTGTTATACCTACATAGCTTCAAAGTGTGCGCTTTTAAATCTATTCTTTGACTCTAAAACCAAGGTGGGATCTGAAAATTGTTTTGGCCTAGGAATGGGCTCGTCAGTCACCAAAGTTTTGATGCTGTTGAGTGCCTTTGAGGTGCTTCCTAATCCACGCTGAAAGCTGACTTAGCTGTCCTGGTTGATTTAAACGCGCATCACAGAGTAAAATAGCACAATAGTCGTTTCTGTGACGAATAACACGACCAATAGCTTGATTAACTGCACGTGTAGCCTCTAAGGAGTATCATGACTGTCCGCTGAGGAGCTGCAAAAGCAAACAAAAAAATGTATCCAAAAATATCCACATTAATTTTATGTTACCTACCTCGTTCTCTTTTGTGCGATTTCCATCCAAGTATTTTTTCTTAAGCATAACTCATGGATCCTTGAGACGTGGAAATGGCAAACTGGTAATTATCACTGCACGACCATTGCTATCAGCAAAATCAAGACCCTCCGAAACTTTACAACGGCAAACGGCCATAAAACATGCCCCCTTTTGTTTGTCGATGGATCCCGAATTTTTTCATATAATTCAATCACGGTTTGATTGAAAGCGTCTTTGGTGTGAGGTTCAACGAAAATTTGTTTATGTCTGGAAATTTGAGACGAAATACTACTCGCGTGCCATAAATCTACGCATTTGTTCATAAGTAGATATATGATGACAAAACAAGATTCATTAAATCTAGACTGGGAATCGCTTTTATACGAGACATTGTGTTTGCAAGTGTGAGACTTCTTTTCCAGATAAGCTAAGAATTTGTTGTCGTGTGTAGTGGAGTGTTATCACATTCAATTCATCTTACACACCAATTGGGTTAGAATTTGTACACCTATTGTACAGCACTTCACGATCGAAATATTTTTCAGAAACTTTTCGACAAAAATATTTTTCACGACAAACAAAGTTGGTTTGTTTTTGTTTTGCCTATCTGTCAATAACCTACCACACCAGGTGCTATCGTGTGGGGAGTTTAAGGCTATGTGCAAACTAGTATGTTCTGAAAAACTTAACAAAACGCCTGCATCGGTATGAAATTTTTTACTAATTTTTGTCTTTTTCAGTGAAATACTGGTCAAAATGAAAAAAAAAGTTAATTCCTGCAACTTAAATTCACTTTTCTATGTTCTAGGCCGCATGAAAATTAAAAATTATCGATTTTTTTGCAACCAAAAAAATTATTTTTACTTTTCAAGCTCAACTGATTTTTTTTCTCTGACAAATCAATGGCGGCCAATGGCGGGTGTGGTAAATGAGGGTTCCCGGTCGAGGGTTCCCGGCACAGAGCAGATAATACAGAGTATCCACTTCCACCCCTTCAACACGAATTCAATATGGCGTCCTATTTCTGAAAAAAAAAAATGGAGTAGTGGTAAGATTCTAAACGTCAATAGAGAAGAAAAAAAAAACATGACATATCTTTGACATTTTTATTTTAGAATAAAACTTGGAAGTCGAAACACGAATGAAGAAATATTGATATTTTATTTATTGTAAGTACCTATAGCTAAATTATTATTATTACTATACGAACACATATTCATTTTCACTTCTATCTTCTTCAATAGAGAAAGCAGTTTTTGGAAAATGCAATCAAAAACATGACCGTAGATGTAATTGGCGAAATGGAAAAAGCTATACACATTTACAAATGAAAGACTCGCCAGTAAAAAATAAAATAGAGGCCCTTCTTCTTGCAGGAAACATCGATTTTGCAAACAATTTAATACAAATTGGTGGTTCAAAAGTTGTCTTGGAATGTCTTAGAACTAACAACACCAAGCTTTGTGTCTGCGCTGCATATGTGATAGCTGAACTGTCACAAAACAATCCATTCTGCCAGAAACATTTTCTTCAAGCTGGCGCTCTCCAAGATCATGGTGTGTATCAAAGAAGACAGAGACGGGTATGTACTACCTTCGCATCACATAACCAGCCGCACATGCAATACAATACCGTAGACCAGACGCGTCTGGCAGGAGCTGTAACCCAAAACGGTAGCTCACCAACGACACTTAATAACCAAAATGGTCAAAGTAGTTTCCAAAACCTAAGAAATCGGAGAACAAAGATGCCTGCATGAGTTGCGGGTTATAGAGTGGAATTAATTTGTTACCTTCTTTATATGTGTATTTATGTTTAATGTCTAATTGGTTTCGTATTAAAGTATTTTATTTTCAAAATTTGTATACAATTTGTCTGTGGGTTTTTTCTTTGCGAACAAAGGGAGCAATCTAGTGTAGCTTTCATTGGGCGTTTTTCTATTTTCAAACGATTGTGAAACATCAGGCAAGCTTTAAAATTTGCTAACCATCAAAGGGGGTCATCCTGGTGTGAAAAAAATTTCACAAAAGTTTTGTTCTACTATTGAGACGAAGACGTTAGAGACAAACCCGGGGCTACGAGATTTCGATCGGTGGAGCTTTGAATCAATGAAATCAAACACAAAACTTTCGATTTGGAAGGTCTGTACCTTACGCTTAGATTCCTTGACTCTATTTACAAACGAAATTCTCCTTTCCATGCATAATAATCATCAAGCCAAAGCTAGCTTTTCTGCAGCGCTTTTATGTTCTTAATTTCCACTTCAAACTGCTGAATCTGAAATGGAACACTATTGTACATGAAAACTGTAATTGATCAAGATAGAAAAAAACCTTTTCAAAATTCTTCTTCAGCTTCACTGGCGGCTTTCTTAAATCCTTCATTTGATGTTCGTTCAAGGTACCCTTGCAACTCAGCTTGAAGTTTAGACCACATCAAACTATTCAAATCTGTTTTTCCAAATTCGTAGAGATACCTAAAATTCAATAAACCATGACAAATTATTCCCTCTTAACAAAAAACACAACTTACCAAAAGAACACAGGTGCCCAGCTGTTGAAAACAATGTGAAATCGTTTTTCGAAGCAGGAGTTCATTTCAATGAGATACTTGTTCAGAGTGTCAACTGCTTTGAGACTTTGAGCAAGGAGATGTACTTTGGGATCGTGTTTCTTGGAAATTTTATTTCTGCTTTTTAGTTGTCTTATAGCTTGACAAATTTCAAGAACTTCACCAACTTCGGATTCCACTGAAGAATTTTTGTATCCAGGCAGTTTTCGATGCGAACGTTGCGGTTGGTACTGTTGTAGTTCCATTGCAAGGAATGGAGTTAACGGAGACATCGCCTTCAGGCCGAGGTTTAAACAAGTCGATAGTGTGGCACAGTGTGCCTTGGCTTTTGTTTTGCCTTCGGAAATTCCTGGTTTTGTGGATTCCTAAAAAAGATCACATTCGTCACTCCAAAATTGCTGTAACTATTAGTTTTCTCACCAAGTAAACGTCACAGAAGTTTGTGTAGAAACAATTCTTCAAAGACCCAACGGCTGTGTGGAAGTTATAATTCTCCAAGCTGCTTTCAAAAATCTGCAATGTGTTTACTAAGAGGCTTAGAATCCACTGGTCCATTGACTTTCGCATTTTTCTTTTGCTTCGGTTCTATATCCTTGCAATGGTAGATTACCCTGATTTCCCAGAGGAACAACCATAATCTCTGTTGGCACTGGCATATTTAGGTGAGAGTTCCCTTGGTTTCTCGCAAAGCTAATGTTATGTCCACTGAGTTCACGAACGGACGTTTCTTCTTGAGAGAACTCTGGAGGAGATCATTTAAAACGTTGTAAAGGGTATCACGACTCACGAGAAAACTTGTATCTAAAACAGATAGGTTTAATTAGTATTCACAAATTAACTTCACGCATGTAACCAACCGTAGATAAGATGTACGATTCTTTTGAAAATAAAAAAGTTTAACAATTGGTTTATTAATTTTCCCGAATATTATTGAGCAAAAGCTCTTTTATTTTGTAATCAATTCCTCGGTTGGATATAAATTATTGGCTTAATCGATTTCGGGTCATTTATTTACGTAGAAATGTCATTAATTGGCCTACCACACCAGATGCTATCGTGTGGGGAGTTTAAGGCTATGTGCACACTGGTATGCTCTGTAAAACTTAACAAAGCGCCTGCATCGGTATGAAATTTTTTACTAATTTTTTTCTTTTTGAGTGAAATACTTTTCAAAATGGAAAAAAAAGTTAATTTCTGCATCTTAGTCCCCTATTATATGATGTCTCACGAGACATGTCTCATTTTTGACGTTCCTTTTAAATTTCCATCCCGTGAGACAATCACTATTACATGTTCAATTTTGAAGGCTCACGTCTCAAATTAGACAATTCTTCATTTCTCTTTCAATCCTTTTCTTGTTGTCACTTTATAAATTTCAAAGTTCTATTTTTCTCTAAATAAAGTAAGTTGCTTGATAAAATTACAAAAATATCAAATTGGTTTTACAACTTTTTATTTGAAAAATAAAAACAAGACCACAACGAAAATGAAAAAAAATTCAGTTGACGCTCATTTGACCAACACAAAAAATGCATTAAAGCAACATAGCAAAAACGAATATGGGAAAAGAGAAACGTCAATATGAGACTGCTAAAAATCGGCACGGTACTCATCGGGAATTTTTTTGTGCATCTCATTTCCTCATATCTCCTTTCTTTTTCGCACTCATGTGAGACTGGGCTCGTGAGACATCATGTAATAGGGGACTTAGATTCATTTTTCTAAGTTCTAGGCTGTATGAAAATTAAAAATTATCGATTTTTTTGCAACCAAAAAAAAATTTTTTACTTTTTAAACTCAACTGACTTTGTTCTGTGGCCACACACAATGGCGGCTGTGGTAAGTGAAGGCCAGTGAGATCATCCGGGTGGGGTCATCCGGTTTAGCTTAGCTTGTAGGCAAAAACGCACTACCTTGCTGAGTGGACTCTCTGGTCACAGAGCAGATAATACAGAGTATCCACTTCCACCCCTTCAACCCGAAACACCCGCAAAAAATTTTTCAACACGAATTCAATATGGCGTCCTATTTCCTGATAAGAAAATGGAGTAGTGGTAAGATTCTAAACGTCAATAGAAAAATAAAAAAAAAACATGACATCTTTGACATTTGAGAATAAAACTCGCATGAAGAAATCTTTATTTATTGTAAGTATTACTAAATTATTATGTATCCAACTATATTTCGATTATCTTTCAGAAACAAGAATTGTTCTGATTCAAACACTAAAATCATCACAACAAACCGAGCCTTCGATGAAACAACATTCTTTACAGAGTTCTATTTGTCTGACAAACACCATCCTGCCAAACAAATTCCTGCCTTCAATGATTTGCATTTGGACGATCAAGTTGCTTTGTTAAGTGTTCATGCTGGCGAGCATCTTCTTTTGGGTTTGTCTTGGCGATCTATGCACTTAAAAGAAATCTTGTTGCTAAGAAACAATTGCGTTAACTATAACAAAACATTGTCCAGGTGTGTTTACCGACAAAATTTCTTCCCCGATTACGTTAAAATAAAAACAAATATTTTACATTCCAGATGCAAGACTTTCACCCAATTACAACATTATCAAGTATCCACTGACAACTCCATGAACACTCCAAAGAAGAACAAGAATCGAGTACTTTGTTCAGACGTGCACGAAAACATGCAATTTCGATTATCGCAAGCATGCTGGGAAACTGCAAGGGTCTTCAGAGACTGCGAATATTTTACATTTAAAGCATTTGTAGAAGGTTGAGGTGATAGACAGGGAAATCAATCAACAGACTAAGGTGAGTGCCAATAAATTGTTTTGTAATAATATTTGTTGACTGATTAACATGTCATCTTCACTTAGGATGCTGATTTCGATGAATAAGAAGCGGCCGAACCATAACCAGCCGGACATGCAAAACAATTTAACACTAAATAACCAAAATGGTCAAATCAGTGTTTCTTCTACACCTGAGAAAGCGGAACGTGAACGAAAGATGGTAGAGATACTGTGTTCCCTGGAGAACAAAGATGCCTGCATGAGTTGCGGGTTAAAGAGTTAAATTTTTATCCTTCTTTGTATGTGTATTTATGTTTTATATCTAATTGGTTTCGTACTAAAGTATTTTATTTTCAAAATTTGTTTACAATTTTTTTTGCTACGAGCTTGTCGATTGTTGATATTTCTACAATTTTTAAAAATCTTGGCACAATCAAAATCTTTACATTCCAGTCTCTTGTTCATATTATGCTGAGTTCATAAAGCTTTCATTTGTCTCTGTAGCACAATTATTAACGAATTACCAACAGTTTAAGTTTATACTTTGGTTTGTGTTAAGAAAAAGTGGAAACTTAAACTGTTGACAATTGGTTAATAATTGTGCTACAGATACAAATGAAGGCTTTTTTAGCTCAGCATAACGTAGACAGTATTTTGGCATTTTAAGATTTTCATTGTGATAAGTTTTTCAAAAATTGTCGTCATGGTTTAATGTCGACTTCCAATCAGCTAACTTTTTCTGAAAAATCAAAAATATTTGGTGATGAATGGCTACACTTACGGTAACGAACTATACATTTTCGGAGTCTCTATTGTATTAGCTACAAAGCTCCATCATGAGATTTTCAATGCGAGCTATATTTCAGAAAAGTTTAGTTCAAAAGCTATCATTTTCTACTTTTTTTGCCTAAAACCAATCGAAACGGCTTTAGATAAGGAATTTCTTCAAAAAAAATTTTTTATTAAAAAAAAACTACACAGAAAATATATACTTTATAGCTCTATGTCTATTAATACAGCTGTTACTCCAAAAAATGTACCAAGAATTTCTATCAAAATCAGAAATTGAAACACTCTTCGTGTATTTGGTGGCGTCACTTGTATATGAATAGACATACAGCTACAAATTATATATTTCCTAATCAGGTATTGCATTGACTACAAACCTGCATCATCACATTTTCAATTAAAACAAAATTTGAAAAAATTCCCGATCAAAAGTGATTTCACTTGCCATTTAAATATGGTAGCATAGTAAAAATCACTTTTAATTTGGAATTACAATAACAAACTGCAGTAGTATTTAATGCTTCCAAAAACCAAAGCTGTCTCTCGTCGTTGAAGAGAAACCAACCCCTCTTGCCACTGTTATTCTGCCATACAAATAACGCATAGGTCTTATCAGCTATCACAGTTTTATTGTTTTATCATCCGAACAATATTGATGAAATGTATAACCTATATTAATAAGCAATTCTATCGCTAAGACGCGTTTGATATACATATTTAAAACTATCAAATCTGTTACAGCAAACTTCATCACTTCTCAATCTCTCCCTTTAATTAAATGGTAAATTGTGCATGTAAATATATGCATGTAAAAGGTGTCTCTTCGCTGTCTTTATTTCTCCTTCGATGGTAGGGTTGTTTACATGCATCTACTCGTCGCAACACCTCGGCTTAAGATAGGTCGAGTTTCTCGAGATTGTGCAAGTCCTGTGACACGGTACTGGGTCGGAATTCAAAGCTATTTCAACTTCTGGACATCGCAGATAAGGGTCCACGCTTTAATGGACACAGGATCGCCGCTTTGTAGCTTCACCACTAAGTTGTAAGCTCGTTTTTCGAACTCTTAGTCTTCATCGAACCTTGAATCGAATTGTTTTAGAAAATGACTCACCGATTCGAACGTTAGACTTACCTCTTCTTTGACTCTTTGCAGAACGCTTGTAAGCCATGAATGAGAGGACTTTGTGATGCAAAACTAGGAAAACTATCTTCCAAGTGAGCTATGGAAATGCCAAACTGTGTACCCCAATCGCCGACGTTGTTGTGACGGATAACATGATGTCCTAGGAACTCCAAAAGTCGGCAAATAGATTCGCCGATAATTGTTGACCGCAAATGTCCAATATGCATTTGCTTGGCAATATTCGGCAATGAGAAGTGAACTAGAATTCGTTTTTTGGAACATTGCGGTGGTTGAACTCCGTTTTTAAGAAAATGGTTGATTGCTTTCACGGCATAATTTCTAAAATAGAGATTTAAGTTCAACTTTAGCCAAAAACTCAACGGAGGACGAAACTTACTTATCTAAAAAGATGTTGATGAAGCCCGGTCCGGCTACTTCCACCTTGGCTATAATTTGTGATGTTTCCAGATTGGCAACTATTGCTGCAGCAATGTCCCTCGGTGGTTTCCCTTGGCCAATTGCTTTTCAGGCATTTGCAATTGACATAGCACTGTTGCACTGATAGTCACCCATATTTGCCGACACGGATATCACTGCTTTTGCTAGTTCGTCACTCAGTCCCGGAAACGCCTTTGCAATCGCCCTGGAGAAAAGATCGGTCAAATGTTCATGAATGGACATCATTTCTTCGGGCCTGCTGCAGTTCATTTTCTCTGCTATTGCTATGGGCAGGCGGTGGCCTCGAACATTGATAACAGATGTAATCACATATCCACTTCATCACTCGCTTGCAATCTAGAGCGTCTAGATTTTGATTTGGTTCTTCAATTGCTGCTAATTGTTCTATACAATGGTGGTCGAATGAGAAAAAACAAAAGAGTAGTTTCGGAAACTTTTCCAAAATATTTGCTTGTTTGCCTATCTGTCATTATATGACCTACCACACCAGGTGCTATCGTGTGGGGAGTTTAAGGCTATGTGCACATTGTTATTTTCTGTGAAACTTAACAAAGCGCCTGCATCGGTATGAAAATTTTTACTAATTTTTGTCTTTTTGAGTGAAATACTGGTCAAAATGTAAAAAAAAGTTAATTTCTGCAACTTAAATTCATTTTTCTAAATTCTAGGCTGTATGAAAATTAAAAATTATCGATTTTTTTGCAACCAAAAAAAAATTTTTTACTTTTTAAACTCAACTGACTTTGTTCTGTGGCCACACACAATGGCGGCTGTGGTAAGTGAAGGCCAGTGCGGTTTTCCGGGTTGCGGTTTTCCGGTTTGACTTAGCTTGTAGGCAAAAACGCACTACCTTGCTGAGTGGACTCTCTGGTTCTACTCTGTGATCTCTGGTTCTACTCTGTGGTTCCCGGTCTAGATTAGCTTGTAGGCAAAACGGCAAGGTAGTGCCGAAGTTGACTCTCTGTGCTGTAAACTTTATATTTCTAGGGGAATGTGGTTACATTCATGCACCTAAAATATGTTTGCCCGTGGTCTGGCTAATGTTTAAATGAAAAATTTTTTTAATAATAAAAGAAATTTATTATTAGTTGGAGTATTGTGATTTAAAAATCAAAAAAGAAAGTTTTTGTGACCTTCACTCCATTATGCGTTTCGCCCAGGTGCAACAATGGGCTCATCAGTTAGATGTTGTTGCACCCTTCTAATACGCAATGTTTTGGTCGATGTTTACCGACACCTATATAAAGTTTACAGTGCAAAGACACTGTAAACTTTATATTTCTAGGGGAATGTGGTTACATTCATGCACCTAAAATATGTTTGCCCGTGGTCTGGCTAATGTTTAAATGAAAAAATTTTTTAATAATAAAAGAAATTTATTATTAGTTGGAGTATTGTGATTTAAAAATCAAAAAAGAAAGTTTTTGTGACCTTCACTCCATTATGCGTTTCGCCCAGGTGCAACAATGGGCTCATCAGTTAGATGTTGTTGCACCCTTCTAATACGCAATGTTTTGGTCGATGTTTACCGACACCTATATAAAGTTTACAGTGCAAAGACACTGTAAACTTTATATTTCTAGGGGAATGTGGTTATATTCATGCACCTAAAATATGTTTGCCCGTGGTCTGGCTAATGTTTAAATGAAAAAATTTTTTAATAATAAAAGAAATTTATTATTAGTTGGAGTATTGTGATTTAAAAATCAAAAAAGAAAGTTTTTGTGACCTTCACTCCATTATGCGTTTCGCCCAGGTGCAACAATGGGCTCATCAGTTAGATGTTGTTGCACCCTTCTAATACGCAATGTTTTGGGAATGTGGTTACATTCATGCACCTAAAATATGTTTGCCCGTGGTCTGGCTAATGTTTAAATGAAAAAATTTTTTAATAATAAAAGAAATTTATTATTAGTTGGAGTATTGTGATTTAAAAATCAAAAAAGAAAGTTTTTGTGACCTTCACTCCATTATGCGTTTCGCCCAGGTGCAACAATGGGCTCATCAGTTAGATGTTGTTGCACCCTTCTAATACGCAATGTTTTGGGAATGTGGTTACATTCATGCACCTAAAATATGTTTGCCCGTGGTCTGGCTAATGTTTAAATGAAAAAATTTTTTAATAATAAAAGAAATTTATTATTAGTTGGAGTATTGTGATTTAAAAATCAAAAAAGAAAGTTTTTGTGACCTTCACTCCATTATGCGTTTCGCCCAGGTGCAACAATGGGCTCATCAGTTAGATGTTGTTGCACCCTTCTAATACGCAATGTTTTGGTCGATGTTTACCGACACCTATATAAAGTTTACAGTGCAAAGACACTGTAAACTTTATATTTCTAGGGGAATGTGGTTATATTCATGCACCTAAAATATGTTTGCCCGTGGTCTGGCTAATGCTTAAATGAAAAAATTTTTTAATAATAAAAGAAATTTATTATTAGTTGGAGTATTGTGATTTAAAAATCAAAAAAGAAAGTTTTTGTGACCTTCACTCCATTATGCGTTTCGCCCAGGTGCAACAATGGGCTCATCAGTTAGATGTTGTTGCACCCTTCTAATACGCAATGTTTTGGTCGATGTTTACCGACACCTATATAAAGTTTACAGTGCAAAGACACTGTAAACTTTGTAAACTTTATATTTCTAGGGGAATGTGGTTACATTCATGCACCTAAAATATGTTTGCCCGTGGTCTGGCTAATGTTTAAATGAAAAAATTTTTTAATAATAAAAGAAATTTATTATTAGTTGGAGTATTGTGATTTAAAAATCAAAAAAGAAAGTTTTTGTGACCTTCACTCCATTATGCGTTTCGCCAAGGTGCAACAATCTTCTTCTTCTTTTTTCTTCTTTTCTTCTTTTGGTGCAACAACATCTAACTGATGAGCCCATTGTTGCACCTGGGCGAAACGCATAATGGAGTGAAGGTCACAAAAACTTTCTTTTTTGATTTTTAAATCACAATACTCCAACTAATAATAAATTTCTTTTATTATTAAAAAATTTTTTCATTTAAACATTAGCCAGACCACGGGCAAACATATTTTAGGTGCATGAATATAACCACATTCCCCTAGAAATATAAAGTTTACAGTGTCTTTGCACTGTAAACTTTATATAGGTGTCGGTAAACATCGACCAAAACATTGCGTATTAGAAGGGTGCAACAACATCTAACTGATGAGCCCATTGTTGCACCTGGGCGAAACGCATAATGGAGTGAAGGTCACAAAAACTTTCTTTTTTGATTTTTAAATCACAATACTCCAACTAATAATAAATTTCTTTTATTATTAAAAAATTTTTTCATTTAAACATTAGCCAGACCACGGGCAAACATATTTTAGGTGCATGAATGTAACCACATTCCCCTAGAAATATAAAGTTTACAGTGTCTTTGCACTGTAAACTTTATATATTATATAGGTGTCGGTAAACATCGACCAAAACATTGCGTATTAGAAGGGTGCAACAACATCTAACTGATGAGCCCATTGTTGCACCTGGGCGAAACGCATAATGGAGTGAAGGTCACAAAAACTTTCTTTTTTGATTTTTAAATCACAATACTCCAACTAATAATAAATTTCTTTTATTATTAAAAAATTTTTTCATTTAAACATTAGCCAGACCACGGGCAAACATATTTTAGGTGCATGAATGTAACCACATTCCCCTAGAAATATAAAGTTTACAAAGTTTACAGTGTCTTTGCACTGTAAACTTTATATAGGTGTCGGTAAACATCGACCAAAACATTGCGTATTAGAAGGGTGCAACAACATCTAACTGATGAGCCCATTGTTGCACCTGGGCGAAACGCATAATGGAGTGAAGGTCACAAAAACTTTCTTTTTTGATTTTTAAATCACAATACTCCAACTAATAATAAATTTCTTTTATTATTAAAAAATTTTTTCATTTAAACATTAGCCAGACCACGGGCAAACATATTTTAGGTGCATGAATGTAACCACATTCCACTAGAAATATAAAGTTTACAGTGTCTTTGCACTGTAAACTTTATATAGGTGTCGGTAAACATCGACCAAAACATTGCGTATTAGAAGGGTGCAACAACATCTAACTGATGAGCCCATTGTTGCACCTGGGCGAAACGCATAATGGAGTGAAGGTCACAAAAACTTTCTTTTTTGATTTTTAAATCACAATACTCCAACTAATAATAAATTTCTTTTATTATTAAAAAATTTTTTCATTTAAACATTAGCCAGACCACGGGCAAACATATTTTAGGTGCATGAATGTAACCACATTCCCCTAGAAATATAAAGTTTACAGTGTCTTTGCACTGTAAACTTTATATAGGTGTCGGTAAACATCGACCAAAACATTGCGTATTAGAAGGGTGCAACAACATCTAACTGATGAGCCCATTGTTGCACCTGGGCGAAACGCATAATGGAGTGAAGGTCACAAAAACTTTCTTTTTTGATTTTTAAATCACAATACTCCAACTAATAATAAATTTCTTTTATTATTAAAAAATTTTTTCATTTAAACATTAGCCAGACCACGGGCAAACATATTTTAGGTGCATGAATGTAACCACATTCCCCTAGAAATATAAAGTTTACAGTGTCTTTGCACTGTAAACTTTATATAGGTGTCGGTAAACATCGACCAAAACATTGCGTATTAGAAGGGTGCAACAACATCTAACTGATGAGCCCATTGTTGCACCTGGGCGAAACGCATAATGGAGTGAAGGTCACAAAAACTTTCTTTTTTGATTTTTAAATCACAATACTCCAACTAATAATAAATTTCTTTTATTATTAAAAAATTTTTTCATTTAAACATTAGCCAGACCACGGGCAAACATATTTTAGGTGCATGAATGTAACCACATTCCCCTAGAAATATAAAGTTTACAGTGTCTTTGCACTGTAAACTTTATATAGGTGTCGGTAAACATCGACCAAAACATTGCGTATTAGAAGGGTGCAACAACATCTAACTGATGAGCCCATTGTTGCACCTGGGCGAAACGCATAATGGAGTGAAGGTCACAAAAACTTTCTTTTTTGATTTTTAAATCACAATACTCCAACTAATAATAAATTTCTTTTATTATTAAAAAATTTTTTCATTTAAACATTAGCCAGACCACGGGCAAACATATTTTAGGTGCATGAATGTAACCACATTCCACTAGAAATATAAAGTTTACAGTGTCTTTGCACTGTAAACTTTATATAGGTGTCGGTAAACATCGACCAAAACATTGCGTATTAGAAGGGTGCAACAACATCTAACTGATGAGCCCATTGTTGCACCTGGGCGAAACGCATAATGGAGTGAAGGTCACAAAAACTTTCTTTTTTGATTTTTAAATCACAATACTCCAACTAATAATAAATTTCTTTTATTATTAAACAATTTTTTCATTTAAAAGAAAGAACAGCAGAATGTTCTCGAACGACTAGAAGTACAACAAAAGAAGCTGGAAGAGCAACGAAATGAGCAAAAGAAGGAACAGCAGAATGTTCTCGAACGACTCGAAGTACAACAAAGGAAGCTGGAAGAGCAACGAAATGAGCAAAAGAAGGAACAGCAGAATGTTCTCGAAAGACTCGAAGTACAACAAAAGAATCTGGAAGAGCAACGAAACGAGCAAAAGAAGGAACAACAGAATATTCTCGAAAGACTTGAGGCGAAACAGAATGTTTTGGAAGGTCAGAAAAACATTCTAGAAAGCAAATTGAGAAAAATGTTTGTGGCCTAGAAAAACGCATTGAATGTGTTGAGAAACGATTTTCCAAGCTTGAGAGTCAATGCGAAAGTCAGCTTGCCACTTTGGAGAAACGAATCGAAAACATGGCTAAGGAACTAGACCAGATGCGGAAAATGGAGCTACGGAAAACTTGTGGAGATTGTGTAAGGCAAAGAGAAGTACAACCACCAACATTCGACGGGCAGTCGTCTTGGTCAGTTTACAGGAGACAATTCGAGGCAGCTGCGACAGCAAATGGCTGGGATGACGAAGACAAATACATAGCACTGACTCTTGCTCTTAGAGGACCAGCAGCTGAATTACTTCAAACTGTTCCAGCTGGTAAGAGCAACGATTTCAGTTCTCTCGTGGCAGCTATAGATAAACGCTTTGGTGATAGCCACTTGAAAGAAGTCTTCCGAGTCCAACTCAATAACAGAGTCCAGAAAAGGGGTGAAAGTCTACAGCAGCTCCAAGCAGACGTCGAAAGACTGGTTCACCTGGCATACCCAGATGCTGGAGAAGAAATCATCAACCATCTGGCTGTTGAGTCCTTCGTTCGTGCCATTTCTGACAAACATCTTCAGAGATCTGTGCGAACTGCTAGAACACGAACTCTTTCTGAAACTCTAGAGTTTGCATTAATGATGGAAGCATCTGAGCAGGCTTCTCAAATGGTACATTGTCAAAAAGAAGCCGTATTCGAGGCTGGATCATGCCCAGGAATTAAGCTACAAAGGATCCAGCGGAACGGACTTGCCAGATGTTGGAATTGTAATAAGACGGGGCACTTACAGCGACAATGCCGGTTGCCACCAATTAAAACTGAAACTGCTTGTCGACGTTGTGAAGTCCAAGAAAATCAATCCGCGAGCTGTAGAGTAAGACCGCAGACTTATCAATACCGAATTGGACATCAGGTAGAAAACCCCCAATGAAATTGCTGGCGGAAAGTAGAGACCAAGACTCAGCGGATAAGAATGGAACCCATGTTCGAATGGAACAAGGAAGAATTGAGGTCTGCTCAAAAGAAGGATCCAGACATCGGACCGATTCTCAAATGGAAAGAGAACAACACGAAACCTGACTGGAACGACATTTCTGACCAAAGCTCTGTTGTCAAAGCCTATTGGGCGCAGTGGGACTCGCTTCGCGTGCAAGAAGGCGTACTCCAGCGCAAATGGGAATCTCCTGACGGTAAATATTTTGTAATGCAGCTTATTGTTCCTCAATCGAAAATCAAAGAGGTTTTACAAAAGATGCATAGAAGCCCTACAGGAAGCCACCTGGGAGTCAACAAGACGCTGGAGAACGTGCGAAAACGCTTTTACTGGCTGCATGTTAGAGGTGACGTGGAGAAGTGGTTCCGAAATTGTTATGTCTGTGATTCAAACATAGCGGTGAGTAGGCTTACAGATAGATTTAATAGAACAGGGACATGGGCCACAGTGTATAGCGACCGAATGAGGACACGGTATGACACAAAAGACCAATCATCTCCTATGCGTCAGTTGTTTGGTGGAATAAGCTCTCGCGTAAATACGTTATTGCCTCGTTTGCCAAACTTCAAAGAACAATTTGTCTGGGTGTTACGGGGGCCTTCCCCAGCACACCGGGAGCTGCTCTCGACGCACTGTTGAATCTTCCTCCCCTTGATACTTACATCATGGGGTGTACTCTCAAGACCATTTCTCGTTTAAAGCGATGTGGTCTCTGGCACAATTCGCACTGGAGCTTTGAGGAACTCGCAAGCAGCATATCTTTTGACTCACGTCTAATGGATATGCCGTCTGACACGATGATCCCAAGGCTCAAACTGCGTCAAAATTACTCAGTCAACTTTCCTTCGGTTCAGGACTGGTTCACCCCAGAATCTGAGCCTGGAAAGAACTGTTATCGTATCTTCACAGATGGCTCCAAAACCGACGAGGGTTCTGGTGCTGGTGCCTTTGTTGAGAACGACGACATACGACTGCACTCATCTTTGGGATCATACGCATCCGTTTTCCAAGCGGAAGCTTATGCTATCCTTATGGCCTTGAGCTACGTAACGAACAATGGATGGACGGGGAGAAGTATCTGTGTTTGCAGCGACAGCCAAGCTGTGCTTAAGGCCCTTCTCAACCCTCTAACCACTTCGAAAGTGATCCAGGAATGCAAGAGCTCTCTGAATGCGATCGGAAGATTAAATTCCTTGAGTCTCATTTGGGTTCCGGGCCATCACGGCATAACTGGAAATGAAGTCGCCGATGAACTTGCTAGGCAGGGATCTCAGACAGCTTTTTCAGGACCTGAACCGTCGCTAGGTCTGCCAGCATCCTCAGTGAGAGCTTCAATCAACGATTGGATCTGTGAAGAGCAAAATCGTAGATGGCATGCCTCCAGTGGATGCAGGCAAACCAAGTGCATGCTCCCCAACGTTAGTAAGAAGACTGCAACATTTTTGCTAGCTCGTAGCAGAAAAGACTGTAGAAAGCTTATTGGCGTTGCCAGCGGGCACTTCTCTTTTGCCAAGCATTTAAACGTGTTAGGCTTAAGCGACACCACACTCTGTGAATCTTGTGGAGAAGATGAGGACACCGCAGAGCACTTCCTCTGTGAATGTCCTGCTTTTTCTCGCATGAGGTTACAGATACTCGGCGCAGACATGGTGAGAGCTGGTAACTTAGGCTCCTTATCATGGCAGCGTCTTTTGGCTTTTCTCCGAACATCTGGAAAGCTATAACAAATAGAAGGTTGCTATCTGGTAGTACAATGGACCGGTATTTAGGTCTGAGTGCTCCAGCTGGTATTTTAAAAACCTCCAACATAAAAAAAAAAAAAAAAAAATGACACAAAAGCGACAACGGCAGGATTCCAAGCAGGAGATCGTGTGTGGCTCTATAATCCGCATCGTCAAAAGGGATTGTCACCGAAACTTCAGCAAAACTGGGAAGGTCCTTATAATGTTGTCACGAGGATTAACGACGTGGTTTACCGCATCCAAAGAGGACTAAGAGGCAAGTTAAAAGTAGTTCATTGTGACAGGCTGCATCGATATAGTGGCGAGGCTGCAGATGGAATTATTCGGGACGAACAATCCTAAGGAGGGGGCAGTGTAACGTGAACTCAACATTTTATAACAATTTCCTAATCGAAAAACGTTCAACCGAAAACACAACTGGCAACACTATAATGGAATGGTATAAATGACAGGCGTTGCTTGTAAGACAGTGTGTGTGAGTGTAGAGATGCTTGACAGCAAATGTGGAGAACATGTAGAAGTAACTGGAGAGTTCTAGATGGCATGTCATTCGATATAAATAGCCCGCCCGAGGCAACCAGAGGGCAGTTTTGTTTATAGAGTGATAAAGTTAAGAGTAAATACAAGTGATAGTCCAAAAGTCGAGTTGAGTTCAATAAAGTGTATATCGAAAGTAGATACTGAATAAAGTGGTAGAATTAAATTGAAAGGTAGAGTGTTATTTTTGCGAACTAAACGCACGTTACAATATCTATTATGTTCTATATTAAGTAAATGTGTTTCATATAATAGAAATATGTGGAATTCTTTTAAATAGTGAAAAAATTCAACAATGGCTAATTTATTTTTCATTCCAGCGATATTATAACTTAAAATTTTAAATTTATTTTCTTGATTTGGGTAGACGGCTGCTTCTCAGAAAAAATGCCCATCTGAACTTCCATTAGCTTTTACAGCGGATGTTTTGCTTACATCTGCCATCCCTGAACTCGAAGCTTGTCTAAAGTTTGACATTTGTTCTGACGTATTGCTAATTTTTATTTCATTCATTAAATTATCGATAGTATTTTTAACATCTGTCGAGATTATTCCAAGAATTTGGCACAGAATATGAGTTCCATCTTCATTCCCACACCGCAAACCTTTCAAAGCATCCCACGTGAAAACTCTGTTCTCTATATGTAATCGATCATCCCTCAAAACAATCTTTTTCTTCGGATTTTCTTCTCTCAGCGTTTTCATCAGCCTGATCAATTTAGATCTCCGTTGTCGAACGTTCAATGGCAGGTCTTTATTGATGGATATACCTGAATTCTTGAGTTGTCTACAGTTGCGAAGTACACTTGAAGCTATGTCGCGGGTTTTCATTTGGACGATGACTGTTGATTTGCGAGGATCTTGGCTTTGAATGGTGTATGCACTTTCGATACCACTGCTTGTGTCGAGATTGACAAGACCTGCGCAGACAGACTTCGCTTTGTTTGTCATGTCAACATCTTTCTCGACAGGTAATCGCACAACCAGATTTTTTTCAGTATTTTTTTGCAGCATTTTATCTATCTGCGATTCTAGCTCTTTATTTCGATCTTCTAATTGAGCAACTCTAGCTGAGATTTCATCATGTTTGGCTTTTAGTGTTGATATCTCCGTGAATAAGAGCTGAAAGTCGTTTTTGGTCGGGAGCTCTTTGATAAGCGCAGTATTATTTTCCCGCAGGATTTCTTTCAGCAATTCTGGCATAATACTCATATTTTCGTTGGGTTTGTTAATAAAATAGCTAGAGCTTCTTTTTTCAGTGTTGTTTTTTTCCGGGGAGATGTCTTCTAGACTTCTCTTGCTCATTTATAGTGTAACGTGAACCCGACATTTTATACCAATTTCCTAATCGAAAAACGTTCAACCGAAAACACAACTGGCAACACTTTAATGGAATGGTATAAATGACAGGCGTTGCTTGTAAGCCAGTGTGTGTGAGTGTAGAGAGACAGACAGACAGAGAGTAGACAGCAAATGTGGAGACAATGTAGAAGTTACTGGAGAGTTCTAGATGGCATGTCATTCGATATAAATAGCCCGCCCGAGGCAACCAGAGGGCAGTCTTGTTTATAGAGTGATAAAGTTAAGAGTAAATACAAGTGATAGTCCAAAAGTCGAGTTGAGTTCAATAAAGTGTATATCGAAAGTAGATACTGAATAAAGTGGTAGAATTAAATTGAAAGGTAGAGTTTTATTTTTGCGAACTAAGCGCACGTTACATTGGTGTCAGAAGTGGAAATAAAACTTATTTGACTAGTAAAGTGTAAAAAAAAAAAAAAAAAAAAAAAAAAAAAAAAAAAAAAAAAAAAAAAAAAAAAAAAAAAAAAAAAAAAAAAAAAAATAATAATTATATACAGTGAAAATGGGTAAGTTTTTAGAAGAGCTCAACTGCATTGAGCTTAAAAGTGAGTTAGGTAAGCGAAGTCTTTCTAGAGCGGGATCGAAAAATGAGCTCGTCCTGCGCTTGCGTAACTATTTGGAAGGGGAAGACGTGAACACTTTTGTTTTTGAAACAGAAGTGGAGGAAGAGGAAGCAAGTGAAAGTGTAGATTTTTCTAGTATAATGAAGCTTTTATTAGAACAAAAGACAGAACAGCAGAAGGTTCTCGGACGTCTGGAAGAACAAAGAAACGATCAAAAGAAGGAACAACAGAATGTTCTCGAACAACTTGAAGCACAACGAAACGAGCAAAAGAAGCTGATTGAAGAACAACGAAACGAACAAAAGAAGGAACAGCAGAATGTTCTCGAAAGACTCGAAGTACAACAAAAGAATCTGGAAGAGCAACGAAACGAACAAAAGAAAGAACAACAGAATATTCTCGAAAGACTTGAGGCGCAACAGAATGTTTTGGAAGGTCAGAAAAACATTCTAGAAGGAAAATTGGGTAATATTGAGAAAAATGTATGTGCCCTTGACGAACGAGTTGAAGGTGTGGAAAAACAGCTTTCTGTTGTTGAGAATCGTTTGGAAAGCCGATGCGATAACCAGTTCTCTGTTTTGCCCAAGGAATTAGACCAGATCCGGAAAATAAAAATTCGAGAATCTGCTGGAGAGTTTGCAAGGAAAAAGGAGATGAAACCCCCAACATTTGATGGACAGTCTTCTTGGCCAGTCTACAAGAGACAATTTGAGGCAGCCGCGACAACAAATGGCTGGGATGACGAAGACAAGTACATTGCACTGACTCTTGCTCTTAGAGGACCAGCAGCTGAATTACTTCAAACAGTTCCAGCTGGTAAGAGCGGTGATTTCAGTTCTCTCGTGGCAGCTATAGATAAACGCTTTGGAGATAGCCACTTGAAAGAAGTCTTCCGAGTCCAACTCAATAACCGAGTCCAGAAAAGGGGTGAAAGTCTACAGCAGCTCCAAGCAGACGTCGAAAGACTGGTTCACCTGGCATACCCGGATGCTGGAGAAGAAATCATCAACCAGCTCGCTGTTGAGTCCTTCGTTCGTGCCATTTCCGATATACATCTTCAGAGGTCTGTGCGAACTGCTAGAACACGTACTCTTTCCGAAACTTTAGCATTCGCATTGACAATTGAAGCAGCAGAACAGGCTTCTCAGGGAGTACATCGACTTAGAGAGGCCATAGTCGAAGAATGCTCGTGCCAAAGAGCTGAAATACAAAAGAACCGGAGCGGACTAGCAAGATGTTGGAACTGCAACAAGACCGGGCACTTACAGCGTCAATGCCGACTACCACCAAACAAAGCAGGTTGTCAACATTGTGGAAGCAAGAGATCCAACCTAGAGCAAGGTAACAACAACACCAGCGTTGTCTATCAGCCCGTTTCCCATCAGGGAAACGAGTAAGAACCAACTTCGAGGGGCAGAGGCTGGTTTCTTGTATTGATGGCCCCAGAACCACCATCCAGGTCTCTCAGACCAAACGAGACAACAAAAGTCTGACTGTGGAGACTACTATTAACGGGAACAAACATGTGGCTACCATCGACACCGGTGCCACAGCCTCCATAGTACGTCGAGACCTGGTAAAGACGACGTGGCTTCATAACACCAATAGCTACCGTCTAAGAACCGCAACGGGAGAAGCAGCAAGAGTATATGGAGAAGTGTGTCTTAAGATCCGACTGGCCGACCTAGTGTTTACTCATCAATTCCTGGTGGCAGATATATGTGACGAGTGCATCATTGGAATCGACTTTATGAAACAGCACGGAGTTATTTTGGACATCGGTAATCAGGTTTTGAAGTACCAAAATAAGGAACTTCCAATGACTTATTCGAACGAAAGTACGTCGACACTGAGAACTGTCATCAGGGAAGATCTTATTCTGCCTCCTTCTTCTGAAGTGTTCGTTTGGACAAAACTGGAAGGTGAGTTTGGAAGCCTTCGATACCTCATGGTGGAACCAGACCCAGAGTGTTCCTCCCAAAGCGTCATCATTGGGAAAACACTGGTAGCACCGAAGAACAAAATGGTCCCCGTACGATTACTAAACACCAGACCGTACGATGTAAGGTTGAAGAAAGGAGAAGTCGTTGGACGTTGCGAATCGGTTGCAGCAATTACGAAGATCACAGACGAAGCTCCGAGAAAACCTATAACTCCGGAGGAGCTCGAAACCATCAGAGCTAAAATACTGAATTCATCCAACCTTGATCACCAACAAACAAGGATGGCTGAAAGTCTCCTACAAGAGTACACTGATATCTTCGCATCGCAAAAGGGGCAATATGGTAGGACACAGTTGGTGCAGCATCGCATCAACACAGGAGATGCAAGACCGATTCGTCAACCTGCAAGACGTCTTCCACTGGCCAAACAAGGTGAGGTTGAGGAAATGATAACAGCAATGAAAAAGGACGGTCTTATCGAAAATTCCAAAAGTCCTTGGGCGTCACCAGTGGTGCTAGTGAAAAAGAAAGACGGAAGCACTCGTTTTTGTGTGGACTACCGAAGGCTGAATGATGTAACTAAGAAGGACAGCTATCCCCTGCCGAGAATCAGTGATACCCTGGATGCCATGGAGGGAGCGCAGTGGTTCTCGACGCTGGACTTGAAGAGTGGATATTGGCAAGTTGACATCCACCCTGATGATCGGGAAAAGACGGCATTTTCTACAGGTAATGGGCTCTGGCAGTTTAAGGTTATGCCGTTTGGGCTATGCAACGCCCCGGCAACATTCGAGCGTTTGATGGAGTGTGTTCTTCAAGGACTGACGTGGAAAGCTTGCCTAGTCTACTTGGACGATGTCATTGTTTACGGGAAAACATTTGACCAACATTGTAAGAACCTTAAAGCCGTGTTTCAGAGACTTCGAGAGGCTAACCTTAAACTGAATCCAGAAAAATGTGCACTTTTCAAAACCGAAGTCAAGTATTTGGGACACATCATCTCATCCCAAGGAGTAAAGACTGATCCTGAAAAAGTTGACTCCGTCAAAATTTGGCCAACACCACAGGACAAACATCAACTCCGAAGCTTTCTGGGACTTGCCACATATTACCGACGTTTCGTTAAGAACTTCGCTGGAGTTGCAAAGAGTTTGCATCAGCTCACCGAAAAGGGGAAGCAGTTTAAATGGTCAGGTGAGTGTGAGAAATCTTTCCAGGAACTCAAATACCGCCTCTGTAACGCTCCAGTGCTGGCAATTCCAACACCTGGCAAAACATTCATCGTCGACGCAGATGCAAGCAACTTTGGAATCGGGGCGGTACTATCCCAAGTGCATGATGGCGAAGAGAAAGTGGTGGCATACTACAGCAAGGTCCTATCGAAACCCGAAAGGAACTACTGCGTGACCAGAAGGGAACTGCTAGCTCTTATCTTGGCAACAAAGCACTTCCATAAGTACATCTATGGACAGAAATTCCTTCTGCGGACAGACCACGGTGCTCTGAGCTGGCTGTTGAACTTCAAAAATCCAGAAGGTCAAGTCGCAAGGTGGATAGAAAGATTGCAGACCTATGACTACCAGATCCAACACCGCAGAGGAAAGCTGCACTCAAACGCCGATGCATTATCACGAAGACCTTGCAAAGTGGATTGCAAGCATTGCAAGCGGCAAGAAGACAAAGAAATCATTACCGCTCAGCGACTAAGAGCTGACCCCATAAGCGGATGGAGCAATGAGGAAGTGAGGACTGCTCAACAGGAGGATCCAGATATCGAACCCATTCTCGCATGGAAAGAAAATGAAGAGAAACCGGAATGGGGAGACATTTCTGACAGGAGTCCAGTTCTCAAAGCCTATTGGGCACAGTGGGACTCACTATATGTGCAAGAAGGTGTCCTCAGGCGAAGATGGGAATCCGCTGACGGTAAGTCACATGTGATGCAGCTGATCGTACCGCAATCGAAAGTCAGTGAAGTTCTTCGGGAGATGCACGACGGACCTTCTGGAGGCCACCTGGGAGTAAACAAAACACTGGAGAAGGTGCGACATCGGTTCTACTGGTTACATGCTAGAGATGACGTGGAGAAGTGGTGCCGAACATGTGACAAGTGTGCTGCAACCAAAGGACCTGGTAGGAAGATTCAAGGTAAGATGCATCAGTACAACGTTGGATCGCCTTTTGAGAGGATTGCAGTAGATGTGGCTGGGCCTTTTCCAGAGACCAACGCTGGAAACAAGTACATTCTGGTTGTAATGGACTATTTTAGCAAGTGGCCTGAGGCGTATGCCATCCCAAATCAAGAAGCCAAAACGGTGGTCGACCAGATTGTGTTTAACTGGGTTAGTAGGTTTGGCGTGCCTATGGAACTCCATTCCGACCAAGGGAGGAACTTTGAGTCAAACATCTTCCAAGGAGTGTGCGGACTACTTGGCATTAAGAAGACGAGAACCACACCACTTCATCCACAATCTGATGGGATGGTTGAAAGATTCAACCGGACCTTGAAAGAACACCTCACCAAGGTCGTAGGCGACTACCAAAGAGACTGGGATAGGCACGTACCGCTTTTCCTGATGGCCTATAGAAGTGCAGTACATAGCTCGACAGGACAAACACCATCTGACATCCTGTTCGGGAAAACCATGCGGCTGCCCAGCGAACTTAAATTTGGATGCCCCACAGAGGAGCCACAGGACACAAACGAGTATGTGGACGACCTCAAGGAGAGACTCGCTGACATCCATAAAAGAACAAGGGAACGGATGAAAGCCTACAGCGACCGGATGAAGACACGGTACGACACAAAAGCGACAACGTCAGGATTCCAACCAGGAGATCGTGTGTGGCTTTATAATCCTCATCGTCAAAAGGGATTGTCACCGAAACTTCAGCAAAACTGGGAAGGTCCTTATACTGTAGTCACGAGGATTAACGACGTGGTTTACCGCATCCAAAGAGGACTAAGAGGCAAGTTAAAAGTAGTTCATTGTGACAGGCTGCATCGATATAGTGGCGAGGCTGCAGATGGAATTATTCGGGACGAACAATCCTAAGGAGGGGGCAGTGTAACGTGAACCCAACATTTTATACCAATTTCCTAATCGAAAAACGTTCAACCGAAAACACAGCTGGCAACACTTTAATGGAATGGTATAAATGACAGGCGTTGCTTGTAAGCCAGTGTGTGTGAGTGTAGAGAGACAGACAGACAGAGAGTAGACAGCAAATGTGGAGACAATGTAGAAGTTACTGGAGAGTTCTAGATGGTATGTCATTCGATATAAATAGCCCGCCCGAGGCAACCAGAGGGCAGTCTTGTTTATAGAGTGATAAAGTTAAGAGTAAATACAAGTGATAGTCCAAAAGTCGAGTTGAGTTCAATAAAGTGTATATCGAAAGTAGATACTGAATAAAGTGGTAGAATTAAATTGAAAGGTAGAGTTTTATTTTTGCGAACTAAGCGCACGTTACAATAGGTTAGTTTTAGGTCAGAATTAATTCAAGTGATTTTTAGTCTTATTCTCTACAACTTACTCAGAATATTTATATAATAGTAGAGCAGAGGTTATAATTATTCACTTCAAACATAAACTTTATTTTTCTATTTAGTTTTTATTTTACTTTTTGCTTTTTTGGCTTAGCTCTTTTTTTCACGACTTTATTGACAGATCAACAAATGTCAATTAATTTTCTTTAAATGAAAAGTATTGCTTACAATTTCTTTAAAAGTGAAGGCTTTGGCCCAATCACTCCATCACGCGTTCGACTTCAACGGCCACAACTGACAACTCGATTAAAACACATGTATTCTTATGGGGAATGGCCCATAAGCAACGTACGTGACGTCCGTGGCGGCGTTGAGATTAACACATTTTTAATATCAACGCACTTAACGACTTTGACATTTGCTATTGTTATTTTTTGTTGGTTGGTAGACACAAATGCTCACACACATGGTGCTCTGTGTAACAAAAGCGCATTAACGCGACGGATTCATTGGGCCATCCAAAAGTTTCACATATTTTAAAGTTGAAGTTGAAGTTGAAGTTGAAGTCTGACGGAGTCATTGGGCCATAGCCTTAAATCTATTTACCAGCAGCACTTTCAACAATTTGACGTTTCTCACTTTGACAACTGGGTTTATTTTAAATCTGGGATCAAAATTTAAACCTGGGATCAAATTTTGACAACTGGGTTTATTTCTATTGGGTTTAAATTTAAAGAGTGAATAATATGGCCGTGAGAAAAATACAACTTTGAAATTTATAAAGTGACAACAAGAAAAGGATTGAAAGAGAAATGAAGAATTGTCAAATTTGAGACGTGAGCCTTCAAAATTGAACATGTAATAGTGATTGTCTCACGGGATGGAAATTTAAAAAGAACGTCAAAAATGAGACATGTCTCGTGAGACATCGTATAAAAGGGGACTTAACGACCGGGTTCCACAGTAGGGGAGATAGAACTACTCCCTGCGAGGTTTCTCTATTGGCCATTCTGCTTGTTTTGTAGTCCCCCCCCAATTCGGAACTAATGACTCTACTGCTGAGTATTGTTGTTATCGTGTCCTTGATTGTGATGGTCTTAAATCTTTTGGATTTACATAGGAGCTTTTGCGGGCTTTAGGTATGAAGACGACCCTAGCTTCTCTCCAGGCCTTGAGAATATAGGCATAGCTGATGCATCCTTTCATGATCATCTCTAAGTTACAGATGATGATGTCTGAAACCTGCTGCAGATTCCGTCAGGCCCTGGTTATTTATAAGGGTCAGAGCTGTTTATTGCCCATAACAGTATATCTCTAGAGATAAGACCTTTACCTGATTGGTTTGCGAGTCGAGGCAAGTGCTCCTCGTCTGTTATTGTCACCGAGCTACCAGGGAAATGAGTATCCAGTAGCAAGTTTAATGTTTCTTCATATGAGTTGGTCCAGTTGCCGTTTTCATCTTTTATAGAACTTGGCATGTTTGGACTCGTTGATAGGATTTTCCTAAGTCTAGATGCCTCTGAGGAGTCTTCAATTTTATTGCAGAATTCTTTCCAAGAGGATCTTTTGCTTATTCGTAACCTCTTTTTGTAAATCCTAAGGGATTCCTTATATAGATCCCAGTCTATGGGATTTCTGGACGATTTGGCTCGATTGAAAAGCTTCGCACAACTTTTCTTGAGCGGTTCTAGCTCTTTGGTCCACCAGTGTGGTTTCTTCTTCCCTCTAACTATGGTAAGAGGACAGGAGTTACACAAGGCATGGTTAAGAGCACTAGTTAGATCGTTGACAAGCAAGCGAAAACTAGTAAAAGAAAAAATAAACCAAGAATACCGAGTAAAGTCCGATTGTCATATACGTTGTTTCCTTGTTCTGACAAGTAAAATCTGAAGTTCAGATTTTCAGCCAAGATTTTCCATCTGAAAATCTATGTTCGAAAATCTGAAAATCTAAATGTCATCTGAATTGTCATCTGAAAATCTGAATCTTTTTACAAGGGAAAAGTGACAGAATCTTAAGTTAAGATTTTCGAAGATAGGTGCCAAGAACGCGAGCCATATCTTTTACGTCAATGGCGTATGCGTATGCATTGTGTTCACGCAGTACGTTTCATGTAACTGGCTGAACACAATAGGTCTGTTTCTTTACTTTGTGCACAGAAATTCACAATCTGTCAAATTTTAAGGAGTGGGGGTAAAATTCTCTCAGAAATGGTCAGAAACTCTCTGAAAGAGCGTAATTGTCTCAAAAGTAAAGAAACGGTCTTTAACAAACATTCGCAGCAGCGCTTGGAAAAACGTCTGTTTGACAGTTGTTGTATTTGTTTTGGCTGTGCACGATTTCCGCCCACAGAAATTTAGGTGGCAGAAATTCGCAGGGTGGGATAATTTTTTACTCTCTCGTGAGCACTCTCTTTTGTGCACTGCTACGAAAAATCGCTGTGCTGGAACGACATTTTTGACTGACTTTCACCGACTTTCGGTGCATTTCGTGTGAATTTTCAGTAAAGAAACACACCTATTGCATACGCATACGCATACGGAGCCGGAGCCGCAAGAGTTAAAATCAAGTTAACTTGTCCAGCTCCGTCTTGCGTTGTTGTTGTATTCGCTTGTATTTAGTGTTTTGACATCTCTTTCGGCTGCGTCTCTGCGGCCATTGTGTTCACGCAGTAAGACTGCTATTATACGGTAAAATTTGTTGCACGAAACTGTTCGAACACCATGGGGTCGATTCTGTAACTGTGAAGCTGTGAAGTGATAAAAATTATTTAATTTCAGTCTTCGCAGAGCTTTTTCATTTTATCACTTCACAAAAATATCTGATGCGATTCCCGAACTCATAATGATAAATCACTCTGACAGTATGTACTAAAAAGTACTAAATGATAAATATTGTCATTTTTGCGTCAATTTTAATTTTTATTTGTAAAAAAAATATTTTAAAACATGTCAGCCATAATTATTCAGTTGGTATTTAACAATAGAGGCCGTAGTGAAAAAAGACTTTTTCATTACGAAAATGTCTTTTCTTATGAAGAAGGTATTTTTAATACATACATATATGCAATTATTTGCTCAGGAAGAAAATGAGGATATTGAGGCGGTCACTCCCAGATGGGCAAAATCCATTTGAAAATACAACAGAGGAGCATTTCATTCGACTATATCGTTTTTAGTAAAATTTATTATTCGCCCGTCTGTTTCTGTGACGTCTTTGATTTTTTCCTTTGCGCTGGTGTAGCGCCTTATTCTGTGCGTAAGGGAAAACATTTAGTGGTTTCATGTCTGCGATAATGTTTTTACTAATAAAACTTACACAAGATCCTTCCAATACTTCCTCCATTTCGGTCCCTCTATTAAGGTTCCCTCTAAGCTGTTCAACTGAACACTTAGTTCCGTCCACTCGTTTGAACGAAAATGTTAACCGTCAACAGTTATAGGTCTGCAAATGGAATTGTTTTGCATCGTAGATAAGGATTATTTCAAATTATCTTAAATTATTTACTTACTTGTAATGTGCTAATTCTTGCCTTTGCTCCAAAAAATCAATTAAAACTGTTTTTGGGCTATTGAAGCCCTTTGCCCTCTTTTTTTGAATTTCCATTTTCAAATTTAGGCTTCACTGACAAATTCTTTTGTGATAAGTAATTTATCATGTGAAGAAATTTTGACGTTTGTTTTCATTTTTTCACAGAACGAGAATCGCATTCGCTGTGAAGTTGTGATATTTTTTATCACTTCACAGCTTCACAGTTACAGAATCGACCCCCATAAGTGCAAAAGAGAACGAAAGTTCGAAAAAGAAAGACGGACAATGAGCTACCCTGTGTCGCATGGGTTATGGTTTCGTGAAACAGCTTTGACGTTTGTCTTTGTGCTTGTGCGTGTTTTTGTTTATTCTGTTCCATTTGGTTCAATAATAAGTAATAATACTAATAATAATGACTTTTTTGTTTTTCAATCGCTAATAAAAGAGGTTTTGAAGCAACCAGGCACTACTAGATATCTATTTTTCCCCAAAAATAAAAACACCTAATGAAAGATAAAGAGAAATGTGAACCTAGATTCATGAAACTGGATTTCATCGTGTAATAACACTTGCGACACGGGATGACAGAGCAAAGAAGAATTCGAAGTAGTTTCGTGCTTCGTGCAACAAATTTCACCGTCATAGAGGAATAAAAGAACAAGAAGGAAAACCTCACACACACCAGGATATCTGTCTAAGAGAATTTAAAGACCAAGAGGGAAAATCATTACGTCTCTTGCCCTGCAAACTTCCATTTGCTTACATTGTTGTTTTTGTAATCGCAGCCTCCATCTGTGAATACGTGTGAGCTGCAGCAAAAAGGCGCGAAAAAGTTGTGGAAGTATATGTGCGGTGAGTTTATTTTCAATTGACGCTTGGCTATTTAAAACATAACCTGAAATTTAATTTTCACCACACTACTGAAAAATTTTTAGGGCAGGGTTTGAACAACACCAAAGTTTTTGTTTTTTAAAAACTAAATTTTTTTTTGTAAAATACTGATTCTATTGGGACTCATTATAGTGTGATTCGCTCGGTTATTTGTCTTAACTTTTTATTAATACCAAAACCTAAATATCAAACTATGTAAACATTTTTTGAAAAACTTATCACAGTCAAAATTTTGAAAAGCAGCAATCTTGTAGATATTATGCAGAGCTCAGAAAGCCTTCATTCATCTCTGTAGCACAATCATTAACAAAGCACCCAACACTTTAAGTTTTAATTTTTTTTTTTTTTTTATGTAGACATTTTTTGAAAAACTTATCTCAGTCAAAATGTTGAAATGCAGCAATCTTTTAGATATTGTGGAAAGCTCAGAAGGCCTTCATTCATCTCTGTAGCACAATTACTTACAAAGCACCAACACTTTAAGTTTTGATTTTTTGTTTTTATTAAAATCTCGGTGGAAAATTTTTTTAAAAACTTGTCTCAATTAAAATCTTTAAATGTGGAATTTTTGTCCACGTTGTGTTGAGCTCAGAAAGCCATCATTCATCTCAGTAGCACAACTATTAACAAAGCTCCAACACTTTAAGTTTTAGATTTTTCTTAACACAAAAAAAAATTAAAACTTAAAGTGTTGGCGCTTTGTAAGTAATTGTGCTACAGAGATGAATGAAGGCTTTCTGAGCTCTCCATAATATCTACAAGATTTCTGCATTTCAATATTTTGATTGAGATAAGTTTTTCAAAAGAAAAGAAAAAAACATTAGATGCTCTCCATATTTGCACTACAGCTCACTTATTTTACGTGCAAAAGACTTTTAATAGTGCTCATTTTAAAGCTTATTTTTAGCATTACAAAACATCTTCTTGTATTAGAATGCATAAAATGCATCTGCTCGCCGCTAAATGACATTGACCACGACGATTAAATTTCAGACAAAATAAAAAATGGCTTTGATCTTTTATATCTAGCTAAATATTGTTCTTAGAATACTTAATAAAACCCAATTGTTCATTGTTTTACCTGCTACAATTTTTTTTATAAAATTTTCGATAAAACGTATAGTTTTGGAGATATTTGCAATAAATAGATAAAAAACGTGCAAAAATTGCGAATTTTCAATTGCCAATAACTCGAAAAGTATTGGACATAAAAAAAAAACTTAATGTGTGATTTTTTGCTTAAAATTAGGCCTTTTATCGATATCCGAGGTTATTTTGAAAAAAAATTCGCCCCCGAAAAGGGGTGGCAACCACCCCCAGGGTGGTGGCGGTGTTCAAATCATTTTCACTTTTGAAGTTAAGGGTAAGATGAGCCTAATCCCAAAATTTCATGCGAATCGGTTCACAGTAAAAAAATTCGGAGGTAAGGCCCTATTTTTCGCTTCATTGACTGCACTAATGAGACTTGAAAAAGCTGTAACTCAAAGTCAAATCAGCTGCTTTTTTGGTCTGGTTCAAGCGCTACGCCACACTCTTTCAGAACCATTTAGTTGTTGCACTCGTATATCAAAACACAAAAAATGGTACTGCACGGATACATCATGAACGCCACCAGTTAGTTTTTCATTCAAAGTTGACCTTTTGAGGGGTTGTTTAGACAACTGTTAGAATGCATTTATAAATACGAAATTGGCTAAGGGTTGTCCAACTCTTTAGACACCATCTAGTTGGACAGTTGTCTAAGGAAGTTCTAAGCAAATTTTATAAATACGACTGTTTAATGTATATCGAAAGACTTTTAGGGTCTATGTAAGCTAAGTCGCTAGTATCATCGAAGAAGAATTCACCGAGATGAGTTTTCCTCATATGAAGTAGTGCAGGGCATGAGCAAAGAAGGTGTTGAACGGTTTCTTCCTCCTCCTCGTCTATGCAGCTTCTGCAGAAATCATTGGAAAGCACACCAAGTCTTTTGGCGTGTCGCCCTACTAGACAGTGTCCCGCAAAAACACCTATGGTAGAACCTAATAGATACAGGCGGTTCAGGGCAGGGCTAACAAACTCTTCGAGCGTTTTGAGTCTTCACACGGCCAAACTGTTTTGGTTGCAAGGCAGTTGTTGGTCTCAGTCCATCTAGTGTTTGTTATCCCTGAAGCGTCTTGTCTAAGTAGGAGTTTACATGTAGCGATAGGTGCACCTATGTTGTTCCATTCTGAGCGTAGGGAAGTGGTCGTGCCCTTTTTGGCTAGTTCGTTTGCCATACAGTTGCCTGGTATGTTCCTGTGCCCTAGCACGAATGAAAGGTGAATGTTGAACTGATTTGACATCTCCCTCAGAGACATCTGGCAATTTTGGACCGTGATGGATTTTGTAGAGACAGAGGCAAGAGATTTAAGGGCAGCTTGGCTATCTGAGAAGATTCTTATATCCGTGGAGGATACGGGACAGTTTTTCTGAGTAGATTCCACTTCCCACACCTTCTCTGGTTTTTGAACCATTGGTGTAAAAGTTTATTGCTTCATTTTCCACAAGAGTGCCATTTTCCCAAGCTTCGGCAATTGCTACATCATCGGCATAGGCTATGGTTTTGAAACCTTCGTCCTCTAGGTCGATTATCAATTTGTTAACGACCGGGTTCCACAGTAGGGGAGATAGAACTCCTCCCTGCGAGGTTTCTCTATTGGCCATTCTGCTTGTTTAGTCCCCCCCCCCCCCCCCAATTCGGAACTAATGATTCTACTGCTGAGTACTGTTGTTATCGTGTCCTTGATGTGTTCTTCTATGAGCAGCCACTATGTATTCTTTGTAGTGCAGGGACTTTTCAATGGTGCAAGCCAGAGAGTGGAGTGCGGTTTCCACTGATTTGCCTTTAGTATAGGCATTTTGCTCCGTTGATATCAGACTAGGTTAAATTTCTTGTCTTAAGTGTATGTCAAACATTCTTTCCAGTGTTTTAAGGAGGAAGGATGAAAGATTAATAGGTTTTAAATCTTTTGGATTTACATAGGAGCTTTTGCCGGCTTTAGGTATGAAGACGACCCTAGCTTCTCTCCAGGCCTTTGGAATATAGGCATAGCTGATGCAGATTCCGTCAGGCCCTGTTTATTAATAAGGGTCGAAGCTGTTTATTGCCCATAACAGTATATCTCTAGAGATAAGACTTTTACCTGATTGGTTTGCGAGTCAAGGCAAGTGCTCCTCGTCTGTTATTGTCACCGAGCTACCAGGGAAATGAGTATCCAGTAGCAAGTTTAATGTTTCTTCATATGAGTTGGTCCAGTTGCCGTTTTCATCTTTTATAGAACTTGGCATGTTTGGACTCGGTGATAGGATTTTCCTAAGTCTAGATGCCTCTGAGGAGTCTTCAATTTTATTGCAGAATTCTTTCCAAGAGGATCTTTTGCTTATTCGTAACCTCTTTTTGTAAATCCTAAGGGATTCCTTATATAGATCCCAGTCTATGGGATTTCTGGATCGATTGAAAAGCTTCGCACAATTTTTCTTGAGCGGTTCTAGCTCTTTGGTCCACCAGTGTGGTTTCTTCTTCCCTCTAACTATGGTAAGAGGACAGGAGTTACACAAGGCATGGTTAAGAGCACTAGTTAGATCGTTGACTTTGCTGTCAAGATCCTTGGGGTTTGAAGGGAAGCAATTGTCATTGTTATTTGTAACAATGTTTGAAGATTTCCCTGAATCTTACTCAGTCAGTTTTCCTATAATTATGAAAGGCTATGGGCTTTGGTGTGCCTTCTGTTAGACTAAATGGGATGTATCTGTGATCAGAGAAGGAGTGATCCTTAGATATGACCCAATTTTTAATCTTGTTATAGATTGTTTGAGATACAAAGGTAACATCTAAAACCTCTTGTCTGTTTTTTGTGACAAAGGTTAGTTCGTTACTGATATTGCAAATAAGAAGGTTAGTACTTAGTATAAAATTAAAAAGAGACTCACCCCTTTCATTTACGTCCGTACTTCCCCATACTGCGTGATGTGCGTTGACATCCCTTCCTATTATGTAATCCGCCTTGAGTTTTGTTGCACTTTTATTCCCGCTCGAGCGTCTCTCCTGGTAGCGGCCCCAGTTGTGGACGTGAGCCAGTAGGTCCCACTGGTGGTCTGCAGTTTTACTGTTGTGATGTCGCAATTGCTGTAATTAGATAGTAAAAATATTGTAACGTGCGCTTAGTTCGAAAAACAAAATTTCGCTTTTCAATTTATTTCAACCACTTTAATTCAGTATCTAAATTTTATTCGATCTCAACTCGACTTTTGGACTATCACTAGTAGACAATTTACTCTTCACTTTATCACTCTATAATCAAAACTGCCCTCTGGTTGCCTCGGGCGGGCTATTTATATCGAATGACATGCCATCTAGAACTCTCCAGTAACTTCTACATTGTCTCCACTCTCCACTGCAACTGTCAAACATTTTTTCTCCTAGTATATTTATTTCTTCACTTACACTAGTGTTGCCACTTGTGTTTTCGTTTTATCGTTTTCGATTAGGAAATTGGTATTAAATGTTGGGTTCACGTTACACTGCCCCCTTCTTAAGATTGTTCGTCCCGAATAATTCCATCTGCAGCCTCGTCACTATATCGATGCAACCGGTCACAATGAACTACTTTTAACTTGCCTCTTACGGCTCGCGTACACTGAATCCGATTTATCGGCCGATATCGGATCGGAACTGTTCGGACGACAATCTCGGACGTTCGTCTGCATACACTGCTGCCGTTCTCTGACGATAGCTGACAGACAGCCTATTATTGAATTTATTTATTTCAGTTCAATTGAAACTTTTTTCCATCGATTGTGGTGTCCTGCTAAAAATGAAATTTATTAACTTTTCACTATCCATTGTGTACTTTAATAGGCAAACTGACGTCCGACGTCCGATAAATCCAAACAAGTTCGGATTTGTCTGTTGATCGGATGAAGTCTGACAACATCGGACGACATCTGACGTTGTCGGTTGAAGTGGTGTACGTACTCTCTTTGTTTAACACATGTTTGGTTCGAACGTCAGAGTTCGGCCGACAACGGCCGATTATAATTCGGACGATGTCTGATTTAGTGTACGCGAGCCGTATGTCCTCTTTGGATGCGGTAAACCACGTCGTTAATCCTCGTGACAACAGTATAAGGACCTTCCCAGTTTTGCTGAAGTTTCGGTGACAATCCCTTTTGACGGTGAGGATTATAAAGCCACACACGATCTCCTGCTTGGAATCCTGCCGTTGTCGCTTTTGTGTCGTACCATGTCTTCATCCGGTCGCTGTAGGTTTTCATCCGTTCCCTTGTTCTTTTATGGATGTCAGCGAGTCTCTCCTTGAGGTCGTCCACATACTCGTTCGTGTCCTGTGGCTCCTCTGTGGGGCATCCAAATTTAAGTTCGCTGGGCAGCCGCATGGTTTTCCCGAACAGGCTATCAGATGGTAATTGTCCTGACGAGCTATGTACTGCACTTCTATAGGCCATCAGGAATAGCGGTACGTGCCTATCCAAGTCTCTTTGGTAGTCGCCTACGACCTTGGTAAGGTGTTCTTTCAAGGTCCGGTTGAATCTTTCAACCATCCCATCAGATTGTGGATGAAGTGGTGTGGTTCTCGTCTTCTTAATGCCAAGTAGTCCGCACACTCCTTGGAAGATGTTTGACTCGAAGTTCCTCCCTTGGTCGGAATGGAGTTCCATAGGCACGCCAAACCTACCCACCCAGTTAAACACAATCTGGTCGACCACCGTTTTGGCCTCTTGATTTGGGATGGCATACGCCTCAGGCCACTTGCTAAAATAGTCCATTACAACCAGAATGTACTTGTTTCCAGCGTTGGTCTCTGGAAAAGGCCCAGCCACATCTACTGCAATCCTCTCAAAAGGCGATCCAACGTTGTACTGATGTATCTTACCTTGAATCTTCCTACCAGGTCCTTTGGTTGCAGCACACTTGTCACATGTTCGGCACCACTTCTCCACGTCATCTCTAGCATGTAACCAGTAGAACCGATGTCGCACCTTCTCCAGTGTTTTGTTTACTCCCAGGTGGCCTCCAGAAGGTCCGTCGTGCATCTCCTGAAGAACTTCACTGACTTTCGATTGCGGTACGATCAGCTGCATCACATATGACTTACCGTCAGCGGATTCCCATCTTCGCCTGAGGACACCTTCTTGCACATATAGTGAGTCCCACTGTGCCCAATAGGCTTTGAGAACTGGACTACTGTCAGAAATGTCTCCCCATTCGGGTTTCTCTTCATTTTCTTTTCATGCGAGAATGGGTTCGATATCTGGATCCTCCTGTTGAGCAGTCCTCACTTCCTCATTGCTCCATCCGCTTATGGGGTCAGCTCTTAGTCGCTGAGCGGTAATGATTTCTTTGTCTTCTTGCCGCCTGCAATGCTTGCAATCCACTTTGCAATGTCTTCATTGAAGTTCAACAGCCAGTTCAGAGCACCGTGGTCTGTCCGCAGAAGGAATTTCTGTCCATAGATGTACTTATGGAAGTGCTTTGTTGCCAAGATAAGAGCTAGCAGTTCCCTTCTGGTCACGCAGTAGTTTCTTTCGGGTTTCGATAGGACCTTGCTGTAGTATGCCACCACTTTCTCTTCGCCATCATGTACTTGGGATAGTACCGCCCCGATTCCAACGTTGCTTGCATCTGCGTTGACGATGAATGTTTTGCCAGGTGTTGGATGTGCCAGCACTGGAGCGTTACAGAGGCAGTATTTGAGTTCCTGGAAAGATTTCTCACACTCACCTGACCATTTAAACTGCTTCCCCTTTTCGGTGAGCTGATGCAAACTCTTTGCAACTTCAGCAAAGTTCTTAACAAAACGTCGGTAATATGTGGCAAGACCCAGAAAGCTTCGGAGTTGATGTTTGTCCTGTGGTGTTGGCCAATTTTTGACGGAGTCAACTTTTCAGGATCAGTCTTTACTCCTTGGGATGAGATGATGTGTCCCAAATACTTGACTTCGGTTTTGAAAAGTGCACATTTTTCTGGATTCAGTTTAAGGTTAGCCTCTCGAAGTCTCTGAAACACGGCTTTTAGGTTCTTGCAATGTTGGTCAAATGTTTTCCCGTAAACAATGACATCGTCCAAGTAGACTAGGCAAGCTTTCCACGTCAGTCCTTGAAGAACGCACTCCATCTTCTTTTTCATTTTCGGCGTTACAAATCGTGATCTTGAAGCGATCACAACTTTCCCACTTTTCTGCTTCACACTAGTGATCCGCCTGTGGGGTACGCCGCGTTGACCTCAGAAATCGTCGGCAAGCCTCCCGGTTTTGGATTGTTCCATGTCTGAGGCCAACCAAATGCTGCTGTTTTTGCATTTGTTTGTACCAGGAGTGTTTTGGCCTGCCTTTTCTTTTTTGTCGCGAATTTGTTGAAACGTTGTACGATATTGCCTTTTTGACGGGGTTCTGCGGATCTCTCCTTTGAACATGACAATACCAACTGAGCCGGTCGTGCTGAATTTTGTCCAAGATGGTACTTTTGACATGAAGGCTTCCACGGATCTTAGTACTTCTAATTCGATCAAGCTTTGTTACTCCTGCTGTCATCCGAAGCATCTTCATTTCGGCTGCCGTCCATTTGCACTCCATCAAACGCTCGAATGTTGCCGGTGCGTTGCATAGCCCAAACGGCATAACTTTAAACTGCCAGAGCCCATTACCTGTAGAAAACGCCGTCTTTTCCTGATCATCAGGGTGGATGCCAACTTGCCAATATCCACTCTTCAAGTCCAGCGTCGAAAACCACTGGGCTCCCTCCATGGCATCCAGGGTATCACTGATCCTCAACAGGGGATAGCTGTCCTTCTTAGTCACATCGTTCAGCCTTCGGTAGTCCACACAAAAACGAGTGCTTCCGTCTTTCTTTTTCACTAGCACCACTGGTGACGCCCAAGGACTTTTGGAATTTTCGATAAGACCGTCCTTCTTCATTGCTGTTATCATTTCCTCAACCTCACCTTGTTTGGCCAGTGGAAGACGTCTTGCGGGTTGACGAATTGGTCTTGCATCTCCTGTGTTGATGCGATGCTGCACCAACTGTGTCCTACCATATTGTCCCTTTTGCGATGCGAAGATGTCAGTGTACTCTTGTAGGAGATTTTCAGCTATCCTTGTTTGTTGGTGATCAAGGTTGGATGAATTCAGTATTTTAGCTCTGATGGTTTTGAGCTCCTCCGGAGTTATAGTTTTTCTTGGGGCTTCGTCTGTGATCTTCGTAATTGCTGCAACCGATTCGCAACGTCCAACGACTTCTCCTTTCTTCAACCTTACATCGTACGGTCTGGTGTTTAGTAATCGTACGGGGACCATTTTGTTTTTCGGTGCTACCAGTGTTTTCCCAATGATGACGCTTTGGGAGGAACACTCTGGGTCTGTTTCCACCATGAGGTATCGAAGGCTTCCAAACTCACCTTCCGGTTTTGTCCAAACGAACACTTCAGAAGAAGGAGGCAGAATCAGATCTTCCGTGATGACAGTTCTCAATGTCGACGTAATTTCGTTCGAATAGGTCATTGGAAGTTCCTTATTTTGGTACTTCAAAACCTGATTACCGATGTCTAAAATAACTCCGTGCTGTTTCATAAAGTCGATTCCAATGATGCACTCGTCACATATATCTGCCACCAGGAATTGATGAGTAAACACTAGATCGGCCAGTCGGATCTTAAGACTCACTTCTCCGTATACTCTTGCTGCTTCTCCCGTTGCGGTTCTTAGACGGTAGCTATTGGTGTTATGAAGCCACGTCATCTTTACCAGGTCTCGACGTACTATGGAGGCTGTGGCACCGGTGTCGATGGTAACCACATGTTTGTTTCCGTTAACAGCAGTCTCCGCAGTCCGACTTTTGTAGTCTCGTTTGGTCTGAGAAACCTGGATGGTGGTTCTGGGGCCATCGATACAAGAAACCAGCCTCTGCCCCTCGAAGTTGGTTCTAACTCGTTTCCCTGATGGGAAACGGGCTGATAGGCAACGCTGGTGTTGTTGTTACCTTGCTCTGGGTTGGATCTCTTGCTTCCACAATGTTGACAACCGGCTTTATTTGGTGGTAGTCGGCATTGACGCTGTAAGTGCCCGGTCTTGTTGCAGTTCCAACATCTTGCTAGTCCGCTCCGCTGGATCTTTTGTATTTCAGCTCTTTGGCACGAGCATTCTTCGACTATGGCTTCTCTAAGTCGATGTACTCCATAAGAAGCCTGTTCTGCTGCTTCAATTGTCAATGCGAACGCTAAGGTTTCAGAAAGAGTACGTGTTCTAGCAGTTCGCACAGACCTCTGAAGATGTATATCGGAAAAGGCACGAACGAAGGACTCAACAGCCAGATGGTTGATGATTTCTTCTCCAGCATCCGGGTATGCCAGGTGAACCAGTCTTTCGACGTCTCCTTGGAGCTGCTGTAGACTTTCACCCCTTTTCTGGACTCTGTTATTGAGTTGGACTCGGAAGACTTCTTTCAAGTGGCTATCACCAAAGCGTTTATCTATAGCTGCCACGAGAGAACTGAAATCGTAGCTCTTACCAGCTGGAACAGTTTGAAGTAATTCAGTTGCTGGTCCTCTAAGAGCAAGAGTCAGTGCTATGTATTTGTCTTCGTCATCCCAGCCATTTGCTGTCGCAGCTGCCTCGAATTGTCTACTGTAAACTGACCAAGACGACTGTCCGTCGAATGTTGGTGGTTGTACTTCTCTTTGCTATAGACAATCTCCACAAGTTTTCCGTAGCTCCATTTTCCGCATCTGGTCTAGTTCCTTAGCCATGTTTTCGATTCGTTTCTCCAAAGTGGCAAGCTGACTTTCGCATTGACTCTCAAGCTTGGAAAATCGTTTCTCAACACATTCAATGCGTTTTTCTAGGCCACAAACATTTTTCTCAATTTGCTTTCTAGAATGTTTTTCTGACCTTCCAAAACATTCTGTTGCGCCTCAAGTCTTTCGAGAATATTCTGTTGTTCCTTCTTTTGCTCGCTTCGTTGTTCTTCCACCAGCTTCTTTTGCTTGTTTTGTTGTGCTTCAAGTTGTTCGAGAACATTCTGCTGTTCCTTCTTTTGCTCGTTTCGTTGTGCTTCAAATTGTTCGAGAACATTCTGCTGTTCTTTCTTTTGCTCGTTTCGTTGTGTTTCAAGTTGTTCGAGAACATTCAACTGTTCCTTCTTTTGATCGTTTCGTTGCTCTTCCAGACGTCCGAGAATATTCTGCTGTTGCTTTTCAATCAGCTTCTTTTGTTGTTCTAATAAAAGCTTCATCATACTAGAAAAATCTACACTTTCACTTACTTCCTCTTCTTCCACTTCTGTTCCAAAAACAAAAGTGCTTACGTCTTCCCCTTGCTGTTCCAAATAGTTGCGCAAGCGCAGAACGAGCTCATTCTTCGATCCCGCTCTAGAAAGATTTCGCTTACCTAACTCGCTTTTAAGCTCAGTGCAGTTGAGCTCTTCCAACAACTTACCCATTTTCACTGCATTTAACTTTTTTTTTTTTTTTTTTTATCAAATAAGTTTTATTTACACTTCTGACACCAATGTAACGTGCACCAATGTAAACTTCACTTTTCAATTTATTTCAACCACTTTTATTCAGTATCTATACTTCATTCGATCTCAACTCGACTTTTGGACTATCACTTCTTGTATACAATTTACTCTTCACTTTATCACTCTATAATCAAAACTCCCTCTGGTTGCCTCGGGCGGGCTATTTATATCGAATGACATTTCATCTAGAACTCTCCAGTAACTTCTACATAGTCTCCACTCTACACTATTTTGGCTGTCAAACATTTTCTCTCCTTCAATAATTCTACACTTACACTAGTGCTCCCAGATGTGTTCTTCGGTTGAACGTTTTCGATTCACGTTACAATATTGTTAAGCACACAATTTTTATATTTTAAAAAAAAAAAATGCTTCCCTAATTCACAACTAAATTTAATTTTAATTTTTTTCATATGCTGATAATTTTGTTTCCCGTTTTCGATCTGTCAAAATTGTTGTGTGTGTAAAAATCTGTGTGCAAATCCGTCTAAAAAAAAATATTGACTGCAGTCGATTTTTTTTCCTTCTAAATTGAATTTTTTTAACCCGGAGCTACACGATCAAGATCAAGCTTACCCTGTGTTATCTCGGAGAGAAAGAGGAAAAAGAAAGACTCACTTGTTCAGCTTCTATTTATTGACTGACTATTATCTTAAAACTAGCTAACATCACGTATAAAATATTCCTCTCTATCTCTACAGTTATTCATAATATTTAAGAGAAAGGAAATGCCTGTTTTTACGTTAATCGACTTCAAACAGTATGTAGCTCACCACCAAGTCATATTATTAAATAAACAACACCCTGCAGCTACACGATCAAGATATGGTAAGCCATCAGCCTACACATACACTATGTCAAATTCCTGTTCGTGTTTCGGCTGTGACGTAGGTGACTTACAATTTGCCAGGCAAATGGCTTTCAATCGACATGTCATTATATATTTTAAAATGGCGCCCACAAGAAATTTTAAAATCAAAGTTTTTTTTCAGGCACTCTTTTCTGACGAAGCTGTCAATTTCATGGCTACTGAAACTGCTTCTCGGGTGGCTTTCAATATTCCATACCAGCTGGGTTTCAATTTCGAAAAATTTGATTGTATACGTAAGAAAATTTAAATGTATTGTAAAGTCAGTCAGTTGCAGTCGTATTTATAATCCCATTCCAAAGTATGTCTAACTTTGGACAGCTCTTAGAACAGTGTCCAACTCCAAATCGTATTTATAAACACTTTCATCGTTGTCTAAGGAACGTCTAACTTTCGACACCGAAATTGATTGTCTTAAGCACGGGTCACACACGGCTGCTGCCAGCCGCTTCTTACCAGCGGCTGGCAGTAGCAGCAGCAAGCAGCGGCTGGCAGTGCGGTCACACTTAGCTGCTAGCCACACGTCAAAACACAGGCTGACAGCTAACCGATTGACAGCAGCTGCCATTAGCCATACTTCTATTTTAATTTTATTAATTGAGATGCGGCCAACCGAAAATTGATAAATTCTCGGAGACAGCGACACAAAATACCTTCAAAAGATTGCATCGGTACAAGAACCGCAAAGAAATATCAATTCTGAGCACATGCCGATCGCATGGAGTTCTTAGAACTCCACCAGGGCCCTGGAAGATAAGAATTAAATCATTGATATTTCTTATATCGGAATTTGATTGTTTTGTAGATCGATGAAAAATGATCAGACCAACCAAATCGATTGCGAAATCCGACATTGGGCTTTAGGTTCTCAAGAAAGCTACCCCATTCGAAATACGATCCCATGATCCCATCAGAAATCTTATGATGACATTTCCATCAAGACAGTCTGCTGCATAGGATATAACTTGATGTACAAACCTGAAAAGATATTAGCTTTGAGTCACCATATGAAAAATGAAAATTCGCAGAAAGTGCCCCGAAAAAACTGAGATTCTCATACGTTTCCTTCGAGAGAATCTGAATCAGTTTCGTGTCAACCTTGGTAACCCGAATGATCAGGATAAGTTTTCAGGAAAACCAGCAAACCAAGACAGGCTGAAAAGTAGTTTTAAATACAGAGAATGAGAATGCTATTGCAGAGTAGGTATAAAAGACCGTTCACAACTCAAGATACCCATGTTGTAACGGCTCCAGCATCGGAGGTGGCCACAATGAAAGACGGGATCGCTTACGTGATAGGAAGCTCTAATTTTATAAGCAAAGAAATATTTAAAAACTTAAATACAAAGATACATGAATACATATAAACATAAGTGTTCTATTCCAATGCTATACGTAACGTAATTATTAGAATTTTTGCCTGTTACGCTGGAGGTTCGTGGTTCGAATCCCTGCAGAAACCAAAAATGTTTTTTCATCGGTATCACCTTTTGCGAGGAATTGGTAAGTCCTCCGATAGTTAAATTCATTGCCATGAAAAACGCTTTTTCGATTAGACGTTCGGAACCGCCAGAAAATTGTATGCCCCTCCATTCCCTCAGAAGGCATGATTATGAGAATATGAGCTAGGCCCCGAAGCTCCTTGCACCACCTTATGTATGAAATGCTACGATTCTTTATTTTACTTTCAAGACTTTTTGTGTACATACATAAGACTTGTAAAAATTGCCAGTTCGTTAGACACTTCTCAAAAGAGCTCAAAAGAAAATATATCCCATGGAGTCTTATATGCATTTTCTTACTTACAGATGCTTACCGAATGAAAAAAAAACAATTAAGGTACCAATGATTGCGTAATGTATTTTAAAGCTATGAAAAAAGAAACAAAAACAAAAGTTTTGGACATACATATAAACATAATACAACAAATCTATAGATTTTTTCAGAGATTTCTCGCCAATTATGTATAACACATTATTTAGATCTTTGTTGTCTAGTGGAATTGGATCGTCCCGTGCAATACAGTTTGTAAATCGACGGTAGTTGCAACCAAAAAGGAGGCAACAGTTCTATTTTAACACTTTTTATTCACTGGCATCTCCATTTCTACATTATCTACTTCTTCGAAAGAATCATCGTCTTCACCTTTAATTTCTTCAATACCTTGCCCATTTGAAAGTAGTTTCTTTTTGCCAACTTTAAGAAAAGCGTTTTTTATTTCTCGTATGTCTGAAGGAAATATCAAACTGTCTTTCTTATTCAAGATCAAAGAACATGTCTTCCGAACTTTTGAATTTACATCTCTGAGCTTACTTGCCATCTGTGTTGGTGGTGGACAGAGGTGATGTGTAGCAAGAATAAGGCCTTACGGGTCGCTGTAGGCTTTGAGCCGACAAGAGTAATTGGTATTTAAGTGATCACTTTTAAATTAACCCTCAAAAAGCGAAAAACAAATGTTTATGACCTTCAAATTAGTTGACTGAAATGAAAATAAAAATTTTAACAATTGGCATTTTTGTCATTTTTTTAAGGGCAATACCTTGAATGAATACAGTGGGTTTAAAAAAGTACCCTGCAGACAGAAACAAGCTTCGAAGTCACGGCAGCGCAGTTTGGCACAGCTTTTGGTTGCCTTCATCGCTTAATATTTGCTTTTTGGCCTGAGAATCACTCGGATTAGAACGAGTTTGTGCGAGGTTGTATTGTCCGTTTTGAGTTTTGTGTAGTAGACGTTAGGCCTTCTTATACCGGTGCTTTTTGACACCACCATGAACCAGCTGTTGATTGCATTTGAAGATGACATCTAAAAGTACTTGTGTACAGATTTTCTTGAAGATTTCCATTTGAGGGTGTCGAGTATAATTCCCAACATGAACTAAATGCGAATTAAAACTAAAATTGGCTTTGCAAAGTTTCTTCATACTCTCTAGCCTTCTGGTCGGCATGCTGAACTAGGAACGTACATGTTTTGTCATATTCACCACGAAGACAAAATATTAATAGCCGAATGACTAGTGGAGTTCCAATAAAATCGTCATCATGGTTGCATGCGGTTGGTCGGGATGTTGCTTTGCATTGGTATTGTCTTGAAATTGTTTTTTGTTTATTGTGCACTTCCCGAGTTTTAGTTTTATTCTTTTTACTGTTCCTCTGTTGCATGCAAATATCATCCTTTTTGGCAGTCTTGTTAGCTCGCTTTTGACCCTCAAAAATTGTAGATCGCCTTGGTAGAATGTGTATGATCTAATTAAAATAAAAAATGTGCAAAAAATAATATTTACGCTGTTAATTGAATGAATTTATAAGCAGCAAAACTCCAAAGATATCTCAAAGATTTCAGTTTTCAGTAGACAGTACATCAACATGTCAGCGTTGGAAGTGTTCGCTTCTATAACAAAAAATCAGCTCGAAACTCCCCCGATTGATGACAACTGTCAAATCTACTCGCTGCTACTTACCAGCCGATGTGGTCAGATTGTGCTACTAGCTGCCAGCCGCCGCTGCTTGCTACCAAAAGTTGAACATGTTCAACTTCGCCAGCCGCTGCTAAACGCTCGCCGGCTGCCAGGGCTGGTTGCGAATTTTGTGGTCACACAAAGCTGATCAGCGGCTGGCAGTCAATTCGCCGCTGGCAGCAGCTGTGTGTGACCCGTGCTTTAGCTATGGCTAAAGTGGCATTTGCTACAGCAAAAAACAATTTTGTCGAACATGTTATAAAACACTGTTGAGAGCTCTAAGATAGAAAAAAATAAGTAGTTTGAGGTGCAAAAATACTACTTTCAACAATTTAATTTATAAATTGCACAAATTTCATCGTTTTATGAGACTTGGAAAAGCTGTAACTCAAAGTCAAATCAGCTGCTTTTTTGGTCTGGTTCAAGTGCTACGCCACACTCTTTCAGAGCCATTTTGTTGTTGCACTCGTATATCAAAACACAAAAAATGGTACTGCACGGATACTTCATGATGTGCCATACTGCATGGCACATCACTAAAAGAAAAACGTCAAAGCTGTTTCACGAAACCATAACCCATGCGACACAGGGTAGCTCATTGTCCATCTCTCTTTTTCGAACTTTCGTTCTCTTTTGCACTTATGCAGTCGTATTTATAAAATTTCCTTAGAACATCCTAGACAGTTGTCCAGCTAGACGGTGTCTAAAAAGTTGGACAAGCCTTAGCCAATTTTGTATTTATAAATGCATTCCAACAGTTGTCTAAACAACCCCTAAAGCTGTCAACTTCGAATGAAAAACTAAATGGCAGCGTTCATGATGTATCCGTGCAGTACCATTGTCTGTGATTTGGTATACGAGTACAACAACTATAAGGCTCTGAAAGAGAGTGGCGAAGGACTTGAACTAGACCGAAAAAAGCAGCTGATTTGACTTTGTGTTTCAGCTTTTCCAAGTATCACAAAATGATCAAATTTGTTCAATTTATTAATGGAATTGTTGAAAGTAGTATTTTTGCACCTCAAACTACTTATTTTTTTCTATCTTAGAGCTCTCAACAGTGTTTTATATCATGTTCAACAAAATTGTTTTTTGCTGTATCAATGGTCACTTTAGCCATAGTTTAGACAACCAATTTCGGTGTCTAAAGTTAGACATTTCTTAGACAGCGATGAAAGTGTTTATAAATACGATTTTGACTTGGACACTGTTCTAAGGGCTGTCCAAAGTTAGACATACTTTGAAATGGGATTATAAATACGACTGTAATTGTCTGTAAAATATCCAGAGTCAAGTCAAACCGAGTTGGACTGCGCATTGCGTTAATTTCTTTCTTGTGTGACTTTTTTTTACTTCATTTTGATTAAATCCGTTTATTTTGATTGAAAATTTTGCTTTGTATCTATTTTTCAAAACATAGTATTGAAGCAAAAAGCGCAAATTTATTTTTGTAAACCGAGTTAGCTAACTCGAGTTACAACTCGGGTTAATCAAATCCAACTCGGGTTAACTCGGTTTGTAAATTTTACGGTTTGGCACATCACTAAAAGAGAAACGTAAAAGCTGTTTCACCAAACCATAGCCCTTGCGACACAGGGTAGCTCATTGTCCATCTCTCTTTTTCGAATTTTCGTTCTCTTTTGCACTTATGGTGTTCGAACAGTTTCATGAAACAAATTTCTCCGTATAATAGCAGACTTTTCAAAAATTTTTGAAAATCTAGAAGTTGGACGGAGTGGAAGGGTATGTGACATAAAGTTGGACGACTTGATAAGTGTGAACGAAAACTACATCAGACCATCCAACTTCCATCAAACGAAATCTGTCCAACTAATTATATAGTGTGAACAGGGCTATTCACAATTATTTCCTACTGAACTGAAATTAACCGTCTGCTTCAATTTCGAATTTACTCACACCACTACAAATTTCGAAGTAAAATTTCTTATGTAGAAAATTTTCTAAAATGGCCGTTCAAGTGAAGTCCATATCTAGATGAGTATCGTCACAGTTTTGACAAATAAACTACAAACAATGAATAATAAAATATAAAAATCAGAGAAAAGTGTTTTCAAAACAAACAAATTCAGTTAATTTAAAAACACTAATAGGAATATCAATTGAAACAAATCAACCATCATATTCATTACCGAAGTGAAACCTGCGGTGTATGAGTGAATCTTATGTGTACGTACGTGTCGTAGCCTCATAGTATACCAGCCATATACCAGCGGCCCAGCGTACGTTCGAAAAAATTTTCGCCACTCTTATGACAAAATGGCGTCGAAGACGAAAAAGTTGAAAGGCCATTGAAAATTTTGCTTTGTTGGAGATTTTTAAATTTTCAAATTTTAATACATTTATAGTGCTAAAAACTGAACAGAAATAAGTGGAAAATTATAAGAAAATTGTGTACTATCAATTCCATTGATTTGTTTTTGGATGATTAATGTCTGCGATACGAAAAATTGAATTTTTTCAATTATATCATGAGCCAGGTGAGTTTATTTGCTTAAAAAATTGCTAATAATTTATTTAAAATAATTAATAATAAGCTTTTATTATTGGTGATGTTATTGAAAATCAATTGGCTTTTAAAAAATTTACTGGGTGTGGTTAATATATGGTATTTTCGTGTCTTTACAAAAGCCACCTTCTGGAGCTGATTGTTGGAGTATTTGGATAAATATAGCTTAATAAAGGGTTATCCTTAGTTGTTTCATTGTTTTTTCGACGGAATTACATTCTGGAAGATTTTCTCTGTCCGTAGGTATTTGATTTTTGAAAATCAATTAGGGACCCTTTTTTGCAATTTTAACTTAAAATCTTACTATAATTCGTCTTTTCTGTTTAATTCCCGCCAAAACAAGGTCCTTTTTAACGTTTTTATACATTTTTTGACCAAGTTTGTTGATTGCGTAACAGGGTTTTCTAAGTGCGTAGTTCAGTTGAAATCTACGGTCTTTTATGATGTTTTTCCATGAATTTTACATAAAAAAAACGTTTTCAAGACTTTGTTCTGATTAGAGCCTTGTGTTTTTGTTTATTTTAAGGAAAATAATGAATCCTTCAATAGAGTTGGATTGGAAGAAAATGATGATAACCGTGAAAACAACAATTTGTCGGCGACTAGCAGTTCCTCTGGATCAGAAAGGTGGGTTATTTTGGCCAGATAAGTCGAGTTTTGGTTAGTTCTGACTGGCGTTTGTGTGTTATGCCTTTCATAGTGATTCAGATAGTTCGTCGTCAAGTTCAGGAGCTTCAAGTGATCGTAGTTCGCAAAGAAGAACGTCTCCATTGCCTGAAAAAACCCCCAAAGATGGTATTGGGGTTACTGATCCACCAACAAACTCCTTAAACAACGACGTGGGATCATCTCAGCACGAAGATGATACTAAAACCAATGGGTTCTCTGATGACGAAGACGACGATGACGACTCTGAAGAAGAAAACGCAGCGGTGAATGGTGAGAAAGACACGTCGCATTCCAATGAAACAGATGAAGAAGATAAAGAGAGTGAAGACGATGCCGACAATGCCAGCGATAGAGATCACAATGGCCATGACGATGCCAATGAGACTTCTGCTTCGGAAAAATCAGATGAGAAGTCATCTTCAGAACAGTCTAGCAGTGTAAGATCACTTTTAAGGCATGAACAAATCTTATTGATTAGTTAATTAATGTTTAGGAACAAGAAGAGGAGGACTATCGTCCAAAAAAGCCAGCAAGAATAGCTAGGAAACCTACAGCACATTATGTGCCTTCAAAGAAACCCAAAAAGAAGAAGCAAAAGTATAACATTACTTCAGTTTTTTAATATACAGTTTGATAAAAAAGAGTTTTTCATATTCTCTAGTTGGGAATCTGAAAGTAGTGAAACTGATGACGACAGTGATCGAAGCTCTGGTAAGAGGAACACCAACAACAATCGTAAGCAAAAGCGGAAAAAGTCTCACTACTCGACAGATGACAGTGAAGATGATGCTAAAAGGTGAGTTCTACCAGTAAATTTCTTTTTTTTTTTTTAGATTTTTGTTGGTTTTAAGCAGAAGTGCTGGGTTTTTTAGGTTTTTTAGAGTTTCCATCAGGTAAGTTAGCTGTTTGTATTTTAATTAAATAAGCACTGAATTGATCGCGGCGTTAACTGTTTTTTTTTTTTTTAAAACAAGTGAAGTAAACGTACATAAGTGTTTTGATAAAAGACTAGATAACATTCCATGTTTTTTTTATATCCAAATTCAAATGGTCGTATTTTCTAAATAAATAACAGTTCTCGACAAATGCAAAAATTAAAAAAATGTTTAAGTCTTCTGCGGATCTTGTATTATCAACATTTACAACAGGATTAACAGGGCTAAGCGCATCATCCAAATTGGCAACAGAAACCGTGCGTGCGGTACTTTATTTATTATACGAAATTGTAATTTTTTTTATAAATACAACTGAAGAAGTTAATTAAAATTGTTTTTAGGGGTTCAAAGAATGGTAAGTCTTCAATAATATAAATCCAACTACATACTTAAGTGCTTTTCTGTTGAGGAATGCACGATTTTTTTTCTTTATTACATATATATTTTTCTAAACTCAGTAGCGCTGTAGTTTTGGCTTTAAATAATATTTTTAGGTTTAACTCAAGCTGGGTCAAGTTCAAACATAGTGAATGAACGACTTGTCCCACCTGGCATCTGGGGTAATACTAGGTTTGGTTGTTATCGGGGGCTATCTCTTTTTTTTTTGAATTTATCATGATTATAACACTCACATGATGTCTGTTTTTAAATTAAATGGAAAGCATGATGTTTATTAGCCCCTATCACAAAGCCCGTCGTAAGATTCTCGGACTATATGTACTGAATGTTTCGCCACGAAGTTTGTTACTATTGACAAAACTATTAATTTTTGAATCAGCCCTATCATCGTAACAGATCGGAGAAACATACGATCGTAGAGAAGTTCCGATCGTAAAATTTATTTTGTTGTATGGTATCCATTTCGTAAAGGATACACGTCAGTGTATTATGTCACTAATGTCACTACGCATGTAGTTGACAGTTGACATAAAACATATGTGAAATAAATTGAAAGTGAGTCTGTCTCTGTAAATCATGGATAGCGCAGGATTCAAAACCGAATACCAGCACCTTCACGATCCGATGCTTTGTCCTCCGCTAAAGACAAAGTTGCAAAAAAAAAAAAAAATTAATGAAAATGTTTACTTTAAATTATTGTTCTGTCCCCTCAGAATTCATGTTTTTTTTTTGTTTTTTTTTTTTTTTTGTTTACGTACAACCCTTCCGCGACTACTTTGCTGTCGGAGGCATAGGATAGAACAGAAAACCAAGAAATCGGCATGCATCGCATGAATTCCGAATGCGTTCTAACCATTTTCACATTTAATCGCCATGCATCGCATGCATTCTAAACGCGCTGCTGTAAGTTTGACATTTTCATCGCATTATTTCGTACTTTTCGGATGTACAGTGGTGGCCAAAATAAAAAGAGTGGACTATTTTGTTTTCTTCACAATAGAATCTATGCCTTAAACCTTTTTAATTGGATCAAAATATATATATATATACGAATTTTCTTTGACCTGACTGTTAAACATTTCCAGTGCTACCAAACATTAATGATGGTCACTTGCAATGTACCGTTAATTTTACTTAGAAATTTCAGATCTGCAATGGTCAAAAATTTAAGAGTGCTGTGTAGAATAGCATTATTTCTGGTCCTTTTTACTTCCGATCGCAATTTAATTATTGAATTTACCGTTAGACTTGTGTTTAAGTGTTTAAAAATCATTAAAAATCATTTTTTAAATAATAGGACGCGAAAAGCATTGCTTTGAGGAAGAACGCCGTTTGATCCTCTAACTAGGCGATCGAGGCAAAACATTCAATTTTATTCAAGATGTTCTTCACCGATCTCAATGTTTTGTTGCCATATTGCTAAAGCAGCGAGGTCAACCAACAAATTTCACTGAAAAAAAGTACGCAAAAAAAAACAACTTTGCTGGACAAAAGGATTGTAAGAGAGGTGCTTAAAAATCCTTTTGCAACATCTAACGGTAAAAAAGCAAATCTATCATTGGATATCAGCTCATGCACGATCCGCAGACGTTTGCAGGAAAAAAATTTACTTGGTCGAATTGCGATGAAGGTTCCGTTACTTAGGTCTAGGAATATAAAGCAGCGTATACGATTTGCAAAAGCAAATCCTTCACAGTCGGCTTACAGAAATTGGCAAATTGTTTTATTTTAGGGATGAAACAAAGATAAATTTATTTGGTTCTGATGGAAGAACTTATGTTAGAAAGAAGCCCAATCAAGATGATGGAAGAGGTAATGGAAAAAATTGGTTTCACTCTTATATTTTGGCCACCACTGTTTGTCCGATTAAGCAATCGGAAACATTACCATAATACAAATATCTTACGTTTCGTACCAATCGGAAAGAATTTCGTTCCGATCTGTTACGATAATAGGGCTGATTATCTTTTCCAAAACATTCATTACGAAAATGTTTTTAGTCTCTTCTTTTTGGTATTCGTAGTTCTAAGTTGTTACGACTTGCCTTGGGATAGGGTGATTGTCAATAATACCAAACAAAAAGTGTTTTTTTTAAGGATTTAAAAGGAGACACCGATGCACGTTGCTTTTGAATCTTTGTAAATCGTAATGTAGGGGAAAAACAGGGTCAGTTAGAGCATTCCACTTCAGGTGGTGCGACTAAAATAAGAATCTCTATACTTGACTGTACACTGGCTCAAGGTAAAACTGATGAGCATTCCTAGCGGGGCGGGTGTTGCAGCTAAATTGTTTCAGGGGAGGAATGCAACTGGCTATTTGCCTAGAGCACTGTTGGCGAAAAAAGCGATAAAAGAGAGAGAGAAACTGGTGACTTTTCGATGATGTCCAAGAGAATCAATCGATTCTACAATTGAACTATCACCTATCAATTTTAACGTAGAGTTGCGCGAAATAGTTACATAGCCAGACTGAACATGGAAAGGTTCTTTTTTCAATAGGAACTAGTTCCGAGAACCATGTCCGCGGAACTATTAAGGTTTTGAATAGAGTAATGAGGAAATCATAGGGTGGTTGATATAAATGAACTCGTTTGTACTAAAACAAATTGAAAACGACATAAGAAACCGTTCTAAGTTAAGAAAAAATAAAAATTTATAACAAAGTCCACTTAAATAAATAAATTCTATTCCGAAATCACAGATCGAGTTACAACAATTTACAACAGCAAAACAATTAAAAACGTTCAAGAGATAAACAGAAGAAAAAATTATAAAAAGTAATATTACCACATATGTATCACAATTCTCAACAGCAAAACTACTTAAAAAACATACAAAATTCAAACCTGTACCTATCTTATAGTCTTATTAGAATCTGACAATAACAAATGTGCTAACTCAACCAACCCTCATATCCTAGTAATTATGATACATACATAGGTACATAACAATAAGACAAGGAAAGTTCAAAGGAACTATGAGTATGATCGGACCGATTTACATTCATCCGGACATGAAGGAACTAGGAACTACAACAAATCCACTATACTCCCAGCCTAGCAATATGAGTTGCACACATCGGACCTAATCGCTTTCGTTCTTCAAGATATTTCATAAGTTGACGGTTTATCAACGTTTCCATGAAAGAAGGGATGTCAGTGCAATTGGACGGTAATTGGAAGGGGAGGAAGATTCGCCCTTTTTAGGGACCGGCTGGACAAAAGCAGTTTTCAATCCGCTCGGGATAATCCCAGTAGAGTTGGAGAGATGGAAAAGTTTACGCAGTAGTTTTGCCAGCGTAGAAGAACATCTCTTCAGAATAACGGCGGGGATACCATCTGGACCAGCGGATTTGTGTATTTTGAGATCTTTGAGGACTCTCGCAACCGAGCGAGTTCGAAAAAATATCTGCTTCATCAAAGAATTTGCAGACTCGAGCTCAGGTGGAGCCAATATGCTATGAGGAAGTGTTGAGTTAGCAGCAAATTAGGTTTATCGATGGAGCTGACATACGGAGAGTCATTGAAAACGAGCGTTGGGACCGATGACGTGGTCGAGTTCTTAATGTTCTTCACAAAAGATCAAAAGTTTTCCTACCTTTTGGACACAACAGTATTTTTTGCCTTTATTTTTGGTCATGCAAAAACTTAGCCTTTTGTATTTGAGCATTACAAATATTTCTGGCCCGTTTGAACAAATTTCGGTTTTTTGCAGTAGGGTTGTCTCTAAATTTTTGAAAACTGCTTTCTCGATCCCTAAGACGAAGTTCACATTGGTCGATTTGTTGAAGCTTCGTGTGAATAAATGCGATTGTTTTCTTGCTCTCCTTCTCTGTTACACCAATTTGTCGGTATTGGCTTGCGGTCGATTCGTTGAACAATGTGAACATTTTGGTCAATTTGTTGCTTCAACAAATCGACCAGTATGAACATCGCCTAATCGTCTCCTTACAGCTTGAATCAAACCACGAATTCTCTTTGGGGATGATACTTTTTGTTCTGTGAGGAACAACATTTCTCATGTCGTTGAGAATTACGTTAGATATATCAGCTGATGCATCAACGTTTCCGTCGAGAAAGCATAATGGTCAATTAAAATTTCGAAGGAAATTATTCAGGCCGTCCCAATTTGCTTTCTCGTATTGCCACACAGTTATTTTTTTTTATCTTTTTTTACAGTGACGGAAAACGGAAAATTTATCGATATGACACAATAGTTCGATTTGCCTAAAGGAGATGAAACTACAACCCTGTATTTTTCGGGATGAGAAGTGAGAAATAGGTCAAGAGTGTTGGCCGCATGGCCTTCAATATCTGGAACCCGAGTGGGCTCATCAACAAGTTGAGTTAATTTGTTAAACTCAGCGAAGATCTCAACATATTCTCCTTCGGGTGTTGTCTGGCCAGAATGTCGAAGCCAACCAGAATTGTGTGAGTTAGATAGCGCATCAAACTCGTTAGAGGTTGAATTGCTATCTAAATTAAGGCTTCTATAGATAAAACAATAATGAATCATTTGCTTACGGACGGTGAATTTGAAATTGAAGTTCGTATTAGAATAGAGGCCGTATTGTGGTAAAAGTTGGTAAGTAATATCATGTCTTAACATATACGGCAAGTCCATGGGAGGAAAAGAATAATGGCACTAAGCTATATCCAGGTTGGTTAAAAATTCTGAAGGATCAGAATCAACACCTACCTGTGTTTCATTCAGTGCCAAAACAGCTGGCCTGCATTTTGCAGTGTGAGCGTACACAGCAAAGAAATTTGATCGCAACCCCCTAATGTTGCTAAAATCGACCCGAAATTTACCCAACATCACAATTCACAAAAACCCACAAAACAAAATATCAATCGCAGACGATATCTAAGTAAAATCAACAAGTGCAAAATCTTATTAGAAAACCAAACCAAATTACAAGCGGCAACAAACCAAATTGCCCAGCCAGCAATTTGATCTTGGTTCACCAACGGGATCAACATCGTTGATCTTAATATCCGCCTAGCAAACCCTAAGCCTCATTGACTGCACACACCACCCAGATAAGATAAGAAATTATCAAATCGAAGTAGGGGAGGAGATGAATGTTAGGTAATGCACAAAATGTTAGATTTATTCACGTGATTTTTTTTTTTAATTTGATTTTGGTGACACAGTACTGGATATGTAATTATTTTTTCACAGAGAATTTGTTTTTTATCACACGGTGCGGTAGGAATGTTTTTTAGTTTAATGGGTTGAAAAAAGTTTAGATGGTAGATTTGTTTTCTATTTTTTGTTATTTTTTTAATTAATTTTTGTACTTGGGCGGTATCTTTGACGCTTTTGGGCAAAAAGTTTTGACCAGATTTCGAAATGGCAGTTATTTGTTATTATACGCCTCCTCTACCATTTTTCCAGTCCATACCGTGAGGTAGCATTCTGTGTCTTGCCGTGTTTTCATGCAGGTGCTATACGCTTTCATCCGTGTAGTGGCCTTTTATGTCAACGAGTCTCTATTTGAGGTCGTCCACATAACATTTGTACCCTGAGCGTGCATCCAAATATTTGAAATCGCTGGCAGCCACCCGGTGGTGTTTGTTCTGTCGAGCTATTCACCGCACCTGTGTAGGCCATCAAGAATGCCTATCCCATTCTCACTCACTGGAATTCGCCTACGACCTTGGTAAGGTGTTCTTTCAATACCAGCGGTTTTGTTCTCGTTTAGATGTTCGTCGTGAAATATGTTTGACTCGAAACTCCTCTCTTGATCGGAATGGAGTTCCGTAGGTACGCTGAACCTGCTTGATCATTGTTTTGGCTTATTGATTTGGGATTTCAGATCACCGTTGTCTGTCCGCAGAAGAAATGTTTGTACATAGATGTACTTAAATACAGTAGTTTCTTTCGGGTTTCGAGAGAAACTTGCTGTAATATGCCACCACTTTTTCTTCGACATCAAACACTTTTGGTAGTCAAAGTTGGATCGGTTTTTTCAAAAAACAGTAACATATTTATTTTTCACTTAAAAAAAAGGTTTTTAAGTCAAGTATGCAAAGTTTAAGATCTTGCTAGAAGTTGTTTAAAAAAAAATTAAAGAAATAAAAGATGTGGTTTTGAAAATACATATATTTGAAATAATCAAAAAAATTTTTTTTTAAATTATAAAAATTTAAAAAACTAAAAGTTTTTAAATGTTGTTATGCAATCTTTCACTACCTACGACTTCTTAAGTACAAAATTTCGTCAAAAACGTTCGAGCCATTAACGAGGAAGTCGGTTATGAAAAAAACGCTAGGGAGCAGGGAGGTAGACTTTTTCCAAAAAAATTTCTTACATATTAAGAAAAACAATCTAAAATTAATCCTTCACACAATACTTTATCGAAATCGTTGCAGCCCTTTTCTGCCGTTATTTTACAGCTAGTTTGTCTGAACAATATTTCTTGCATTAACATGAATAAGAACATAAATTGCATCTGTGTTAATTTGAGTGGGTTGCGATCTCGTTACTGTTTAGGGGCGTTAAGACTATCAAATTTGTTTGTCAAATTTGTTGGATAAAAAGTTTGACGGAAAACACATATAGCGTTCACACTTATCAAACAAATCGTCAAGCTCCATTCTGATTTGAATTTTAACCATGTAGGACATAGCAATAGCAGCGCTTATTAGGGATGAAATTTTAAAAATGCAAGAAAAACAAAATAAAGGTTGGGACTAAAGAAGCACCTGAAACCATCGTAAATTCCACTTTCAATGTACCCAGCAAAGAAAAAATAGTCCTTCCGTGCGATGTGCATTACTTGAAATTATTTGGGAAATGAAATTTTTTCACATTAGTCACATTCGTCAAACTTAATGTCTAACTTGGTAGATAAAATATCGGGAGTGGATAGGGTCGTCATAGAGGACGGTTGTGTTGTAGGAGGCGCAGCCGTCCAATCACATAAACCAATACGGTTTTAGCAACAGTTAAAATTATTTTTTTTTTTTGACAAAAAATTTTTTTACTTTATAAATCTATAGTAATAATCAGGGTGATGTTATCACCTAGCAATCTACTTGCCAAAAAGATTATGGCGAAAAGGTCTTGGACACAAATAGCAATTCAAAGCACCGATACATGTATCACCGCGTGCTCATAACTGTGAAGTAAGGACAAAGATGAGGGGCATCGAAAAAAAAAACGAGGATTCAATGTAGCAACTGTTGAGGAAACTACTTCACGCCAGCGGTAGTCAAAAAAAAAAAAAAATTTGCAGAACATCTAGCAACTTACAGGGTGATAATTTCACCCAGCAATCTATTGCCAAAAGGTTCTTGGCAAAAATATAAATCGCTAGCGAAATTCAACCAAAAGCACCGCTTCATACAGCACCATATTAATCAACATCGATGTAAAGGTAACGGAGTTTATCGGAGTAAAAATTTACAGACTGAAATCGAAATGGTGAGCAACAAGCACCCGACAGCCAGCGCAACAAAGACTGAGATTAGGGCGATTTCTCCTATTCAGTACTAATCAAACAGCATCCAGATAACATCTATAGGTTTGAAAAAAAAAAAGAATAATTATGAAAATAACTTACAAAGATACCTATAAGTGGAAAAAGAAACATACGAATCGTTATTCAATTCTATCCAAATAATTGCGACAAATGATATATGTATATGTATAAATTCCTAATGTATGTACTTAAACGCTTTATGTTAAAATGTTCAAATGTTATTAACTTTTGCTCCTTGCATACCAAAATGAAAAAACAAATGTTTATTTTCTCATTAAACTATCCAATGAGTGTAAGTGTCATGATGATTTCTCATTAAAATTTCCAATTAGTGCAAATGTCATAATAACTGTTAAACAGAGCGCTCTCGTTCTTAAAATTACATATATGTACATATATATATTCTCATATATGAAACTTAAATTTCAACACAACCTTACTTTAGGTTAAGAAACTGAGTGCAAATGCATTAATAAAATAAATAAATAAATAGGGTGGCGCAACAGAGCGAGGAGTCCCTGGGCCTAGCGCATTTCTCCATGCCTTGTGAGGGAATGGAGGGGACCTACAATTTTTCGCCGGTTCCGAACGGCTAATTGAGAAAGCGCTTTTCATGGCAATGAATTTACTAACGGAGGACTTGCCAATTCCTCGCGAAAGGCGATACCCGTGGAAAAACATTTTTGCATTTTGCCTCTGCTGGGATTCGAACCTCGAACCTCTGGGTTAGCAGGTGGACATGCTAACCATTACGCCACGGGTACCACCAGTGCAAATGCATTATAATGGTTAAACAGAGCTCTCTCGCTCTTAAAATTATTTAAGTTAATAGTGTACAGAAGAAACGTTTGTTTCAAGTAAATCGGCAGATGCCTATGAACAAGAGCAGGACAAATATTTCATAGCAACTGACAGCCACGAGGCTAACCATTAAAACGTGTTCTTTCTTTCTTTTGATCATTTATTTGATATTTAATATAAGATAGAATTAAGTTAAGTTAAGACATATTGTAGATACACACAAGTGTCAAAAGAAAAACCAAACATAGCTCCTGAGCAAGAGCAGAACAAACATAAAAAACAACTGTCAGCCAAGTGGCGAAATATTTAAAGCAAAAGTAGTGAGCAGGCAATACATAATAGCCGCGATATTCAACAAAAACCTAGTATATATTAAAACGTAATTGTAATTGTACACCAGAAAAAGACTCAATAAAAACTAAACTAAACTAAACTAAACTTGCAAAAATATCAAAAAATTTTGAAATACATCCAACAAATTTGACAAGCCACTTGATGGAGAGTTCACACTAACAAATTTGCTGGACAAACTCGATACTTGATAAACAAATTGGATAGTCTTAACTCCTCTTTTACTATAAATTCATAGTGCCGAATTACACCCAGACGGTTTTGCAAAGACGGAAATAAGTGCGAAAGAGAAAGCAGATGAAATAGAAATACTTTAAAAAGTCTCTACCCGCAAAGTTTTGGGTTGAGGATTGTCCAGTTGTCTTGGATGGTTTTTGACGTTTCTTTTTCTTGTCTTTCTTTGTTTCTTGTCGTTGCTTTATTGTATCTTCTAATGTTCATGAGTAAAGAAGTAGTATGTCGTCGGACAATTTCTTTTATTTTCCATGTATTTTCATGTATTTTCCATATTCATGATGTCAATAATCATTGCTGCAAAATCTAATTAAATTATTTACCACTTCAAATGACATTTTGCTCTTTTTGAGATTTTTTTTATGGATTTATAAATAATGCAGCTGAGCTTCTTTGATTATTTTCATAATTTGACTCTGTGGGTGAGAATAAAAACTGAAAGAGAAGTGTCAAAACAGAAAAAGAACACGCAGCCGCAAAACTTCTGAGTGTAATACTGAGAGACTGACGGGATGAGGGTTCAAAAGAAAATATACGAAACACGCAGCAGGCAGACAGTCTGAATGTAATTCGGGACATACAGAAAATATGACCCAGTAAATGCAACAACCTCGGTTAGTGCAACTGCCCGAATTTCTATTAGTTGCGTTAATCGAGTACTAACTGTATATACAGTGGTGGCCCAAATAATAAGAGTGAAACCAATTTTTTCCATTACCTCTTCCATCAGCTCTTCATTGGGCTTCTTTCTAACATAAGTTCTTCCATCAGAACCAAATAAATTTATCTTTGTTTCATCACTAAAATAAAACAATTTGCCAATTTCTGTAAGCCGACTGTGAAGGATTTGCTTTTGCAAATCGTATACGCTGCTTTATATTCCTAGACCTAAGTAACGGAACCTTCATCACAATTCGACCAAGTAAATTTTTATCCTGCAAACGTCTGCGGATCGTGCATGAGCTGATATCCAACGATAGATTTGCTTTTTTACCGCTAGATGTTGCAAAAGAATTTTTAAGCACCTCTATTACAATCCTTTTGTCCAGCAAAGTTGTTGTTTTTTTGGGCGTACTCTTTTTTCAGTGAAATTTGTTTCTACACAGCACTCTTATATTTTTGACCATTGCAAATCTGACATTTCTAAGTAAAACTAACGGTACATTGCAAGTGACCATCATTAATGTTTGCTAGCACTGCAAATGTTCAACAGTCAGGTCAAAGAAAATTCGTATATATATATTTTGCTCCAATTAAAAAGGTTTAAGGCATAGATTCTATTGTGAAGAAAACATAAAAGTCCACTCTTATTATTTTGGCCACCACTGTATCTATATGAAGGATTCGAGTGTTAAAGAAAGTTTTGTTCTATATTATGATGTTGAATGAAAAGAAAAATTCGACAGATGGCTTTGTGACAATTGGTCTCTCTCACACAACTGTATACTGTCTTTGCCAGAAACACTTTTAGGTGCTTTGTCAGTAATAATTTTCGTAATAGCTGCATCTCCTTTATTTAAGCTTACATCGTATGGTTTGTTGTTCAGTATTCGTACGGAGTCCATGTTGTTTTTCGAAGCTACAAGAATTTTTTTCCAATGGTGACGTTTTGGCAGGAACACCCAGGGCCTGGTTCCATCATGAGGTATCGAAGTCATCCAAACGAATACTTCAGGAAAAAGGAGGCTGAGTCCATGATGACAGTCCTCTGTGTCGACGTACTTTCATATCCATAGGCAATGGGAATCTCTTTATTTTGGTACTTCAGAGCTATTGGTCAACGGTGTCCAAAATAACACCGTGCTGTTTTATAACGTCGATTCCAATGATGTACTCGTCACATATCTGAAAACAGGAACTGTGAAGAGCATAAGCGTAGTTCGATTTCTTAACAACTGCATCGGCCTTCATCGGTGTGCGGTTTGAAACGCATCAGTTCGTTGAAGTTGGCTCGTAGATATTTGACCTGCTTCTCTGGCGTGAGCTGTGTTCCGTCAAAAAGGTTTGATGCATCCTTTGTAGTGTTATAAGAGCTTGCCTATGTGGTCTTCAACCCTACGAGCTGCAATCGCGAGTGACAATGTGTTCGAATAAGCCAAGGAGTCGTCCGTAAAGAGAAGGTTGGTGGCGTTTTTTGGTTGTGGTTGATCTGAGGTGAAGATGCTATAAAGAAAAGGTCCTAGCTTCGTTCCTTGAGGAACCCCTGCTCAGATGGGTCTGATTGATGACATAGTGCTGTCTACTTGCACGTAAAAGGATGTGGAAATAAGAAAATTAAATAAAATGTTAGTTAAAGTATGTACCTGTAAAGGTTAAAATGGTTAGTTTATGGATAAGTCCGACCATCCAGACACCATTGAATGCTTTCTCAACGATCAAAATTCATCCAACTGTTGTATGATGGTTATCAAGCTACCTAATAGCGTTCCCTTGATGATTCAGGAGTGGATGAAGAGTGGATTGCTTCTCCTGAATCGAAACTGCATATTCGGAATGATTCTGTTGCAGATTGAATTTTAAATTTTGATGACGTTGCTGAGTAGGGATCATATGAGCCTGTAAAGAGGCCAGGATTGCAAAAGCTTCAGTTAATTTATAGCAATTATTCAATTCATAAGCTAGTTTGTGAATCGTGAATTGAAAAACATTCAATACATAAGCTATTTTGTAATTTTTTTTTTTTTTTTGTCAGGAGGAAATCTTCAAAAGACACTTGGCAGTATTCGACACCAAGAAGTGTGGGATTCTTACCTCACTAAAAACTCCTCGTAATCAGAACCAATCTATGAACGATCGACAACAGATTTTTCTTTCTCAATAATATAATCGCTTTGAGGGAAGCTTAAACTTTTATTGCTTCCCATGACTTTTAGACCATTAGACAATGTTCTTCAAGCACTTTTAAATTTGCGAGATACACACACAAGGCACAATACACAAAGCACACACAGAGCATTGAAAATCGCCTCGCAGAACATATTTTATGTTTGTCCCTGTCTTTCCTACGATATACTTCCACCCCGGTGCACCGCGGTGCCACCCTTTTCAATACACGTTCTCTTATTGAAGAAAGTAAGACGATAATTTTCGTCTTCCTGCAATGTCTGCTTGGAAAAAATAATGCAGTGTTCGCCTTCGAGTAATGTTCGGCGAATTCGGTTTTGTTTTGTTCTACTGATCATTGTTTTGGATTATTTGCAAGTTTAAAATGAATTTTAAGTAACATGCATTTGTAAAAACTGAAAAAAAACTAAAAATTTTGAAAATTGTGGAAAGTTAACGTCGAAGAGAACTGTTTTGATTTAATTATTTGAATGGCTTTGCTTAGTGTCGATTACCTTTAAGAAGAGAAAAATCTGTTTAGGAAGTTAAAACTTTATTTTATTTTCTTGCATTTCCACATAGGCTTCTTTTGAAGGCGCTTTTTTTGTGCTTTAAGCTCATTATGAATTTAAACCTAAATGACCTAAATGACTAAAGTATAGAAAAGTTGATTGGCTTCCATTAATCCACGTTTGGAATTTAAGGTACCTTCTATTTATTCCTTATTGTTTTGTGTAGGTGATTCATTTTTCTCGACTTACCATTTGAAAATATCCACGCCACGCCACTGCTATGCAGTCGCTGATTGTGTGATACAGCATGTTTTCTTACAACTTCTGTAACCGTTTCTATTTGTAGGTCACGATGTAAATCGCTATTTCTTATATACCATGGTGCATTTACTATTCCACGAAGGACTTTGTTTTGGAACTTTTGGATGATTTCAGTATTTGTTTTCTTTGTACAGCCCCATAATTGGATTCCATAGGTCCAAACAGGTCTAAGTACTTGTTTATAAAGCATTATTTTATTTTCGACAGATAAGTCAGAATTTCTACCGAGTAACCAGTACATTTTTCTATATTTCAAGTTGAGCTCTTCCCTTTTCTTTTTGATATGCTCTTTCCATTTTAGCTTAGCCTCCAAATTCATCCCAAGGTATTTGGCCGTATTGGCGTAAGGTACAGCTTGATTGTTGATGAATATTTGTACGTAGCTTAACTTTTTATTTGTAAAGTTTATATGTGCAGATTTAGCTTCATTGAGCTTGATACGCCATTTTTTGGTCCAATCACTAACGGTGTCGACGGCATTTTGCAATTTCTCAGCAGCCTTGACGCCGCACTTACTGGATGCCAAAATTGCAGTATCACCTGTAAAAGTAGCCATAATGGTGTTGTTATCCACTGGAATATCCATTGTATATAGCAAATACAGGGTAGGTCCTAGAACGCTTCCTTGTGGAACACTGGCTTGTATTTTACTTAGCTTTGAATATTCTTGATCATACCGTACTCTGAAGAGCCGGTTTGAGATATAAGATTATAGTATTTCGTAGTACTGCCTGGGTAGGTCCCTTTGCAGTTTGTACTATAGCTCCCCATTCCATACCTTGTCGAATGCTTGAGCAACATCTAAAAATATAGCCGAACATACTTGTTTTTCTTCTTATACTTTTTCAACTGCATCCGTTATTCTATGAACTTGGTCTATCGTGGAATGTTTATTTCTAAATCCAAACTGATGATTTGGGATTTCTTTCTTCCATGACTTTGCTTAGCAGTAGCAATTTTTCAAAGACTTGCCATTATTGGTATAAGCGATATTGTAAATTATGAATTAAAAAGTGTTCAATTCATACATGGCTGTTCTTATTTCCGACCAGATTAAAAACGAAAACCGAAATTAAATCTGTACGGATTGAAAAAGTGTGTTCTTATTTCCGAACGAATTTATTTATTTACTGATTTTATATCATAATTGATCTGTCTACTATTTTAGAAATGAAATTGAAAATATAGTTCACCATTTGTCATGTATAGCAACAAATAGTGTTTTTCATAATTTATCAACCAAATTCGATTCCGTTAATAAAGTGATGAGCGAATTGAAAACGTACGAATTCGAATTGAGATCTGCTAAAATTGTAAAACGGGAGCATATGGTATCCGAACGAAAATCAGAACAGGGGCCATAAAAAAAAAAAAAAAAATACTAACATTTTTGTTTTGATTTCATGCGGACGCCTTGATCTCAAACACATTTGTATTAGAACAATAGTTTTGCGAATTCGAACCAATTTGGCATGTAAATTAAAATTAATCCGACTTCCGCTCAGTAATAGAGCATTCCAGAGTTTACAATTATTTGAACAGACTTGTCTGAACAACCAATGTTAAAGGTATCCGTTTTTAATTGTTTAACTTTTTTACTGAACATATATGTATTCACAAAGTTGACTTTGAGTAATCTTGGGTTGTTCAGATCCGGTTGTCTTTAGTTGAATGGTTCCGACCAATCTGATAAGTCTAAATGCAAACAATACCATCATCCAACATCTATAATACTCATTCGTCCTTTAGAATGACAAATAAGAAGGAATTTAGGACATTCGAACACGGAATTACGTAACCCGTTGCGTATGTTTGACATTTCATTGCATATCATCGCATCCATATCGAATTTTTGTAATCAAAGAAGATGGGTATTGCAATGTTTAATTTATAGTTTTTAGCATCTCCTGCTAACTAACCAAACTATTTTGAAAGAAACATTTAAAAATGTTGCTCTTTAAGATTAAATTAAAATAAAGCACAATTCTTTGATCATAGAATTTGAATTTAACTTGCAGATTTGGAACTCGCAGAACTGCGGCAGCCGTTAGTTACAAAGAAGCAAGTGAAGATGATAAAACCGATTCCGAAGACTTATTAGAGGTGGATTACGGCGATGATACCATTCAGGCCACCGAAGCCGACATCGAAGAGGAAAAATGTGAAACTATCGAAAGGATAGTATCAAAGAGAATCGGAAAAAAGGGCGTCACAGGAAATACAACCACAATCTATGCCATCGAAGAAAACGGTGACCCTAATGAAAACGTGAACGAAGATGACACTGAAAACACAGAAGTGCAATATTATATAAAATGGAAAGGTTGGTCATATATCCACAATACATGGGAGTCGGAGTACTCCCTGCGCGAACAAAAAGTCAAAGGTATGAAAAAGCTAGATAATTTTATAAAACGCGAACAAGACATTGACTATTGGCGAAAATACGCTGGACCTGAAGACATTGATTACTTTGAGTGTCAACTAGAACTGCAAAATGATCTCCTTAAGAGCTATAACCACATCGATAGGATAATTGCAAAAAATGAGAAATCAGATGGAAGCTGTGAATACCTCTGCAAGTGGCAATCATTGCCGTATTCTGAGGCAACGTGGGAAGACGCTAGCTTAGTTATGAAGAAGTGGCAAAAAACGGCTAAGGAGTTTACAGATCGTGAGCTTTCTAAGTGTTCTCCATCACGACACTGTAAAGTGTTGAAAAACCGCCCAAAGTTTTATAAAATGAAGTCCCAACCAGACTATTTGGCAGAGGGCTTAATACTTAGAGACTATCAGATGGACGGTGTAAATTGGTTGATTCACTCATGGTGCAAAGAGAACTCTGTGATTCTAGCCGATGAAATGGGTCTTGGAAAGACTATTCAGACGATATGTTTTCTCTACTCTCTATTCAAAGGACATCATCTTTATGGTCCATTTCTGTGTGTTGTTCCGCTAAGTACGATGACAGCGTGGCAACGAGAATTCGTTCTCTGGGCACCAGACATGAACGTGGTCACTTATCTCGGCGATGTTAAATCAAGAGAGATGATTCGTCAATACGAATGGTCATTTGATGGGTCAAAAAGACTAAAGTTCAACACAATCCTAACCACATATGAGATTGTCCTTAAGGACAAAGCATTTTTAGGAAGTCTTCAGTGGGCGGCTCTGCTAGTTGACGAGGCGCATCGTTTAAAAAATGACGACTCGTTGTTGTACAAAAGCTTGAAAGAGTTTGATACGAACCACCGTCTGTTGATCACGGGCACTCCGCTGCAAAATTCTCTTAAAGAGCTTTGGGCACTACTGCATTTTATCATGCCACAGAAATTTGACACGTGGGAAAACTTCGAAATTGAACACGGAAACGCTGCAGATAAGGGCTATACAAAACTACACCAACAGTTAGAACCCTTTATCTTGCGAAGGGTAAAGAAGGACGTGGAGAAGAGCTTGCCTGCAAAAGTTGAACAAATTTTGCGTGTAGAAATGACATCCGTTCAAAAACAATACTACAAGTGGATACTTACGAAAAATTTCAATGCCTTGCGTAAAGGAACCAAAGGTTCCACAAGTACCTTTTTAAATATTGTCATTGAGCTGAAGAAGTGTTGCAACCATGCAGCGCTCATACGTCCTTCCGAGTTCGAGCTCGCTGGAATGATGCAAGATGAAGCATTGCAAACTCTTTTAAAGGGATCAGGCAAATTGGTTCTGCTCGACAAACTGCTGTGTCGCTTGAAGGAAACAGGTCACAGGGTGTTGATTTTTTCGCAAATGGTTCGGATGCTGGACATTTTGGCCGACTACTTACAAAAGAGGCATTTTTCATTCCAACGTCTAGACGGTAGTATTAAAGGCGAAATTCGACGTCAAGCACTCGACCACTTCAACGCGGAGAACAGCACCGACTTCTGCTTCCTCTTGTCAACCAGAGCTGGTGGATTGGGCATAAACTTAGCCACCGCTGACACTGTGATTATTTTTGATTCCGATTGGAATCCTCAGAACGATTTGCAAGCTCAAGCTAGAGCTCATCGAATTGGTCAAAAGAATCAGGTTAACATATATCGGCTGGTCACAGCGCGGTCCGTGGAAGAAAACATTGTAGAAAGAGCCAAACAGAAAATGGTTCTGGATCACTTAGTTATCCAGCGGATGGATACGACAGGTAGAACAGTCTTAGATAAAAACAGTTCTTCAACAAGTACTCCATTCAACAAGGACGACTTGTCTGCGATTTTAAAATTTGGCGCTGAGGAGCTATTCAAAGACGAGCAAGAGAACGATGATGATTTAGTTTGTGATATTGATGAAATTTTACGTCGTGCTGAGACACGCAACGAAGATCCAGAGATGCCGGGGGACGATCTATTGTCAGCATTTAAGGTAGCCAGTATTGTCGCATTTGAGGAAGACACTGACCCAACGCCTGTTGATGCCAGTACAGACGCGAACAACGAAGATACGAAAGACTGGGATGACATTATTCCCGAGGACTTCCGTAACACAATCCAGAGTGAGGAGCGGAATAAAGAAATGGAAGATCTGTATCTACCTCCTCGTCGAAAGACGGCTATGAACGCTGGTGAAACACCACGACAACGGAAGAACAGCAAAAAAGAGGATTCCGAATCAGACGAAGGAAGTGATGCAAGTGGGGATGATCGGCCTAAAAAGAGAGGACGTCCACCTGTAAAAGAAAAGATTCAAGGGTTCACTGACGCAGAGCTACGGCGTTTTATCAAAAGCTACAAAAAGTTCCCATCGCCTCTCGAAAGACTGGAGGTAATAGCATGTGATGCTGAACTCCAAGAGAAACCTTTAGCTGAGCTAAAGCGAATAGGTCAAATGTTACATGATCGATGTGTACAGTTTCTTGAGGAGCACAAAGACGTCGAAGTTTCAAAAAGTGTACCAGGCGAAGAAGTGGTAAAGAAAAAGAGTCGAGCGACGTTCTCACTGAAATTTGGAGGAGTTTCTTTTAACGCGAAAACGTTGCTGTCTTGCGAAGAAGAGCTTAAGCCACTAAATAACATAATCCCGGTTGCGGCTCAAGAACGTCTTTCGTGGCAATTGGAAGTTAAGACAAGGCCGGCGAATTTTGATGTAGAATGGGCTGTTGAAGAAGATTCAAAGCTTTTATGTGGAATCTATCAGTATGGGATAGGCTCTTGGGAGGCTATGAAGATGGATCCAACGTTAAACCTCACAGAAAAAATTTTGCCGAATGACACAAAGAAACCTCAAGCGAAGCATTTACAATCGAGAGCAGAGTACCTACTGAAAATAATAAAAAAAAATGTAGAGCTCAAAAAAGGAGTTCAGCGGCAAAAACGAACAAGAAAGCCGAAAGAGACAAAAGCAGACGTGAAAAAGTCAAGCTCAGAGTCAAATGCGACTGAAGATGTATCGTTGAGTGGTGCCCTTGATGTCGATAAAAAGACGAAAACTAAGGAACCGGTAGATATAACAGAAGCTGCAGATTCAGCGGCAGGTAAAACGCCGGTTTTAGCCACAGATGATACTCCAAAGAAATCGAAAACAAAACGCACAGGAAAAGAGCAGAAAAAGTCGAAAAAGAAAGATTCCGAGAACAAACCGATGCACTTCACTGCGAACAATGAACCCCGAGCACTAGAAGTGCTTGGTGATCTAGATCCTAACATCTTCAACGAATGCAAAGAGAAGATGCGACCAGTGAAGAAGGCCCTTAAAGCTCTTGATCGGCCAGATTCAACACTGTCTAACCAGGAGCAGGTTAATAATACGCGAGAATGTTTGCTTAGCATAGGCAAACAAATTGACGTATGTTTAAACGAATACAAAGATCCGGATAAGATTAAGGAGTGGCGAAGTAATTTGTGGTACTTTGTGTCGAAATTTACAGAATTTGATGCAAAAAAACTATTTAAGCTGTACAAGCATGCGTTGAAGTTAATTGAGGACAGTAGCAAAAAGAAGAAAACAACAAGTAGTACCGTAGGCGGCGCATCGAAAGAGCAGGAACAGAATGGATTAACTAAAACAAAGAGTCCGAAGTCGGCCAGCAAAAGAAAGAAGAAGGAAAAAGAAAAGGATATTGCAGCTGCCGCAAAAGTAAGTGCAAAAGAGAAGAAAAATCGTGCAGCTGCAGAGGCGGCAGTGGCATCTGCAATTGCGCTAAGTACTTCGTTAAATCAAGAAGACTCGCCACCTAAACGGAAACGAGGAGATAGTGAAGGAGATTTAAAGAATTTTAAGCGGGCCAACAACGAAGGAAGGTGAGAAAAGGTTTTTATTTTTTACTTTTTAAAGAGAGCGTAAAGTTGCAGCTGTTTTTAGCACTCTCGAAAAAGTAACGTGTTGGGAATCAATAAAATATTAAAAATCTTCACTTTCAGAAATAGAGAAAGTGGGGAAAAGGATGATCGAAAGAAGCGTGAAGAATTCTTTGGAGGCCTCAACAATCCCGAAACGCCAAATCGTGATAGAAGGAATTCTATTACATCTCCCCCAACACCAAACAGTCGCACGCATCCGGGCGCAAACCAACGAATGCCTGGAGGATACCCAGATGGTCGAACAACCTCACCCTTTGTGGAGTCCGAACGATGGAATCATAGAGAAAGGTGGATAATATGTTAATCTGTGTTTTTTTTTTTTATAATTTAAATTTTGCTCCTTCTTTTTCAGATACGGTGGAGGAGGCGTGGATTTTAAAAGAAGTAGTAGTGACCGTTACGATGGTTATGGTGGCAGAAGTAGTCATGGACACGGCTACCATAGAGACCATAGAGATCGTGACAGGGATCGTGAAAGAAGACCGGAGAAAAGACGGTCAGTTTACTTTTTTGTTTGTAAAGCTCTTAACTTTTAATGCATGAGTCTTTGGGTTTTTCCCGAGGGGTATATTTTTGCAACTATATTAAAGCCTACAAAGCGCAGTAAAATATAGTAGACACAATTATTCAAGCTACATTAAAACTTTAAATACGTCACTCATATCACTATAAATTAAAAACTACGTCAGTTGTCAAAAACATAACTCATATCGACGATCTTTCCGCGTACATCCAATTTTCATACACGTCAACTTGAGGTTTTTTCTATTTAAAAAAAGACTGGTTGACGAATTATGCAAACAAACCAAAAACAGGAACTAAAAACGAAATCCTCACCATGATTTGACAAGCTTTAAGTTTTGCCTATCGAATAAAAACACATTTGCTTCTTCAAAAACAAAACCTTAAAATTAACAAGTTTATAAATCCCTTACCTCTGCGAAAATTTATGAACAACTACTAAAAAAAATCAGAGTTGTAAGCTCTTTGCTGTGTCTTTGTTTTAGCTGGCTCATTTTTATTATTTGTCGATTTCCATTGGTACATAAAAGCGCTCTTAAAACCTTTTTTTGCCCTAAAAAGTACTTTTTTAATCTCGATTCATCAAAACATTTTTGTCGTACACCAATGAGAAAAATTAATAGTGAATTATTTAATTAGGCGGATATTTGCTGCTTTGAACAAGAGGGTTTGCTACTACGCAAATATTATTTGAGTTTTTGGAAAAATGTTTGTTTTGTTAGAGAACACAATTGAAAACTGTACGTAAATTAGCACACATATAGTGTTGAAAAAACTACTTTTGTTTTGTCGTTTAAATTGGGAAACGATAAAAACACTTTTTAAAAGTACTTTTGTAGATCCCAACGAAAATCAACACTTTTAGTCAGAGGTTAAGTAAAATGATAACTAAAAACAAACACACAAGTCCCGAACTTATGTTCATAAAAATGCTTGCGACTGGAATGTGCTCTCATTAATCTGATGGTTATTCCTCTAAACACAATTTGAATCAATTTTATCAGTCATCGTTATCTTGCGATTGTTCAATGTATTTTGAACACTAGTAGCATCTGTTACAAGATCAGATTCGGATTTTTAAGCAAATAAAACGCAGCGGCTTAATATTTAAAATGTTGTCTTTTATTTAATATTGCAAAATTGCAAAGATTAGCCTGTGTAGGTATCACAGGTGCAATGCGCACCTGCCCAACTTTAGCGCTAGAAAATTTATTAAATTTTCCTCCACTACACCAAAAAGTAAAGAAGACCGCCTCACTAAGCGGACTAAAGCTTTATCTCATAAACAACTTCAGTGTAGAAAACTTACAGGAACATTTATAAGCATTCTGCAGGTGATCACTCTTACGACTTTATGCTTAGACGCATAATGTTAGACTATCCCTTCGAAGTAGTCTTTCCTAACCGCTCAGCATGAAGGAACCCTGTAATTCTTACATGCAACTTCCAATACATTTTGTACACTAACGGTTCAAAAACTAACAACGGTGTAGATGCAGGAATTTTCGGTCCCAACTTTAAATCATCTATATTCCTTGGCAGCCACAGCAGCTCCCTTTCAAGAAGAGGTAATCAGCCCTATCATCGTAACAGATCGGAGAAACATACGATCGTAGAGAAATTCCGATCGTAACAATCGTTTTGTTTATGGTATCCATTCGTAAAGGAAACACCGGCTCGTAACGACGTTTGTCTCATCAGGCGGCCGGTTTGTGAAATTTCTGGCAATATCGGTTTTGGTTTGCGTTAACTCGACCAACCTTTGATACTGTGAGTTTGTTTTTCTGAAAGAAATAATAACAGAAAAAAATTAATGAAAATGTTTACATTGTTCTGTTTCTGTCCCCTCCTCAGAATTCATGTTTTTTTTTTTCTTCTTTTGTTTACGTACAACCCTTCCGCGACTACTTTGCTGTCGGAGACATCGGATAGAACAGAAAACCAAGAAATCGGCATGCATCGCATGAATTCCGAATGCGTTCCCACCATTTTCACATTTAATCGCTGTGCATCGCATGAATTCTAAACGCGATGTGTAAGTTTGAGACATTTTCATCGCATTGTTTCGTTCTTTTCGGATGTACATATATCCGATTAAACAATCGGAAACGTTACCATAATACAAATATCTTACGTTTCGTACAAACCGGAAAGAATTTCATTCCGATCTGTTACCATAATAGGGTTGAATATGTATCTACAATTCTGTGTTTGGAATGCATTGGAAGAAACCTTCTAATTTGCTCTGACAGTCAGGTCCTGTCCTCAATTAAAATCGAATCCAAACTAGTTTGGAACTGCCTGACATGTCTCTCAATTAGCCACCCACAATAAAATTAATCTTTCCTGGGAGCCTGTACATGAAGATTTACAGGGCAACGAAGAGGCTGACTGCCTAGCTAAACTTGGCTCTCAATCTTAATTCAAAGGGCCGGAATCCTATTGCGGTCTTCCAATCAGGAGCATAAAACATGAACTGGTTACTTGGGAACGGCAGAACATGATCCACACCTGTAAAAACTCTATTGGCCACCGCCAATCAAAATTATTCATCGACTTTTATCAAATACGTATGAAAGAAATTCTTGTCACTTGACGCAAAGTTCCTTACGAACTTCTTCACTAATAACTGCTCTCTATAATATCAACTTAAAAACATTGGCCAAGATTACATCCTCTGTCTCTGCTTCGAAGACATAGAAACATCCAGGCGAAAACTTTTCCAGAAAGGATTCACTAGTCCCCTTGACATTAGAAATACCTCTTCGTATATTCTAAGGTTCTTACACGACCTCAACTTCGAATGAACAACTTTACACTTACGAGTTTAAACCTAAGGGAACAGCAAAAAAGATCTTTCACATCGACGTGCTAGTTTTTTTTTCGCCGTATCTAGTTAAAAAAAAGTGCTAAACTTTTGCCAGAAATATATATTTTTTTAAAACGTTATGTGGCAATTGTTGTTTTTGGGAATAGCTGTTATAAGATATGCTTGGCGTTGGCGCCGCAGTCTAACAATGAATTTGGCTTAATTATGCCAAAATAAAAGGAAAATGTTGAACACAATTTTTCGATAGTTTGTTTTGTTTTTGAGATATCGATACTAACAGCCCTTCTATGGGTGTCAGCTATCAATTAATTGATAAAGTTATAATATGCATGTCAGTTGATAAATTTTCTTCCGTTGTGAACACTGTGCTCGTACTTTGTGTGACACTCCCCACATCTAGGTTTGCACATTTCACTTTAAAAACTAAATTTAAAATGAATTTTTGCTATGCCGCTCAAAAAAAAAATTACTTCTCAGTCAACCATGTACCTGTGTATTGGTTCCTGTAAAATAAACTAAAAAAATTTTTAACAACGACGAGTTTGTGATTGATGGATAACAAAAATGTTGATAACCATAATACCGAACTAGCAACCAGAGATGTGCACAATAGATCTTTAAAAAGCATTTCATTAACACCTGATCAAAATTTCTGATGATTGTTATCCGTAAAACCACTTAACCATTGATAAACTAATAGCCCTTTTATGGTTGTCAAATATCAATACGGTACTTGATAAAGATAGATAGATAGATTGACGGCCATTTTAATTTCCTGCATTCAATAAACCCTAAGCAAATTTAGCTTCGAAATTCAATTTGAAATGAATTTTTGCTATACGGCACAAAAAAAAAACACTTCAAAATACTACCACTACCCTTTTGCTATTCAACCACGTACCTGTGTATTGGTTACACCTTTAAAGTAAAATAAAGCAAAAAATGTTTATCAACGGCGAATTTGCGATTGACTGAAAAATTGATAGCTATCAAAAATGTTGATAACCATAGTACCAAACAAGCAAGCAGAGACGTTCACAATAGACCAAATAAAAGCATTTCATTCACAACTGATCAAAAGTTCTGATGGTTGTTATCCGTATTCCGTAATACCACTTAACCAATTTCATTGATAAACGATTAAATCTATCAAGAATCGTATTGATATTTGACAACCATAATAGGGCTGTACGTGTAAAAATTGGGGAGCGCCGCAATCCGAAAATGAGTTAAGCTTTATTAGGCCAAAATAAAAAGAAAATGTAAAATAAAATTCTTCCATATTCCTTTTCAAAATATTGATGCTTGAGTCAAATTTTTATTTTTATTTTTATTTTTTTGGCTTCAAGTATCAAAATCGAAAAACTCATTCAATATTTTCGATTTATTTAGGCATAATTAAGGGAAATGCCTTCCCCAATTGCGGCACTTTTAAAAAATTAACATGTGCAAAGCAAACATTTTACTTTTTTTTTTACTTAAAATATCGATACCTTGAAAAAGAAGTGAGCTGTCGAAATTTTCTTTTAACACTTTCGTATTATTTTGGCCTAATTAAACCAAATTCATTGTAAGATAGCAGCACCACGGATATCGTACTATCATGAAAATAGAAACCAACGATTTTTTGGTACACGTAAGTTTATATGTTAACTCCCAAATTCGTCTATTCTTAAAACAAATTAAATTTGAACTCTTTTTTACTATAACACAAAGAATTAACTTTAAACTGATCAAAAAAACTTATCGCACAAAACCACTACTTCTGCTTTGCCCTCCTGTGCGGCCAGTTTTTTATTCTTTTAGATATTTTCACAAAATAGAAAATAAATAAAAAATAAATAGTTTGGCGCAACAGAGCGAGGAGCCCCTGGGCCTAGCGCATTTCTCACAACCATGCCTTGTGAGGGATTGGAAGGGACCTACAATTTTCTGCCGGTTCCGAACGACTAATCGAGAAAGCGCTTTTTATGGCAATGAATACTAACGGAAGACTTTGCCAATTCCTCGCGAAAGGCGATACCCGTGGAAAAAACATTTTTGCCTCTGTTGGGGTTGGAACTCGAACCTCTGGATTAATAGGCGGACATGCTATGCATCACACCATGGGTACCACAAAATAGTAAATGCCTGAAAAAAAGATTATTTTTTGTATAACTGAGTTTTTGGAATTAGCAGACTTGATATATCGCGGTTGTACTTTTAAGAAAAGACAGCTATGAGAAAAACTGAGACGTTATATTGTATTATATCAAGTGATATTTCAAACTTACATTTAATTAATTTGGCATCCCTGACGTCCCCTGAAGAAAAACAATTTTTCGATTTTTTGTTTTTGTTCTAGTACTTAAAAAGACTTTTAGCTAATTATTCTAACCGTAGTTTCTTTTATTTTTCAGATATCCACAACCCCATCCTCCTTCTCAAATGAACTATGCTGGTCATTATGGTATGCCACCAAATTATTATGGCATGCCAAACGGTGGTGTTCCTCAACCTGCTCCACCTCCACACGGCTATCGAGAAAATAGATACCCGCAAGTTAACGATTGGCCGCGAGAAGGCCGAATGGTCGACTACCCACCAGATTATCGTCGGGGAAGCGGTATCAGTAACAGTGGTGGTGAATACGACCGACGCCAGCCACCAACATAATCACAATTGCCCACATTCTTAAAACCGTTAACCATCCCCTCAAAGGCACACAATCATACTCATACCATTTACATTGTTACAATTCATGTATACAACACAAAAATTGAAAGCAGTTCCAAATTGGAATTTCATTATTTAATTAAAATTTATTTAATTTTTAAGTCTAAAAGACAGACACTCCTTTCCTGTGTGCCTGTTATGAGCATAGGTAATATTTAAGTTATGTAAAAAAGAAACGGCCGTTTAAAATGTTTTGCGGTTTTACAAAGTGAATACTAACGGTAGTCTGAGTATAAAATTAAACTGAACAAAAAATAACTATCACACATTATTTATAAACTAAAACATAATAAAAGTATTAGCTTTTAAATAAATCTTTTAGTGTTAGTATTTAAACTATTTAATTTTTAACGATAAAAGTATGCCCCTGTTTTCTTTCATCAAAGACTATATTCATATTTTTCTTAAATTTCGTTTACATTTCTTCTGTACATATAAATATGCATTTCTTCAATAAACAAATACTTTAATGTATAGAGATAAAAATTATAAACAACATAAATATAACAAGAATCAAATTTCCGAAAAATCTACTATTTCCTTTTGTATTTAAATACATATTTCTATAAACAAAGTAAGCATAGCATTGCATATTGTTTATTGATTACCAACCATTGTTAGTCGGGCAAACCTAACTGCCTATTCAGTTAGTTTTTGGGGGTATGTTTATGTATAGAGAAAATAAGATAAATATAAATTTAGAAGTAGGTAATTATATAAGGTCTGTAAATAGAACTAAATAGTAATTAAATTAATTTAGCTCTGGAACTACAAAAAAGTAATAATGATAAATATTAACAACAAAAAATATTACACATAATTATAACTATTTCTATTTAATTTTAAAACTGTTTGCTATGATTTTGTGTAAAATATATTGAAATAAAAAAATATAAAAAATAACTTAATAAAAATTTATATTATAAATGCTAATTTTTGCATAATTGATTATTTCTGAATTCTGAGTAAACTTTGAAATATGCGAAAGTGATTTTTCGACCCATAACCTGTGAGTAATAGAGTGGACCTAAATTTTTTGACGATTCTGAACGACTTATCGAGAAAGAGCTTTCCATGACGGTCAACTTATTGCGGTAGGCGCTTTAGTAAAAGGCTAGAACCGAGATTTCATAACTTTCTTAGACGATATCTTTCAATTATTGGCAAAACTGCAGTACCTCGTCTACGTATATTTTTTTGTGTGTTGTTCTTGCCTTTAAAAATACACATTCAAACTCACTCGTTTAACCAAATACTTGCATGCTTAGAGTGCTTTCATAATTGCATAGTTGCGTTAGTCTGACCAATGCATAACTTTCATAAATGCAAATGACAAATGTAATAGTTTCATTAAAGCAAAACGCAAATATTTCAGCGCAAATGTGCAAATGCAAGTGTCGATTTCCTTTCAACCACTTGCCGGCGATACTAATTTCGATTCGTTTTTGGGTGAAAGGAATATAAAAACGTAGCGATTTTTTTTTGTAAATGTGTGCGTGCGTACCATCTGTCAATTCAACAGTATTTCATTTTCAGTAGTCTGGTGTCGGGTCTTTCGTCTAATGAAACAAAATAAATGAAAATGGAAGCTCATATCAATTTATGTGATTACGATGTTGTCCTGAATTCAATGGGACAATGTTTATCCAATGGGGAATATATTGTGCTGCAAAACAAAACAAGTATGTGGTGATTTAATGTAACAAATATGTAATTTTCATTGATTTTTTTTTGTCTATTTTGTAGGCACACAAAAGTTTCAGGTGAATTTTCATGAAGTAGCTGCATTCTACGGCCTACAAACTGTCGAAGTTGATGCACCTTCACCCGTTGTGAGGGAGTCACTTTCATCGAAACTGACTCCATCACAATCATCGCAATCGCCACAGCATTCACCACCGTTATCATCACCATCGCCACGAACTCCACCATCGCCACCGACTCTACCATCGACACCGAATCCATCATCGCCACCGACTCTACCATCATCTGAATAACTTTTAATAACTTCCTGAAAATATGAAACGGAGTGCCGTTCATTCCTGGCAACAAGTTGAGCTGCTATGCTCATCTCTGACTCCATCCAATTAATTATTTTAACCTCTTCTTCTTCGTCCGATGATGAAGACAGCAAAGTTTCAAATAGCCTGGAATTCATGTTCTGCAACAAATTTTCATTAATAAAACGATTTTACGTTTCCATATTTTGATAAAGTCAACACAAACCATTTATACACTGTTTTATTATAATATTAAATAATAAATTTTGAATTTATCAAATAATTGGGCGCGCTAGATTATTGTTTCGCAAAAGTTTCACAATAAATAATAACTTTATTTGACATATCCAAACTGTCAAGCTAGTTGTGTGTGTGATAATCTGTGTGAGAATCGGTGTAGATTCGTCTCAAAAAAAGAATCGCCGCCGAATCGATATTTCTCCAAAGGAACATTTTTAAGCAAAAAATATCGCCGCCGAATCGATGGCGAATCGATACTTTTGGTGAAAGGAATTCAACATTAATTCGTTTGCTTTTCGGTTTTCATCTTCAGAGAAAGAGACAGACAGTGGCCGCGTTCCTGGCACCTATCTTCGAAAATCTTGACTTAAGTTACTGTCACTTTTCCCATATAAAAAGTTTCAGATTTTCAGATGACAATTCAGATGACATTTAGATTTTCAGATGGAAAATCTTGGCTGAAAATCTGAACTTCAGAATATTTGTCAAAACAAGGAAACAACATAGGTATATGACTATCGAACTTTACTCGGTATTCTTGGGTTATTTTTTTGTTCTACAATTTTTCGCTTATTTGTTGAATTGAAATTGATAATTATATGTGTTTAAATATTCTGTAAATTAATTTCAATAGTTAGTTTATCAACAAAGAAAATCATGCTTATTTTGACATTCTATTCGAATGAAAGTTTGTTCGAATTCGAAAGAAGTGAATTTTGAAACTCGAATGATTGAATCATTCGAGTCTCAAAATCTAAGAGAATTTAAAGAACAAGAGGGAAAACCATTACGTCTCCTGCCCCGCAACTTCCATTTGTTTACATTGTTGTTTTTGTAATCGCAGCCTCCATCTGTGAATACGTGTGAGCTGCAGTAAAAAAGTTGTGGAAGTATATGCGTGGTGAATTAATTTTTTTTTGCTTGGCAACTTGAAACATAACCTGAAATTTAATTTTCACCACACTACTGAAAAATTCTTAAGGGCAGGGTTTGAACAACACCAAAGTTATAGTTTTTTAAAAACTCAATTTTTTTTTGTAAAGCTGGGCAAGATGTGAAAACTCATAAACATGCAACTATACTGATTCTATTGGGACTCGGTTATTTGTCTTAACTTTTTATTAAAACCAAAACGCTTGGCGCTTTGTAAGTAATTGTGCTACAGAGATGAATGAAGGCTTTCTGAGCTCTCCATAATATCTTTAAGATTGCTGCATTTCAATATTTTGATTGAGATAAGTTTTTCAAAAAATGTCTACATAGTTTGATATCCGCTTTCAATTCTTTTACTTTTGATTTTTGTTTTAATTCAATTAATTAACTGCTTAAAATTTCAACTCAGCTTCAAGAAGAGAATCGAAAGCTTAAGTTTCCTTTCATCAAACAAATGCAAAATGAATTCATATTTATTGGTTACTGTTTTGCTTTAGTATATATTTTTTTAACAGTCATACTTTTCTGTCTATTTCTCTTAAGAAACGTTTTTTAAAAAAGAAGAAATAGAAGGGAGGAGACTACTAAGAGAAATGTTTAACAAAAAAGAAAATATTTTAATATTTTGATGCTCAAATTTTTATTTCCAAATACTTAAAAAGTATATAATCACAAATAAATTTTATTTACAAACCCAAAAAAAAGTTTTAAATCCAAAAATTCTGTCAGACGTAGCCTTAAGGTGACTAAAAGTAAAAAAAAAAACAAAAACCGGTTCGTCTGCTATTATACGGAGAAATTTGTTTCATGAAACTGTTCGAACACCATAAGTGCAAAAGAGAACGAAAATTCGAAAAAGAGAGATGGACAATGAGCTACCCTGTGTCGCATGGGCTATGGTTTGGTGAAACAGCTTTGACGTTTCTCTTCTAGTGATGTGCCAAACCGTAAAATTTACAAACCGAGTTAACCCGAGTTGGATTTTAATTAACCCGAGTTGTAACTCGAGTTAGCTAACTCGGTTTACAAAAATAAATTTGCGCTTTTTCCTTCAATACTATGTTTTGAAAAATAGAAACGAAGCAAAATTTTCAATCAAAATAAACGGATTTAATCAAAATGAATTAAAAAAAAAGTCACACAATAAAGAAATTAACGCAATGCGCAGTCCAACTCGGTTTGACTTGACTCTGGATATTTTACAGACAATTAATTCCTAACTCGAGTAGCAATATGTATCGAAAACATTCAAACCTTCTACCTATTAACAGACGACAATCAAAAAAACAAAAAAACATCTAGTTTAACAGATGTGTGTGTTTCTGTATGCCTGCGCAAGTAACTCACTTGCTTTGATGCTTTATATACTACTACCGCTCGACTATGGACTTTAATGTATAAGTGCATTATGTTTGGCACATACCGCAACTAAAGGAGGGTAGTTTTGATTATGTTCAAGTTAACTCGGTCTGCTTGCATTCATTTCATTTTAATTATTTGGTTGACGGTTCGGTTTTTTCTTCGGTTTGCCAACTCGGTTTGAAAAAATGTAAGCCGAGTCAACTCGGTTTGGGTTCAACTCGGTTTGACTCGGTTTATGATACCGACACATCACTATTCTCTTTGTCTTTGTTCGTGTTTTTGTTTATTCTGTTTCATTTGGTTCAAAAATAAGTAATAATACTAGTAATAATGACTTCTTTGTTTTTCAATTGCCAATAGAAGAGGTTTTGAAGCAACCAGGCACTACTAGATAACTATTTTTCCCCAAAAATAAAAACAGCGAATGAAAGATAAAGAGAAATGTGAAACTAGTTTCATGAAACTGGATTTCATCGTATAATAACACTTGCGACACGGAATGACAGAACAAAGAAGAATTCGAAGTTGTTTGACGGTGTTTAGACAGGCGCAAGTGAACCGTGCAATTTTGACGTTCCGCCACCCCGTCGTGTTCAGACTGAAAGTAATGTGAACACGATGGATTTTTTTTGACGTTTATTTTGCCTTCAGATTTGGGAAGAAAAAACTCAGAAATTAAACTGAACTGAAAAAATAATTTATTTATTTACTTATTTTTGCTTCAGGAACATGAAAAAGAGCATTTATTTTTCAAACAACAGTCTCTTTACTCGAGAAAAAAAAAACACAAGTGTCAAAACAAGGAAATGTCAAAACTGCGCCAAGAAAATTTTAAAATTTTTAAAAACTTCGGCGCAAAAAAATGTCTCTTTCTTACAACTATGTGAGAGAGAGAAAAAACATATAGACGTCAATTTTGCACGGTTCACTTGCGCCTGTCTGAACAGCCTCTTTCATGAAACAAATTTCTCCGTATAATAGCAGACTTCCCAGACGAGAATAAAGTAGTATTGGTACAATTTTTTGTGTAAGCCCTGTGTGTGGATCCGAATATAAAGTGGTGCTAGCGAAATTTTGTGTAAGCCCAGTGTTGAGATCCGAATATAAGGTGGTGCTAGTGAAATTTTGTGAATGAGTGCGTGCACCAGCTTGTGGGGTGGTATCAATGTGTTAGTGTGGTTTTTCCTCTTGTTCTTTAAATTCTCTTAGCTCAAAATGCACTTCTTTCGAATTCGACTAAACTTTCATTCGAATAGAATGTCAAAATAAGCATGAATGCATTTTTGAAGGCACACAATTTTCATTTTTTTTGTCAAAATTAAGTAAAATGAATGCAATTTTACAACTGCTCAACTTGGAAATACTTGGAAGTTAAATTGTTGAGCTTTAAACTGAAAAATCTGTGTTTCTACAATTAGTTTTACTACTAATTATGTAGAATTGAGAGGTGAATCACAGTACCACTTTTGACAAAAAAAAAGTTCAGATAGTCGTTCATGGACTGACAGATCTCTTCGAACTTTCGAAATTTTTCTTGAACCCGGCCAGTGCAAAACACAACTATTCACCCTTATTATGATAGGCGTTTTGCTTGAACGACAACTTTCATTTACCCTGCAGCTACACGATCAAGATATGGTAAGCCATCAGCCTACACATACACTATGTCAAATTCCTGTTCGTGTTTCGGCTGTGACGTAGGCGACTTACAATTTGCCAGGCAAATGGCTTTCAATCGACATGTCATTATATATTTTCAAAATGGCACCCACAAGAAATTTGAAATTCAAAGTTTTTTTCCAGGCACTCTTTTCTCTTTTTGAGGGTATTTGACGAAGCTGTCAATTTCATGGCTACTGAAACTGCTTCTCGGGTGGCTTTCAATATTCCATACCAGCTGGGTTTCAATTTCGAAAAATTTGATTGTATATGTAAGAAAATTTAAATGTATTGTAAATGGCTTACAATATCTTGATCGTGTAGCCCCCGGGTTAGGGAAATCGGTATTATGAAAGTCACTATGTAGTCGTTTAACCTAGCGTTACGCCACTTGACATTTAGCGTTCAGTGGAATATAATTTTTTTGAACGACACCCTGTCGTTTTTCGGTATTGTAGCTGTCGTTTTATTTCAGTTAAACGACTAGTAAAACGCTACTTTTTGGCGACTTTAAATTTGCAAACGCCAAGATTGTTTTACTTGAATAAAAATGTAAGTTGTAGTTGGTTTCTTCTTTTTTCTTAAATAACTTTTATTTGACTGAATTTAGGGTGAAAAAAGCAAATCAGGAGCATATCGATGGAGCAAAATTTTCAACTTGCAACAAATTTTCGACGGGGTGTCTCCGAAACGGAGGACAAAAAAAAAGAATGAATAGCAGTTAGCGGTTAGAACTGAAAAAGAATGGCAAAAGTAAAAATAATTGAGAAACGAAATCTTTTCATGTGTGTATATTTTAAAGGTTTGGTTGGATGCAAAATTTTAAGTTAAATAGAATTAAACATATCCCTGTTCAATAAAAGAGCAAATGGAAGTCACTGTAGTTGTAGTTGTAAAGGATTCTTCTTTCTCTTATCAGATTATTTTTATTTTGTTTCTAATATCCTCTGCTCTTCGGTGTCCTCACTACACCACTGTTTCTCACTGCAATTAGCAGAGGAAAACTATTCATTTTCATTTGTTATTCAAAAACAATTTAAATTTCAAGACAAAACCAGAATTTCTATTCCAATCTGTCATGATCAGCTGATCATGTGGAAGGCGTTTGGATTGTAAGTAAGTGGCGTTCAAGGAACGTAATACCGATACTTAAACGCCTAAAAAGTGAATCGACAAATAAAGTGACTATTGTCACTCAAGTGTAACGCCTTTCATAATAGGGGTGATTTTCTTTCCTCTATTCAAGTCAAATGTCAGATTTTAAGAAGGCTATTGATTACCCCAGAAAAAATACAAAACAAAGTAAAAGTATAAAAAAAAAGATGAAAACTCTTCAGGCTCCAGGTAAGATATAAACGAAAAAGTACTGAATTAAATGAATAATTGTTTTTTTGGATGGAAAAAGAAAGAAAAGTATTTTATGGAACTGTGTACACAGAAAAATTCTTTCATTTCTTCGACAGATGACGCAAATGCGAAAAAGTGTTCATAAATGCATTACAAAATGGATGCGCAAATATTTTGAATGACGTTAGTCTGATTGCAAATGATCACATGTAAATAGAGCAACCGTGCAATAATGAAAGCACCCTAAGGGTGTTTGACATTCTATTTGATAGAAAGTCAGTTGAATTCGAAAGAAGTCCATTTGAAACTCAAACGATTCGAAATTTTACATGTTTAACATTAAAATCATTCGAGTGTTGGAAGATTGTACAAAACTCAAACGTCAACACCAAAGGAACAATCTTTCAAAAGTTTGTACAATTACTCACCCATGCAGACAATGAGCCCTATCGTGAATAAAATTTCCCAGGAAACATTTCCCATATTCGGAAAATTGGTATCGGGAATGATGTTCAAAAGTTCCTTTCGGAATTTTGAGCGATCGTGAATGAATTTCTCATGGAAAATCATCTGCCATTTTACTGGATTTGTTTCGCATTCAAGGGAAATTTCTACTTTATTCTTGTTAGAGTACTATAGAACATATTCGAAAACTATCTTTGAAGTCATTTTTAATTTGTTAGGTTGGTAGAATTTATTTCCTGGGAAATTCATTTCGAAGGAGGTTTACGATCGGGCGTAATGTTCCGTGGGAACAAAATATTACTTGGGAAACAAAATTCCGTGGGAGATTGCCGATAGGGCCCAATATAGGGCTTTTCCGGAAGCTATCTCTTTCTAATTATACCTCGTATTTCTTAAACGTCAAATGACTATTGGTATGAAAACATTTGAAAACAGGTTAAAAGTTCTCTCAGAGGAAAGGCACAGAATGTGGTAATAGGAAACATCTGAATAGTAAACATCTGAACACTAAATTGGCTCGTGTCTGTTCCAGAACCCGTGGCGTGATGGTTAGCATGTCCACCTGTTAACCCAGAGGTCCGAGGTTCAAATCCCAGCAGAAGCAAAAATGTTTTTTCACGGGCATCGCCTTTCGCGAGGAATTGGCAAGTCCGCCGTTAGTAAATTCATTGCCATGAAAAGCGCTTTCTCAATTAGCCGTTCGGAACCGGCAGAAAATTATAAATTATGGGTCCCCTCCATTCTCTCACAAGGCATGGTTGTGAGAAATGCGCTATATATTTATTTTTATTTATTTGTCTGTTCCAGAAACTTAACTTCAAGAAGGCAAATATCTGGTCGTAGTTTGTATACAAGTAGGTCATTGATGAGAACTCCAGGAAAGAATGCAAGACTTTTGGATAGTCTAATTCCAGATTGGGTACGAAGTTTATACACGCAAAAATTCAGAAATTTAGATAAATACTACCCAATCTGTATTTAGATTGTTCTTACTTAAATCAAGCACCTTATATACTTTATAACCATGTTTTCATAGGTACCTGAAATGAAATGAGTGGAACAGAAACAAGCCAATTTAATGTTCAGATGTTTGATACAAGCCAACAACGGCCTGCGCTTTTTCTCTAAGCAATTTTTCAATCAAGGAGTTCTATTCCATAGTCATGGAAAACTTTAGTCTAAAATTTAAACACTGTTTCACAAAACAACTCAAGGGCATTTTCACAACACTTTTACATTATTTTGTAATTAGGAGTTCGCAATTTCGATATACACACTTGTTTCAATCTTTTTACTACAAATTGGGCCCATTCAGTTTTCTAGTGACTACGTAGTGGAAAGTCGACTAGCTTTTTGAATGCAAAATGCACTACAAATGTAGTCAACCTAGAACTGTCAAAATAAGTACACAAAAACACGAAACAATTGCATTTTGAGAACTTTAAATAATCTGATCTTTTAAATTAAGTAACTTTAATTACATATCTCTTCACTGCTTTCAATTTGATAAAAATTGTCGAAAAAAATTTCATTTTGCACTTTGTTATTTTTCGTGTGTTTACCCAACAGCTGATTCTCAAACGTCAGACTAACTTTGTAGCTGAAAATTTTCAACTACATGGAAGGGGAAATTTCCACTCGTTTTGTAGTCGATTTCGACCAATCAGAAGAGTTCACTACGTAGTCACTAGAAAACTGAATGGGCCCATTCACTGTTGTATATTCCATCTGTGCCACATGTGAACGGAATTATACCAACGCCATATGTGAACACAACAGTCATAACAGTCATATGCGGCACATACCCTGTTCAAATGCTAGACCAGCATGTAATGTCGATTTCCTTTGGCTGCTATTATACGGAGAAATTTGTTTCATGAAACTGTTCGAACACCATAAGTGCAAAAGAGAACGAAAGTTCGAAAAAGAGAGATGGACAATGAGCTACCCTGTGTCGCATGGGCTATGGTTTGGTGAAACAGCTTTGACGTTTCTCTTTTAGTGATGTGCCAAACCGTAAAATTTACAAACCGAGTTAACCCGAGTTGGATTTTGATTAACCCGAGTTGTAACTCGAGTTAGCTAACTCGGTTTACAAAAATAAATTTGCGCTTTTTGCTTCAATACTATGTTTTGAAAAATAGAAACAAAGCAAAATTTTCAATCAAAATAAACGGATTTAATCAAAATGAATTAAAAAAAAAGTCACACTAGAAAGAAATTAACGCAATGCGCAGTCCAACTCGGTTTGACTTGACTCTGGATATTTTACAGACAATTACAGTCGTATTTATAAAATTTGCTTAGAACATCCTTAGACAGTTGTCCAGCTAGACGGTGTCTAAAGAGTTGGACAAGTCTTAGCCAATTTTGTATTTATAAATGCATTCCAACAGTTGTCTAAACAACCCCTAAAACTGTCAACTTCGAATGAAAAACTAAATGGCAGCGTTCATGATGTATCCGTGCAGTACCATTGTCTGTGTTTTGGTATACGAGTACAACAACTATAAGGCTCTGAAAGAGAGTGGTGAAGGCCTTGAACTTGACCGAAAAAACAGCAGATTTGACTTTGTATTTCAGCATTTCCAAGTCTCATAAAATGATCAAATTTGTGCAATTTATAAATAGAATTGTTGAAAGTAGTATTTTTGCACTTCAAACTACTTAATTTTTTCGATCTTAACACTCTCAACAGTGTTTCATAACATGTTCAACAAAATTGTTTTTTGCTGTATCAATGGTCACTTTAGCCATAGTTTAGACAACCAATTTCGGTGTCTAAAGTTAGACATTTCTTAGACAGCGATGAAAGTGTTTATAAATACGATTTGGACTTGGACACTGTTCTAAGAGCTGTCCAAAGTTAGACATACTTTGGAATGGGATTATAAATACGACTGTTAATTCCTAACTCGAGTAGCAATATGTACCCAAAACAGTCAAACCGTCTACCTATTAACAGACGACAATCAAAAAAAAACAAAAAAAACATCTACAGGAATCCCCGGATAAGTGCCTCTCCTTAAATGTCCAAACCTGCGAGGTACTTAAGCGGGTTAGGCACTTATAAAAACCCCGCTTAAGTGCTCAGAAGCACTTATTTTTTTTGTGTTATGAAGAAAACACGATTAATTAAAAACATAAATATTTATTCATTTGAAACAAAAAAAAAAATCAAAAAAATCACATTGAAAAGCGTATTGTTGCTTTTTATATTTTTAATTCTTAAGCATGAAACACAAGGAACTGCTAACAGCATATGCGTTCACCATTATATAAGTTACAAATTCGATTAGTTACTTAAGAGAATTATTTTCAGGTAAATATCAATAAAAGTTTAAATTAAAAGAGGCAATTAAGCGGGAAAAGTACTTAAGCGAAAGGCACTTAAAATATGAGTTTTATATGAAAAATTCTTTAAAAATTTTGGTTCTGAGAAAATAGAGGTACTTATGCGGGATAGGCACTTAAGCGAGAGGTACTTATCCGGGGATTCCTGTAGTTTAACAGATGTGTGTGTTTCTGTATGCCTGCGCAAGTAACTCATCACTTGCTTTGATGCTTTATATACTACTACCGGTCGACTATGGACTTTATCCGCCGTATTAATAAACGCGGAATAGCCTTATTCCATGGATTAAGTTACCATTATACCATTTTCCATTTAATTAAAGCTACCATTATACCATTTTTCACTTAATCCATGGAACCCAGCTGTTCCGCGTTTATTAATACGGCGGTATATGTATAAGTGCATTGTGTTTGGCACAGACCGCAACTAAAGGAGGGTAGTTTTGATTATGTTCAAGTTAACGCGGTCTGCTTGCATTCATTTCATTTTAATTATTTGGTTGACGGTTCGGTTTTTTCTTCGGTTTGAAAAAATGTAAACCGAGTCAACTCGGTTTGGGTTCAACTCGGTTTGACTCGGTTTATGATACCGACACATCACTATTCTCTTTGTCTTTGTTCGTGTTTTTGTTTATTCTGTTTCATTTGGTTCAAAAATAAGTAATAATACTAGTAATAATGACTTCTTTGTTTTTCAATTGCCAATAGAAGAGGTTTTGAAGCAACCAGGCACTACTAGATAACTATTTTTCCCCAAAAATAAAAACAGCGAATGAAAGATAAAGAGAAATGTGAAACTAGTTTCATGAAACTGGATTTCATCGTATAATAGCACTTGCGACACGGAATGACAGAACAAAGAAGAATTCGAAGTTGTTTCATGAAACAAATTTCTCCGTATAATAGCAGACTTTGCAAAAACAAAAGCACTCTAAAAAAGTGCTTTTTTTTCGTGCTCACTGGAACAGATAAGACAAAATTCTTTTTTTTATCATTGTATGTGTGCTATTTTTGACAGCCAACTCTTCCCGTTTGTTTTGTTCTGCAATTTATATAGAAAGAATGTTTTCGAAACTTTATTAATAAATGCACTAGGAAGAAACCTCCTCATCCGAATAATTGTACACAACACTGAACAAAATTATTCACAGAATGCCTTTCGTTTTGTGTAAGGAATTTCAGAATTTCAAACACTTCTTCGTTGGAATCAGAACTAGATGACGACTCATAAATATTTTGATAATTTCAGCTAAAATTGAGCGATCCATTTTCACAAAATAGTTTATTGTTTATTTTTATTATCTCTCTTTCACAGTCCTTTAACCAAAAATGCAAAATAATCAAACTGCAAACTGGTAAACGTCAAATGTTTTGTGTTGGTGTACGTGAAAGTGCGTGTAAATCTTGCCTCTGAATCGAGATTCGTAAAAGTGCTTTTTCGGGGCAAAAAAAAAGTGATCTAGTGCCTCAATGTAACATATTTCGAGCAAAAAAGCACTTTTAAAAGTGCTTTTGTGTACCACTGGAAATCGACATAAGAGTGTATCAGTGAAAATAACTCACGTATGCATTGTGTGTATGCTGCTTAGATGATGAATATTATTATTTATTCATCTAAGGTATGCTGGAAGCAAAATCAAATCGTTTTGATTTTCGTTCAATCAGGCTTCAATCATTGAAGAGTGTATAAAATGCGAGATTTACCTAAACTACACAGCAGTGTCGATACACCTTACCGGCAAGTCATTCCGATTCTGTATGGGCATTTACACGCCCTTATGCCGGTGTGGGGCTGTCAAAAGTATATTGCCAAAAATTTAAAAAATAAATTTATTGACACTTATCAGCCTCGTTCTTTATTTCTTTTAATTCAATAATAAAAAAAATAGCAAACAAAATCGACCAAGCGTCATGCAAACTACAAAAAACCTGTAAAATAAATACAACACCAGACAAACCAACAACAAAAACATGAAACCGCATCGGTAAAGCATTCCACTCCCTTTTACACATCACATCGACATCAATCGACATACTGTACCGGTACAACATACCGCGAAATGCTGTGTCGACATATATCTCCTTTTTACACGACCAGGGGGTCAATTCCCGATCTGTGAAGCTGTGAAGTGAAAACATTTATCACAGCTTCACCGAAAATTCGATTCTCCATTAGTGAAAATCCAACCTCAAATGTCAATATTTTTTTCATATGATAAATTACTTTTCATTGCCGTATGAGTCGGTGAAAAATTCAATTATGAAAAATGGCCGCAAAACTCAAACGATGAAAAATCCAATTGAAATGAGAGAGAAAATGAGAGAATACTGTCAGAATTTATCATTTAGAACATTTTAGTACTTTTTAGATCCGGAATCGCTTATGCTAGGTTTCCACTTGCCATTTTTTAAATGATGAATGACCTAGTTTTCTGTCATCGAGAAAAATGACAAGTGGAAATTGCAAAAATTGACAGTCATTCAACTGACGAACAGCGTCGGTCATTTTTTGGCAGTAAATTTGAATGACAAGTGGAAATTGGCTGATTGACAAACGAAATGTCACTCCATCATTCACTGACATCGATATTTTTTTTGGCATCGTGTTGAATCTTTTGTCAATGAAGTGACGAGTAATAACACGAGAAAACATAAACAAATAGTACTATGGTATGAAAAAATTCAAAAGGAAAAAAATCGAAGGCAGAGAATATCAACGACGGAGTGGAGTGTTGAATCCTCCATAAAAATTGTATGAAACGTTTTTATTTTATTTTTTATTTTATTGTTGACTGTTCATCCCGACATTATCCTCAAAGTATGTAAACACCCCGTCCCTCCTCCTAAAAGGTTTTCTTTACCTTATATCCACAGCAGGCATAACATTAATTAATTTTCATTTCACACATTATTTATTTTATTAATTAAAAAAAAAAAAACTTTCAAACCCACAAAACAAAAACTCGACGAAGCAAGGAGGCAAATAATTTTCAGTGACAATCTACTACCAGTTCAGAAATGACAATACAAGTGGAAATAGCGCTCATTGAGTTGACAAAACGTTTTGTCAAAATTTCTTTATCAATGAAATGACAACCAATTTTTTGACAGTAAATGACACAAGTGGAAATGAACTGGCAACTGTATCAATACTGACAAGATTTTGATCTGTCAAACTATGTCATTTTAGTGACATGTGGAAACCCAGCATTAGAATGGATTCGTGAAGTGATAAAATGAAAAAACTGTATGAAAACTGAAATGATATATTTTTTTTCACTTCACAGCTTCACAGATCGGGAATTGACCCCCAGAAAACCTTACTGACACTACGTATCGACAGTGTTTCGGTGCGTGTAGTAAAGCACGGGTCACACACGGCTGCTGCCAGCCGCTTCTTACCAGCGGCTGGCAGTAGCAGCAGCAAGCAGCGGCTGGCAGTGCGGTCACACTTAGCTGCTAGCCGCTCGTCAAAACTGACTGACAGACTGACAGCTAACTGATTGACAGCAGCTGCCACCTGCCATACTTCTATTTCAATTTGCTGTTTAGAAGTTTTTTACTTTTCTAGTGAATTTCTTCTAAAAGCCATCGATCATAGAAAAATAATTGAAGCAGAAAAGGAAAACAAAAACTGTCCACTAGCAGTTAGTGAATCACTTCTATGCAACGATAAAGAAGAAATACAAATACTTGGTACATAGTGAAGGAAGCCACGATTATAGTCATGACTTGTACACATGCTGCTCTCAAACGTAAAGAACTGGTAAATCTTGGATTTAAGCATGACAACATCTTGATGCAAGAATCAGCACAAATTCTAGAAATTAAAACATTCATTCCACTGCTGTTTGCTGTTGCAAAATCCAATGGATAATTTTAATCGCTTGAAGCATTGGATTACGATGGGGAATCACCACCAGTTGCCTCCAGTTATCAAAAATATGGCTTTCCAAAAGTACTCGAACATGGAACAGAGTTTGTTTACATGACTTGTTCAACTGGGTGTACCAACAGTCGATCTTGATGGCCAGGGTCGTGCTAGAGCGGGTAGATGCTCGTTGTATAAGTGGCGATATAAGAAATTAGACGATCTCGAGCGTATTTTCAAAAGGCAAGAATACAAAAAAGCAAATGCGGGCTTTGTATATGACTATCAGTCGGTTAATGTTGAGGACTTCAATGGGGTTGGTGAATCAGAGCCTAACCCATTTTTCTATCAGGTAATACTACGTTTTCACTTAGGCAAATGAGATGATTTTGACCAAATTTTCAAAATTAGGTCATAATTGACTTCGTTACCCATACAAAATCTGTCATCAAAATTACCTCAACTTGAGGTGATTGGGAGGAAATTATGCGCTAACAACGTGGGAAAATTGGAGTAAATTAACCAAACAGTACTAAAACAAAACCTATTGTGAACTAGCCGGGAAAAAAGTGACAACTTGACAGAGACAGAGCATGCGCATTCTCAACAAAATTATTTATTGTCCTACAAGCTACAACTCCGGTCGTCCTATTGGATTTTTGGTAAGCTGTTTTTATTGTTTCTTTTTACTAAGCATTTTAGTTGCCATCTCCAATTATTATAGGTGTATCCCACTCAACTCACTGCCAAAACAAGATGGAACGCCAAAGAAAAGGTTGAAGTATGAGCCATCCATTACATGTGCATAAACAATAATAGTTAAAAAAATGAATGCACGCATGAAAAGGCTAAAGAACTAGGAATTCATGTATCTCCTGTTACGCATTTGAAATACGTTGAGAATGATACTAGTGGACAAAAGTAATTTCGCGCATTTAATCTGAGGGACTTACTGGTAAACCACAAATCGATTTGCTTTTTTTCTGATGGATAGTTTCCAGAAATCTGTGAATCCCTCCTCCCAGCTAATCGATATTTTTGGAAGATGATACCATGACATTGTCGAGTACCAAAACCACGATCAGGAAACAAAAGTTTGCAATACACAAATCAAAGGAGGTTAGTACAAGCAAGACTTTTGTTGCATAATTTGTCTGTAAACAAAGTCCTAATCTACTTTCAGCCTCCCCCTAATCTTCCGGCGGAACCTTACACAATTGGCCGGTGGGATTGCTTCTGGAAAGAGCAAGATGGGTCAGCGTCTGCAGGCACACTTTGGACAATTGTGATGGACTGCGATAAAATTGCACATGATATCTATGAGCCCGGACAGTTGTGCTATGAGAAAATAGTTGAACATTTTGGTGACGAAATTGTCGGTTCCGAAATGCGAATAGATCGCATAAAACTTGGTTCAATCTTTCTGCAAATCCAGCCGAACTGGAAACTCTTAACTCTATCGTTTGGCCATAGCTATTAGTTGAAGTAAAGCGCCGTATACAATTGGCCTACGAGAGCAGCGGTACCAAGATCGTTATGGTCGAAGCTGCTATTCTCCTAAAAGCAGGGTGGGAGAAAGAATGCCATGAAGTGTGGTCAATGATTGTGTCACCCGAAGAAGCCGTCCGACGGGTTGGTGAAAGAAATGGTTTCACAGAAGAAGAAGCGTGTAGGCGAATAGCCAACCAAATAGACAACCGAACTGTCGTTGAAAAGTCAAATGTGGTCTTTTCTTCTGAGTGGAGTCTGGACTACACTCGGAAGCATGCGGAAAAGGCATGGACGATGATAACAAGCGAACTGAAGAATGAAAGAAAAACATTCTGATATTTTTTTGTCAATTTAGTTTTGTTTCTAAAAAAGGTTTGGAACAATAAAAATAAATAAATTTGTTGCCTCAAAGTGGTATCAAAGATTTTAATGACTTTCTCCTTTTTTGCCAATCACTCAATCGCTCATCCTTGTTGTCGTCAGAGGTGAGCCAATAAATCCAAGAAAGTCGATTTGGGTAACTTCTCCACCAGACTGATTGCTGCGAACAAACATTTGGATGTTCTGCACGTGCTGGAACTTCACGTACCTTAGATTGACGGGATTCACTTCTAGGTCCTTAGGATCTAAATAAAGTAAATCATAAAATTATGCAATAATTTCAATTATTTCGTTTCGACTAACGTTAGATCCTGAACGGAAGAACAGGACTCGGCCATGTCAAAGTCGACTGTTCGAGGTTGGTTGATAAATAGTTTGATTTCCTTAGGACCCAACTGAGGAGGTGCCTTGAACTTCAACGAATGAATCTTCACCACCTGATCAAACGTAACCGAAAGTATCAATTGCTCATCTCAATTTGACTGCAGATAGCCACCAGCTACTTCAAAGCAATGTAGCATTGGATGGTCATCAGATTCGTTTTAACATTCGCACTACTGCCTCGATATAAAATTGTAAGGTTCCATCTGCAATTGAGATACGGTTGTATGCATTCAAATATATATGTAGATTCGATTTGTCTTACCAATCCCTGACCATAGTCTTCGCCTCATCGTCACCACCACCAGAACCAATGTGCTGTTGGTTTTTTTTTTGTCACCAAATCAAAACAATTAACTCGATATTTGTAATAAGATAAACGTTGGCATGTTTTATAGTTTTTATCGGCTTGAGTCCATGCCAGATAGCAATACAGAAAAATAATAAAAATTTGACTTGTTTCAATTGTCAAAACCAAATTCCTGTCATAGTGCTGCCAGATGTCAAACAAAATTACCAACCTCTAAATGAAAACACTATTTTTTGAATTTTTATAACAACGTAATTATGGCCCAAGTGAAAACGTAGTATAAGACTATTGCTTGTTTGTGTAAATTTTTTGCTTCGTCATTCATTTAAAAATGCCTTTATAGAACCTTGTAGAAGCAGAATACATACTGGGTGTCTTTATGTACAGGCAGCTTCTTGGTTATCCCGCTTGTTGCGGACACCTGCAAAGAAATTAAAAGTTTTCGTTGAAAATAAACAGGAAACGAAAGTATAAACCGAATGCTTACCGAGTTTGTTTTGTTTCTGATTTGGTCTTATGTCTCGTAGTTTGATGTCCTTGTACTATGTCTTCATGGTGGTGTCTGCAAATGGATGTTGATTTGAGGTTCCTTCAGAATGAATGTTGTATGGATGAGGTGTGTTGTGGTTCTGAGGTATGTTGAAGTAGTTGATGCCGTAGGTTTTGGTTGCTGTTGTGTCGACTGTTAGTGGGCAGGTGGAAGTGCCTAAATAATAAGAGCTTTAATAAATGACTGAATTACGCGACCAGGGTTATTGACCTCTCCTTGATCAGCTGTTAGCCGATAGTCAAGGGAAATGGAGGTTGCAGCAGAACCACTGGCCACGGGGGTTGGTTGCTGCAAGTTTTCCTTAGCTCTGTCACTTAAGGTGACAGAGTAGAAGGAGGTTTGCACCAGAATAAAAGAAATTGAAAAAGTTAGGTACTTACCTGGGAATGGTTGTCCAGAGTTGAGTGCGTGAAGTTTGGGTGCTTTGGTTTGTTTGTTTTTTTTTGGCAGCATGAGCGAACGTTGTGTCTTGTTGGAAGTGGAGCGTTTTGTGTGGGTGTTTTATTGTGTTTTTGATATGATTTTTGGTGTTTTTGTGAGTTTAAAAGGTTGTTTTTGCATGCATGAGGCACCACGCTTTCCGGCAATTTTAATTTCTCAGTCAAAATTTTGTGAAATGTCAGTCTGTGGATTGTATTCCACAGCTGTCATAGGGAAACCGGATAAGGTGGAGCGTTGGTAAGACGTTGTTGTAAGGTTTGGAATGGTTTGTGTATTTGTTAAGTGTCGTTCAATGTTTGAATTAAAGTTTAATTTCAAAGTCAAGCGGTCAGCAGGGTCGATGACCAAGTAACTGAAGATGCAGTTACAACGGCCAAAAAATGCATTGATTATGTGTAACCGCAATGAATCCGCTTGTTGTGTTGGGGGTCGAATGAAAATTTTTGAAGACCACGGAAACATTTCAAGTTGGGCTTTAAATCGTGTGTGTCATGGTCAGATTGTAATCTAAGGTAAAGTGCGTGAAGTCGGTAATTTTTTTTTGTCGTGTAATTTAAGTTGAATGTGTCGTTTTTTTTGTAGAAAGCGGGATACAAGTAATCACCTTCCAATAAAATTGTGATCAAAAAAAAAATTGAAAGGGGAGAATGCTGTGGGCATAATTGCATTAAGCAGTAGCAAAGACACTAAATTAGTAAAACTCCTTATCCACGGGTAAGTGTCGGGAGAATTTTATGCAATTTGAGTGTAGTGTAGTTAAATGTGATATGTGTTAAATGTGGTATTTTGTTCTTTAGTTGCAGGGGAATTTAGCAGTGGCCATCAGAGTACGTCAGCAGTTAAAACACAGCCGCATGTATGCATTAGGAGAAGGAAATTTCATGATTAACGATATACGTTTCCCAGCGGGAAGAATCACCATTTGGGTCCGTGGGAATCTCCGGACCCCACAAGTAAATTTCAACCATTTACGTATTAGCCCAAAGAGCAAAGTCCGGGCACCTATGCACATACAAATATATATACACGAAAATGAGTCAAAGCCACACGATCTCTGCGACCGTGGACCTAAAGTTTTTTTTTAAATAAATAAAACTGCCCTAAAATCACGATATATACATAACAAGTAATAATAAAAGGTGTCAAAGGGCACAAAAGTTGCGGCAAAAGACATCCAAGGGGCGGAGCCCCAGAATTTGAATTGGCTGGCGGACCGCCAGCGAGAAGCAGCGATCGACACTTTGTTTTTTTTATGTTAATTCTAGGCGTGATTTTTTTTATTGTAGTTTTTTATTAGTGTTAAGTTTTTTTTGTAGTTTAAATTGATTTATTTTTGTTTTTTTTGGTGAAAAATTTTAATTCCTTTCTTTTTGGAGAAAAGTCTTAGTGCGGATTAAGGGGAACGAAGAGCCGTGTGTCTCCTCGAACTGGGTTGAGGTTTATTTTTGTAGTCCCATTGGACAACCCCTGTTTAGAGCTCTAAGTAGGTAGGACTTACAGTAGCTTGGGCTGAGGAAAACAAGCGCCCTTGAGCACCCAGGTCAAGGTCGGCCACATCTAAATTCGCGAACCTTAACGTTCATCCAATCAAAATTTTTTCACGATCATAATTTTAAAATGATTTCTAGTTTTAAGTGTTTTTCTGAATAAGTTGGTTTTTCTTTGAAATTTTAGTGTAAGTGTTCATTTTCTTTTGGTTTTTTTTTCTCTGGATTTTTCTTTTGGAGGATTTGTTTTTGTTAGTAATGTAAAGTAGGGATTTTGAATAAAGATTTTTGTACATCACGCCTATATGCGAGAAATACCGATTTTTTTTTAATGGGCTCTAAATAAGCCAAATGAAGGCGTGAATTTAACATTTCAGGGGGTGAGAGTGTGACGATGTGGCTACGGTGAGTGGTGCCTGACAGCCCATTCGCGCAAGGGGGATCCTACCATCGATGGCCGACGGGATCCCAAGGAGGGGTGGGAAAAGGCCGCACTACAGAACAGCGGTAGTGCCTAGGGTGAGGTGAGGTAATTTTTGTGGTGGTGGTAAATTTCCTTTTCGGCACGATTTATGTTTTTGATATGAGGTTCCGCTCTGCGAGGACGCAAGACCCCCCCATATCCGGCGAGCTAAGCCGTGCCTCGCAAGCGTGCCAGGCCTCCAAGTAGAGCATCCTTTCCCTTCACATCCTTCCTTCCCCTCATTTCACTTTCCTTTCCTACATACCTACCTTGCTGTCTCCTGTGTCGGTTCTGTTTCCCTGACTTATCCTCATCCTATCTTCCATATCCTTTTCCTACTTTCCGTTTCCTTTCCCATATCCCATCCAAATTTCCCATCCTCTCCTTTCCTACCTCCTTTATACCCCCTTATATCAAATGGCGCCCAACGTGTTGTCCTAGTTGTTGTTTTTGTTAGTTAAATTCCCATTTCCCTAGCAGTGACGTAACGAACCGTAAGTCATGTTCTGGAGAGCTTTTTAGCATGCCAGAACATTTGCGACGGGGGTTACGTTGTTGCTATTCCATATGTTTTTATGTACAATTGTTTATGTCTGGAAGTCTGAATTCGAATAAGTCTTCGAATGGAAGGTCTTAGACGAACCATTCAAATAGCGATTCGAATTCGGATTTCATCAGTATAAACCATTCCCTTCCCAATCAATCCTTAAAACGTTGTCATCCTAGGTGTCAACACTTCGTAAGTCGTGATTCGGATAGCTCTTTAGCAAGCCGAATCACTCGCGACGAAGATGTTGAGACTGAAGATGACAACAATATCCTTCCGAAGTAAAATGTATCTTTGTTGTCTAAAACGTTTCACTTCACCTCACTCTAGTTAAAAGAGATCAATAAATGAAAAATTAAAGCTGTCAGGTGTTACCTCCTCGTCGAAAAAGTAGCACCGTAAGCCACTGAAAATCGTCACACAACAACCCCCATATTACATGCATAAAACATACATCCATACAAATACAATCACAAATATATAGTATACAACATCTTCAATAAATAAAATAAAAACATAAAATACATCACATTACATACATCTTACAAACATAATATTAAAAAAATAAATCGTTGGGTTAGTTAATAACTTAATTGAATGTTTTATTGGTATTGTTTTTTTTTACAGAGTGTCTTGGTTGAATATTTGGTATTTTTCTAGTGTTAAGTTTCGCATTTACGTTGTTTTTTTTTTATTTTTGATACATTCGTTTTCTTATTGTTTTTTTTAGATTTTCGTTCATAGGTTTTAGAATAGTTTTTGTTGTTTTGAGAATAGTTTAGGTAGTTTTTGAAATTTAGGAATAGTTTCAACTTAGTATAAGAATTTTTAGGATAGTTTTTGTTTTTTTTTGAATAGTTTAGATTAGTTTTTTTTTTCCTTTGATCATAGTTTAGTTAGTAGTTTTTTTTGGGTTGTATTAGAATATTGTTAGTGTTTAGTTTCAAATTCGCATTTTGTATTTTTAGTTTTTGTTGTTTTTTTTTTTAATATACTCAGTCACAACAGTTGCGAAACCTTATCGGTCCTTTGTTGTTAGTTTCTGGTTCAGAGTTTGAGTTGGTATGAATTCTAGACAGGAAGAGAAAAGGTTTAGCCCATATAGCAAAGAAAAGAAAAGTACAATAGTTACCCGTGCAGCTGCAAAATCTAAAAACATGTCGTTTGGTGGACGTTCTCCTGCTTCCAAGCTACCTCCATCTAACGCTGGTCCAGAGGGAATTCAGGAGCTGGTAGATGTCTCAATACCCCCTCCTTCAGTCGATTTGGGTCGTGAATTCAGCGACACTTCCTTAGAGGCACCGACATATAGTCCTGTGAGCGGTGCAGGGGCAGCCTCTAAGGGAGCTGTAAGGAAAAATAAAGGAGTTAGTACAGAAGTTAGGCCTGAAGAGGGAAGATTTAGTGAAGGTAACGAGTGCGGAAGCAGGGGAACAATTTCGGCAGAAATGAGTTCGGCTATTAGCTCCGCGGTAGAATCGGCACATGAGTCACTCGCTCGCGAGTTGAAAGAGCAGTTGGCCAAATCATTGGATGATAGGTTTACTGAGTTGCTAAACCGATTCACCGCAACCATGTTGCAAGGGCAGACTCCTCCCGAGGTCAGGCAGGAAATTCGTCGCACCAGCAACAATCATAACAACATCAATACCAATGCACAGAACAGCGGTCACTCTCAACTGAACCCGTCGTCTAGAACGTTTGTCCCGGTGACACAACCAGCAGCAAACCCCGCTCCGATGTCAGAATATGAGACGTACCAGGCGAACTTCGTGCAACAAAGGTTCGAGTTCCAGAGAAATCCTCCATCGGGATTCCGTCCACAGGCAGCGTACGGTGCGCACGGAAGCGGGCGATTCAAGCCCCTTAGAATTGATAAGTGGGGAATAAAATTTACCGGCAAGCCTGAGGAACTAACGGTGGAGGATTTCATCTTTAGGGTGGAATCTCTGCAGTGTCAGCATGATTGCTCTTGGGCTGAGGTCTTGCGAGATTTTCATCTCCTCCTCTCGGGTGCTGCCTACGATTGGTTTTGGCAATACCAGCGGTCCAACGGTCGGCCGGATTGGCCGATGTTGAAAAACGCCATCTCACGGCAATTTCGGAATTTGAAGTCGGATTTCGATATTGTGCGTGAGATCATGGACCGCAGGCAAGGCACCTGGGAGTCGAGCGACGAGTTCTTCGCCTCCGTAAACAAACTGAGATCTCAGCTCAGGATGCAGATCCCAGAGGACGAGCTGGTACGGATTTTAAAGAAGAATCTGAACGAGCGGGTCACGCAGCTGGTCTACCCACAGAACATTTACTCCTTGGATCAGTTGAGAGTGGCGTGCAAGGAAGCTGAATACGCTTTTCCTGTCAGGGAAACTGAAGGTTTCAGGCAAAATAGGCCCCAAAAGAAGTTTGCTGTGCATGAGGTTAACTATGATGAAGAAGAGTATGGCGAGGAAGAAGTAGCGGCGTTCCAACAGATGGGAGCGCGCCCTAAGGTAGGTCGAGTGGTAAGCGACTCGAAAAGTGTCAACTGCTGGAACTGCAGGATGCCGGGTCACTTATACCAGGACTGTGCAGAGGCGCGTAACATTTTCTGCTACAGGTGTGGGAAGCCGGGCGTGATAACTCCCAAGTGTCAAACGTGTAACCCGGAAAACCGGGCGAAGAACGTGGCATTTGCGGGGGAGTCACGTTCGACCCAAACTCAGTAGTAGAACCCCGATGTCATACGCCACAAAATCAAGCAGTTAGAATTTTAAAGAGACCTGAGAACGCCAAACTGAATAACAACATAAAAAGAGTAGAGATTAAGCCATTGCACCAAAGAATAAGAGAGTACTATAAAGCTAGAGAAAGGATTTTCGGGACGAAATCAGGAGAACTTTCAAAAAGGATACTTAAAACTAGGGAAAGATATAGAGTAAGAAAACAAGTTAGGAAAAACATTTTAGCAACCGTGGTAGTCAATGATAATGATCCTAGGCCATATGCTAAAGTAACGATAGCCAAGAAACAGATTTTAGGATTGTTAGATAGTGGTGCGAGCATCAGCATTCTTGGAAAAAACTGCAAACAATTTATCGAAGAAAATAAGCTCCCTATACAGCGTCATGCGTCAGCGGTCAAAACAGCTGATGGAAAGGCCCAAGAGATAATAGGAAGAGTAGACGCTGAAGTTGAATTTAAAGGCCGAAAACAATTCATAAAGTTTTATTTGGTACCGAATCTAGACCAAGAACTTGACCTCGGGATAGATTTTTGGAAGGCGTTCCAAATCGCTCCAAGTGTGGTGAGTGAAGTCTCACTTATTCAAGACCCGGCAGATTTGTCCAACGCGCACCTACTGTCTTTCGAACAAAAATCGAAATTGGAAGCTGTTAGGGCGAAGTTTCTCGATTATGAGCGTCACGGTCTTGGGAAAACGTCTTTGATGGAGCATTCTATAGATACCGGAGAGGCAGATCCTGTTAAGCAGCGTCACTACCCTGTTTCACCAGCGGTACAAGCCGTGCTGTATCAGGAAATCGACCGAATGCTGAATCTCGGTGTGATTGAGGAGAGTGAGAGTCCTTGGTGTTCACCCGTTGCACTCGTCAAGAAGCTAGGTGAAAACAACGCCGTAAAATACCGGTTTTGCCTAGATGCTCGAAGAGTCAACGCGGTGACGAAAAAGGACGCCAATCCACTGCCTCATATAGAGGGACTCCTCAGTCGACTTCCTGATACATACTTCATAAGTAGTGTTGACTTGAAGGAGGCTTTCTGGCAAATACCGCTGGAGAAAAACAGTAGAGAAAAGACTGCGTTTGCGGTTCCGGGGAGACCCTTGTACCAGTTTACGGTCATGCCCTTTGGGTTGTGTAATGCAGCTCAGAGGTTATGTCGTCTAATGGACAAGGTTATTCCTGCACGACTCAGGGACCGTGTCTTCGTGTACCTGGACGATTTGCTCATCATTGCACCGGATTTCGAGACCCATATCGACTTGCTGGGACAAGTAGCTGAATGCCTCAGGAAAGCCAACCTAACGATTAACTTGAAGAAATCGAAGTTCTGCTTCAAGGAACTTAAATATCTAGGGTTCATAGTAGGTGGAGGCAAGTTAAAAACTGACCCGGCAAAGGTCGAGGCAGTTGTTGACTTCCCTCTACCGAAAAATCCGAGACAGGTACGTCGGCTGCTTGGACTAGCAGGTTGGTATCGACGCTTCATTAAAGATTTTTCTACCCTAACAGCCCCATTGACAGACACCCTCAAGAAGAACGCAAAGTTCGAAATGACAGAGGAAGCTTTAGCTGCGTTTGAAGCTTTAAAGAAAGCGTTGACAACTGCTCCGGTCTTGACTCACCCAGACTTCACAAAACGTTTCTATGTTCAATGTGATGCGTCCGAGTCCGGTATAGGTGCTGTCCTGTTTCAAAAGAAGAGTGAAGATGAGGAATTTCCAATTTCTTACTTCTCGCAAAAGCTCAACTCTTGCCAGCGAAACTATAGTGTGACCGAGAAAGAGTGTATGGCTGCGGTCATGGCTGTTAAGAAGTTCAGGCCCTATGTCGAAGGCATGGATTTCACTATCATCACAGACCATTCCAGCCTTAAATGGCTGATGACCATGAAAGACCTAAACGGTCGTTTGGCCAGGTGGAGCCTGGAGTTGCAATCCTATGCTTTCGACATAGAGCACCGAAAAGGAACCCTTAACGTCGTGCCAGACACGCTTTCTCGGGCACACTTGGAGAGTTTAGAGCTGGAAGAAGTTGTACCACTTGTGGACCTTGATTCAGAACAATTCCTAGAAGAAGAGTACACTAACTTGATAAAGACAATAAAAGAAAACAAAGACCAGTTACCCGACTTGAAGGTTGAAGATAAATTTGTGTACAAGAGAGCGTTACCGATTGGTGTCAACGAAGAGTACACTAGAGAACATTCTTGGTTGTTGTGGATACCATCTGGTCTCACACACGAATTAATTGTAAAAGCTCATGAACCACCTCAAGCGGCTCATGGCGGAATCGCTAAAACATTAGACCGTATCCGGCAATACTTCTATTGGCCGAATATGACAGTACAAATACGTCAATATGTGTCTGATTGTAGTATCTGTAAACAGTGTAAGTCTTCGAACCAAGTACAACGTCCACCCATAAGTAATAGTTATACCACCGATCGTCCTTTTCAAAAACTTTATGTTGATTTCCTTGGACCGTATCCAAGATCCAAAACAGGAAATGTCCACATTTTTGTTGTCTTAGATCATTTTTCCAAGTTTGTGTTTTTGAAAGCACTTAAGGTTGCAAATGCCTCTAGCATTATTAACTATTTGCAGAAAGAAGTATTCAATACATTTGGAGTGCCCGAAATCGTTCACTCCGATAACGGAAAACAATTTGTTGGGAAAGAATTCCAAAACTTCCTAAAGAAGTATGGAATTCGCCATTTTAAGACCGCTAATTATTCTCCGCAGTCGAATGCTTCGGAAAGAGTCAACCGAACGTTACTCGCAGCGATCCGGTCTTACATTAAAGACGACCAGCGTGATTGGGATGCTCATCTACATGAAATCACGGTAGCGCTCAGGAGCTCAGTTCATTCAGCTACTGGTGTGTCACCGTATTTTGCTCTCTTTGGAACAAACATGATGACTCACGGCAGTAGCTATGAACTGGCTCGAAAACTGACCGCGCTAGAAGACGGCGAGTTGGTTACTCTACCGAGGCATTGCAAGTTGCGATGCCTGCACGAAAAGGTTCGGGGGTCCATATTAGAATCTAATGAAAAAAGCGCCAAAGCATACAATGTCAGAGCACGAGATGTTAGGTACCAGCCGGGTCAAGAGGTTTATCGCAGGAATTTTATTTTGAGCGACTCATCAAAGTACCTCAACGCAAAATTGTGTCCTAAGTTTACTAAATGTCGTATCGTCAAGCCCGTAGGTAAATGCATGTATGAGCTCGAAAACCTAAACGGTAAACTGTTAGGGGTTTTTCATGCGAAAGACCTCAAACAATAATGTGCAATATTAGCGGCAAGGTTAAACCATAAGACCGGAACATATCTGTGATAAGATCATTCTATCACATTCAAAACTTCAAACTACTTCTGTGCAATATAATCTGACCACAAACTTTGAACAAATTTTTCCATCTGTGATACGACACCTGATCACGATTAAACAAACTCTTATCTGTGATTCAACATCACGATTTGATTCTCTATGAAGCTTTAAAAAACTATCTGTGATACGACATCACGATTGAATTTTCGATGAAATAGCTTTAAATATTATCTGTGATTCAACATCACGATTTGATTCTCTATGAAGCTTTAAAAACTATCTGTGATACGACATCACGATTGAATTTTCGATGAAATAGCTTTAAATACCATCTGTGATACAACGTCACGATAACGACACCCTTCTGTGATATTATACTATAAGTATGAAATCAAACTACCGTCTGTGATATTGATTAAGTCACTATACACTATATAACATCTGTGATATTGACCTAGTCAAGAAAAACCATACCATCTGTGATACATACATCACGATAAAAAACAAAACAGGCGAAAGAAGGGTAGTGCAATAGAAATCCGTCTCGAATCTCTTAGGTGCAATGGACCTTAATTCTCAGGCAGGTAGACAAATGGCTATATATATAATAAGTATTCATGTATGTATAAGTATATCTATGTTAATTTATTTTAGTCCGTCTATAGATATCTATATTTACATTATTTACCTATATCTATGTTAATTTATCTTAGTCCGTTTAGAGATATATTTATACTATTTACCTATCTATGTTAATTTATTTAAGTCCGTTCAAATAATCTATTTTTATATCTGTTAAATTATTGAGTCCGTTATAGAGTATTTATTTATATATATTTTTATTTACACCTTTAGAGTAGTTAGTAAGTATTTATTAAACCTAGTCTTAAGTATATAGTTTATTTATCTAGTAATTTAAGTATTCTTGTGATATTTACAACCTTAGATTAAGTATTTATTGTATGGTGATATTAGCTAGTAAGTATCTTAGGTTTATGTTAACACGCAATATCAAAGATTTATGTTATTTATTTATTTATGTATATTATATGTTAAAATCTGTGATATTCGTGTTTACATTCTATATCCTTATTTATATGTAAGATTTTTGTTGTCATATTAATGCATGCTTTGATGTCTTATATGTAGGTATTTAAAAACAATATCACCATAATTCAATGTTTATATGTATATAGCCTGTAGGAATCAAAAGTCATATTGTAAAATCTACTCACGTTGTAACTCCAGAGTAAATCCCCGAAACCCACAACGAACCAGGACCGATAGGTGATACACCGCGGCTGCAGGTCGTTGACCTTAAGCAGATCTTCATTGCAACTAACCACAAACAGCAGGTTCAATAAACCTAAACAAACAATTTGAGAATAAGGCTAATTACAAAAGGGAAACGGAAACATACGTGATTAATCCTTATTGCCCGGCGTTTTGTTTTTTTTTGGGTTCTTCCCCACGTAGTGTTGTCCATGTTGTCCATATTTATTGTTTTTTTGTTTAGGTCCCTCCTTTTCACATACCTTGGCGAGTAAAGCTACTCCCAAGTCATGTGTTTTGTTGCGGACACCTGCAAAGAAATTAAAAGTTTTCGTTGAAAATAAACAGGAAACGAAAGTATAAACCGAATGCTTACCGAGTTTGTTTTGTTTCTGATTTGGTCTTATGTCTCGTAGTTTGATGTCCTTGTACTATGTCTTCATGGTGGTGTCTGCAAATGGATGTTGATTTGAGGTTCCTTCAGAATGAATGTTGTATGGATGAGGTGTGTTGTGGTTCTGAGGTATGTTGAAGTAGTTGATGCCGTAGGTTTTGGTTGCTGTTGTGTCGACTGTTAGTGGGCAGGTGGAAGTGCCTAAATAATAAGAGCTTTAATAAATGACTGAATTACGCGACCAGGGTTATTGACCTCTCCTTGATCAGCTGTTAGCCGATAGTCAAGGGAAATGGAGGTTGCAGCAGAACCACTGGCCACGGGGGTTGGTTGCTGCAAGTTTTCCTTAGCTCTGTCACTTAAGGTGACAGAGTAGAAGGAGGTTTGCACCAGAATAAAAGAAATTGAAAAAGTTAGGTACTTACCTGGGAATGGTTGTCCAGAGTTGAGTGCGTGAAGTTTGGGTGCTTTGGTTTGTTTGTTTTTTTTTGGCAGCATGAGCGAACGTTGTGTCTTGTTGGAAGTGGAGCGTTTTGTGTGGGTGTTTTATTGTGTTTTTGATATGATTTTTGGTGTTTTTGTGAGTTTAAAAGGTTGTTTTTGCATGCATGAGGCACCACGCTTTCCGGCAATTTTAATTTCTCAGTCAAAATTTTGTGAAATGTCAGTCTGTGGATTGTATTCCACAGCTGTCATAGGGAAACCGGATAAGGTGGAGCGTTGGTAAGACGTTGTTGTAAGGTTTGGAATGGTTTGTGTATTTGTTAAGTGTCGTTCAATGTTTGAATTAAAGTTTAATTTCAAAGTCAAGCGGTCAGCAGGGTCGATGACCAAGTAACTGAAGATGCAGTTACAACGGCCAAAAAATGCATTGATTATGTGTAACCGCAATGAATCCGCTTGTTGTGTTGGGGGTCGAATGAAAATTTTTGAAGACCACGGAAACATTTCAAGTTGGGCTTTAAATCGTGTGTGTCATGGTCAGATTGTAATCTAAGGTAAAGTGCGTGAAGTCGGTAATTTTTTTTTGTCGTGTAATTTAAGTTGAATGTGTCGTTTTTTTTGTAGAAAGCGGGATACAAGTAATCACCTTCCAATAAAATTGTGATCAAAAAAAAAATTGAAAGGGGAGAATGCTGTGGGCATAATTGCATTAAGCAGTAGCAAAGACACTAAATTAGTAAAACTCCTTATCCACGGGTAAGTGTCGGGAGAATTTTATGCAATTTGAGTGTAGTGTAGTTAAATGTGATATGTGTTAAATGTGGTATTTTGTTCTTTAGTTGCAGGGGAATTTAGCAGTGGCCATCAGAGTACGTCAGCAGTTAAAACACAGCCGCATGTATGCATTAGGAGAAGGAAATTTCATGATTAACGATATACGTTTCCCAGCGGGAAGAATCACCATTTGGGTCCGTGGGAATCTCCGGACCCCACAAGTAAATTTCAACCATTTACGTATTAGCCCAAAGAGCAAAGTCCGGGCACCTATGCACATACAAATATATATACACGAAAATGAGTCAAAGCCACACGATCTCTGCGACCGTGGACCTAAAGTTTTTTTTTAAATAAATAAAACTGCCCTAAAATCACGATATATACATAACAAGTAATAATAAAAGGTGTCAAAGGGCACAAAAGTTGCGGCAAAAGACATCCAAGGGGCGGAGCCCCAGAATTTGAATTGGCTGGCGGACCGCCAGCGAGAAGCAGCGATCGACACTTTGTTTTTTTTATGTTAATTCTAGGCGTGATTTTTTTTATTGTAGTTTTTTATTAGTGTTAAGTTTTTTTTGTAGTTTAAATTGATTTATTTTTGTTTTTTTTGGTGAAAAATTTTAATTCCTTTCTTTTTGGAGAAAAGTCTTAGTGCGGATTAAGGGGAACGAAGAGCCGTGTGTCTCCTCGAACTGGGTTGAGGTTTATTTTTGTAGTCCCATTGGACAACCCCTGTTTAGAGCTCTAAGTAGGTAGGACTTACAGTAGCTTGGGCTGAGGAAAACAAGCGCCCTTGAGCACCCAGGTCAAGGTCGGCCACATCTAAATTCGCGAACCTTAACGTTCATCCAATCAAAATTTTTTCACGATCATAATTTTAAAATGATTTCTAGTTTTAAGTGTTTTTCTGAATAAGTTGGTTTTTCTTTGAAATTTTAGTGTAAGTGTTCATTTTCTTTTGGTTTTTTTTTCTCTGGATTTTTCTTTTGGAGGATTTGTTTTTGTTAGTAATGTAAAGTAGGGATTTTGAATAAAGATTTTTGTACATCACGCCTATATGCGAGAAATACCGATTTTTTTTTAATGGGCTCTAAATAAGCCAAATGAAGGCGTGAATTTAACATTTCAGGGGGTGAGAGTGTGACGATGTGGCTACGGTGAGTGGTGCCTGACAGCCCATTCGCGCAAGGGGGATCCTACCATCGATGGCCGACGGGATCCCAAGGAGGGGTGGGAAAAGGCCGCACTACAGAACAGCGGTAGTGCCTAGGGTGAGGTGAGGTAATTTTTGTGGTGGTGGTAAATTTCCTTTTCGGCACGATTTATGTTTTTGATATGAGGTTCCGCTCTGCGAGGACGCAAGACCCCCCCATATCCGGCGAGCTAAGCCGTGCCTCGCAAGCGTGCCAGGCCTCCAAGTAGAGCATCCTTTCCCTTCACATCCTTCCTTCCCCTCATTTCACTTTCCTTTCCTACATACCTACCTTGCTGTCTCCTGTGTCGGTTCTGTTTCCCTGACTTATCCTCATCCTATCTTCCATATCCTTTTCCTACTTTCCGTTTCCTTTCCCATATCCCATCCAAATTTCCCATCCTCTCCTTTCCTACCTCCTTTATACCCCCTTATATCACGCTGAAAAGATATTTATTCTCACAACCTACAATGGGCAGAAGCATCTAATCCGGGATGTTGTAAGTCTTCGTTGTGGCAAGAACCCACTAATATAAAATAACAACGGTGGACAAATACAAAGGTCAACATAACGAATACATCTTGATCTCGTTGGTGAGAACAAATCAGTGGGTCAGTTGCGAAACGTTTACCGTTTGGTAGTTGCGGTGAGTCGAGCTCGCCTCGGCTTATATGATTTTGGTCGAGTGTCGTTGTTCAAGAACAGTTTTGAATTGCGCCCTACTTTTGAGTTGGTAAGTTTTTAGCAAAAAAAAAAAAAAACAACTACAATTAGTTGGAAAACTTTTCTTTTAGCTTACAAAACGTCCCCAAACTTTGCAAATCCTCACAGAAGAGACCTTCCCAGCCGCACGTGACATTGATGATTCTATTAGCGGTGACCCAAAGAGCATAGGTTCTATGTCTGAATATGACTTCTACATGATCAAAATGGAAAATCTGAAAGAGCAAATGACCGAAGTGGAACAGATCTGTGACAATTTACCACTGTAGAGACAGAACCCACGAACCAAGATCCTGTGTCTATGGCCGTTGATGGTTAGGATGAAGATGAAACAATACCAAAAGTATTAGAGACACCACCTGCACCAACACCACTTGCTGATAAAAAGAAAGCTAAATCAGCGGATGATAAATATCTGCAAAAGCAAACACCGATTGATGAGAGAGATGAACCCGAACCAGACAATTAAACTTTGAACAATTGCTTTCTATGGAAATTTACAAGCCGACTATCACAGCTGTCAAGGAAACCTTGGATGAGAAAAAAAATGAAAAGGAAGATAAAAGTCATAATGACAATGAGGGCAAGGATTTGGACAGTTACGAAAATTGCAATCTTCCTCCCCATACACCCAAAAATTTTGCAATCTTCCTCCCCATACACCCAAAAATTGTTCAAGCATTTTTTGCGCCAACTGTCTCGAAGAAATTCCTTCCAACTCTAAAGACTGCAAAAATTACATCAAAGCTAAAGAAGAAATGTTATTTAAAAAACCTTTATGTAAATTTTAAAAAAATATAAAGTTTTATTTGTGTAAAACAAATTAAAAACAAAAAACATTAGAATTCCAATAAACTTTCTCTTAATTACAAAAGTCAAGCTGAAACAGTTTCTTCTTTTGTTCGCTTTGCATCGCTTTCATCTCCAGCTTCGATTGAACGTTTTTCAGCAGCCTTTTTATTCGATGGGGAAAGGTGGAGTTCTTTTTCATGGCTCTCTACAACAGCCACATTATCTTCTTTTTCTTGTTTTCCTTAGGCGAACTCTCATCTTCAAATTTCTTCATTTCAGACCTCTCCATCTGAGCTTGGTTTGTTGGCGATGTATCAGACTTTTAAATTTATCTAAGAAACATCTTTGCAATAACCGAAGCAGGTAAGCAAAAGTCCAGTACCAATGCCAAAAATTTACCTTCAACATCAGGTACACTTTTCTTTTCGTTATGCTTCTCAAAATGTGATAAAATTACATCTTCTTGAGGACAATTGTACGTTTTAAAGTACCACGACATATTTAGTGGTTTTATCAAAAGTTTTCTGTAAGCATCTGCCAAATAGAATATTTTAACACCCATTTTCAACTTCTCAGAGTTGAGTTCCTCTTCGGCGAGAATATCTTCGTACCATTTCGCTACTTCATTTGCTGGGTAAGTAATGTCGTGTCCCGGAAGACGGAGAACAACATCAAATATGGTATAGCCCGCATTCGAAATATTTTCTTCCGATAAAGAAATCACTTTCTGTTTAAAAGCCAACTCTGCCTCTTTTGGTTTGGAAACTTCTTCTAAATTCTCATCCACTGCGTCTCCATCAACGACAAGCACATCATCAGTACCTCGTCTAGTTCGTCTTCATTCCGGTAAACTAAATCACCAACAATTATTTTAAGACCGTGCTCCTTAATTCTTTTAATGTACATCAAAAGCATGTTCTCGGAATCTGTAATTTGTTTTTCATTAAACATTGTACACTCAAAAGAAAATGTGTTTTAATTACCTTCCGCAGAGCATTAGCGTAGTCTCTCCATATTCAGACAATCCGTTTAAAAGCTTCATTTCCAAACTGAAAATACAAACAAAAAATAACTTGGTCAAATTACAACCATACATATAAAAACCTTAAAATAAAATTTTTTAATGTACTGTTTACAATTTGTTTATAATTTGAAATGAGCAAAAATGTCAAATCAATTCGCTGCTACTTACCAGCTGATGTGGTCAGATTGCGCTACTAGCTGCCAGCCGCCGCTGCTTGCTACCAAAAGTTGAACATGTTCAACTTCACCAGCCGCTGCTAAGCACTCGCCGGCTGCCAGGGCTGGTTGCGAATTTTGTGGTCACATAAAGCTGATACTCAATTCGCCGCTGGCAACCAGCCGTGTGTGACCCGTGCTTAAGGGTAATTGAATGCTTGATCCAGCACACAGAGCAGATAATAGTTCTACTCTGTGATCCAGCATACATTTCGTTAAGACACGCAAATCGAACATTCGTCGTCACAGAGCGCGAAGTTTAATGGGGAAAACAACAACAACACCAACAATGATTGAAGACTCAAGCTTGAAGTGTGTATATCCAAAGTCAAATAGAATTTACTGATACACTCCCACACGCTGGTCAAGCATTTGAACAGTGTATATGCCGCAATAGTGTGGTATGGGTCTAAGGAATAGCCCTGTTCACACTGTACAATTAGTTGGACAAACTTCGTTTGATGGAAGTTGGATGGTCTGATGTAGTTTTCGCTCACACTTATAGCCCTGTTCACACTGTACAATTAGTTGGACAAACCTAGGTTTGACAAACCAATGTTTGAAAGTGTGAACTCTTCATACGACCGCTTGTCCAATTTGTTGGATGGTTTTCAAAAGTTTTTGAAAATCTAGCAGTTGGAGGGAGTTGATAGGTATGTAACATAAAGTTGGACGACAAGTTGGATAAGTGTGAAAGCAAAGTTCATCAGACCATCCAACTTCCATCAAACGAAGTCTGTCCAACTAATTGTATAGTGTGTACAGGGATTATCACTTGTCGTCCAACTTTATGTCACATACAACCCTGTTCACACTGTACATTTAGTTGGACAAACCTAGGTTTGACAAACCAATGCTTGATAGTGTGAACTGTTCACACGACCGCTTGTCCAATTTGTTGGATGGTTTTCAAAAAATTTTGAAAATCTAGAAGTTGGATGGAATGGAAGGGTATGTGACATAAAGTTGGACGACAAGCTTGATAGGTGTGAACGAAAACTACATCAGACCATCCAACTTCAATCAAACGAAGTCTGTCCAACTAATTGTACAGTGTGAACAGGGCTAATAAGGAACAAGACAAAAAACCATCACCTCTCTTGCCCCGCAACTTCCATTTGCTTACATTAGGCGTGTTTTTTTTTATGCTAGTATATAGTACAGTAAAAATTTCCCTTGGGGAACAACAACAAATCATTTTACTGTCGTATTTTTCCACAGTGAAAACAGGGATGGCATTGCTGTGGATTGATAGTTTCCAGCTTTGAAAATAAGATGGCGCCACCAATGATTTCAGTTCATCAAAGCTTTTTCGAAAGGACGTGTTCAAAAAAAAATGTGGTATTCGCAAAGAAATTTTTTCTCTCGATTAAAAATTAAAGAAATAAAAACTATATTCATATTGAATTTTTGCCCTGTTTCTTACCTGGTGGTGTATATAATACAGGATTTTGCACTAGTTCTTTTTTGCTGAAGCTTATAGCTTTACTCATGGAATTATTTGAATAAAAAATATAGCTCAATGCAAGAAAAAAACAAATCAAACAAACAAAAAAAGCAGTAAAAAATGGTCAAAAGGGAAAGATATATGTATGAAAATTAAACATTCTTCAATAGAAATTCAAGTTTGGAACTAGCAAGACGTGTTTCAACTTAATTTAATTTGGGTTGTGTTTATTTGTGCGGAATATTATAGTTCAATTTCACGGTTTTGTAAATAGAATCAACTTATTTTCTTTCTAAACCTATCGAAAAGACTGGTCAATAGTGTAAAATTGCTTTACCACAGGTTTGGATAAAAAATAAATTGATTCTGTTTGCCAATGGAAAATCTCATCAAAGATTAGTTTTTAAAATCTTTTTACATACTCCCCGAACATACCCGAAAGTTTTTTTCAACAAAACAGCTGACTTTGACATAGAGCTTTCTTCACTGCTGGACGATGCCTCCAAAAATTGTAAAAAAGAGCTGTAAAAGAGAATCTGATGTATGGAAAATAAGAAAAAAAATACAAATTCATACCTGGCTTTGTATCGTTATTCATTTGATAGAACAATTAACGAAACAAACCTAGTATGAATTTGATTTTGTTTCATCTTGAATTTCACAGAGAGCTTTGAAAAGTAGCAGCAAGCTTTGACGTTGAGCTCCATCTTGTTGCTGAAAATAGTACTGAAAATACTGTGGACAGATCGTTTTTTTTTAACTCGAATGCTGTACTATATACTAGGTTAAAAAAAAACACGCCTATTGTTGTTTTTGTAACACGAGATCCATCTGTGACACACGTATTAAGTGAATTTACTAACACCACTTTATTTTGGGAACCCGAAAATTACACCACTTTATTTTGGAATACCGAAAAAAACAGTTTCGGAATCCGTGGTGTTTACGAAGTCAGTTCAAGGGCAGATGCCGTGGTGTGTGTGTGGTTTTTCCTCTTGTTCTTTATTCTTATAAGTTCATTATTCCTCTAAGCTGCGCGGCAAGAGAGGTAATGGTTTTCCCTCTTGTCCTTTATTAATGTCGATTTCCAGTGGTACACAAAAGCACTTTTAAAAGAGCTTTTTTGCTCGAAATATGTTACATTGAGGCACTAGATCACTTTTTTTTTGCCCCGAAAAAGCACTTTTACGAATCTCGATTCAGAGGCAAGATTTACACGCACTTTCACGTACACCAACACAAAACATTTGACGTTTACCAGTTTGCAGTTTGATTATTTTGCATTTTTGGTTAAAGGACTAAACAATAAACTATTTTGTGAAAATGGATCGCTCAATTTTAGCTGAAATTATCAAAATATTTATGAGTCGTCATCTAGTTCTGATTCCAACGAAGAAGTGTTTGAAATTCTGAAATTATTTACACAAAACGAAAGGCATTCTGTGAATAATTTTGTTCAGTGTTGTGTACAATTATTCGGATGAGGAGGTTTCTTCCTAGTGCATTTATTAATAATGTTTCGAAAACATTCTTTTTATATAAATTGCAGAACAAAACAAACGGGAAGAGTTGGCTGTCAAAAATAGCACACATACAATGATAAAAAAAGAATTTTGTCTTTTCTGTTCCAGTGAGCACGAAAAAAAAGCACTTTTTTAGAGTGCTTTTGTTTTTGCAAAGGAAATCGACATAAGGTTTGTGACTTACTGTACTGACTTTTGTAGTTTTGGTTCTGTTGTTGTTGTTGGTGTTGTGTTATGAGTGTTTAATGTTTATTCGTTGAAGACCTCTTTATTCTAAACTAAAGGTTTTGCGAAAACAATCAAGTGAACATGCTTAAATTGCTAAACCTTCGGAGCTTAAAAACAATTCGAACATTTGCAACGGCCAGTGCTAGGTCGATTGAAATCCGTGACAGTTTACCAACATGGAAAGCTAAGTTGAAGGAAGCTGGGGTCGGTGACATCGACTTTAACCTCAAGTGTATTGTTGCTCATGTAATCAAGAAGAATTTCGTAAGTATTTTCTTCCACAATCGTACATAAATGTGTTTGCGTAAATTAATCTTTGTGTATTGGAACAGTTAAAAACGACGATATAAATGGATCAATATTTCTACGGCGAGCTCGTTTTATATAACTTGCTGGGTTGTTGGCTATAAGCCCATTATTACGTACTTACTTAGGTGGGCATTACAGTTCGGGGTGAACCTGGGACTGAACCAACATCCTTCTATGTATAACGACTTCAATTTCAGGCGAGTTCTCTCCAGTTTCGCACTCCAAGTCGGTTGAAGTCTTCATCCACTCGATTGCGCCACCTAAGACGAGTTCTTCCCCTTCCGCGATTTCCCTGCAATGTGCTTTCGAACTTCGAAGACCCGTCGAGCCGGAGCTTTTGGGTCCATCCGCTCTACATGACCCAACCATCGTAGCCTCGCGATGCGTACTTTTCTGGCTATGCCCATGTCGCGGTACATCTCATACAGCTCGTTGTTGTATCTTCTTCTCCACACATTGTCTTCGCATACGGAACCAAAGATCTTTCGGAGAATTTTTCTTTCGAAACGACCAAGGGTTTCCTCATCCGCTTTCGATAAGGTCCATGCTTCCGCGCCGTTAAGCAGGACTGGGATGTTTAAGGTCTTATACAATAAGCAATAAGCCCATTATAGGGATTGCAAACCCGGGATTCAGGATCCCTAGTCTTTTTCCAGGCCGGGAATGAAGTCGAAAAATCCCGGAATTTTCGTTATTGATTTGGAGAATTTTTCGATATATTATTTTCATCTACCTAACTCTTCCGAGGAAAAAATTCAAAATTGAATTCCACTTGATTCTAAAATAATAAAAATAACTAATAACAATTTTTTTTTGCTGTTGTTTTGTCGCCAGGACAATTAGCATAAAAAAAAATAAATAATGTTTCTTTTCTTTCCGTGGGCAAAGTACATATATTGCCGCGAAAAGTAAGTCTGTCTTTTCACTTTAAAAACAACACAAATTGCTTTATTTCGCCAAGATCGAAAGTCTTAATAGCGCCAGAACAAGAGAGAATAAAAAATACCAAAAGTTTGCTTAATTCAATTTATTTTAATTTCTTTGACTTGGTTACCCAGTTATTATCGCAAGAGTGATTAACATTTCGAATTTCGAGTATTTGGTTCCAGCTGGGCCATCCGTTAGTACCTCTATAAGGCATTGACTTGTTGCGGATTTTGTTTTTTGCATAGGCAAGTCGATCGTCAACCAGCAGCTTCCCCCTTTCCTTGCATTTAAGTTTTCTTCTCATCTGTGATCTCATCATCGAAAGGGAAATGAAAAAACATCGCATTGTGGGAGGTCCCAATGTTTGGGTGATGGCAACTCCCACTTTCGCTCTTTGAGTGAAATTACCAATTTTGGTAATTGATGGTATGTTTTGCCGTCGGTTGTTTAGCGATGGCATTGCAAGTGCCGTCGGCACTTGTATTTAATGAATTTGGGCTATCCAAGCCAATTATGCATTTTGCTGCATGTTGCGTTGCAACATCCTGCCGGGCCATCGAAGAGGGAACGACGTCATCGAAAACCGTGCTCTGCATTTCATTCCGAAGTGGTTTCGGTTAAGACGTCCAGAGAGCCGATACCTCATCGATGTTTAATTGTGATGTGGGTTCATGAAAATAGAAAAGTTTAGTGTGGTGAATGGTGTGTGGCAAAATTAGATTGTAGATTATAATATGAGTTATATGATATATATATTAAAATTCATTGTACATTAAAGGTAGGTATAGTTTAAAAATTAGATGCGAATATGGGTTTTAAGGTGTGTGTGTGTCGGTGGGTAAAGTTGAGTCGTTTAGCATAGGTAGAAAACAAAGTTTAGTGATCGGGTGTTTAAGTACGTTGGTTGCAGTTTTTATTGTAACAACCCGAACCTTTCCATCTGTTCCAGGATGAGTTTCGGTGATTCTGCCTAACCGCCATAGAGTAGGAGGTGTTTGCTCATCAGGCAAGAGCACCAGATGGCCAATCTTAAGATTTGAAGTCGGTGTAAGCCATTTCGGACGTTGTTGTAGCCGAGCCAAGTATTCGGATTTCCAATGTTTCCATATGGTTTGCTGAATCTTTTGCATGAGTTGCCATCGGTCTAAATAATTGTCCTTTATTTCGGTGAAGTCTTTTTCAGGTACCGTATTTAGTGATGCACCGATTAAAAAGTGTCCTGGGGTCAAAATTGATAGGTCGTTTGGATCCTCGGTGATAGGGCAAAGTGAACGTGAGTTGAGGCAGGCTTCCACTTGGGTTAAAATCGTTGCGTATTCTTCAAACGTCAGAGTGTAATGTCCAATGGTCCGTTTTAAATGGTATTTCATAGATTTTACTCCTGCTTCCCAAAGCCCACCGAAATGCGGAGCAGCAGGAGGATTGAAATACCAATTAGTACCATTGGCTTGCATACATTGGGCAATATCCTCTGTCCATTTCTTTGGCATGTGCGACCTTTCCTTGTCCAGAATGTTTGCAGCTCCTTTAAAATTCGTTCCACAATCACTGTACAGGTTGGTACAGATTCCCCGACGAGCAGTGAAACGTTTGAAAGCAGCGAGGAACGCTGATGTAGTGTAATCGCTTACCAATTCGAGGTGTACTGCCTTAGTACAGAAGCATATAAAAATGGCTATGTATGCCTTTGTTATTTTATTGCATCGCCCCCTCCACGCCTTAAGTTGGACAGGTCCAGCATAGTCCACTCCGGATGTCTGAAAGGGTCGTGCCTGGGTGACTCGTAAAGTTGGTAGATTTCCCATTTTCTGCTGCATCTCAGTTGCCGTAAACCTGTAGCATTTCAAACACTTGTGAATGCATTTTTTTACTGTGGTTTTTAGATGCAAAATCCAGTATTCAGTTCGAAGTGTGGCCATCATTAATTGTTGGCCTCCATGTAGCGATGTCATGTGGGTGTCGTGAACAATGAGCGATGTCAGAAAGTTGTTTGAAGGTAAAATTATTGGATGCCGCTGGGAATAGCGTAGATCAGCGTTCTCTAATCGTCCTCCAACTCGAAGTATTCCCTCGTCGTCAATTATTGGTGAAAGTCTTGCCAGTTTGCTCCGTTGCGAGACTGTTTCACCCTTAAGTACACTTGAAATTTCGTCAGCGAAAAATTCTTCTTGAATCAAAACAATCAATCGCGTCCGAGCTGAATGTATTTCAGTCACTGACAGTGGACCTGATATTCTAGTTGATGAGTTTTTTGCTTTGAATCTCAAATTTACCATATAACGACGCCACCACGCTGCAGCTCGAAATAGACGATTTAGCGACGAAAACCGAGAAAATAGAAGTTGTTTTGTTTCGAAGCAAGTGAAGTGAACGCATATCTGAAAAATACTTATAAAAGGGTATTCAAATTTGGTTTTCGCTATCTCCGACGCTTTTGTTTCGAGATCGGTGGATTTAATATCGGATGGTCGATGAAGTTTCTCATCAAACCCTTGTAAAAATGCTGGCCCATGCCACCATTGATGGTTTTTTATGAGGTCCTTCGGAGAACTTCCTCTGGATGCAATATCCGATGGGTTTTCTTTGGACGGAACGTAGTTCCAACACTGAGGATCAATAAGGTCCTGAATTTCTGCCACTCTGTTGGCCACAAATGTAGTTCTGATGTGGGATGCACTTTTAATCCAAGCAAGTGCGATTTGAGAATCACACCAAGCATATATTTTTGATGATTGCAGTTCCATCGTCTTAATCGTATGCCTCAACAACTGTGCTAACAACAAGGCTCCGCAAAGTTCCAACCGCGCTATAGATTTATTCTGTAGAGGTGCCACTCTAGTCTTAGCCACGATTAGGTTGATAAATGTTTTAGTATCGTTGGTGATTCTTAGATAGATCGTTGCAGCATACGCCTTTTCGGATGCATCGCAGAATCCGTGAACTTCGACCTTCGATTTTTTTGTGAAGTTAATCCAGCGCGGTATTTCGATGGCCTCCAAAGCGCTAAATTCATCCTTCAATTTGTGCCACGCTGACACGATTTCCACTGGGAGCTCCGAATCCCATGTATGGCTTTCTTTCCAGAGATCTTGCATTAAAATCTTACCGACGACAAGACAAGGTGCTATCCACCCCATCGGATCGTACAGACGAGCCAAATCTGACAAGATGGTTCGCTTCGTAGTGGTTTTCGCTTTTTGCAGAGATATTCTGACCATGAATGTGTCTTTTGCAGGATGCCATTGTATTCCAAGCGCTTTGATTGCATCTTCGTTGTTGAATGAAAGTGGTATTTGAACCTCCCTGTCTTCCTCTGAAACGGATGTCAATAGCCTTTCGCAATTGCTTGCCCACTTTCTTAAGGGAAAACCACCCCGCTGCAACATTATTCGGAGTTGAGATTGCATTTCTAAGGCTTCCTCAACTCAATCTGCCCCATGAATAACATCATCTACATAAAAATGGCGTAAAGCCATTGTTGATGCGATGGGAAAGTCGTCTCGTTCATCTGCCGCTAGTTGTTGAAGCGTCCGAATAGCTAAATATGGTGCCGAAGCTGTGCCAAATGTGACAGTGTTTAGACGATATATTTTAATTTCTTCTCCATCAGCGTCACGCCATAGAACTAGTTGGTACATTGAATCGTGGGGACTAATCCAAATTTGCCTATACATTTTATTAATATCGGCGGTAAATGCAATTTTGTGTTTCCTGAAGCGAGCAATGTGATCAAAAATATCATCTTGTAGTCTTGGGCCGGTGAAAAGATGATCGTTTAACGAGGTGCCATCCGATGTTTTGCAGGAAGCGTCAAAAACAATTCGCAGTTTTGTGGTGGAACTGGACTCTTTTATCACCGCATGGTGAGGGAGAAAATAATGAGGAGAAGATAATGCCGTGGACCCTATTTCAGTCATATGACCAAGTTCTTTATATTCATTGAATACATTTCTATACTCGTCATAGAAGGACGAGTTGGTTTTGAATTTTTTCTCCAATTGTAAGAAACGAACAAATGCTGACCTTTGGGACAAGCCTAACAACGGATGTGTTCCATTTTTGAAGGGCAGGTGAACGACATATTTGCCATCCAATTGGCGTTGATGACATCTGCTAAAATGAGTCTCACATTTTTTTCTTCAGGGGACATGAGTTTTCGCTTTGGAATTTGTTCGAGTTCCCAAAACTTCAGAACTATATTGTCTAACGTTGTAGGTTCAATTTTGATGTGGAATGATGATACTGTAGGTTTTTTACTAAGTGAAATCCCACCAGATAGCACCCAGCCCAGTTCCGTTCTTTGCACCATAGGGGAACCCTGTTCTCCTTTAAGCAGACCATCAAGGATAATAAACGGATAAACATCACTACCCAGTAAAACGTCAATCTTACTCGCTTTATTAAAAGACGGATCTGCGAGTTCAAGATCTTGAAGATGATTCCAATCAGCCTTTGGAATTGTTTGCGCGGGGAGCAACTTTGTTAGTTTGGGTAAAACCAACGCATTAAGTTTTAGGCTAAAGTTTGCATTGACACAAGATAAAATGGTGAACGAAACTTTATATTTTGAGGTGCTTGTAGTGGTTTCCCCAACACCAATGACGTTAACACAGCTCTTTACCCTTTTGAGATTTAGCAGTTGAACAGCAGATTCAATAATGAAGGAAGCCTCTGATCCAGGATCAAGTAATGCTCGCAGTAATAACGGTTGGCCTGTAGGTGTGAGAACCTTTATTAGGGCCGTAGCCAGAAGAACAGGTGATGTAATGTTTTCGGCTATAAACGCATTATAAGCTGAAGCATTGTTTGTAGATGGTTGAAGATTTTCAGATAATCTTGCTTGAGGCGTTTGAGCGGAAGCCCAGGGGGAATGGTTTGATAACTGAACCGCTGCTGTGGGAGCTTGTTCATTAGCATGATTTGCATTGACTGACTCGTTCAAGTGCAGTAATGAATGGTGCCTTTTTTGGCACGTGGAGCACGTGAAAGTACTTGTGCAGTTTTGGGACGAATGCGCACTGGACAAACAGTTTAGACACAACTTCTTATTTTTCGCAGTTTCAAGTCTTTTCCTGACATTAAGTGCCTTAAATTTGAAGCAATTGCGAATTGAATGAAGACCCTGACATAATGAACATTTATTCACGACTGTGGAATTGTGAGCTCGAACTGTATTTGATGAGGGTTTTGACCTTGATTGATGATTTGTAGATCCCGACGAAGATTGTCCGATGATATCCAAAGTCCTTGATCTCATAAGAATGAAATCCTCTAAAACGCTGTACGTTGGATAATCTACGTGAGTTGAAATGTGAGATTCCCAAAGACCACGTGTTTTAACTGGAAGTTTTTCTACCGTATGAAAAATCAGAACATCCTCCCATGAGTCTACAGATACCCCAAGATTCTTAAGAGATTGTCTTCATTTGTGACGTCTAACAACAATTTCAGATCTTCAGCAGATTCATGAAGGAGTTTAGGTTGATGAAACATTAATTTAAATTGACTATCCTTTAACAAACGTACATTTTGGAATCGTTTCATTAACAACTCCCAGGCAGATTCAAAATTTGTGTCAGTGTTACGCAGCAATCGTGCTGCCTCACCACTTAAATTACCCTTTAAATAATGAAGTTTATGGGCATCGGAAATCGATGTATTTTTTGCCACCAAATTTTCAAATAGCCCTTTAAATTCTGGCCACATTTTTAATGACCCATCGAAGGTAGGAATTTTAATGTGAGGGAGCTTTAACGCTGCTGTTGGTGTCGGTGCACCAATTGTCGATTTGTGAAAACTATGCTGAGTGTCTGTGTTTGATAAGTTCTCTTTTAATGCACATGAATACGCGAAAAAAACTTCTTTCAATTTATGGAATGAAAGTGCTTCCATATATTTGATCTTTGCCTCTTCTGAAGGAGCAACGATTATGTTTTGATGAATAGATTTAGCCTCCTCAAAAGCTGCTTCTGCTTCAACCAATCGCATTTCATTCATATGCACAGATTTTTTCGACGATTCTAAGTTAGCATATGCCCCGTAATCTGCAATGATATCTTGAGCAATTGCTTGAATTGCATCTATATAATTTGCGACCTTCGATTTAGACATTTTCAGCAAAATTGTTGCAACCCGATATCACACCACACACAATTATACTTAGATCAACAAGGATCGAATAATTTAAATAAATATATATTTTTGTATTAAGAGTATGCCACACACCTGTATTTGAGCGTTGCTCCAACGTTGCTCCAGAGTCTGCAAATCCAAACGTCACCGAAAGTAGTCTTAACCCGACGATTTTGAATAAAAAAATGTCTTTTACGCGCTTTATACCAAACAGGATGTCTTTGGGTTTATTTAAATGATTGACGCGATTATTTGTAATATGCACTTTCGTCAAGATCGATACGAGAATTAATTTTTGCACTGATCTAAGATGCTACGCATCTGGTTCGAAGAACCACTGTTTTGTCGCCAGGACAATTAGCATAAAAAAAAAAAATAATGTTTCTTTTCTTTCCGTGGGCAAAGTACATATATTGCCGCGAAAAGTAAGTCTGTCTTTTCACTTTAAAAACAACACAAATTGCTTTATTTCGCCAAGATCGAAAGTCTTAATAGCGCCAGAACAAGAGAGAATAAAAAATACCAAAAGTTTGCTTAATTCAATTTATTTTAATTTCTTTGACTTGGTTACCCAGTTATTATCGCAAGAGTGATTAACATTTCGAATCCACATCCTAATAACACCTCGGTATTTGGTTCCAGCTGGGCCATCCGTTAGTACCTCTATAAGGCATTGACTTGTTGCGGATTTTGTTTTTTGCATAGGCAAGTCGATCGTCAACCAGCAGCTTCCCCCTTTCCTTGCATTTAAGTTTTCTTCTCTTCTGTGATCTCATCATCGAAAGGGAAATGAAAAAACATCGCATTGTGGGAGGTCCCAATGTTTGGGTGATGGCAACTCCCACTTTCGCTCTTTGAGTGAAATTACCAATTTTGGTAATTGATGGTATGTTTTGCCGTCGGTTGTTTAGCGATGGCATTGCAAGTGCCGTCGGCACTTGTATTTAATGAATTTGGGCTATCCAAGCCAATTATGCATTTTGCTGCATGTTGCGTTGCAACATCCTGCCGGGCCATCGAAGAGGGAACGACGTCATCGAAAACCGTGCTCTGCATTTCATTCCGAAGTGGTTTCGGTTAAGACGTCCAGAGAGCCGATACCTCATCGATGTTTAATTGTGATGTGGGTTCATGAAAATAGAAAAGTTTAGTGTGGTGAATGGTGTGTGGCAAAATTAGATTGTAGATTATAATATGAGTTATATGATATATATATTAAAATTCATTGTACATTAAAGGTAGGTATAGTTTAAAAATTAGATGCGAATATGGGTTTTAAGGTGTGTGTGTGTCGGTGGGTAAAGTTGAGTCGTTTAGCATAGGTAGAAAACAAAGTTTAGTGATCGGGCGTTTAAGTACGTTGGTTGCAGTTTTTATTGTAACAACCCGAACCTTTCCATCTGTTCCAGGATGAGTTTCGGTGATTCTGCCTAACCGCCATAGAGTAGGAGGTGTTTGCTCATCAGGCAAGAGCACCAGATGGCCAATCTTAAGATTTGAAGTCGGTGTAAGCCATTTCGGACGTTGTTGTAGCCGAGCCAAGTATTCGGATTTCCAATGTTTCCATATGGTTTGCTGAATCTTTTGCATGAGTTGCCATCGGTCTAAATAATTGTCCTTTATTTCGGTGAAGTCTTTTTCAGGTACCGTATTTAGTGATGCACCGATTAAAAAGTGTCCTGGGGTCAAAATTGATAGGTCGTTTGGATCCTCGGTGATAGGGCAAAGTGGACGTGAGTTGAGGCAGGCTTCCACTTGGGTTAAAATCGTTGCGTATTCTTCAAACGTCAGAGTGTAATGTCCAATGGTCCGTTTTAAATGGTATTTCATAGATTTTACTCCTGCTTCCCAAAGCCCACCGAAATGCGGAGCAGCAGGAGGATTGAAATACCAATTAGTACCATTGGCTTGCATACATTGGGCAATATCCTCTGTCCATTTCTTTGGCATGTGCGACCTTTCCTTGTCCAGAATGTTTGCAGCTCCTTTAAAATTCGTTCCACAATCACTGTACAGGTTGGTACAGATTCCCCGACGAGCAGTGAAACGTTTGAAAGCAGCGAGGAACGCTGATGTAGTGTAATCGCTTACCAATTCGAGGTGTACTGCCTTAGTACAGAAGCATATAAAAATGGCTATGTATGCCTTTGTTATTTTATTGCATCGCCCCCTCCACGCCTTAAGTTGGACAGGTCCAGCATAGTCCACTCCGGATGTCTGAAAGGGTCGTGCCTGGGTGACTCGTAAAGTTGGTAGATTTCCCATTTTCTGCTGCATCTCAGTTGCCGTAAACCTGTAGCATTTCAAACACTTGTGAATGCATTTTTTTACTGTGGTTTTTAGATGCAAAATCCAGTATTCAGTTCGAAGTGTGGCCATAATTAATTGTTGGCCTCCATGTAGCGATGTCATGTGGGTGTCGTGAACAATGAGCGATGTCAGAAAGTTGTTTGAAGGTAAAATTATTGGATGCCGCTGGGAATAGCGTAGATCAGCGTTCTCTAATCGTCCTCCAACTCGAAGTATTCCCTCGTCGTCAATTATTGGTGAAAGTCTTGCCAGTTTGCTCCGTTGCGAGACTGTTTCACCCTTAAGTACACTTGAAATTTCGTCAGCGAAAAATTCTTCTTGAATCAAAACAATCAATCGCGTCCGAGCTGAATGTATTTCAGTCACTGACAGTGGACCTGATATTCTAGTTGATGAGTTTTTTGCTTTGAATCTCAAATTTACCATATAACGACGCCACCACGCTGCAGCTCGAAATAGACGATTTAGCGACGAAAACCGAGAAAATAGAAGTTGTTTTGTTTCGAAGCAAGTGAAGTGAACGCATATCTGAAAAATACTTATAAAAGGGTATTCAAATTTGGTTTTCGCTATCTCCGACGCTTTTGTTTCGAGATCGGTGGATTTAATATCGGATGGTCGATGAAGTTTCTCATCAAACCCTTGTAAAAATGCTGGCCCATGCCACCATTGATGGTTTTTTATGAGGTCCTTCGGAGAACTTCCTCTGGATGCAATATCCGATGGGTTTTCTTTGGACGGAACGTAGTTCCAACACTGAGGATCAATAAGGTCCTGAATTTCTGCCACTCTGTTGGCCACAAATGTAGTTCTGATGTGGGATGCACTTTTAATCCAAGCAAGTGCGATTTGAGAATCACACCAAGCATATATTTTTGATGATTGCAGTTCCATCGTCTTAATCGTATGCCTCAACAACTGTGCTAACAACAAGGCTCCGCAAAGTTCCAACCGCGCTATAGATTTATTCTGTAGAGGTGCCACTCTAGTCTTAGCCACGATTAGGTTGATAAATGTTTTAGTATCGTTGGTGATTCTTAGATAGATCGTTGCAGCATACGCCTTTTCGGATGCATCGCAGAATCCGTGAACTTCGACCTTCGATTTTTTTGTGAAGTTAATCCAGCGCGGTATTTCGATGGCCTCCAAAGCGCTAAATTCATCCTTCAATTTGTGCCACGCTGACACGATTTCCACTGGGAGCTCCGAATCCCATGTATGGCTTTCTTTCCAGAGATCTTGCATTAAAATCTTACCGACGACAAGACAAGGTGCTATCCACCCCATCGGATCGTACAGACGAGCCAAATCTGACAAGATGGTTCGCTTCGTAGTGGTTTTCGCTTTTTGCAGAGATATTCTGACCATGAATGTGTCTTTTGCAGGATGCCATTGTATTCCAAGCGCTTTGATTGCATCTTCGTTGTTGAATGAAAGTGGTATTTGAACCTCCCTGTCTTCCTCTGAAACGGATGTCAATAGCCTTTCGCAATTGCTTGCCCACTTTCTTAAGGGAAAACCACCCCGCTGCAACATTATTCGGAGTTGAGATTGCATTTCTAAGGCTTCCTCAACTGAATCTGCCCCATGAATAACATCATCTACATAAAAATGGCGTAAAGCCATTGTTGATGCGATGGGAAAGTCGTCTCGTTCATCTGCCGCTAGTTGTTGAAGCGTCCGAATAGCTAAATATGGTGCCGAAGCTGTGCCAAATGTGACAGTGTTTAGACGATATATTTTAATTTCTTCTCCATCAGCGTCACGCCATAGAACTAGTTGGTACATTGAATCGTGGGGACTAATCCAAATTTGCCTATACATTTTATTAATATCGGCGGTAAATGCAATTTTGTGTTTCCTGAAGCGAGCAATGTGATCAAAAATATCATCTTGTAGTCTTGGGCCGGTGAAAAGATGATCGTTTAACGAGGTGCCATCCGATGTTTTGCAGGAAGCGTCAAAAACAATTCGCAGTTTTGTGGTGGAACTGGACTCTTTTATCACCGCATGGTGAGGGAGAAAATAATGAGGAGAAGATAATGCCGTGGACCCTATTTCAGTCATATGACCAAGTTCTTTATATTCATTGAATACATTTCTATACTCGTCATAGAAGGACGAGTTGGTTTTGAATTTTTTCTCCAATTGTAAGAAACGAACAAATGCTGACCTTTGGGACAAGCCTAACAACGGATGTGTTCCATTTTTGAAGGGCAGGTGAACGACATATTTGCCATCCAATTGGCGTTGATGACATCTGCTAAAATGAGTCTCACATTTTTTTCTTCAGGGGACATGAGTTTTCGCTTTGGAATTTGTTCGAGTTCCCAAAACTTCAGAACTATATTGTCTAACGTTGTAGGTTCAATTTTGATGTGGAATGATGATACTGTAGGTTTTTTACTAAGTGAAATCCCACCAGATAGCACCCAGCCCAGTTCCGTTCTTTGCACCATAGGGGAACCCTGTTCTCCTTTAAGCAGACCATCAAGGATAATAAACGGATAAACATCACTACCCAGTAAAACGTCAATCTTACTCGCTTTATTAAAAGACGGATCTGCGAGTTCAAGATCTTGAAGATGATTCCAATCAGCCTTTGGAATTGTTTGCGCGGGGAGCAACTTTGTTAGTTTGGGTAAAACCAACGCATTAAGTTTTAGGCTAAAGTTTGCATTGACACAAGATAAAATGGTGAACGAAACTTTATATTTTGAGGTGCTTGTAGTGGTTTCCCCAACACCAATGACGTTAACACAGCTCTTTACCCTTTTGAGATTTAGCAGTTGAACAGCAGATTCAATAATGAAGGAAGCCTCTGATCCAGGATCAAGTAATGCTCGCAGTAATAACGGTTGGCCTGTAGGTGTGAGAACCTTTATTAGGGCCGTAGCCAGAAGAACAGGTGATGTAATGTTTTCGGCTATAAACGCATTATAAGCTGAAGCATTGTTTGTAGATGGTTGAAGATTTTCAGATAATCTTGCTTGAGGCGTTTGAGCGGAAGCCCAGGGGGAATGGTTTGATAACTGAACCGCTGCTGTGGGAGCTTGTTCATTAGCATGATTTGCATTGACTGACTCGTTCAAGTGCAGTAATGAATGGTGCCTTTTTTGGCACGTGGAGCACGTGAAAGTACTTGTGCAGTTTTGGGACGAATGCGCACTGGACAAACAGTTTAGACACAACTTCTTATTTTTCGCAGTTTCAAGTCTTTTCCTGACATTAAGTGCCTTAAATTTGAAGCAATTGCGAATTGAATGAAGACCCTGACATAATGAACATTTATTCACGACTGTGGAATTGTGAGCTCGAACTGTATTTGATGAGGGTTTTGACCTTGATTGATGATTTGTAGATCCCGACGAAGATTGTCCGATGATATCCAAAGTCCTTGATCTCATAAGAATGAAATCCTCTAAAACGCTGTACGTTGGATAATCTACGTGAGTTGAAATGTGAGATTCCCAAAGACCACGTGTTTTAACTGGAAGTTTTTCTACCGTATGAAAAATCAGAACATCCTCCCATGAGTCTACAGATACCCCAAGATTCTTAAGAGATTGTCTTCATTTGTGACGTCTAACAACAATTTCAGATCTTCAGCAGATTCATGAAGGAGTTTAGGTTGATGAAACATTAATTTAAATTGACTATCCTTTAACAAACGTACATTTTGGAATCGTTTCATTAACAACTCCCAGGCAGATTCAAAATTTGTGTCAGTGTTACGCAGCAATCGTGCTGCCTCACCACTTAAATTACCCTTTAAATAATGAAGTTTATGGGCATCGGAAATCGATGTATTTTTTGCCACCAAATTTTCAAATAGCCCTTTAAATTCTGGCCACATTTTTAATGACCCATCGAAGGTAGGAATTTTAATGTGAGGGAGCTTTAACGCTGCTGTTGGTGTCGGTGCACCAATTGTCGATTTGTGAAAACTATGCTGAGTGTCTGTGTTTGATAAGTTCTCTTTTAATGCACATGAATACGCGAAAAAAACTTCTTTCAATTTATGGAATGAAAGTGCTTCCATATATTTGATCTTTGCCTCTTCTGAAGGAGCAACGATTATGTTTTGATGAATAGATTTAGCCTCCTCAAAAGCTGCTTCTGCTTCAACCAATCGCATTTCATTCATATGCACAGATTTTTTCGACGATTCTAAGTTAGCATATGCCCCGTAATCTGCAATGATATCTTGAGCAATTGCTTGAATTGCATCTATATAATTTGCGACCTTCGATTTAGACATTTTCAGCAAAATTGTTGCAACCCGATATCACACCACACACAATTATACTTAGATCAACAAGGATCGAATAATTTAAATAAATATATATTTTTGTATTAAGAGTATGCCACACACCTGTATTTGAGCGTTGCTCCAACGTTGCTCCAGAGTCTGCAAATCCAAACGTCACCGAAAGTAGTCTTAACCCGACGATTTTGAATAAAAAAATGTCTTTTACGCGCTTTATACCAAACAGGATATGTCTTTGGGTTTATTTAAATGATTGACGCGATTATTTGTAATATGCACTTTCGTCAAGATCGATACGAGAATTAATTTTTGCACTGATCTAAGATGCTACGCATCTGGTTCGAAGAACCACTGTTTTGTCGCCAGGACAATTAGCATAAAAAAAAAATAATGTTTCTTTTCTTTCCGTGGGCAAAGTACATATATTGCCGCGAAAAGTAAGTCTGTCTTTTCACTTTAAAAACAACACAAATTGCTTTATTTCGCCAAGATCGAAATTCTTAATAGCGCCAGAACAAGAGAGAATAAAAAATACCAAAAGTTTGCTTAATTCAATTTATTTTAATTTCTTTGACTTGGTTACCCAGTTATTATCGCAAGAGTGATTAACATTTCGAATCCACATCCTAATAACACCTCGGTATTTGGTTCCAGCTGGGCCATCCGTTAGTACCTCTATAAGGCATTGACTTGTTGCGGATTTTGTTTTTTGCATAGGCAAGTCGATCGTCAACCAGCAGCTTCCCCCTTTCCTTGCATTTAAGTTTTCTTCTCTTCTGTGATCTCATCATCGAAAGGGAAATGAAAAAACATCGCATTGTGGGAGGTCCCAATGTTTGGGTGATGGCAACTCCCACTTTCGCTCTTTGAGTGAAATTACCAATTTTGGTAATTGATGGTATGTTTTGCCGTCGGTTGTTTAGCGATGGCATTGCAAGTGCCGTCGGCACTTGTATTTAATGAATTTGGGCTATCCAAGCCAATTATGCATTTTGCTGCATGTTGCGTTGCAACAGCTGTCAAAGCATTTTTTGCGTGCATTCCAAAACAAAGCAAAAAGTTAGTTCTTTCTTTTTCATTGTATCTTCATTTTTTCTGCTATCAGTTTATAAAAACACTTTTTAAATACCTAGGCATTGGCTTAGTAATATTTGAAGACTGTTTTTTCCATTTGTTCTTGAGCAGTATTGGATTGTTTTGACAATTTTCAATCCAGTTCCTGTATTTCGTTCTGCGTTCTTCAAGCCTTGCGTTATTTTCATTGTTTTTTATCTGTTCGACTATTCTTAAAATTATAAAACTAGGAAACTAGTTTTTGGGTATCCTTTTTCGTTTTCTAAAACCCTTTGTGCATTGTTTTGTATTTTAGAGTGGTCAAGGATGGTTTGAACTTAATTTAAAAATTAATACCAATATCATAAATGCACTTCTTTTATAATTTTTACGTTTTTAAATTAAAAAAAAATGTCTGAAGATCAAATGTTCAATGCTCATAGAAATGAAGATGATAAAAATTTTTTTGGAGTATTTTTTTTTGCTAGTAAAACAAGTAAAAAACCGAATGCTAGCTTTGCACAAATGTGTAAACAAAAATACGTTGATTGGGATAATAACATGACATTAACATGCCTAAATCCCGAAATCCTAGGATTGAAAACCCCTAGCCCATTAGCATTATTGACATCAAATTAACTAGGCACATAGCATGTCACTGGTAGGCATTGTACACTCCCAGGCAAAACTTATCAATCACTTTTTTCGATGTTGAAATTTTAGATATTTGTTTTCCAAACGATGAATTTTATAGTTGAGATTATGCACGTATAAATGAATAAATGAATTTTCAACAGTAAAAACACTTTTAATATATTTCCTCAAATGTATATTTCGGAAGCAATGCACTGATGATGTAAGCGCTGCTTCCGAAATGTTGGTTTTAAGATGAATTGAGATTTGCGTTGACATCCTAAACGTATGAACATATTTTGGAAATAATTGAACAATGTGAACATAAAGTTGCTTTGGTTTTCATCAATTGTGCTTTACAAGCATACATAAATTAAAATATCTCGATTTATTACACATGTAGTCAAAAGTCTTTGAAATGGTCAACACAGGTTGTTGTTTAGCATCGGTTCGGTTTCGGTTTCTATACTACCTAGTATAAAAAGTAATGAAAAAAATAGCTGCAAAACGTCATCGATGGCTTACAATCTTAATAAGTTCTAATCAAACTACCCAGGGAGATCACTTTTCTAAATAATTTTTTTATCGTACTTCAGATATCGTCAAAACGCTATCTTCTATCTTCAGAAGGTTGATGTTCGGATAAGATTAATAACAGGTATCGTTTTGCATTTAATTTTTAAGAAAATAATGCTTTTGTCCTGATTGTAAATTTTTAAGTAACTGTAAACTGGATTGAGTATTCAACTGTAATTTGTCAACTTGAATGTATTTTGCCTGTTGCTTTAAAAAAATAGCTTTTTATTAGTTAGCCGCGACTGCAAAAAACGCTTTGGCTTGGGAGAACATTTGCTTTTAAAAGCAGTAGAACATCATGGTAGTTGGGCGTTGAACGTGTGCTATTTAGGAAGGCTCTGGTTCTTGTCAACTTGGCGACACCCAAATGTTGCAACTTATAGTACACGTCAATTTAGGTTGCTTTACTTACACGTTATGGCCATTGGATACTGTTCTCCTCCATAAGAAGGTGACCTGCAAAACTAGTAAATGCGAGTGTTGGCAAAAGGACGATAAACAAAGTAAACAACGCTATAATGCCCTACGGGGATTAACTGACTGGCTTGCCAGATCTTATTGAAAATGTCAGAGCGGGTAAATTTCGCTTACAGAATCAACGGTGAACTTCAGCAGTCAAAAAACCAGAAAACCCTGAATAAGCTACAGCTACATATATGGTTAAAGAACTTTCGGGGCCTTACAATACTAGGTCAGGGTATTGTAATAGAGATGGTGGTGGATGAGCCCCAGCGAACCAAAGGCATCTCTCGCACCCATGCAGAAGGGTACTGACACCGGATTATCCGACCCTTAACTTGCAAGGTTGAAGGTTGTGAGTGGGGTTAACTACCTAACCAAGACTGCTTTTTACCAGTGCAACGAGATTTACATCGAGAAAAAGAGGAGAACAGCTTTATCTCAAAAAGAAAAGAAAGCAGCATGAGAAGCGCTTGTTTGATGAAATTGAGAGGTGCCATGATAGAAATGAGATCGAAAGTCTTACCAAAAGGATCTAGTTTATTCAAGCTCACTTTAATAAATACCTTTCCCTGAAAAGATGTCCAGATTCGAAAAGAAAAAATTTTTATGAAAAAATGGTACGCGATTTTGTCCTGCAATCGAATTCTCAATTTTTTGACATATCATCTTGTAAGTGTGTTTCGTTCGACAACTGTTGCTGTCCAAAACGTAGCAAAGTGCCGGTCAGGGAGAGATCACTTTTGGAAGATCAGAGAAACGGAAGAAAAATGGCTATAAGTGCCTTTGATAAACTTGAAAGCTTGAAGATCCAAAAGCGTATAGAACGACAAGAACATGCAGCAGGTATGAATAAAGAAGTTACTACCTAATCATCATCATATATTGCCCCCAGAACAAACCGTCCTTAATAGATCGTTCGAAACATGTTTTCTTTTTCAAGGTACATAGTTTCCACAAAACCTAAAATCATTGATGTTGTTATTTCTTATCCGAAAAATCTTTTAGTGGCAATGCTTTTTGACTCAAGGCTGCATGTAAAAGAGCTTGCTCTTAGAAGAATTCTCTACACAAGAAAAAGTAATATTACTGACCGCATTTTTAAATCCAAAATAAAATTAAACGCCACAAACTACACACATAGACATCATTTTCTGGAATGAATGCCAAATAACTTCACCACCAGCATTGAATAATCTTGCAGATGAAGAACTTTCTTTTTTAGTTACTGGGAACACACTCGAAACTACTAATTTTCCATGTCACTCTTAAAGTGTCGAGAGATGCATAAGATCAGTGGCCGAAGCTTCTCAACGTGTCATTGGAACCCCATCAAGAGATGGAATCGTTAGAAATCAGATGCAATCCAGGCGTAAGATGCCCACTTTTAGCTATAAAAGTCAATTTTTTCTACATAATTTTATGTTGCTTCTGAAACTTTCACTTCCATTAATATATAAGACTCTAACTTTCCTTTTTGGCAATAACAATTTAAACTTTTTCTCGAATGGCAAGCTTTATTAATATATTACATTACATTTTATTACAATGCATTTTAAACACTTCTTACATAAATCAATTTTCAATTATATAAATGAGTTTCTAACTGGAGAAACGAATTAATGTTACACATAGTGAATCAGATAGTAAAGAATCGTACAATAACAATTTGTTTATGACCACACTTAACGTATTGCAGTAGCTAGGGAATCATATTGCACTTGTGTGGATTGAACTAAAGGTTCATTCTATATAAGTTAGAATGTGATACTTATTAGGTCATTTAAATTCTATTTTTGTACATCAACTGTTGTCAACTTTAATCGGTTGGTTCGACCTATCGGACCTATAAGCGGATGGAGAGTTTAGAAACACTTAGCTAGTAGGGAATAAATTAGGGGAAATTAAAATGTAAAAAATGGCAACATTACAGAACGACTATTGTTATGCAAACAATCCCTTAAACAATGCAAGCACTTAAGGCCAATATCATACAAGCAGCCCGTGAGTTTCAGTCCGAAAAAACAACATAATCTTGCAAAATTGTCGTGACAGAATACCAATGAAGCAACTTAAAAGACGTTGTGTTTCATAATTAATAAAAATGTTTGCTAATATATTGAAAAATTTTCTTTAGTTTTATTCCATTTTTAAAAAACTTGTATTTGGCCAAAAATTGGTAAATAAGCTTAAATTTCGCATCTAGTTCTGCAAGGAACGTTTAATTTTTGATAGATTTTATATTTTTCATAACTTTTGCTATTCTTTTTTAGAGCACTGTGAAAAAATACGAAGACGTGCAGCTGACTAAAGACGAATATAAAGAATTTGAACGTTTGGTAGAATGCCGCATTGCTCGCATGCCTCTTCAGTATATATTAGGAGAATGGGATTTTATGGATATGACTTTAAAAATGCAACCAACGGTGTTCATTCCTCGACCAGAAACGGAAGAATTTGTACGTTTATTATTGGAAAAGTTTGATCATGAGAAACCATTTACTTTACTCGAGGTGGGTTGTGGATGCGGTGCGATCTCTTTTGCCATTCTTCATCACATGAAAAACGCTACCTGTGTGGCCCTCGAACGTAGTGCAATTGCTACCAAATTAGCAATGGAAAATGCAAAACTACAAAATCTTCACGATCGTTTTACAGTATATCTACATACAACTACTAAGGAGGCTCTAGTACCTGAAGAATTAAAACATTCTAAATTTGATATTATTATCTCAAACCCACCATACGTAAAGAATAACGAGTTCCCTCTTCTTCAACCAGAAGTGAAAGTGTAAGATTGCATGCGTTTTCAAACTATCTAAATAAAATCATTATTGCTCTTCTCTTGAAAGCTATGAAAATTCCAACGCATTGATTGGTGGCCATGATGGTTTGCAAGTGGCTAGGAAAGTTTTTGACGTTGCGGCCAACTACCTGGTTAGCGGTGGTAAGCTCTGGATGGAACTAGGTGCCTCCCATCCACCACTTGTTCAAACTATTATTAACACTCAGTATGAAGGTAAACTGGAGTACCAAAATGGGTACGAAGATCAATATAAGCAAGAAAGATTTGTCGAAATCTCCAAAGTGTAAGATATCATTTTATTTCTAGCAAATTTTTAGGTTAAGAAGTAAATAAAAATACTGTACATAAATAGTTAAAAAAAGAAATAAAAATGCTGTTTTCTTGTTTCAGCAGAGATTTTTCAAGAGATCTCGAAGAGGATAGAATAAAAACCACATTCAACTTTTTTTAATCAATCATTATCAGTCAATTTTATTTCATCATTTCAACTATGTTTCATCATTTTCATTCCATAATTTTAATAACATACATTCAAATGTGAGTATCCGATTTTCTTTGGTACCTTATTTTTTGATCAAATTCAATTTGAAACCTTTATTATCCTTATTCCAATTGCTTGACTATCTATCCAGTTATTTAAGAAACACATCGAAAACAGTTATGTTTGTACTTTGGCCAAGAGACATGTAAACTTCAGTCCGATTTCTAGAATTCATGTTCTAATGAAAGTTTTTTTCTTAAACCGACGATATGACGTTCTTATTTAACCGCACAAGAGTTGGTCGGAAACAATGGACTTTCGACAGTCAACAAGTTTTATTTGCAATAAAAAAAAAACTGCGTCTACCAGCTGTTGGCCGATTGATATTCCCAATGTCATTCCATAGATACCTATGAGATTTTATATTGGGATTTTAAGTATTTTTTAAAAAACAAAAAATGAAAATAACAGCAATGAAAGCAAATACATTGTCTCAAACAACAAACTGTGTCTTCATATCGTCGGAAAGACATTCAGTTCTACCATCGTATCCGATCGGAAGAAAATTTTTTCCGATTACTACGAAGTCTTCGATTTATTTAATGATTGTTATAGCGTTTTTAATTGACAAAAAAAAAAATTCATTCGAAATTTTGGGTCTATTTCTTTCTTTGGGTTACTGACCCCCAAATATTTTCTCAACATTAGCATTCTGCCCTGGGATTGCCCAAAAAATCATATTTTAGAAAAGTACTCTAGATAATTCACACTATAAAAAACTTTGTCCATTTTTCACTTGATTTGTTTAAATTTAAATCCTTTGAATTTGTCTGAAGAAACTTATTCAATTCGCAATCTGCATCTACTTTTGTTGCTTCTCTTCCTTGCTTACAAGGAATAAAGCACGAGAGAGTGAGATGAATTGATTTCGGAGTAGTAGTAAACCTGTCGTCTATTGAAGAATTGTATTTCCTTACACCGATGCAGTGGAAAGAACTGCAATAATTCTTTACACCACGTTTACGTCTAATTGAAGACTGCATGCACATTTATTTAAGATTTTAAAAAATTTATCAAATTAATTGGAATAAAAAAGTAAGATACAAAGAAAAAAGAGAACAAAAAAAGATCCTAACGGAAAAAGATAGTGGCCCCTATCACTTCACAAGGCCCGCCGGAGCAATTTCGCACTACGAATCAGGGAGCTGCAGTGAATGTCTCGTTTTATGATTGCATTCACTTATTCATTGCCTTGCACACTATTCAGGCACCATTCATCTTAATCCAAAGCAATACACAGACTGCACTTCTCTTTTAGTTAACAAGACAGATTCTCTCTTTCACTCACTTAACTGAAACAATGCCAGGCAATGATAATATATGTATGCTTATGAGCTTGTGGAGCTTTCGTGTAAATGTACTAGCGGATGAATTCGAAGGACAGAATCAACGGTGGACTTCAGCAGCCATAAAAGCAGAAACCCCTGAAAGGGCTACTCCAACATATTTGGTTTAAAGGTCTTTTGGGGTCTTTCAATACTAGGACAGGGTATTGAAGTAGAGATGGTGGCGGACGAGCTCCTGGTGAGCCAACGGCAGCACTCACACCCCTGCAGCAGGGTACTGACTCTGGATACTCCAGCCCTTTGTGTCCGAAGGGATCCAAAAGGACCTGGCCCTCCAGGTTGGGGGTTGTGCGTAGGGTTAACTACCCAACCACGTAAAAAAAGCCCAGTTCCGAAACAACTAACAGCCTCGGATAACGATAATGATTTCAAAGTTGACGACCCAAGCAAACGAAAAAAGGACAACGACCTCCGGATCTGCACTTGGAACGTAAGATCTCTTAACGGACTAGGTGCAGCTGGAGAATTAGCGTACGCCCTGGACTGCTGCAAAGCAGACATAACCGCCATCCAAGAAGTGCGATGGAGTGGACCGGGCATAAAGAAGATGAAAAACTGTGGCATATACTATGGCGACTGCTACAGACAACAGAAACAGCGTTTATTTGGGTGCGGATTTGTCGTTAGAGGAAGACTCAGGGATAAGGTGATTAGCCAAAATCCAGTCAATGAGCGTATAATGACCATCCGCATCAGGGCTAAATTCGCCAACATAAGCCTTATATGCGCCTACGCCCCTACAGAAGAGAAAGACGACGATTCCAAAGACTGTTTCTACGAGCTCCTCGAAGAAACATATGAGCAGTGCCCTAGACACGACGTGAAAATCGTTCTTGGCGATTTCAACGCAAAACTAGGGAAGGAGGACATCTTTGGAAACACAATCGGTAAGCATAGCCTCCACGACAAAACCTCCGAAAACGGATTGAGGCTAATCGATTTTGCTGCGGGGCTAAATCTTGTTGTAAGTAGTACACGCTTCCCGCATCTCAAAATTCATAAAGGTACATGGCGATCCCCAGATCAATTAACCGTGAACCAAATTGACCATGTTGCGATCGACGCAAGGCACTCTTCCAGTGTGCTAGATGTCCGAACTTTCCGAGGGGCCAACTTTGACTCGGACCACTACCTTGTTGTAGCCAAGGTACGAATGAGGATATCTTGTTCACGACCAGCACGAACTAACGCTGTGAAGAGATATGACGTTGGAAAGCTACAGTCGCAAGAGATTGCCAATGCCTTTTCCAATCGAGTGTCCCTTCAATTATCCTTGAATCCCATGCCGCCAGCATTAAACATTGAAGACCAGTGGCAGCAATGCCAAGAAGCCATCAGAACCGCTGCCTCTGAGGTTCTGGGTTTCACTCGGCCACCAAAACGAAACCCATGGTTCGATGAAGAATGTAGGCAGGCAAATGCAGCCAAGCAAAGAGCACGACAAATGCTTTTGCAAACACGAACGAGGGCTGCTTACGATCGGTATAACGAGATTTACAAGGAGAGAAGAAGGGAAGAACACCGACTTCTTAAAAAGAAAAAGAAGCAGCATGAGAAGCGCTCGTTTGAGGAAATAGAGAGGTGCCATGACAGGTACGAGATTCGGAAGTTTTACCAAAAGGTAAAAAGATCCTGCCAGGGTGGCAAACCCCGAACTCAAGCCTGTAAAGACCAGCAGGGAAACATAGTTATAGAGTCACAGTCGCTACTGAGGATCTGGAAAGATCATTTCTACAGACTGCTTAACGGCGATGAGGACACAAATTCCGCTGTCAGGCAGACTGCCCCATTCAGCCTCGACGATGATCAAGAATGCCGTCCTCCCGACCTAGAAGAAGTTAAGCCTTGATGCCGAACTTTTCAAGGCAGCTGGAGATCAGTTGGAAAGGAGCATGCACCAGCTGATCTGCATGATATGGTCGGAAGAAAGCATGCCCGATGAATGGAACCTCAGTATCGTATGCCCGATCCTAAAGAAAGGAGACCCTCACAATTGCGCCAATTATAGAGGGATAAGCCTCCTTAACGTCGCTTATAAGATCTTGTCTGCTGTAATATGTGAACGTCTGAAGCCCCACGTCAACAACTTGATAGGTCCTTATCAATGTGGTTTTAGACCAGAGAAGTCCACAATAGACCAAATTTTCACATTACGGCAGATCTTGGAAAAAACCCGAGAACATAATATCGATATTCACCATCTCTTTATCGATTTCAAGGCCGCGTATGACAGTATCTACAGAGACGAGCTGTACAGAGCCATGTCTAGTTTCGGCATCCCTGCAAAACTCGTACGACTATGCAGGATGACTTTGGAGAATTCACGCTGCTCCGTCAAGGTCGGTAAAGAACTCACCGAGACCTTTAATGTCGAAAAAGGTTTTAGGCAAGGCGATAAACTGTCATGCGATTTCTTCAACATCATACTTGAACAGATTGTAAAAACTCAAACGTCAACACTAGAGGAACAATCTTTCAAAAGTCTGTACAATTACTTGCCTATGCAGACGAAAAAAAAAGCGTGATGTCATAGGTGCTCTTGCGAGTATTGAAACAGAAGCGGCAAAAATGGGTTTGATGGTTAATGAGGGCAAAACAAAGTATATGCTGTCATCAAATAAGGACACAGAACATCGACGAATTGGACAAAACGTCACAATAGACAGACATAACTTCGAGGTAGTACAGGACTTCGTCTACCTAGGATCCGCTGTAGACACGGACAACAACATCAGTGCGGAGATCAAACGGAGAATAACTCTTGCCAACCGTTGCTTCTTTGGGTTAAGAAGGCAATTGAGAAACAAAACCCTCTCCAGAAAAACCAAGGTAACCTTGTATAAGACCTTAATCATCCCAGTCCTGCTTTACGGCGTGGAAGCATGGACCTTATCGAAAGCGGATGAGGAAACCCTTGGTCGTTTCGAAAGAAAAATTCTCCGAATGATCTTTGGTCCCGTATGCGAAGGCAATGTGTGGAGAAGAAGATACAACAACGAGCTGTATGAGCTGTACCGCGACATGGGCATAGCCAGAAGAGTACGCATCGCGAGGCTACGATGGTTGGGCCATGTTGAGCGGATGGACCCAAACGCTCCGGCTCGTCGGGTGTTCGAAAGCACATTGCAGGGAAATCGCGGAAGGGGAAGACCTCGTCTTAGGTGGCGCAATCAAGTGGATGAAGACCTCAACCGACTTGGAGTGCGAAACTGGAGAGAGCTCGCCCGAAATCGAAGTCGTTATAGAAGGATGTTGGTTGAGGTCCAGGTTCACCCCGAACTGTAATGCCCACCTAAGTAAGTAAGTATGAACTTGTGGGAATGGTGTCTAAAGCGACGAATAATCTACAGTGCAACGAATACTTCACAGATCTGATTTAAACTACCTAGGTTAGGGCGGGTAGAACGGGTTGACGGTTGCTCTTATTACCGTCACACTTAGATCAATGTAGATCCATTGTGATAACCTGTGGTATTGTAACGTCCTAGAAACCTATGAGTTTATGTTTGATCAGTTTTTAACCATTTAGTGGCCTTAATGAAGTTCAACAGGCTGTTTCTTGGAGTGTCTGATAACTGATAATTCTTCTAGTTAATTGAATAAGTAATTGCCTAGACATTTTTTCCTGGAGTGGCAGATTGCTGGGCATTGACAAAGGAAGTGAGTGGTATCCTCATGTTCATCTTCGTCATTGCATCCTCTGCACAGATCATCGGTGCAAAGACCCAGTTTCTTTTTGTGGTAACTAAGTAGGTTGTGTCCAGTTATGATACTGATAAGTAATCGTAATGAAGGCCTATTCAATGGTAGTAGCTTTTCAGATCCGTTCTTAACGTATTTCGGCCATCGTTTCTTGTAAGTAACACAGGAATCTAGGCATTCCCATCTTTCATTGGATATTCGCATTATTTTGTTACCAATGATCTGTTTCATTTCACAGGGTGGAATCCTGATTGCTTGATCAATGAGAGAAGGGTCAAGTGCTGATCCTTTTCTCGCTAGTTCGTCCGCTTTTTCGTTTCCCGGTCTCTCAGACCAAACGTGACCAGGAACCCAGCAGATTCTAACGCTATGCTGTGTGCCAAGAACCCTTAGCTCTTCGCGCATGCTTCAGCATGTGATAGCGCCATCATGGACACCTGTTTTGCATCGTTTGTAAAATCAAGATCTCGGATTGGAAGACGCTGCTGTGATTTTGAAGTCTGAATGAACTGGCTAAACTACTTATCATTACCACCAGCGCAGCGCCAGAGACATTACAGTAATCAGCATCTGTACGAGACAGTCATAATGACACCCTAGGACTAATACGTCTTATCGACGGTATTGAAAACGGCTGCAAATATCAGCAACCACCTTAATCCCCTGGTGAGATGGATGACCACTGAGGACTGACACCCTGAGCCACGACTCCTAAGCGTGATGACCACTTTGGACGAAGAAGTAATGCCAGCCAACGACGAAGTCAACAACTTCCGTGGCTAATGCCACCCCCAACAACCTGCTCATGTTGAGGGACACCAGCGACAAACCGGGAAGGAACACCCCGAGATAACTCAAGTCAGCCGACTTATAATTCAGAATTTCTTTTTCTTTCAGCTACATAGATGTGCAATCCCAAGTAAGTGACTCTACTTTAAGATCCTATTCTTCCAGTGTATTGAGTTCTGCCAAACCACTGAATACCTCGACAAGAAGGTCCGTCGTGTATCTCCCGAAGAACTTCACTGACTTTCGATTGCGGTACGATCAGCTGCATCACATATTATTTACCGCCAGCGGACTCCCATCTTCGCCTGAGGACACCTTCTTGCACATATAGTGAGTCCCACTGTGCCCAATAGGCTTTGAGAACTGGACTCCTGTCAGAAATGTCTCCCCATTCGGGTTTCTCTTCATTTTCTTTCCATGCGAGAATGGGTTCGATATCAGGATCCTCTTGTTGAGCAGTCCTCACTTCCTCAATGCTCCATTCGCATATTGGGTCAGCTCTTAGTCGCTGAGCGGTAATATTTTCTGTGTCTTCTTGCCGCCTACAATGCTTGCAATCCACTTTGCAAGGTCTTTGGGATAATGCGTCGGCGTTTGAGTGCAGCTTTCCTCTGCGGTGTTGAATCTGGTAATCATAAGTCTGCAGTCTTCCTATCAACCTTGCGACTTGACCTTCTGGATTTTTGAAGTTCAACAGCCAGTTCAGAGCACATTGGTCTGTCCGCAGAAGGAATTTCTGTCCATAGATGTACTTATGGAAGTGCTTTGTTGCCAAGATAAGAGCTAGCAGTTCCCTTCTGGTCACGCAGTAGTTTCTTTCGGTCTTCGAGAGGACCTTGCTGTAATATGCCACCACTTTCTCTTCGCCATCATCCACTTGGGATAATGCCGCCCCGATTCCAACGTTGCCTGCATCTGCGTCGATGATGAATGCTTTGCAAGGTGTTGGATGTGCCAGCGCTGGAGCGTTACAGAGGCGGTATTTGAGTTATTGAAAAGATTTCTCACACTCACCTGACCATTTAAACTGCTTCCCTTTTTCGGTGAGCTGATGCAAACTCTTTGCAACTCCAGCAAAGTTCTGAACAAAACGTCGGTAATATGTGGCAAGACCAATAAAGCTTCGGAGTTGATGTTTGTCCTGTGGTGTTGGCCAATTTTTGACGGAGTCAACTTTTTCAGGATCAGTCTTCACTCCCTGGGAAGAGATGATGTGTCCCAAATACTTACCTTCGGTTTTGAGTGCACATTTTTCCGAATTCAGTTTAAGGTTAGTATCTCGAAGTCTCTGAAACACAGCTTTTAGGTTCTTGCAATGTTGGTCAAATGTTTTCCCGTAAACAATGACATCGTCCAAGTAGACTAGGCAAGCTCTCCACGTCAGTACTTGAAGAACGCACTCCATTAAGCGCTCGAATGTTGCCGGAGCGTTGCATAGCCCGAATGGCATAGCTTTGAACTGCCAGAGCCCATTACCTGTAGAAAACGCCGTCTTTTCCCGATCATCAGGGTGGATGTCAACTTGCCAATATCCACTCTTCAAGTCCAGCATCGAGAACCACTGGGCTGCCCCCATGGCATTCAGGGTATCACTGATTCTCGGCAGGGGATAGCTTTCCTTCTTAGTCACATCGTTCAGCCTTCGGTAGTCCACACAAAAACGAGTGCTTCCGTCTTTCTTTTTTACTAGAACCACTGGACTTTTGGAATTTTCGATAAGACCGTACTTCTTCATTGTTGTTATCATTTCCTCAACCTCACCTTGTTTGGCCAGTGGAAGGTGTCAGCCAGCCTCTTGAAACTCTGACTAAATACTTTATTATATTTAGTATCTTTTTTAGTGAAATGGCAACTTGTCTTTTAGTTATTAATTTTCTTTTATACTAAGTACTTTCGTGTCTTTCTAATGAAAGGGACTAACATTAAGTATGTCACTTATCTAATTCATTCTACTAAACCTAACCAACAAAAGGGCTCGCGTTTTTTGATTTAAATTTCATAGAAGAACTTGAAGGTATATATACATCCTGTAATTTTAATTATAAAACAGCATTAACTTACATTGAATTATAGGTCGTTTGTATACTGGTTTAGGATTGTAAATTTTGTTGCTCATTCGTATTTATTAAAATACCATTTGTAAGTACATACTGCTTAAATGCTTTGAAGAGTACTTTATAATTTGTGAATTCTTGTAGGATATAAAATCGAATTTATTACCAAGTGTTTGGACGATTTTTATAATTTGGATTTCTTGCGGTGCAGCAATATTATTTTATTTCAAATGATTCAAGTTTAAAACGTTCTCTAAGATGAATCCGACAGAACATAATTGCTCAAAGAAATCATGCCGTTTGCCAGATTCGGAAGACATGGTGTCATGTGACAAGTGTAAGCGATGGTGGCATTATGCTTGTGCCAAGTTTAACCAGGACTTATTTACGTCTGCTGATCCATGGTTTTGCAAGAAAGGTGATTGTGTTTTTAGGGAAGATGATCCTAATGATAATGCCGGTGAGGAGGTTGGTAAACGCGATGTTCAGATTGATAAAGGGGAAGAGGTAGTGGCTACAGTAGATTTGCTGTTAGAAGCCGCTGCAGTGGCTCAAGCGGCTGCTACTCAAAAGGATGCAGAACTTCTTGCTTTGAGGAAAGAGCTAGAGGAAATGAAACAGAAGCTGGCTATTGCATCAGTTCCAAGCCAGTCACAGGATCCTCCGGTACCATCAGTCGCCAAGCCACTTTCAGATGATAGGTTAGAGATGATTAAAAAAATTCAGGCTAATCACCAGTCGCTGTTAAAGTATTTATCTCCACCACGTCAATCCACTCCAATTCGTTCCAGTGACACTCATGCCCACCAGGAAAGCTTTCAGGATTCTTCGTTTCATCATTCCGACATGGCGAGTTTGCTCACTATTTTAAATAGAGGCAATGTGCAGGAGTTTCCAACATTTTCTGGAAGTAATAAGCGGGAATGGCCTTATTTTGAAGAGGTGTTCAGGTCGACGACCATTGAAGGGAAATACAACGCGAAGGAAAATGTTGCTCGTCTTCGGAAGGCCCTTAAAGGAGAAGCATATCAGCTGGTTAGTGACCGGCTGAAATATTCTACAGATGACGAGGCTATCATGGATTCTCTGCGTTCCATATTTGGGCGTTCGGACGTTTTGGTTCACGGGTTGACGGCAGATCTTATCAAACTTCCCGTTTTGAAGTCGAAATGCGATCCTAATCTGCATTCATGGGCTGTTAAGGTTAACGGAATTGTGGCTGACCTAAAGTCAATGAATCGCGTTGAAGACTTGTCAAATGGGTATGTGTTGACTGACCTGTCTTGCAAATTAGGCGCTGGGCTTTATTAGGAGTGGTGAAAAAAGCAACTGTTAAACCCTCGAGCATCATTAGAAGATCTCGCAATTTTCCTTACGCAGAAAGTGATTGACTTGCCACCGGATTTAGTGAAGCCTTTGGAAACCTTTCCTAAAAGAACACAATTGGCTCAGAAAACTACAAACAGGGTGTTGACTCATCAGCCATTGCCTATGTCAGTAGCGTCAAAGGTTTCTTGCACTAAATGTGGAGGCAAAGAACATGTTTTTAGTGAATGTGAAGAATTTAAGCAAATGTCACCAGATCTTAGATTATCGTTTGCAAGAGATCAAAAAATATGTTTTCGTTGCTTGGATCCAGCTCAACATGATTGGAAGTCGTGTTCTAAGAGGAAGGTCTGTGGTGTATCTGGATGCTCCGGTCGACATCACCCTCTTTTACATCAGTCGCCTGTACAGCATAATAAAGAGTTGAATTTTTCATCCGTTCCGTATGTTCCTAATTCCAAGTTTAATTCAAACCATATAGGTTCAGAGATGCCCGTGATGTTTAAGATAGTTGCTATACGTCTTTATGGGGCTAATGAAAAGATTGTTGATTCGTTTGCCTTTTTGGATGATGGGTCATCTTTAACTATGTTGGAAAAAGATGTATTCGATGAGCTTGGACTTGAAGGCCAACCCGAAAACCTGACTCTTCAGTGGACGAAAGGCGTATCAAGAAGTGAAGATTCTATTAGAACTACTTTATCTGTCTCTAGTGTTCGAAATAAAAAACGTCACCTTTTGAGAAATGTGTATACTGTAAAAGGTTTGGAGCTTCCAATGCAGTCAGTTAATACATCTGAATTAAAAGAGCTGTATCCACATCTTCGTGGGCTCCCTCTCACAGATTTAGTGGAGGCTAAGCCTAAAATCTTAGTTGGTTTAGATCATGCAAGGTTCCTTTTGGGTCATGGCCAGAGACACGGTAATGATGAAGAGCCGTGTGCTTTGAAAACTCTCCTGGGGTGGTTAGTGTATGGAAAGTCGGCTCCCCCGATCAGAGCAACCTGTTTTCATAACTTTTCAAAGCCGGCGATGCGATTTTTGTTCCATGATGCTATTACATTGGAAGATGATCTCCACCAACTAGTGAAACGCCACTTTACAACGGAAGAATTTGGTGTAATGGCACCAAAGGGTGACTTGGTCAGTAAAGAAACCAGCCGAGCACTGAGCATCATGCAGAGCACGATAAAGTACGTCAATAACCGTTACGAAATTGGTTTGTTATGGGATGCTGACAATGTTAAGTTGCCTGATAGTTTTCCGATGGCATTTAGTCGACTTGTTTCGCTAGAGAGGGCGTTGAAGAAAAAACCACACCTGTAAGAGTGGAAGAACGCTCATATGCTTAATCTTTTGTCAAAAGGATATGCGAGGATTGCATCCGCGGAGGAGCTTAAAGAAGACTGGCCCCGAGTTTGGTACGCGCCTACCTTCATTGTTGAAAACCCAAACAAGAGGCCGCCAAAACCCAGAGATGTGGCTGACGTTGCAGCGAAGGTGTGTGGTGTCTCTTTAAATACGCATTTACTTAAGGGTCCCGAGAATATAGTGTCTCTTCATGCAGGTATTTCTAAGCTCCGAGAACGCAAGATAGCAGTGAATGCTGACGTTAAGGAAATGTTCCACCAAATAAGAATAACACCTGAATATCAGCAATGTCAACGCATTCTTTGGAGGAATGAAGATACAACTAAGTCGCCCACAGTCTACATCATGGAGGTGATGATGTTTGGGCCAAGGTGCTCACCTGTGTGTGCCCAATTTGTGAAAAACTTTCATGCCAACAAATTCAAAGAGGAATTCCCGGAGGCTGTAGACGGTTTAGTTAACCGGACCTACGTTGACGATTATTTCAACAGCCATGATACTGTGGAACAAGCTTTGCCAGTCACGAAAGATGCCATTCAAATTTGCAAGTCGATGAGTTTCGACTTGGTTGGCGTCCAGTCGAATAGTTTGGAATTTTTGAAGCAAGTTCCAGAAAAAAATGTGAATGAAAAGTTGATCAGCATAGATCCAAATGAATCTGACAGTCACATTACAAAAATTTTGGGCTTGTATTGGCTTCCTAATTCCGATCTTCTTACTTACAGGGTTTCAGATGATGGTTTGTTAGAAAAGATGTTAACTACCGAGAGTTCAATATCCAAACGTGAGATTCTAAAAGCAGTCATGCGCATTTTTGATCCCCTGCGACTTATCTCACATTATATTATCCGAGGCCGGATAATTCTTCTAGAAGTTTGGTGAGAAGGTACAAACTGGGATGAACCAATCTCGAAGCATCTGAAGGAACAATGGCTAGTTTTCATCAAGGAGCTGAAAGGCATCGAGAATCTGAAAATTCCACGCCTTTATGTTTCATGGTCTCCTAGCCAATCAGCGACCACTCTTATAATCTTTGTGGATGCTTTGGAAAAAGCCTTCGCAGCTGTCGCATATTTACGATTTCAAAAAGACGTCACCATTGAAGTATCTCTCGTTATGGCTAAAGCAAAGGTAGCGCCATTGAAGAAGCTGTCGGTCCCACGTTTGGAATTGCAAGCTGCAGTTCTTGGTGCTCGTCTGGCCCTAACTATAAGAGCTTCTCATTCTATTTCCATCAGTGAAGTTCTCTTCTTATCGGATTCAAAAACCGTCCTCTCCTGGATCAGTTCCGCCGAGTACAAGTTTCCTACATTTGTAGCCGTGAGAATCGGAGAGATCTTGGATTCAACAACACCTCGACAATGGTTTCACACTGGCTCGGCAGACAACGTTGCTGATGATGGCACAAAATGGTGCGATCCTTATATGGGGAATTTCGAGTCAAGGTGGTTCAAAGGACCCGATTTCCTAAAAGAACCTTTCGAGCGGTGGCCCATAAAGTCAAGTCATTCGGACAACGAAGTAGCAGCTGCCAGTGTTATGGTTCATACTACCTCGTCAAGACTTTCTTTCCTCATTTATGATGAGTTAAAACCAAGGTTTCGTGCGAATTGGGGCTCTTCAGTGAGGGCGATTTCATTTTTACTACGTGCTAAAGATTTCTATTTAAAGAAGACCATAGAAAAAGGATCTTTCGTCACTCCTCTTGAATACAATCGCGCAGAAAATTGGCTGTTTCGAAAAATTCAGCAAGATGCCTTTTTGCCTGAATTTACTTCTTTGAGTAAAAACAAACCAGTGGAAAGTTCGAGCTCGCTACACAGTTTATCCCCGTTCCTGGATGCTGAAGGCACTATTCGCATGAGCTCGAGAGCTCAAAAGGCACTCATTTCATATGCCTCTCGAAATCCTGCGATTCTTCCAAAAAATCACCCTCTGGTCGACATATTTGTGCAATACCATCACAATCGCAAATTTTCACTCTGGTACAGCTGGTATCATCTCAGACATACGGCAGAGAGCATGGATTATCAGTGTAAGAGCTTCTGTATTAAGAATTAAAACCCGCTGCAACATGTGTAAACTTATCAGAGCTAAGCCGCAAATGCCTTTGATGGGCCAACTTCCCGTCGCTCGTTTATCCTTTGAGTCACGACCGTTTACACACGTTGGCGTAGATTGCAGAATTTACCAAACGTTGGTATTTGGAATATTTACCCGAAATAACAAGGCGAACCAAGTGGCATAAGGTTATAAGTCTGGTCGTAGAAGGCAGTATCGTCATATTAGTGGAGCCAAATGATATTAGATCATCGTGGAAGATGGGAGAAGTAGTCAAAGTGTATCCGGGACCTGATGGAGTGACTCGAACCTGTGATGTGCGATTATCGAACGGAAATATAAAACAGAAGAGATCAGTTGGTCGGTTTGCTGTGCTTGATATTTTGTCTTCACCATAGTGCTCAGACGGCCCCCGGAATGTCAGCCAGCCTCTTGAAACTCTGACTAAATACTTTATTATATTTAGTATCTTTTTTAGTGAAATGGCAACTTGTCTTTTAGTTATTAATTTCCTTTTATTGTAAGTACTTTCGTCTCTTTCTAATGAAAGGGACTAACTTTAAGTATGTCACTTATCTAATTCATTCTACTTAACCTAACCAACAAAACAGCTCGTGTTTTTTGATTTAAATTTCATAGAAGAACTTGAAGGTATATATATATCCTGTAATTTTAATTATAAAACAGCATTAACTTACATTGAATTATAGGTCGTTTGTATACTGGTTTAGGATTGTAAATTTTGTTGCTCATTCGTATTTATTAAAATACCATTTGTAAGTACATACTGCTTAAATGCCTCGAAAAGTACTTTATAATTTGTGAATTCTTGTAGGAAATAAAATCGAATTTATTACCAAGTGTTTGGACGATTTTTATAATTTGGATTTCTTGCGGTGCAGCAACAGAAGGCGTCTTGCAGGTTGACGAATCGGTCTTGCATCTCCTGTGTTGATGGGATGCTGCACCAACTGTGTTCTACCATATTGCCCTTTTGACGATGCGAAGATGTCAGTGTACTCTTGTAGGAGATTTTCAGCCATCCTTGTTTGTTGGTGATCAAGGTTGCATGAATTCAATATTCTAGCTTTGATGGTCTTGAGCTCCCCCGGAGATATAGTTTTTCTCGGGGCTTCATTTGTGATTTTCGTAATTACTGCAACCGATTCGCAACGTCCAACGACTTCTCCTTTCTTCAACTTTACATCGTAAGGGTCTGGTGTTTAGTAATTGTACGGAGACCATTTTGTTTTTCGGTGCTACGAGTGTTTTCCCAATGATGAGGCTTTGGGAGGAACACTCTGGGCCTGGATCCACAACCAGGTATCGAAGGCTTCCAAACTCACCTTCCAGTTTTGTCCAAACGAACATTTCAGAAGAAGGAGGCAGAATCAGGTCTTCCGTGATGACAGTCCTCAGTGTTGACGTACTTTCATTCGAATAGGTCATTGGAAATTCCTTATTTTGGTACTTCAAAACTTGATTACCGATGTCCAAAATAACTCCGTGCTGTTTCATAAAGTCGATTCCAATGATGCACTCGTCACATAAATCTGCCACCAGGAATTGATGAGTAAACACTAAATCAGGCAGTCGGATCTTCAGACACACTTCTCCATATACTCTTGCTGCTTCTCCCGTTGCGGTTCTTGGCGGTTGCTGTTGGTGTTATGAAGCCACGTCGTCTTTACCAGGTCTCGACGTACTATGGAGGCAGTGGCACCGGTGTCGATGGTAGCCACATGTTTGTTCCCGTTAATAGTAGTCTCCACAGTCAGACTTTTGTTGTCTCGTTTGGTCTGAGAGACCTGGATGGTGGTTCTGGGGCCATCGATACAAGAAACCAGCCTCTGCCTCTCGAAGTTGGTTCTTACTCGTTTCCCTGATGGGAAACGGATTGATAAGCAACACTGGTGTTGTTGTTACCTTGCTTCCACAATGTTGAAAAGCGGTTTTATTCGGTGGTAGTCGGCATTGACGCTGTAAGTGCCCAGTCTGGTTGCAGTTCCAACATCTTGCTAGTCCGCCCCGCTGGTTCTTTTGTATTTCAGCTCTTTGGCACGAGCACTCTTCGACTATGGCTTCTCTAAGTCGATGTACTCCATGAGAAGCCTGTTCTGCTGCTTCAATTGTCAATGCGAATGCTAAAGTTTCAGAAAGAGTACATGTTCTAGCAGTTCGCACAGACCTCTGAAGATGTATATCGGAAATGGCACGAACGAAGGACTCAACAGCAAGCTGGTTGATGCTTTCTTCTCCAGCATCCGGATATGCCAGGTGAACCAGTCTTTCGCCGTCTGCTTGGGCTGCTGTAGACTTTCACCCCTTTTCTGGACTCTGTTATTGAGTTGGACTCGGAAGACTTCTTTCAAGTGGCTATCTCCAAAGCGTTTATCTATAGCTGCCACGAGAGAACTGAAATCACCGCTCTTACCAGCTGGGACTGTTTGAAGTGATTCAGCTGCTAGTCCCCTAAGAGCAAGAGTCAGAGCTATGTACTTGTCTTCGTCATCCCAGTCATCCCAAGAAGACTGTCCATCAAATGTTGGGGGTTTCATCTCCTTTTTCCCTGCAAACTCTCCAGCAGATTTCTCAGAACAGAGAACTGTTTATCGCATCAGCTTTCCAAACGATTCTCTACAACAGAAAGCTGTTTTTCCACACCTTCAACTCGTTCGTCAAGGGCACATACATTTTTCTCAATGTTGCCTAATTTGACCTCTAGAACGTTTTTCTGGCCATCCAAAACATTCTGTTGCGCCTCAAGTCTTTCGAGAATATTCTGTTGCTCTTTCTTTTGTTCGTTTCGTTGTACTTCCAGTTGTTCGAGAACATTCTGCTATTTCTTCTTTTGCTCGTTTCGTTGTTCTTCAATCAGCTTCTTTTGCTCGTTTCGTTGTGCTTCAAGTTGTTCCAGGACATTCTTCTATTCCTTCTTTTGTTCATTTCGTTGTGCTTCAAGTTGTTCCAGAACATTCTGCTGTTCCTTCTTTTGCTCGTTTCGCTGCTCTTCAATCAGCTTCTTTTGTTCGTTTCATTGTGCTTCAAGTTGTTCCAGAACATTCTGCTGTTCCTTCTTTTGCTCGTTTCACTGCTCTTCAATCAGCTTCTTTTGCTCGTTTCGTTGTGCTTCAAGTTGTTCCAGAACATTCTGCTGTTCCTTCTTTTGCTCGTTTCGCTGCTCTTCAATCAGCTTCTTTTGCTCGTTTCGTTGTGTTTCAAGTTGTTCCAGAACATTCTGCTGTTCCTTCTTTTGCCCGTTTCGTTGTTCTAACAAAAGTTTTATCATACTAGAAAAATCTACACTTTCACTTACTTCCTCTTCCTTCACTTCTGTTTCAAAAACAAAAGTGTTTACGTCTTTCCCTTTCTGTTCCAAATAGTTGCGCAAGCGCAGGACGAGCTCATTTTTCGATCCCGCTCTAGAAAGATTTCGCTTACCTAACTCACTTTTAAGCTTAATGCAGTTGAGCTCTTCTAGCAACTTACCCATTTTCACTGTATATAATTTTTATTTTTATTTTTACTTTTTTTTACACTTTACTAGTAAACTCGTTTTTTTCAAATAAGTTTTATTTACACTTCTGACACCAATGTAACGTTCGGTTAGTTCGCATTAATAAAACTTTACCTTCCAATTTAATTCTATTACTTTTATTCGATATCTACTTTATTCGATCTCAACTCGACTTTTGGATTATCAATTGTAAACAACAACTCACTTTTAACATTATCACTCTTTAATCAAAACTAATATCTGGTTGCCTCGGCGGCCTATTTATCCACTATTTTGCTGTCAAACATTTCCCCTCCTGATAAATTTCTACACTTACACTAGTGTTGCCACTTGTGTTTTCGGTTGAACGTGTTCGATTAGGAAGTTGGTATTAAATGATGGGTTTGCATTACACTATTTTCATATTTAGCATGAGCAGCTTAACCCTGCGGAAAAAGGGTTAAAATAATGAGCCCCCGCGAAGCGGGCCATGCGGGAAGTTGTTGCATACGAAAATTAATTGATTAAGTACCTGCCTGGTGAATTTTTATACTTTCACTATATATAAGACATAGAAAAAAGCGTTTGATAAAAAATTTATTGAAGCAACTAACTACACCAATTATTTTATTATTGGCATTTGTAATCTTGACAAACATAATACCCAAAGTGATTTTTTATTATTTTTTTTTTTTGTAAATTTTGATTTTGAAGTCAGTTATTTCAGAAACTATAAATTGAAATCACTTCATCTAAAATTAATTATAGAAAGTGCAGACTTCTGGCTTTAATAAAAAGTATAATTTGTATCTGTAATTTTTTACCGGTGTTCTACAATATTTTTGTTTAGATTTGAAGTCAATTTTTATAAAATTGCCCCTACCGCCTAAACGAGGGGAGATAGACCTCCCTCTCGTAGTCAAAAATGCTTGTATTGAACCCCTCCACCAAAAATCGTTATTATTTCTTGTCGACAAAGTTATCGTTCGCACTCGTGCCGAAGAGGGCACAAGGAAAGGCCTACAACAACTTGGAACTCAACAAGACTTGCCAACTCAGCGAGGTTTACACAAAAACACTTATAATGAACCCGAAGGTTCATTGGGAGAGACTTAAGTCCACAGATATCGTGCAATGCAGGAATTGTCAATGATTTGGACATGTTGCCACCAACTGTGGACGCCAATACGTGTGCGTGAAATGCAAGGAGGTGCATATCATCAGGTCTGTGCAAGCGGACTACAAACATAGGACTGGATGTGTGGTGCGCTAACTGCCAAAAGAAAGGACATCCGACCAGTGGCGTAGATAAGGGGGATCAGGGGAATATATTCCCCCCCCCCCCCATTGGGATCGATAATTGTTCAACATAACCAGTCGTGAATCAAATAAGTTAAGAAAACACACTATGAAATTTAGTTCCTATTTCCTACGTGAATTATGTAAGTCTTATTCGTGCTCATAGGATTGTGCATTCTATACCTTCATTCAACGGGGAAAATACAAAGTCAACTTCATCTGAAAGAAATTATTATTTCGGTAAATCACCGAATATTTTGAATTTTCTTTTTTATATCGATTTTCCACGACAGGTATGAATAAAATCTTTTCTCTTAAAATCTCTAATACAGCAATTTACCAAACATTACTGTATTAATAATCCAGTTGATGGTCTTGCGAAGCTTATAGTTAAAAATCATCAAAATTGTGATCTGAACATTTCTTTGCTGATCGGCCTAGAGTGAAATGGAGCAAGCAATATATCTGGTCGAAACAATGGTGTTCAAGCAATTTTTCGCCAAAAATTTGCTCCGCATGATCTGTACGTCCATTGTGCAGCACATTCTTTAAACCTTGCTATATCTGTTTCCAGCAAAATACCAGCCATTAGAGATCGCTAACCACAATTGAAGCAGTTTACAATTATTTCAATACACCGAAAAGAAAAGATATGCTAAGCGAAGCGGCTGAAAACGACTCATTTTCGAAAGTGTTTGAATATGCAAAAAAAAAAAAAAAATAGCTCAAGGACATTGACGTTAAACATAAGAGAGTAGTGAACCAACAAAAGAATCGTTCGAACCCTTCGGTTCAAAGTACAGAAGAATGTTTTCGTGTTACTGTTTTCAATCCTTTTCACATAGAAATCCAGAGGATTGAAAACAATTGACCTTGGAGAAAAATTTACAAACCATGGAAACACACTAGAAGGGTTTTCGGTTTTTTTTCAAGGATTCTTCGTCAGAAGCATTAAAAAATTGGAAATTTCGGCTGAAGTTGGTTGGTTGCTTCGTGGATGTGGCTGACTTGGGTGTAAGTCTGCTTCTAAAGATTGAGGCGTAGCTGACGGTTTAGCGAGTTGATATTGATACAGATTTTGCGGCGAGTGCCTGCTGAGCCTTCTTCGCGGCTATTTCTGTGCTCCTCTCTGTCAGCTTGGCAATTTCAAGGGATACAACCCTTAATTGGGCACCCCTTGAAACTTGTCGGATGCAGTGGCGTAGGTAGCTTTTTGCTATGGGGGGGGGGGGGGGGGGGAATGGATCTAGTTCGCCAATTTTTTTTAAGTTTTAATAATTAAAAAAAAAAAAAAAATAACAAGACTTCATTGAAATCATTATGCATGCCATGAAAAATTATATTTTTCAAGATAATCCAGTTTCTTGTTCCCTTTGGATAAAACACTTATAACCTCGTTCGTATTTTGTGATGAATATCTACAGCAGCCAAACTATTCAAAAGATCCAGCAAACAAGTAAACATCCAAAGCTACTCACACTGTTATCAAAATAGATATATTTTTAAGAATCTCACTTCGTTGGTCATGCTTTTTGTATTGTTTTTATTCTCGTTAAACTGGAGAAAGTTTTTTCGTTAGTTGACGTTCATACCGGCAGTGTAGCTAATATCGTTACTAAAATATACAGTGGTGGCCAAAATAATAAGAGTGGACAATTATGTTTTCTTCACAATAGAATCTATGCCTTAAATCTTTTTAATTGGAGCAAAATATATATATACGAATTTTCTATGACCTGACTGTTAAACATTTCTAGTGCTGCCAAACATTAATGATATTCACTTGCAATGTACCGTTAGTTTTACTTAGAAATGTAAGATTTGCAATGGTTAAAAATATAAGAGCGCTGTGTAGAATTGCATTATTTCTGGTCTTTTTCACTTCCGATCGCAGGTTAATTATTAAATTTACCGTTAGACTTGTGTTAAAGTATTTAAAACTCATTTTAATTAATAGGACGCGGAAAGCATTTGCTCTGAGGAAGAACGCCGTTTGATCCTCCAACTAGGAGATCGAGGCAAAACATTCAGTTTTATTCAAGATGTTCTTCACCGATCTCAATATGTTGTTGCTATTGTGGTAAAGCAACTAGGTCAAGGTGCGTAGGGTTAACTACCCAACCACTTAAAAAAGACCTTGTTCCGAAACAACAAGCAGCCTCGGATAACGATAATGACTTCAAAGTTGACGACCCATGCAAACGAAAAAAGGACAACGACCTCCGGATCTGCACTTGGAACGTAAGATCTCTTAACGGACTAGGTGCAGCTGGAGAATTAGCGTACGCCCTGGACTGCTGCAAAGCAGACATAACCGCCATCCAAGAAGTGCGATGGAGTGGACCGGGCATAAAGAAGATGAAAAACTGTGGCATATACTATGGCGACTGCTACAGACAACAGAAACAGCGTTTATTTGGGTGCGGATTTGTCGTTAGAGGAAGACTCAGGGATAAGGTGATTAGCCAAAATCCAGTCAATGAGCGTATAATGACCATCCGCATCAGGGCTAAATTCGCCAACATAAGCCTTATATGCGCCCACGCCCCCACAGAAGAGAAAGACGACGATTCCAAAGACTGTTTCTACGAGCTCCTCGAAGAAACATATGAGCAGTGCCCTAGACACGACGTGAAAATCGTTCTTGGCGATTTCAACGCAAAACTAAGGAAGGAGGACATCTTTGGAAACACAATCGGTAAGCATAGCCTCCACGACAAAACCTCCGAAAACGGATTGAGGCTAATCGATTTTGCTGCGGGGCTAAATCTTGTTGTAAGTAGTACACGCTTCCCGCATCTCAAAATTCATAAAGGTACATGGCGATCCCCAGATCAATTAACCGTGAACCAAATTCACCATGTTGCGATCGACGCAAGGCACTCTTCCAGTGTGCTAGATGTCCGAACTTTCCGAGGGGCCAACTTTGACTCGGACCACTACCTTGTTGTAGCCAAACTACGAATGAGGATATCTTGTTCACGACCAGGACGAACTAACGCTGTGAAGAGATATGACGTCGGAAAGTTACAATCGCAAGAGATTGCCAATGCCTTTTCCAATCGAGTGTCCCTTCAATTATCCTTGAATCCCATGCCACCAGCATTAAACATTGAAGACCAGTGGCAGCAATGCCAAGAAGTCATCAGAACCGCTGCCTCTGAGGTTTTGGGTTTCACTCGGCCACCAAAACGAAACCCATGGTTCGATGAAGAATGTAGGCAGGCAAATGCAGCCAAGCAAAGAGCACGACAAATGCTTTTGCAAACACGAACGAGGGCTGCTTACGATCAGTATAACGAGATTTACAAGGAGAGAAGAAGGGAAGAACACCGACTTCTCAAAAAGAAAAAGAAGCAGCATGAGAAGCGCCCGTTTGAGGAAATAGAGAGGTGCCATGACAGGTACGAGATTCGGAAGTTTTACCAAAAGGTAAAAAGATCCTGCCAGGGTGGCAAACCCAGAACTCAAACCTGTAAAGACCAGCAGGGAAACATAGTTATAGAGTCACAGTCGCTACTGAGGATCTGGAAAGATCATTTCTACAGACTGCTTAACGGCGATGAGGACACAAATTCCGCTGTCAGGCAGACTGCCCCATTCAGCCTCGACGATGATCAAGAATGCCGTCCTCCCGACCTAGAAGAAGTTAAGCCTTGATGCCGAACTTTTCAAGGCAGCTGGAGATCAGTTGGAAAGGAGCATGCACCAGCTGATCTGCATGATATGGTCGGAAGAAAGCATGCCCGATGAATGGAACCTCAGTATCGTATGCCCGATCCTAAAGAAAGGAGACCCTCACAATTGCGCCAATTATAGAGGGATAAGCCTCCTTAACGTCGCTTATAAGATCTTGTCTGCTGTAATATGTGAACGTCTGAAGCCCCACGTCAACAACTTGATAGGTCCTTATCAATGTGGTTTTAGACCAGAGAAGTCCACAATAGACCAAATTTTCACATTACGGCAGATCTTGGAAAAAACCCGAGAACATAATATCGATATTCACCATCTCTTTATCGATTTCAAGGCCGCGTATGACAGTATCTACAGAGACGAGCTGTACAGAGCCATGTCTAGTTTCGGCATCCCTGCAAAACTCGTACGGCTATGCAGGATGACTTTGGAGAATTCACGCTGCTCCGTCAAGGTCGGTAAAGAACTCACCGAGACCTTTAATGTCGAAAAAGGTTTTAGGCAAGGCGATAAACTTTTTTTTTTTTTTTTTTTTTTTTTTTTTTTTTTTTTTTTTTTTAACTTTATTTCAACAATATCTTCAAACGCTTTAATAAATACATAATAGTAACACAATTCAGTTTTTTAAAAAGAAAACGTTAAAAGTTAATTGTAAGAAATAGCTGAGTTCAATCTTAGTCTAATACAAGACTGTGATGAAAGAACTTGATAACTAATACTAATAAATCAAATATATAATTCTACTGTCATGCGATTTCTTCAACATCATACTTGAACAGATTGTAAGAAACTCAAACGTCAACACCAGAGGAACAATCTTTAAAAAGTCTGTACAGTTACTTGCCTATGCAGACGTTATTGACGTAATGGGAAGAAAAAAGCGTGATGTCATAGGTGCTCTTGCGAGTATTGAAACAGAAGCGGCAAAAATGGGTTTGATGGTTAATGAGGGCAAAACAAAGTATATGCTGTCATCAAATAAGGACACAGAACATCGACGAATTGGACAAAACGTCACAATAGACAGACATAACTTCGAGGTAGTACAGGACTTCGTCTACCTAGGATCCGCTGTAGACACGGACAACAACATCAGTGCGGAGATCAAACGGAGAATAACTCTTGCCAACCGTTGCTTCTTTGGGTTAAGAAGGCAATTGAGAAACAAAACCCTCTCCAGAAAAACCAAGGTAACCTTGTATAAGACCTTAATCATCCCAGTCCTGCTTTACGGCGTGGAAGCATGGACCTTATCGAAAGCGGATGAGGAAACCCTTGGTCGTTTCGAAAGAAAAATTCTCCGAATGATCTTTGGTCCCGTATGCGAAGGCAATGTGTGGAGAAGAAGATACAACAACGAGCTGTATGAGCTGTACCGCGACATGGGCATAGCCAGAAGAGTACGCATCGCGAGGCTACGATGGTTGGGCCATGTTGAGCGGATGGACCCAAACGCTCCGGCTCGTCGGGTGCTCGAAAGCACATTGCAGGGAAATCGCGGAAGGGGAAGACCTCGTCTTAGGTGGCGCAATCAAGTGGATGAAGACCTCAACCGACTTGGAGTGCGAAACTGGAGAGAGCTCGCCCGAAATCGAAGTCGTTATAGAAGGATGTTGGTTGAGGCCTAGGCTCACCCCGAACTGTAATGCCCACCTAAGTAAGTAAGTAACTAGAACAACCAACAAATTTCACCGAAAAAAGAGTACGCCCAAAAAACAACAACTTTGCTGGACAAAAGGATTGTAAGAGAGGTGCTTAAAAATCCTTTTGCAACATCTAGCGGTAAAAAAGCAAATCTTTCATTGGATATTAGCTCATGCACGATCCGCAGACGTTTGCAGGATAAAAATTTACTTGGTCGAATTGCGATGAAGTTTCCGTTACTTAGTTCTAAGAATGTAAAGCAGGTATACGATTTGCAAAAGTAAATCCTTCACAATCGGCTTACAGAAACTGGCAAAATGTTTTTTTTTAGTGATGAACCCAAGATAAATTTATATGGTTCTGATGGCAGAACTTACGTTAGAAAGAGGCCCAATGAAGAGCTGATGAAGAAGTAATGGAAAAAATCGGTTCCACTCTTATTATTTTGGCCACTACTGTATATATATAAAGAAAGCTTTCTCCATGGCAGCTATCGAGAGCTTCCAATGAATTCTTAGAGGAAGTATTATTTCTTTGGAACAAATATCTCTCCCATGTTTTTAATGCTTCTGACGAAGAATCCTTGAAAAAAAAAAAACCGAAAACCCTTCTAGTGTATTTCCATGGTTTGTAAATTTTTCTCCAAGGTCAAATGTTTTCAATCCTTCTCTGGATTTCTATGTGAAAATGATTGAAAACAGTAACACGAAAACATTCTTCTGTACTTTGAACCGAAGGGTTCTAACGATTCTTTTGTTGGTTCACTACTCTCTTATGTTTAACGTCAATGTCAAGGACTTGAGCTATTTTTTTTTTGCATATTCAAACACTTTCGCAAATGAGTCGTTTTCAGCCGCTTCTCTTAGCATATCTTTTCTTTTCGGTGCATTGAAATAATTGTAAACTGCTTCAATTGTGGTTAGCGATCTCTAATGGCTGGTATTTTGCTGGAAACAGATATAAAGGTTTAAAGAATGTGCTGCACAATGGACGTACAGAGCATGCGGAGCAAATTTTTGGCGAATAATTGCTTGAACACCATTGTTTCGACCGGACATATTGCTTGCTCCATTATACTCTAGGAGTCTAGGCCGATCAACAAATAAATGTTCAGATCACAATTTTGATGATTTTTAACTATAAGCTTCGCAAGAGCATCAACTGGATTATTAATACAGTAATGTTTGGTAAACTGCTGTATTAGAGATTTTAAGAGAAAAGATTTTATTCATACCTGTCGTGGAAAATCGATATGAAAAAGGAAATTCAAAATATTCGGTGATTTACCGAAATAATAATTTCTTTCAGATGAAGTTGACTTTGTATTTTCCCCATTGAATGAAGGTATAGAATGCACAATCCTATGAGCTTTCCTATTGTAAAACTATTTTTCTTCTTTTAAATCAAAAGATTTCTAATTTTAAAAGAAACTTTTCATATAAAAAAATTTGCGGGGCCACTTTCCTTTAGTCCAATATTACAATTAGGAAACACACCGAAGAATTGATTTAAGAAAGTTTTAGTTTTCCATTTTTACCTTATGAATTTGCGCCTTGAAGTATGCAATATTTTCAAAAAATTATTGAAATACGAATTTACAATAATGTTTGGAAATAGACTAGTGAAAGTATAAAAATTCACCAGGCAGGTACTTAATCAATTGATTTTCGTATGCAACAACTTCCCGCATGGCCCGCTTCGCGGGGGCTCATTATTTTAACCCTTTTTCTGCAGGGTTAAGCTGCTCATGCTAAATATGAAAATAGTGTAATGCAAACCCATCATTTAATACCAACTTCCTAATCGAACACGTTCAACCGAAAACACAAGTGGCAACACTAGTGTAAGTGTAGAAATTTATCAGGAGGGGAAATGTTTGACAGCAAAATAGTGGATAAATAGGCCGCCGAGGCAACCGTGCCCCTGTTCTGTAACTATCGCCTCAATAAAAGCAGGCGATAAACGGTGGAAAATGGAACGAAATCCTACTAAATTCACAGAATTTCGTTCCATTTTCCACCGTTTATCGCCGAGGCGATAGTTACAGAACAGGGGCACAGATGTCAGTTTTGATTAAAGAGTGATAATGTTAAGAGTGAGTTGTTGTTTACAAGTGATAGTCCAAAAGTCGAGTTGAGATCGAATAAAGTAGATATCGAATAAAAGTAATAGAATTAAATTGGAGGGTAAAGTTTTATCAATGCGAACTAACCGCACGTTACATTGGTGTCAGAAGTGTAAATAAAACTTATTTGAAATAAAAACGAGTTTACTAGTAAAGTGTAAAAAAAAGTAAAAATAAAAATTATATACAGTGAAAATGGGTAAGTTGTTAGAAGAGCTCAACTGCATTAAGCTTAAAAGTGAGTTAGGTAAGCGAAATCTTTCTAGAGCGGTATTGAAAAATGAGCTCGTCCTGCGCTTGCGCAACTATTTGGAACAGAAAGGGGAAGACGTAAACACTTTTGTTTTTGAAACAGAAGTGGAGGAAGAGGAAGTAAGTGAAAGTTTAGATTTTTCTAGTATGATGAAACTTTTGTTAGAACAACGAAACGGGCAAAAGAAGGAACAGCAGAATGTTCTGGAACAACTTGAAGCACAACGAAACGAACAAAAGAAGGAATAGCAGAATGTTCTGGAACAACTTGAAGCACAACGAAACGAGCAAAAGAAGTTGATTGAAGAACAACGAAACGGGCAAAAGAAGGAACAGCGGAATGTTCTGGAACAACTTGAAGCACAACGAAACGAGCAAAAGAAGCTGATTGAAGAACAACGAAACGGGCAAAAGAAGGAACAGCAGAATGTTCTGGAACAACTTGAAGCACAACGAAATGAACAAAAGAAGGAATAGCAGCATGTTCTGGAACAACTTGAAGCACAACGAAACGAGCAAAAGAAGCTGATTGAAGAACAACGAAACGGTCAAAAGAAGGAACAGCAGAATGTTCTGGAACAACTTGAAGCACAACGAAACGAGCAAAAGAAGCTGATTGAAGAGCAGTGAAACGAGCAAAAGAAGGAACAGCAGAATGTTCTGGAACAACTTGAAGCACAACGAAACGAACAAAAGAAGCTGATTGAAGAGCAGCGAAACGAGCAAAAGAAGGAACAGCAGAATGTTCTGGAACACCTTGAAGCACAACGAAGTGAACAAAAGAAGGAATAGAAGAATGTCCTGGAACAACTTGAAGCACAACGAAACGAGCAAAAGAAGCTGATTTAAGAACAACGAAACGAGCAAAAGAAGAAATAGCAGAATGTTCTCGAACAACTGGAAGTACAACGAAACGAACAAAAGAAAGAGCAACAGAATATTCTCGAAAGACTTGAGGCGCAACAGAATGTTTTGGATGGCCAGAAAAACGTTCTAGAGGTCAAATTGGGCAACATTGAGAAAAATGTATGTGCCCTTGACGAACGAGTTGAAGGTGTGGAAAAACAGCTTTCTGTTGTAGAGAATCGTTTGGAAAGCTGATGCGATAAACAGTTCTCTGTTCTGTCCAAGGAATTAGACCAGATCCGGAAAATCAAAATTCGAGAATCTGCTGGAGAGTTTGCAGGGAAAAAGGAGATGAAACCCCCAACATTTGATGGACAGTCTTCTTGGGATGACTGGGATGACGAAGACAAGTACATAGCTCTGTCTCTTGCTCTTAGAGGACTAGCAGCTGAATCACTTCAAACAGTCCCAGCTGGTAAGAGCGGTGATTTCAGTTCTCTCGTGGCAGCTATAGATAAACGCTTTGGAGATAGCCACTTGAAAGAAGTCTTCCGAGTCCAACTCATCAACAGAGTCCAGAAAAGGGGTGAAAGTCTACAGCAGCTCCAAGCAGACGGCGAAAGACTGGTTCACCTGGCATATCCGGATGCTGGAGAAGAAAGCATCAACCAGCTTGCTGTTGAGTCCTTCGTTCGTGCCATTTCCGATATACATCTTCAGAGGTCTGTGCGAACTGCTAGAACACGTACTCTTTCTGAAACTTTAGCATTCGCATTGACAATTGAAGCAGCAGAACAGGCTTCTCATGGAGTACATCGACTTAGAGAAGCCATAGTCGAAGAGTGCTCGTGCCAAAGAGCTGAAATACAAAAGAACCAGCGGGGCGGACTAGCAAGATGTTGGAACTGCAACAAGACTGGGCACTTACAGCGTCAATGCCGACTACCACCGAATAGAACGCTTTTCAACATTGTGGAAGCAAGGTAACAACAACACCAGTGTTGCTTATCAATCCGTTTCCCATCAGGGAAACGAGTAAGAACCAACTTCGAGAGGCAGAGGCTGGTTTCTTGTATCGATGGCCCCAGAACCACCATCCAGGTCTCTCAGACCAAACGAGACAACAAAAGTCTGACTGTGGAGACTACTATTAACGGGAACAAACATGTGGCTACCATCGACACCAGTGCCACTGCCTCCATAGTACGTCGAGACCTGGTAAAGACGACGTGGCTTCATAACACCAATAGCAACCGCCAAGAACCGCAACGGGAGAAGCAGCAAGAGTATATGGAGAAGTGTGTCTGAAGATCCGACTGCCTGATTTAGTGTTTACTCATCAATTCCTGGTGGCAGATTTATGTGACGAGTGCATTATTGGAATCGACTTTATGAAACAGCACGGAGTTATTTTGGACATCGGTAATCAAGTTTTAAAGTACCAAAATAAGGAATTTCCAATGACCTATTCGAATGAAAGTACGTCAACACTGAGGACTGTCATCACGGAAGACCTGATTCTGCCTCCTTCTTCTGAAGTGTTCGTTTGGACAAAACTGGAAGGTGAGTTTGGAAGCCTTCGATACCTCGTTGTGGATCCAGGCCCAGAGTGTTCCTCCCAAAGTCTCATCATTGGGAAAACACTCGTAGCACCGAAAAACAAAATGGTCTCCGTACGATTACTAAACACCAGACCCTTACGATGTAAAGTTGAAGAAAGGAGAAGTCGTTGGACGTTGCGAATCGGTTGCAGTAATTACGAAAATCACAAATGAAGCCCCGAGAAAACTATATCTCCGGGGGAGCTCAAGACCATCAAAGCTAGAATATTGAAGACAGACAAAGTAAACAAAATAGTGATAATGAACAAAAATTATTATGATGAAAAAGTCAGAATCTCAATAGATTCCAATAATTTTAAAATTTTAAACAAGACACCACTACCTAAAATGATCCGCGAGTCAAAATCATTAATAAAAGACAGTTCAACCTTTGAAATTCCCAAGTGGAGACTGACCATATCCAATCCAGATGTACCAAAGCTTTATGCTTTACCAAAAGTCCATAAACCAGGAAACAAAATGCGACACATCGTTTCAAATGTAACTTCACCATCGGTTAAAATATCAAAATGGTTGGTAAGTGATGAAAAGATATCCAATTGAAAGCTGTTCAGTTAAGAATACTTTTGATTTCGTGGAAAGAACCAAAAACATCTTTTAAAACAAGATGAAATCATGATTTCATTCGATGTCGAAGCCTTGTTTCCGAGTATTCCGATCCCCGACGCTTTAACTGCTTTTCAAAAACATCTGGATAAGTTTGAGATCGACGAAATCAAGAAAAATACATACTTAAAAACAGCTAAAGTATGTATGGCACAAAACTTTTTTCAGTTTAGAAATGTGTTCTACAAAATCGAAACTGGAACAAGTATGGGAAACCCTCTGTCCCCACTAATAGCAGAAGTGTTCATGTCTTCGTTCGAAACAAATTTAAGAGAAAGAGGATTACTCCCAAGAATTTGGTTTCGCTATGTAGATGACGTCTTTGCTGTGATTGGAAAAAATGAAATAGATTCGGTTTTAAGAACACTGAATTCAGAGTTTTACACTATAAATTTCACTTATGAAACAGAAGAGAATCAAAAGTTGAATTTTTTGGACCAAACACTTTCAAGAAGGAAAGAAGGAAACATTGAATTTTCCATATATAGAAAACAACAACCCACCGGTACATAACAAACGACTCATTCAGCCCAATTCAACACAAACTAGCCGCTTTTCACTCTATGGTTCATCGCCTCTGCAAGCTTCCACTTTCAATAGCTAACTATACTGCTGAGTATAACCTTTTAAAAGACATCGCTGCCACCAACGGCTACAACTATAATAGATAAACTTATCCGAAAACACAACACAAAAATTAAAAAATCAGAATTAACAACTTTATACAGACAAAACAAACATCTTCATGACAACATCAACCCAGAAAGAGCTTCCATGACGTATTTCCCATCAATCACAAACAAAATGCACACAAAATTAAAACAACAAAATATAGAGTGCATTTACTCAAACAACGGAAAACTAAAAAATTCCCTAAGTTCAACAAAAGACAAATCCACAATGACTAATTAATCTGGAGTATATGAGATTAAGTGTGGAGACTGTAACGCTGTTTACATCGGCCAGACAAAGCGAAGCATAGGCGTTTGCTTTAACGAACACTCGAGCCACATCAAGTTCAACCGACCCGAAAAATCCTCCGTCGCTGCACACGTCCTCACCAACAAACACTTCAATGTAAGCTTAGAAGATGTAAAGCTTAAAAAACATGTAACAAACCATCGATGACTTGATGCATATGAAAGTCTTTATATCCACAGAAGCAACAACACTATGAACAATGACAATGGCAATATAACGTCACCTTTGTTTAACATAATTTAATGTCTCTTTTCAACTCTAATTGTTATTGTTATAATCAAGAGCTTTTTTCAATTTTCTTTTAAATGTTTTATGTACTCTTTTCTTTCTTTTTCTGCCAAATCAGTGTATTGCTGAAGATGAACCACATTAGGTTCGAAATGCATTCAATTTTGACAAATAAAATTAAAAGCTTACATCGAAAAGTTTTTTGTGTTTGATTTTTAATTTTGCTTTGTAGTTGTTTGTGGTCAATAAGGTGTATTGTTTTTTAAAAGATTCATCCAACCTTGATCACCAACAAACAAGGATGGCTGAAAATCTCCTACAAGAGTACACTGACATCTTCGCATCGTCAAAAGGGCAATATGGTAGAACACAGTTGGTGCAGCATCCCATCAACACAGGAGATGCAAGACCGATTCGTCAACCTGCAAGACGCCTTCCACTGGCCAAACAAGGTGAGGTTGAGGAAATGATAACAACAATGAAGAAGTACGGTCTTATTGAAAATTCCAAAAGTCCAGTGGTTCTAGTAAAAAAGAAAGACGGAAGCACTCGTTTTTGTGTGGACTACCGAAGGCTGAACGATGTGACTAAGAAGGACAGCTATCCCCTGCCGAGAATCAGTGATACCCTGAATGCCATGGGGGCAGCCCAGTGGTTCTCGATGCTGGACTTGAAGAGTGGATATTGGCAAGTTGACATCCACCCTGATGATCGGGAAAAGACGGCGTTTTCTACAGGTAATGGGCTCTGGCAGTTCAAAGCTATGCCATTCGGGCTATGCAACGCTCCGGCAACATTCGAGCGCTTAATGGAGTGCGTTCTTCAAGTACTGACGTGGAGAGCTTGCCTAGTCTACTTGGACGATGTCATTGTTTACGGGAAAACATTTGACCAACATTGCAAGAACCTAAAAGCTGTGTTTCAGAGACTTCGAGATACTAACCTTAAACTGAATTCGGAAAAATGTGCACTTTTCAAAACCGAAGTTAAGTATTTGGGACACATCATCTCTTCCCAGGGAGTGAAGACTGATCCTGAAAAAGTTGACTCCGTCAAAAATTGGCCAACACCACAGGACAAACATCAACTCCGAAGCTTTATTGGTCTTGCCACATATTACCGACGTTTTGTTAAGAACTTTGCTGGAGTTGCAAAGAGTTTGCATCAGCTCACCGAAAAAGGGAAGCAGTTTAAATGGTCAGGTGAGTGTGAGAAATCTTTTCAAGAACTCAAATACCGCCTCTGTAACGCTCCAGCGCTGGCACATCCAACACCTTGCAAAGCATTCATCATCGACGCAGATGCAGGCAACGTTGGAACCGGGGCGACATTATCCCAATTGCATGATGGCGAAGAGAAAGTGGTGGCATATTACAGCAAGGTCCTCTCGAAGACCGAAAGAAACTACTGCGTGACCAGAAGAGAACTGCTAGCTCTTATCATCGCAGATGGTAACCCTGCCTTATCATCTAGTGTTTAGTTTTGCGCTCTTGAATTTTTCTAATTTTTAATAGTATTCAATCGTTAAATATACCCCAAAAGTATTCTAAGATCGGTTTAACAAGTGCTTATATCGAGTAAACATTTAATAACACCCGATTCTACTGTGCTAGTGCTAGTACTGAATATTAGTTTAATATAATAATTGATAATTTCAATTCATCATTTAACAGTACCATTAACCTTAGCATCAACAGTGTTTTTGAAATTTGCTTTATAGCGTAATTTATTACATTTCCTTACAAGGATCTTGCATAAAATCTCCCCAGTTTACAAAAAAGGGGCTATAATTCTTTGTGTGTCTTATACTTTGGAAATTATTCAAGTTTTAAGAAAAAACAGAC